>CM060442.1:186640849-187240849 GCA_030545235.1 Helianthus tuberosus
AAGCTTATAAGAGGAAAAAGATTGATAGCCCTCACGTATACGCCATTGCTGATACAGCTATCCGGGAAATGATTAGAGGTTTGGATTTTTCTTGTGAAGTTCTATCACTGGATATTAAGCTCAAGTGTTTCAGTCATGTTTGTCTTTTTCTTTAATCATATCTTTTACCATTTTGCAGATGAAGTAAACCAATCTATTGTGATAAAGTTAGTTCAACTATCCTAATTGAAACACTTCTATTAAGTTTCCTCTGTTCTTTTTCGACTTTTAGTCGTGTTGGTGATACATATGTACTTTAATCTGTACCCTTTATTTCTGTCTACTGTCTAGTGGTGAAAGCGGAGCTGGGAAAACTGAAACAGCAAAGATAGCAATGCAATACTTAGCTGCAGTTAGAGGGGGTAGTGGAATAGAGTACGAGATACTAAAAACGAATCCAATTTTGGAAGGATTCGGGAATGCAAAAACATCAAGAAATGACAACTCGAGTCGTTTTGTATGTAATTTATTTTTCTATATTCTTCAAGCTTATAAATGTATACAAAACGGTTTATAGGAACATTGTTTTATATGTCAGGGAAAGCTAATTGAAATACACTTTAGTGAAATCGGAAGAATAGCAGGTGCCAGTATTCAAACATGTAAGATGCCACATTTCTCTGATGTCATCACAAGCAAAAACTAAGTGTCTTTGCTATTTTTTTTTTTTTGCAATACTGATTGCGTTTTGTGACTTTGTGTTTTATAATGTGTTGCAGTTCTTCTTGAAAAGGTAAAGTTATGATTATTTAGCTGTTTATCCCTCATTCGTAATATTGGAATTTACAAGCCACTTACGTGATCTTTTTATGATCAGTCAAGAGTTGTTCAGTGCACAGAAGGTGAAAGGTCATATCATTCGTTTTATCAGCTTTGTGCAGGAGCACCACCTTCTCTTCGAGGTGACAATTACCTCAATTTAGCATTTCAATCTTTAATCCAACTACAAAGAGTCTATAAATGGTTTTACACGACTCGTAAATATTTCAAGTATTTTAATTAATAAACGCTTTAGTCTTTTTTTATTAGATATGAAACTAAAATATACACAAGCCAAAGAAGTTCAACCCAATGTTCATAAAGTTCATGGATTTTTTTAAAAAAATTGGCATTTACAACTCTGTGTGCTTTATTACAGAGAAACTAAACTTGAAAAGTGCGCATGAGTACAAATATTTGCAGCAAAGCAATTGCTATACTATTTCCAGGGTAAATGATGCGGAAGAATTTCGTATCGTAGTGGTAATGTATCCTTCATCTTATATGGCTTATATATGGTGATCTACTGATTTCATTTACAACCTTTTTATTATTCTTTTTTTTTTCAGGAAGCTCTGGATATTGTTCATGTTAGCAAAGAGGACCAAGAAAATGTTTTTTCAATGCTTGCAGCAGTGTTATGGCTCGGAAATGTAACGTTTCAAGCTGTTGACGACAACAATCATGTGGAACCTATGATTGATGAAGGTAATTTTCAGCTATTGACGGCAAAATCTTGGTCAACCGCCTGTTAATGCCATATATTTTGACTTGATAAATAAAATTTTGCTTTACAGCTCTTCTAACTGTTGCTAAATTGCTTGGGTGTGAGGCTGAGAATTTACAGACCGCTTTATCCACTCGGAAAATGATTATTATGAATGAAAACATAATCAAAAGGCTAAATCTAACTCAGGTACGATAATTAATCACATATATCAGATATGATAATTATATAATAATAAGAACAATTAATATTTTATCACTGAAAAACCTTCATGATTCAGGCAATGGACTCACGCGACGCGTTGGCAAAATCAATATATTCTTGTCTGTTTGATTGGTTGGTGGAACAGATCAACAAATCACTTTCTGCAGGGAAACGTCTGTCTGGAAGATCCATCAGCATTCTTGATATTTACGGATTCGAATCATTTGACGTATGTCTTATGTTTCCTTGTTTCGTTTTCATCACAGCTTATATATAAATGTTGACCTTTCTTTTGATTTTTTAGGTAAATAGTTTAGAGCAGTTCTGCATTAATTATGCAAATGAGAGATTACAGCAACACTTTAATCATCATTTATTCAAGCTAGAACAAGAGGTAGTCCTGCTTAGATAACAGATTATCATATATTTTTCATAAAAGCAAGTGCTTACATCATAGTTGTTAATAGCGGTGCTATGCTCGCTATAATAGCGTAGCGAAGTGGGAACTTCCCGCGCCTAAAAAGCGATGAAATAGCGATAAAATAGGTTTTTTCTTTTTAATAAATACAGGTATATACTGAAAAAATAAGCGTATTTTAGGGTTTTTTGTTACAGGATTTCACTCTTATTGGATTGATACTATCATTTTTTTTATCATGTTATGAATTTACATCGAGATAGATGGTAAACGGGCAACAAGCTGTGCCGCTATTTCATCGCTATAGCTACGTTGCGTATAGGTAGTTTGTCGCTATTCGCAATTAACAACTATGGCTTACATCTACTTAAATCTGTTATTGACTTCTTAGGAATATATCCAAGATGGCATTGACTGGGCAAAGGTTGACTTTGAGGACAATCAAGCTTGTCTCAGTCTTTTTGAGAAGGTTATTCAGCTTTTCACGTGGAAATTTCTTATTTGGGTGTCTCATATTGGTTATTTTATCTTGTGGACGTAATCCGATGTTTATGCACTTAGTTTTTAATCTTAACAGAAACCATTAGGATTACTATCCCTGTTAGATGAAGAAACCACATTTCCAAATGCTACAGATATGTCATTTGCCAACAAGCTAAAGGAACACTTGAATGATAATCCGTGTTTTAGAGGAGAACGAGGCAAAGCGTTCACAGTTCATCATTATGCTGGGGAAGTATGCACAATGCACTCTTTCTGAATTATTTTTTTAAAGTTTTTATGTGTGTTTTTTGCTATCTACATGGTATGTTTTCATTTATGCCTCTCAGGTAAAATACGACACAACCGGGTTTTTGGAGAAAAACCGTGATTTATTGCATTCGGTTGCCATTCAACTTCTGTCTTCTTGCACATGCAAACTTCCTCAGATTTTTGCTTCCAGTATGCTTTCTTTGACTGAGAAGCCTGCAGTTGGTTCACTAAATAAATCAGGTGGCGCGGATTCCCAGAAGCTTAGTGTCACGTTAAAGTTTAAGGTACGCCCTTTCCCATTTTGACCCGTCTACTGTAGCGTGTGTTTTTTTTTTTGTGTTTTTGTTCTAGATTCCACTTTTATTAGTCGGGTATGTTAACTGAAAGCTGTATTGCTTTTCATTGTTTTCAGGGCCAATTATTCCAACTAATGCAACGTTTGGGGAACACAAGGTCACATTTCATACGTTGCATTAAGCCCAATAACTCACACGCATCTGGAATTTATGATCAACAACTTGTACTTCAGCAGCTAAAATGTTGTGGTGTTTTAGAAGTCGTTCGAATATCAAGATCTGGATTTCCAACAAGAATGACCCATCAAAAATTCGCAAGAAGGTAGATATTAAACTTTTTAGGGTGTTTTTCTTTTAAAAGTATTCATAGTAATAATGGGTGTTTTTTATTTGTATTTATAGTGAATCCGTAGTTAATCTTACAAAATACAAGTTTATTTTGGATAAAACTCAGTTTCTAATGAAGTTTATATCGAAAGGTACAGATGAAAAATTAAACACAACCTTGCACTTAGATTTTTTCTAGTATTACACATTATTATAGAAAAAACAATGCATATTAAATGAAAATTAAAGAAAAAAAATGTAATTTTTGTGATATTGAGAAGAGAGAATCCAAGGCTTGCAAGTGCGGATTCACTAGAAATACAAATAAGAAAAAGAAACTACCCATTTTTACAAATAATTTTCAAAAACTATTTTTAAAAAAGTTCTTTAATTATTTCTAATGCAATATGTCTCTTTTAAATAATCCTGCATTAGGTATGGTTTTCTTCTTCTCGACCATGTTGCATCACAAGATCCACTAAGTGCATCTGTTGCCATCCTTCAACAATTCAATATTCTTCCCGAAATGTATCAAGTTGGCTATACAAAGTTGTTCTTTCGAACCGGACAGGTTAGCAAATCTTTTGACAAAATAATGTAGTTTAGAAACATAATTAAGTACCTGGTCCTAGGACTGCAAAAGAACCAAACATTGAACGAACAGTTCATGATCCGTTTGGCGGGAAGTTCATTTGTTTCTTAAACAAATGAACACGAACAAGAAATTTCGTTCGTTTAGTTAAATGAATGAATTTGATTATTTGAACAGAGGCCGTGTTCATTCATTTATGTTCGTGAACGTTCAGTAACATGTTCGTTTCTGTTCGATAGTTCATTAGTGTTTTTAGCTTTTATATTTTATTTAAATACTTCAAAATTCCGACAAATAAAATATTTAATAAGTGTCCGTGTATTATATATTATGTTCATGAATGCCTGTTTGTGTTCGTTTTTTTATTTGTGTTCATGAAAATTAGTTTGTGTTCATCAATGTCCGTTTTCGTTCATTGCCTAAAATTAACAAACGAACACGAACACGTGCATTTTCTTAACAAACGAACATTAACAGTTCGTGAACACATATATATTTTAGCAAACATTTGTTCGGTTCGTTTGCAGCCGTTAACTGCATATTGATGATGCTTGTTTTTTTTTTCCGGATATATGTCAGATTGGTAAGCTTGAAGATACACGAAATCGTACTCTGAATGGCATATTACGCGTTCAAAGCTGCTTTAGAGGTCACAAAGCGCGTCTGATTCTGAGAGAAATGAAACAAAGAATTTTCACTCTTCAATCATGTATGTTCCTCTAGATTTACTCTAAACTGTAATCAGATAATACAATCCCCAATAAAATTAACTGAAATTTGGTGATTACAGTTGTTCGAGGGCAAAAAGATAGAAAGGAGTTTGCAATCTTACTACACAGACATAGAGCAGCAGCGCGTATACAAAAGCGGATCAAGGCAATCAATGTTAGGAAAGACTACAAGAAACTTTATGATGCATCAGATGTCATACAAGCAGGTATTATCTTTATATCAGTTTTCTTAACCCCTAAACACTTTCCTGACACGTTAAATATGATTATAGAATACATATTATTACAGACAAAAGTAAACAAAAATATATAAATAACACGTTTCAAGAGGTTATAATCATCTATAATGCAATTACAAACAAAAGTAACAAAAGAAAATATAAATAACACGATTCAAGAGGTTATAATCATCTCTAATACAATTATATTTCTAGGGTGATGATCGTGTCGGGTTGGCTGGTTGAAATGATGAGCCCAAACACGACCGATATATTTATACGAGTAAAGTACACGAATGATCCTTGTGGTTTACCAAAATTTTGGATTTGGTCCTTAGCTTTCCAAAAGTACACAGATGGTTCCTATGGTTTGCACTTTGTAACACACTTACTCCCAACTTTTTCCAAATGCACATGGATGGTCCCTGTGGTTTGCACTTTGTAACGCATATAGTCCTTAACTTGGACATGCTAAAACCTTTAAATATGTTGGCTGGGGACTAAATGCGTTACAAAATGCAAACCATAGGGACCATTTGTGTACTTTTGAAAAGCTAAGGACCAATTCTAAAATTTTGGTAAAAAACAAGGACCATCCGTGTACTTTACTCTACTTATGCGTTTCAAAGAATTATGTAACCCGAACAATGACCCATCACCCGTGTGGGCATGTAATCCGTTTATCTAAACAAGACAAATGGGTTACGGGTTATAAATGAGTTACAACTGAACAGATTAAACTAGTCATAAATGGATTAGCGAGTTGTTAATGAGTTGTAATAACCGGTTAAACTAGTCGGGTTGAAATTACTAAAAATATATTATTATTTTAACCATGAAGAATTGAATATCAAACCTCTTTCCAGTTATTCGCGGATGGCTCGTCCGAAAAAGTACAGAGGGCACTTGCCTGCAACGATTTAAGGGTAACAAGGACGATGTGATGGTGAACAAAACATATCTGGCAGACTTACAACGACGAGTTCTTAAAGCTGAGATTGGTTTACGCGAAAAAGAAGAAGAAAAGGAAATGATCCAGCAACGCATCCAACAATACGAAAACCGTTGGTCTGACTACGAGCAGAAAATGAAATCCATGGAAGAACTATGGCAGAAACAGATGAACTCACTTCAATCTAGCCTAACTTTAGCAAAACAGAACCTAACCGTAGACGATTTTTCTGATCCTTCGGTCAACCTAACCAGCGCGAATAACTTCAGCCGAAGAAACTCAAACGATGCAGCAGGGGCCAGTAGCAACGAAATGAGCGCTGGACTGAGTTTGATCAGCCGGTTAGCCGAGGAGTTTGAGCAGAGAAGCCATGTGTTTGGAGATGATGCACAGTTTCTGGTGGAGGTTAAGTCGGGTCAAGCGGAGGCAAGTTTGAACCCGGAAGAAGAACTTGGGAGGTTGAAACAGAGTTTTGAAGGGTGGAAGAAGGATTTTGGCGCCAGATTGAGGGAGACAAAGGTAATTTTGAACAAACTAAGTAGTGAAGAAGGGGGTAGTGGTGGTGGTGGTGGTGGTGAAAAGGTTAAAAAGAATTGGTGGGGGAGGCTTAACAGCTCAAGGGTTAATTGAATTTCTTATATTAGCATTCATGTGGTTTTCATTGATTTTGAAATCCCTATATAAGTTTTTTATGTTTGTTTCTGTCATTAGTAAAAATAAAGGAAAATATATGTTACATGTATCTATAACTCAATTGGATTGGATCGTCTCTAGAACCTAAAACGGATTGTAAAATTAAGCCCTTATTGTTTATCTAATGACTCTTAACATGTAGGAATATGATACAAGAAAATAACATTATGAACACATATGAGTAACTACTATTACTGATGAGATAATATGATACAAGAAATTAACATTATGAACACACATGAGTAACTACTATTACTGATGAGATAATATGATCAACTTATTTATCTATTGAAAGTTTTGAGTCATCACTTGCATTGCCTGCCAACAACCGGCGGGATAACTAATCAAAACAACGAATCGGATAAACATAAATCACAAAATAGTTACAAACTAAACAGGAATAGGATGTCAAAAGGATGATGATCTTTTATAGACAACTGCATATCAATCTTTATGTGTTTAGCTGATTTTAATAATCGTTTTTGACATCATGATTTTTTTTTTGTTCATGTTGTCTTGTGGTTGTTGGAAGATACCAATATTGACTTAGCAATGCTGGATGTAGAGTTTGAATACTTATCCGACTAAAAATCCATTGTTCACATAAATTAGACGACGTTGTATTAAATAATAATAACAATGGTTGTAAAATATATATGAAACTTGGGATGAAATGAAGAGTATAAATAGCCAAGTGAGTACATCAACCTCTGTAAAGTGAAGTACAATGTGTGTATTTAGGATAAATTACAAGATTGCCTGGTTTATTATGGAACCAATTAACTTGGTAAGTTGATATATATGTTATGCATGTAAGCCTCTGGATCGGAGTCGAAGTCCCAATCAAAGTTAAGAGAGTTTTGTTCAATTCTTAATACATTGGACTAGCTATGATAAGTAGGGTGTTGAATCCACAAGGAGTGTGTGGTTAGGAAATAATTCAAGTTGATTTTTTATTAGTTTGTGTTTTCCAATTGCATAAACAACTTTTAAAAAGTTTTTGAAATGTATGTGGATGAAATGTAATCACTTTCAGGCTCAAGTTTTGATCATACAAACTACATATCAATATATGTGTTAAGAAGCGTGAAGGATGGATCCAAGATGAAAAGAGATTTTCTCATTTAAGTCTCTTGCTCCTTTCTCCTTCATTTGGCTTTACAAAATGTCAAGTATATGCAACTCTTCCCTCCCCTTTTCGTGTAGAGCTACAGTTATCGGTGTGGTAGTCATGATCTTTGTAGTACCGACACTATTGGATTTGTCCGTCGTCTAAGACTAGCGTCCCAGTATCAAATGTGCATTCGGGATCATGGCTCCTCCATCGCTAATAAAATACTTTTTAGCTATTGATGACGGGGGTAGCCCAAATCTCAATAAAATGACTAATATACATAACAGCTTAAAAGGTTAAAAGGTTGAGAGGTTCAATACGCGCGAACTCAGGTGAACAGTAAAAAGGACAAGCACAGTGTCCGGTCACATCAACACTTAACGTGTGAACCATTTCTGCACAGACAGAACATGTGCATAGAGAACAACCTTTTATCCGCAGGTCTAAAGCCTCCAACCCCCAAACGGGTAACTCCTCCACTGTAGCCTTGGATCCATGGTCACGAGCTTCCTCTTATAGAATACATCTTATCTATAAGTACCAGCTCCAACAACCATATCAAGGACACCAGATCAGTTGGGCTAACACATACTCTCTGATCTTCTCTCCTCTCTTAAGAACAAGTTTCATACTTGCTTCTCTTCTTCACTTCAAACAGCATTGCTTCGCTAACAACTTCATTCCGGCTTGAATTCCCTTCAAGCTGGAATCAAAAGCGATCAATAAACAAGTGATCCAACCCCACGTGCTACAAACGTGGGAGGACCCCACGACCTGCGTTAGGCTAATCGAAACCCTTGAACCCTTTTACCCGGAGATATCGCTACAGACCTTGATCTTGTATTTGTTGTATCAACAAGTTGGTGCCCACCGTGGGGCTACGCCGCTAACTTTATCTTAAAGACCAGTTGTGTAGCTCCATTTTCTCTTTACATCATGTCTGAAAGCGAGTCTCTCGGTCAGGTAAATCTGGTGCCTAACAACACCGATTTAACACCAAATTCGGGTCGGATCTCACCGGTCCTATCTACACCTCTTTCTACTCCCGGAAGTACTCCACCGGGATATGTTCCCGGAGTTCACTTCTTTTTAAACAAAAATCCATCTCGGTCAGGGGTTGCACCTACTCAAATCGATGTAATGCATACACCGGAACGCATAGATCTAACACCCGAGGGAGTAGCTAGAAATTTCTTACAACTGAGATTTCTTCTCAACTAGCATGTGAGCTTAGAAAGGGGAAAAGGGTGAGAATAAGACTAAATTATGAGGAGTCTGAACCCTCATTATCACATGGCCCTCCATCTCTTCCTTTTAGCAGCTCACGTTCAACCACATCTTACCTTGAAGCTGGTCCTAGTGTGACAGACCAACCACTCAAGCCCTTTAGCTTTTGGGGAGGCCAAGTCCAACCGCTTTTCCCTTATTCACCTCCCAACCCGTTACAACCGGTGCACCTATGGGGCATAAAACCACTCTTGATCAATTATGGTAGTCACCAGCTTCAAGTGTTCCCCCTCCCATTGCTACTTCGTGAAAACAAGCCATGGCCACCCTGCCTTTGGCTCGAGGTGTGGTCATGAGCACATCCATGTGAATGCCTTATACAGTAAGCCTTTAAGGCTTTAAACTTATGACACAGATAATGGCATCTTTTATTAGTACCATCAGAAGTCTTTAAGGATTTAACCTTATGCCCTAGCTGATGACACAAATGATGGCACAATTTCCTTTGCAGCACGTGAAAGCTGGATGATGACACAGAAAGCCTTCAAGGCTTTAGCTTTAACTTCATCAACCAAGTACCAACCACTCACCAGGATACCTCAAACGGTAACCCAACTTCAAGGGTAGTAGAAGACCTCTCAAAACCCTACAATCCCAACAAACTTGTCTTGCTTCTCCCAACAAATCGTTGATTACGAGTTTCAAACCCAGATAAAGATGCCATCACGGTACTAAAGACTACCTCCAAATCTTCGCCAGGACTGCAAGAATTGAAAAATGACCCAACTCCGAATGTTGTCTCATGTTCATGCAAACCCTTGAAGGGTTTTCACGCATATGGTTCAATGACCTTCCTGGACGAAGCGTTCAGACCTTTGACGATCTTAGCAAAAGTTCCCTATAACAACAGAGGCATGTCAATGACGCCATGGTAATCTTCCAGACCAAACAACGTGATGATGAAAGTCTCAGAGACTTCATCGAAAGTTACAAGAAGGAATGTTTAACTTACGCCGATGAAAAGATTAGGGTTGCAGAGTTCATGAATGCTATAAATTCTAAATATCTCGCAAGAGACTTCAATAAATGCCTGCCCAAAACCCTTGAAGAAACACTCGAAAGGGCTGAAACCCACATTCGAGGAGAATAAGCTGTAGACATCAAAGAAAAAAAAGAGAACTCTTAATTGGTATGGCTCTTATGACAAACGGTTCAAAGGTTCGGATTCCAGAAGGCCTGAAGGCCGGAACCCTCCAAACCGAGAAAAAACCATAAACTTTACAGCCTTAACCAAGACTCCGCAAGAGATCTTGGCAACCGAAGAGGTAAAACACAGCTTCCACCCTCCTCAACCTTTGCCAAAAAACTAAAGATCAGAAAAATCAAGCCAATATGGTGAGTTTCACGAATAGAAAGGTCACCATACCAATGATTTCTTCCAAACCCAAAAAAAAGGATCGAAGAAGCCGTCAAGTCCGAACTGGCTCACTTGGTTAAAGGGGTCAAGGACAAGATAGTTAAAAAAATAATAATAATAATAGTGAACATGGTCGACCTTGAAAACAACGCTTCCCACAAACGCCATCATTTCGAGGCATGGGAACATCAACATAAGGAGAGTTGCTTTCAAACCCTCTAGTGATGGAATCCAACATAGGAACCATCAAGACACAAAAGGCTTACATTGACACCGGTGCAACCACCAAAATCATGTTTGAGAAATGCTTTAACCCTCTCAGCGACGATTAACGTTCAAAGCTTCAACAGTCTGAATCCTCCATCGAAGGTATCGCAGACATACCTATCAAGCCTTTAGGCCAAATAACCCATAATGTTTGTTCAACGAGAAACCAAAGGGACGAACCGAACAACTCACTTTTGCGGTGATCAATATCCCTTCCAACTATGATATCATCATAGGAAGGCCAGGGCAAAGTGTGTTCGGAATGGCAGTATCAGTTGGTCAATGTACTGTGAAGTTTCCCACTGAAAAAGGGATAGCAACCATTCAACCTACCCAAGAAGATTTTGTGGTTGAAGGGGAAAGCTCAAGAAAGGACGAAGACGATGAACAAGGGTTGGACATAAACCCAAAATATCCTCAACAGGGGATAAGGGTAAACACTAACCTTTCCAATGAAACCCTCTCATACCTTGAAAAGCTGCTCTTGCACTATGTATTTGCTTGATGTCCCGAAGATATGACCGGCATCCCTCGTAGCATTATTGAAACATGAGTTATGGATCCCACCTGATGTTAAGCCCATTATTCAAAATAAACGGAGTCAAGCCCCTAAAAGAAGCCTTGCAGAATGCCAAAAGATGGAAAAGCTTGTTCTAGCCAGAATCCTTCGAGAGGTCAAGTATCAATCATGGGTAGCCAATCCCGTAATGGTTCGAAAACCCGACAAGTCTTGGAGAATGTATATCGATTTTAAAGACTTGAACAAAGCATGCCCAAAGGATTGCTACCCAATTCCCCAGATAGACCTCAAGGATAACTCGCTCACAGGCTTCCCGTTCAAGTGTTTTCTTGACGCCTAAAAGGGTTACCATCAGATCCTAATGAAAAAAGAAGATGAAGAAAAAACCACATTCCACAATGATAAAGGTATATCTTGCTATCAAAAAAATGCCTTTTGTTTTAAGAAACGCAGGTGCCACTTATCAACGCCTGGTTGACAAAGCGTTTACCGAACAAATCGGCAAGAACATTAAAGCTTATGTTAACGATTTGGTGATCAAGAGCAAAATGGAATACCAAATGCTCGATGACATACAAGAAACCTTCCAAAACTCAAGAAAGATCAACATGAAGCTTAATCCAGTCAAGTGCTCATTTCTAGGGCACAACATGGGGAAACAAAGCATAAAAGCCAACCCTCAAGTGATGTGCTAACAATAAAGACTTTCGATGGAAAGCTTACAGCTTTGAAGCGTTTTACCTCAAAAGGAATCCTTCAACCAAATGAAGCAACACTTGGCTTCACTCCCAGCCATTTTGGCTCCGGAAACAGGAGGAACAACCTCTATCTACCTTTCGATTGCTGAAAAGACCATAAGTACGACTCTGATCATTGAACGAAACAAAGTTCAGATACCCGTTTACTTTTTCAAAACTTCAAAATAAGCAGAAATTAAATATTCTTCTTCGGAAAAACTTGCTCTAGCACTAGTCCAAACGGCTAGAAGGCTTCGAAGGTACTTTCAGTCACACCTGATACAAGTGGTCACTGACTAACCTATTAAGAATGTGCTTGAAAAATCACCTATGTCTCGAGAAAAGCTGTCAAAGCCCAAGTCTCAGCTGACTTCATCATAGAAGTCCCTAAAGAAGTCACAACGGAAGTCGATACAGTCTCCACTGAACCCTCCGACCCCCATACTTGGAAGCTCTTTACCGACGAAGCTTCCAGCATTGAAGGGTTAGGAGCAGGGCTTGTTCTAATTGATCCTAACGAATTGGAATTCACGTATGCCTTTCGTCTTGAATTGCAGACCACAAACAACGAAGCTGAGTATGAAGCATTGATTGCTGGTCTCAAACTTGCAAAAAATATGGGTGTCAAAAGACTTCAAGTCTTCACAGACTCGTTGCTTGTTTCATACCAAGTAAGTGACAACTACATAGCCAAAGAAATAGGGATTCAAAAGCTTCAAGCCCTCACAGACTCTCTCAAGCTAAGACAATTACACCTACATAGCAAAAGAATCCAACATGTATTAGTACCGAGAGAAATCAAAGGAATTGATGAACACATTTCAAATATGTTCCATCAAAAAAGTTCAAAGATCTCAAAACAAGAGAACTGATACACTAAGCAAGCTTGTATCTCTTACTTTTGCCCACCTCACCAAGAAGGTACTAATTAAGGTATTAAAAACCCCATCTATCCAAAAAAACCTGAGGTTCAAGATATGATCACTAAAGAAGGGCCAAATTGGATGACTCCCATTGAAAAGTTCCTCAAAAATGGTGAATTACCTAATGACCAGACTGAGGCTAAAAGGGTCCGTATCAAGTCAAGGCAGTATGTGCTACAAGGAGATATCCTTTACAAAAAAGGATACCTTGCACCACTACTACGATGCGTTGACCCAAAACAAAGCCAATATCTGATTAAAGAGGTTCACGAAGGGATATGTGGGGCTCATTGTGGCCCAAGATCGGTAGTGTCAAAGTTGATGAACCTCGGATACTTTTGGCCTTCCATACATCGAGTTACCTTCGAACAACTGCGAAAATGTGAAGCTTGACAGTTACATGCTCCGGTACCCAAAAGCCACAAACATGACCCCGTTCCCACCTCCTCGACTTGGCCATTTCGTAAGCGGAGAATGGACATTGTTGGACCATTCCCACCAGCCAAAGGAGGAGTTAAGTTCTTATTGGTAGCCGTGGGCTACTTCACCAAGTGGCCAAAAGTAAAACTATTGGCAAAAATCTCAGGGAAACAGGTCATTGATTTCGTTTACGAAAACATAATCTGTCGTTTTGGGCTCCCAGGGACACTAGTCACGGATAACGGGAAGTAGTTTGCCGAAAAACCTTCTAGCTCCTGGTGTAAGGAGTTCAGAATAACTCAAGTATTCAGCTCGGTAGCTTACCCACAATCCAATTGCCAGGTTGATAGGACAAACCACAACATTGTTGAAGGGATTAAATCTTGATTGGGAAGATACGACAACAACTGGCTCGAATAGCTTCCCAATGTGCTATTGTAAATTCGAACAACCGAGAAAACGAACCACAAAAAAAACACCCTACAGCCTAGTGTTTGGATCAAAGGCTGTAATCGCAGCTGAAATCAGAGTAACAACACAAAGAACAATTAACATCGACCTCAAGCCAAATAAGAAAGAAACGATGTTGAATTTGGAACTCCTCGAATAGGCTCGTGACCAAGCAGCCATACAAAAATCAAGTTACAAGCAAAACATGGAATTGTATTACAATACACGGGTGAAGCATGAACGCTTCAAGCCTGGGGACCTTGTGCTTCGAAATAATGTGGCCTGCAAGAAAGAAAGCCAAGGAAAGCTTGGCCCTAAATAGGAAGGGCCATACACTATCCTTAAAGCCCACAAAGGGGGATCATACAAGCTGGCAGGTCCGCAAGGCAAAAAGCTTCCCCGCCATTGGGATGGCAAAAACCTTAAAAGGTTCAATGTTTAACCAAAACGTGTTATAAATAGTTCCAAAAAGTTGTTCTATTCCCCTAGTAATCAAAGTACTTTGAAATGAATGAACGATGAATCAAAATTTGTCTTTCTATCCTATAATCAGGTTGAGAACCTAGCAAGAAACTCCATGGCAAGGGCCATGTAAAGGGATGAGCTCCCAGGCCACATCGCTCAATAGGTTCAAGGGTTGAATGGACCTATATAAGGGGTGAGTTCCTAAATCAATACTACTCCATGAGACTCATAGAAATTTTAAAAATCATGTCTCATAGACGGGTTTGAACAGCCTACACCAAATGTTCCTTAAGCCCTAACATTGGCTTACGAACCAAAAAGAGCCTAAGTGAATGTCATACATAGGATAGAGGTTGTATCTTCTTGTTAAAAATATCCTAAGGCTAAGTGACTGCAGCACTGAACTCTTTAAGGTATAAATAACATAAGATGCACCGCCCAAAACAAAGACAACATACAAAACCAATGAAAACACAAGGGAGTAAACAGAACAACACAATAAACATAGCAAGATAAGTTAAAGATAGCAAGGGCCATACTGGCCATCAAACATAAAACATTGTCCACAAGCCTTCCAGGCTTTAATCACCAAAGGACCTAAACGGTTCCCTTAAAACAAAAAGATGTTTAAGCAAACAACCCATAACATTATTCGACATGCTAAGAAAGCTATAAATTAAGGTTTCTTTTTCATTTGGCAGCATCAGAGATGATAGAGTTTGCTACATCATCCTTATTCGAAACCCCATCATCTTGGGTGTCTTTAGCCTTACTCTTTTTCCTCCCTACGACACCCGCTGTCTCGGAGGCTTCAAGGCTTGAACCCTTTGAGCCCTCATCACCTTCAGAACACGTTTCCTCGCTATCTCCAGAGCAAGGACGTTTCTTCGAGAGGGACTTCAACACTTCGTTACAAACAGCCTCATTAAGGCCCTGGGGTTTTAGCTCCCGTAAGACAGACAACGGTTTACCAAAACACTTGAAGACTTCACCCACATAAGGGTAAACCATATGCTCAATCTTGAAAATTGTTCCCTTGAAGACTTTGAAGGCTTTGGGTTGAAAAAGATAAGACTTTTCCTAAGGCTCCCCAGGTTCACATAGCTTTGTAACCAGCAAACAAACCTTGGTGTCTCACATGAGCAAGAAGCTTTGTGTACACAATACCCAAGACTTTGTTGAACTCTGACGAATGGAGAAGATAGGTAACCACTTGCTGGAATCCATGCTCAATGAGTCATTTATTATCACCAATTGCTTGGGAAAGTGAAGCCTTTAACCCTTCTTTCTCCTCCAAGGAGGCTACTTCTGAACCTCCAAAGCAGCCCTATCAACCCTGACTTGAACCCTGTCAGCTTCCAAGCGTTTTTCCAACTCAACCATCTCAGTCTTGTGCTGGGAAGAAAGCTTATCAATCCTCAACATCAGCTTTACTCCCTCCCAGCATAACCCTCTGCCTCCTTCTTTAGAGTAGCTAGTGAAGCCTTCATCTCATCCCTCTTCTTCGAGAAGACATCATATTCTCGCATCCTCCTGCGAAATCGGGATACACCCTCTGGAAGCAAGGCAACAAGGTTACAAACACCCATTACCATTTTTCGAAATCATCAGGTCATCATCCATAGATGAGCAAGAACCTCGAACAACAGGAGAATCAAAGTGGGTAAGAACATCCTCACAAACGGATGAAGGCTTGAAGCTGTCACCAACTGTGACCTTCCAATCCGGCACATAAACCTCCCCTGGATTAACATTGGTGGAACCTTCACCACCCCTCCCGGAACCCTTCAAGCTCACAACCTTTTTACCCGCCGCCTTGCTCCCCTTACCAATCACCAATGGTAACTCTTTTTCTTTCATAAATTTTCCTCAACCCAACTTCTAAATCATCTAAAGCCTCTATGTCATTGCTCAGTTCCACTGGCTCAGAAGCCGATGGATGGTCGGCAGCCTTTATCAAACGACGATTTGAACGGCGAGTAGAGACTTTGTAAGCAGAAACCTTGGTAAAACCCTTGGCGTTTGGGACGTTCACGTGGCCTGAACCCTCGAACCTATGTTCAGTGTTCTTGGCAACAATATATTCACCGGGCGTGGCCTCAGCATCCCTAAACACAACATCAGAGGTACCATCACTCTTGATAAAACAAAACATCATACCCTGATCATCCCTCATGAGCACAGGATCATGATCTGGCTTGTCCCACAAGGTGCTCACACCCATCAACACTAAAAGGTGTTAAGGAAAGGGACGAAGCCGCGAAGGATATTTCCTAAATGGCTTTTAACAACCAACTATCTAGTTCAGACTCAAATGGCTCAAGCTTGTTTAACACAGCATCAGGGTGCCCCCAAACAAGCTTGAAGGGAACAATGAACTCAGAAATCCAGAAAAATCGGTACTTCCAAGAACCAAAGGTAGTAACCATTGAGGAAATCAAATAAACATCAAATGGGGATGTCTCAAACGTGGATCGTCATTCTTGGTCAACCGGAAGAAACATCAACGATGGGCCATACCCTATCACAAAACCTCAAAGTGTAAAGTCCCAGTAAGACCTTAAGGGTGTAACTGACCAAACGACACACGATAATACTCTAAAACATTCAGAACAAAGACCGAAAACGGATGACACAAGTTGGAAAACTCAGCAATAAAGAACAATCAAACCAACGGGACACTAATCGATCGATTTGCCAAAACCCAGAGCCACCGGATTAAACTTTAGATCGATCCCCCATTCTTTACAAAAAGCCTCAACTTCCTCTTGAGTGAGACAAGTTGAAGCCTTTAAGCCTTCAATCCTTAAAGCCTTCAAGCCTTAAAACCTTGAAGCCTATCACATCTACTATCATTCCGAAATTCAAATCTCAAAACTCAAACGCCTTAAAGCCTTGAAGCCTTTAAGCAATAAAAAATAATGTGTAAAAGTCAGAAGCATTTGAGCTTACATCCCAAACACCTCTGACTTGGGGGGCTGATGACGGGGGTAGCCCAAATCTCAATAAAATGACTAATATACATAACAGCTTAAAAGGTTAAAAGGTTGAGAGGTTCAATACGCGCGAACTCAGGTGAACAGTAAAAAGGACAAGCACAGTGTCCGGTCACATCAACACTTAACGTGTGAACCATTTCTGCACAGACAGAACATGTGCACAGAGAACAACCTTTTATCCGCAGGTCTAAAGCCTCCAACCCCCAAACGGGTAACTCCTCCATTGTAGCCTTGGATCCATGGTCACGAGCTTCCTCTTATAGAATACATCTTATCTATAAGTACCAGCTCCAACAACCATATCAAGGACACCAGATCAGTTGGGCTAACACATACTCTCTGATCTTCTCTCCTCTCTTAAGAACAAGTTTCATACTTGCTTCTCTTCTTCACTTCAAACAGCATTGCTTCGCTAACAACTTCATTCCGGCTTGAATTCCCTTCAAGCTGGAATCAAAAGCGATCAATAAACAAGTGATCCAACCCCACGTGCTACAAACGTGGGAGGACCCCACGACCTGCGTTAGGCTAATCGAAACCCTTGAACCCGGAGATATCGCTACAGGCCTTGATCTTGTATTTGTTGTATCAACAGCTATTATATATAAATCATTCCTCTAGACCGATAAGAGATAGTGCCACTAGCTTTTTGAGCAACATCTATATATGACCGTGTTGGTCACATCGCCTAACGTTTCTTTATGACTTCGCTTCGCTTCTCTTCTAGTATATCCACAATAGTTTTTTCTACTAGTGGAAACTAGCTATGAACTTCCCCTTGGTATCATGGAAGCTTTGGACACTTCTTGTTTCAAGGCGTTTATATCAGAGTCAAGAAGTTGTCATAAAGGTGGTAATAGGTGTCTCGACATATGTTAGATCTTATTGGTGGGCATATTTTAGGCGAATTGTGTAAGTGTTCAAATTAGATAGACTGTTGTTCATTGGTAACCCACATACATATGATTGGGGATCTCGTAAGTTGCTTAGTTCTTGTGTTCATTATGAATACTTGGTGTTCTTCAACTACCACCGATAACGATCAACATTAACCACCATCACAGAGTATCGTTAACCATCAACATTGAGTATCATTAACCACTATCAACTACATTTTCTTTTTAACTTCAATTTTTCTAACAATAATGTTTTACTGTTGCCATGTTCTCCAACCAAAAGAATTGACCAATTAACATTGATCTAGAAATTGAAGAACCAAAAGCGTGATTCAATGTGTCTTGAGGTTGAAGAAATAATCACCACACCCATTTATGGAGATAAGAGATCTACATCTACAAGCATGGAATCATATAAAATCAAATCTTGCTATAGTTTTTTTATTTAAAAGTTGAAAAATCATTTTGTGAAAAATAAAGATGGAGGTTATAAGCAACAATAAAGTCTTACATGTTAAACTTAAAAGTAGATATTTCAACGTTAGTAAAGATGGTATATCAAATTGTCTTTACCTATTTTTAGTATAATAACTAAATAAATCAATACCTAATAAATAAATGGCTAGTTAGCCAAGCATCACGATTCTATGAGCGCATGATCCTTCTCTTATTTTGCCCTTCGGTTTTGTGTTAATTTTATTAATATGCCATTCCTAAATCTCTATTACTAACTACTTGATATTTTCTTTATTCAACATACGCAATACACGTGTTTCTAACCTAGTTGTATATATATTAAAAAAGAGTAAATTACAAGTTTTGTCCTTTATGTTTACATCAAATTGCACGCGGTGTCCTTTAGCGCAAAAGTTGACAAGTTCTGTACTTAATGTTCCAAAATCTTGCACGTTATGTCCTTTAGGCCAAACGCAGTTAGATTTTTTGGTTAAATCTGGTTATGTGCTTTGCAGGATTGTCATTTCAGCTTTCCAAAGACTATTTTGTAAAGAAATTTTATGCAGGGGCTATTCTGTATTAAACTTAAAAATAAAAAATATCTATCTTTAAACACACTCAACCCTTCTCTTTCTCTCTCTAAAACAAAATCACCAGCTATACTTACCCCTCTCTCTACTCTCTCTATCTAAGACAACCACCACAACTCATCTGCCGTTGACCACCAACCACCACCACACCCACCTACGACAATCACCTCTCTCTACTCTCTCTCTTCACCTTGTGACACCAACACTACCGTCTTCACCAACACCATATGCAGCCACCATTGTCTTCATCTCCTCCCCTGCAACTATGACTGTCTTCACCACCACCACCGTTGTCTTCACCATCTAACCACCACCTCATCCACTACAAGCTCCAACTCCACCGTCGCCTCCCCCATCGGAACCCTAACCCCAAATAGACCCGACAACACCACCATCTTCTCCGGCACTCCTTCACCATATGCTGCCACCACCCACCGTCGTCTTCACCATCTATCCATCCATCCATCGCCTCCTCCCCTGCAACCATCACCGTCTTCACCATCCATCCACCGCCTCCTCCACTGCAAACACCAACACCACTTATATTTGTATAAATAAAAAAACTTAATCCTGAATTTATGTTGATTTTCAAGAATCAGCTATTCAGGGGCTTCTTTTTTTACCCATAATATTCATTTTGTTGAAACTGGAATTGGTTAGTTTGTTTGAAGAACTTGAAAGAAACAAAAGTAATCTTCGATCTGTATTACTGAAATTTAGGGGCTTCTTTATGTTATATTAGTTAGAGAGAGACTCCCAGAGAGTTTATTTTAAGGGAAAATAGCCAAAATGGCCAAGTTATGGTCAACTTTTCCAAAATAGCCAAGTCAAACGTCTTGGGGAGACGCCACAAACATGTTCTAGCGTCTTGGCGGCTGACCAACCAAACGTTGCCACGTGTCCGACACAGCTCAGACGTCTTAACGTCTTGGCTGAGACGTTTCAGACGGCGGCTTGAGACGTTTTAAAAGTTGAGCTGATAGTTTTGCATGGCTTGAGACGTTTGAAGCCGGGTTGAGACGCCTCAACACGGCTTGAGACGTCTGAAATTATCACGTTTTTTAACAAAAAATTTAAGACGTTTCATTAAAACCTTGAGACGTTTGAGACGTTTCATGGTTTCCAAAGTTCTTTTTAAGTCGTTTCATTCAAACCTTGAGACGTTTGAGACGTTTCCCGTTTTCCAAAGTTCTTTTTAAGACGTTTCATTCAAACTTGAGACTTTTGAGACGTTTCCCGGTTTTCAAAGTTATTTTTAAGACGTTTGAAACCTCTTTTTAAGTCGTTCACAATTTTCAACCCTGTTATACACAACGTTTTCTTCTTCACCATATCTTCTACCCCATTGGTGTTCACAGCTTCAAAAAATGGGCAGACCCCCTGATTCAACAAACGGGTCTAAGAAGTCATCTACAACGGGTCTAAGAAGTCATCTACAACGGACACAGATCTTCTCCCTTTTAATGGGATGAGATCGGATTTCCCCTTCCACGTGCTCTGCGGGGTCGATCGGGTTCAAGAACTCATCTACAACTGTTGGTGCATACGTCTGTCGACTTCGTCTTGTATCGAGTCTAGTATTAGAATTGTTAGATCAGGGCGCGTTATACGAGAAAATAGGAGATTTTAGGTTGTTAAAGAGCTAATTTCGCTTGAAATGACATTTGACAGTTTCAAGCGAAATCAACCATGTTGATTTCGCTTGAACTGACACCTGGACACTTTCAAGCGAAATCTCGTGGCTATAAATATCTACCAAGCGAAATCATTTGTAACATTCGTCATTCCAGTACCGAACTGCTGCCGACGCGTCGTTTGATCTGTAAAGCTGTTATTTTCAATAAACAAGACGATTAATAGTAAAACAAGCTGTTTTCCACGTCTGTTTCTTAGTTTCCGCCTTTAAAACAGATTAGAGCTCTTCTGATTGACTCGTTTGGGTCACAAATCGATCCTACAAGTGGTATCAGAGCTCAGGAAGAAGAGTTCTTGCCAAAACAGCCTTATTTTCTGACTTCTACACCTTCTTTTTGAAATTGAATTAGTTTTCACGGTCAAAAAGTTTTGAATTTCATATATGGCATGCGTAACAGTGTTTTAATGAATCCTTGAAAGAATTGGAACTTAATTCGGCTTAAAACTGGTAAAATACTTAATTCCGCTTGAAAACCAGTTCGAATTTGATGACGTCAGCAGCATTTCAAGCGATATTAGCAGGTTGATTTCGCTTGAAAAAGTGTTTCCGCTTGAAATTTTGACCTTATTCCGCTTGAGTTCGTTATTTCGCTTGAAAATCAACCTGATTCCGCTTCAGGGCGTCATTCCGCTTGAGTTGTTTCAAGCGAAATTAGTTGATTTCGCTTCAAGGATTAATTCCGCTTGAGCCGTTCAAGCGAAATCAAGGTATTCTGCTTGAAGGTGTGATTTCGCTTCAGGGTGATTCCGTTTGAGTGAGATTTTGTTTGAAAAGGGTTCCGTTTGAAGGTTAATTTCGCTTGGACTGTTATTCCGTTTGAAATCTGATTTTTGTGAAAAAATTTGCCGAAACATGGCTGAAGAATTTTACAATGCGTTCGCGTCACCAGTTGCTCCCGTTACAGCTGCTGAAGCATTGTACAGTGAGAATGAAACCGGAACTCATCAGAAACCGCCAAAACTTATGTACATTGAGGATTTTCAAGGATGGAAAGATCGATTTGAAAACTGGGTGCAAGCTTACAAATTTGATGCATGGTGTTCATTGTTGAAAGATTATGAAAAACCAAAGAATGAACGTGGAATTGAAAAAGCTATTGTTGATTATTCAGAGGGTGATAAATTGAAATTTACAAGTGAGAAAATGATGATCAACATTCTTCAACAAGCGATTAAAGAAGATATTTTTGTTCTGCTTCAACATAATGGTACGGCTAGATCGATTTGGGAAGCATTGATTCAGAAAGTTAAAGGAAGCGCAGATATGATAAAAAACAAAAAGGCTTTATTGAAGAAGTCGTTTGATATGTTTACAGCCTTCGACCATGAATCAACAAAGCAGACCATTGATAGATATTGTCATCTGGTATTGGAAATGAAAAGATTGAACATTGAGAAAGAGGATGATGAGTGGGTCGATAAACTAGCTGAAGCACTACCACAACATAAATGGGGAACTTATTTGATGATTGTGAAACACATGAGGAAGTCTGAGAGTATGAATTTGGCACAATTCATTCAGAAAATTGAAGAACAGGAATTGGATATTCAGAAAACTGCTATCATGACGAATCCAAATGCTCAACAAGATGTTAGTTTATATTATAGAGGGAACAAGTTTGAGGTTACCCCCAGTTCTAGCCCAAAGATCCAAACTGGTTTCAGTGCTGACAGTTCGTCTGAAACAAAGGGTAGTAATGTGACACAGAGTGGTGGATCTTCATCTGCATATTCAAGCTTTGATCCAAACTTTAAAACATCAAATTCTCAACAACAGAATCCAACAACTCTGCAATGCAATGTCACTTTGAACATTCAAAATGGTCAAAATTTATCTCCAGAGATAGCCAAGCAACACATGGCATCACTCGTTGCTATGTTGGAATCTTATGAAGGTTTGATTTCAGGCAAGATTGGAAATCCGATGCTTACAAAAGAAGATTATGACCAAATTGATGCAGAGGAACTTGAGTTGATGGATGTGAAATGGTGTTTGGCTAGTGCTTGTAGGAGAGCAGGAAAGTTTCAACAAATTACTGGAAGAGATGAGTTTCGAGGATTAGCTACTTCTCCATTGGGTTTTGACAAATCAAAGGTTACCTGTTTCCGGTGTAAAGGAAAGGGTCATTTTAAGAGAGAATGCAAAAACAATGAAGCAACTGGGAATCAAGAAAAGAACAATTATTATCATAAATCAATTTTTCATCAGATTGATCAACAACC
The DNA here is from genome assembly GCA_030545235.1 of Helianthus tuberosus. NCBI lineage: Eukaryota > Viridiplantae > Streptophyta > Magnoliopsida > Asterales > Asteraceae > Helianthus > Helianthus tuberosus. Next base: position 186,663,958 of record CM060442.1, read on the forward strand.
TCAACAAAAGGATACAAAAACTGCTCATGGTAAAATGATCGAAGATGCAAATAAGAAAGCTTATTTTGGTATCATTGATCAAGATGATGAATTTGTTGCTGAAGGTTTCAGCTGGGATAAATACATTCCACCAGGTTCAGGTTTTGTAGCTAGAATTCTGGATGAAAATGAGACTAATCAGAAAAGAATTCCGATTTTTCCAGATCTTGGAAGTGATGTTGATACTGATGATGAAGAAGAACATCTTAATAAAGCTAGAAAAGGCTTAGATCCTGACAGCTTTAATTTCTTCTTTGCAGATAAAATGGAAATGCTAAATCAAAAGAAGATTGCCAGATTGAGGAGAGAGTTTGAAGCAGCAAGAATACTAGCTGATGAAAAAACAAAGACAGAAGCTGGAGAAACTAATGTTGAACCAGCAACTGAAAAAATAGTAGAGAAAATCGTTGAGGTGGAGAAAGTGGTGGAAAAAATAGTTGAAGTTGAGAAACTAGTTGAAATTGAGAAGGTTATCGAGGTTGAAAAGATAGTTGAAAAAATGGTTGAAGTTGAAAAACCATGTTTGAATTGTTTAGAGTCGTGCAAGGTTTGTGAGGAGAAAGATAAGAAGATTGTTGATTTGGAGAAGATAAAAGAAGATTTACTATCTGATGTGAAATATGTGAAGGAGTCATATGATGTACTGAACAAAAAAGTTGATAGTCTGAAAAAGACGAATTCAGAAATTGAAAATGCAATGACAAAGATGAGCGCAACTTTAATGACAAAGCAGAGCGTCATCAATGAGTACATCGAAGACTATGCTAAGCTGAAACAGGAGTTGGAATTTGAAAAGATTGAGAGTGAAAGAATTAAACGTTTGTTGCTGAGTTATACAACATGTGATTATTTGATTGATCGTGTTTATCCTACTGTTGCAGGTCTTGAAGCATTCATGGAGAAAAAGACTGAAGATACTGATACTGGTAAGAAACAAAGTGTCAAGTATAACAGATGTCCGCCCCCGATCCATGAAAGTTATTCTCCCAGGAATCCTAACGAGGAGCGTCTAAAAAGGCAGTCAACATCAAGTTAAAGTCTGAAAACATTGATGAATTACCAGACAATATTGATGTCACATTCATAGCATCTGACACTGATCATGAGTCTGAGTTAATAAAGAAAGTGGTCGATCAGGTGTTAGATATGGATGAAGAGTCAAAACCGGAGTCTAAGTCTGAAAGTTCGAGTTCGTCAGAAAAGAGTCCGAGTTCACCGGATAAAAGGGTTTACAATAAAGAATTCATGTTATCAAAATCTAATTTGAATTACGGATCAATCAAAGTAGCTTATACGTTGAATGATTCAGACAAATTATATTCTGATGAGGAATTTCCAATAAGAAGTGTAAAAACTGAAATGATCAAACAGGTTTTCAAATTAACAGAAATTAATATTTCTGAAATAAAAGATTTAAATCTTCATGAAAAACCTAAAAAATACACTTCAAGAGTTCAACAGAGATTGAACAAGAAAAAGGGTTACGGTTCTGGTTCTGGTTATCGAAAGAAACCTAACCATAATGGTAATTTCAAAAAACAAGGTCTTGGTTTTAATTCTTTAGAAAATCATAAAAATGAGAAAAATTATAAACCAAAAACAACATTTGTTGCAGGAGGAAGTTCTGAAGATGAGCAGAAGAAACCGTTCTGGAAACAATCAAATCAAGAGTTTCTTGCTGAAGTAAAGAAGAATGTAAAAAATTTGCTTCGAGAGTTGATAGAAGAACCTGCTTTAAGTGTCAAAAAGCTGGACACATTGCTTGGAACTGCCAAGAGTCCACTTATTCAAAACAGGGAGTGTCTTCTAACTCTGAAATGAGAAGGAAATTGGTGAAACTTCAAAACGTTTTTACAAAAGAAGTGTCGATTTAAATAAACAAAAATGGGTTGTAAAATCTAAGAGTAGTTCTGGCAATGAATCTGATTCCATAAAATCAGAGGAGTCATTTGTTGAGAAGAAGAATGAGAATTCCGTTCCAGAGGTGAACGATGAAAAATTTCCTAAATTGTCAAAGGAAAATTTGAAGTTGAAAGTTGGTAAAACTGAGATTTCAGGACAATTTTTTTCTGGTAAGAAAGAATTTGATGCTAACAAAGTGTTTAATGGAAAAGTTAAACATATTTTCGGGAAGATGGTTGATGGGAAGGTTAAAAATGTCAAAGATTTTTATAAATCAAAATGTTGGTGGGATAGATGTGTTCCAACATCACCCAAGGCTGGTCAGGCTTGGGTGACACCATTTTCTAACTAAAAATCCGGACTTGCCGGAGCTCCCAGGTTGGTAAGTGTGGAGAAGGAATCGGCATCATTCTTGAATAGGTTTGTTTGGTAAATTTACAGGTGATATTATATTTTGATTTACAAGTGGTTTTGGTTGATAAGTGAACCTACAAGAGGTTGAAGAAGGTTTTCACTTTCAAGTGGTAAATCAAGGACATTAAGTTGTACTTGATTTTCTACAACTTGTTAAAGAATATATGGGGTTCATTATATTGAAAAGAGAAAAAAAACAAAGTGATGAGTTTATCCCCTAACTTACAAGTGGTGTATAAAATCAACGAAAATTATTTTCCGGAAAAACCATTTGATTAAAACAAACTTAAGTGTTTTGAAATCACAATGGGAAAATAGTTTGTTGAAAGGGGGAGTTCTGATTGTTTATGCCAAGTGGATGGCGATCTGAAGTGATTTGATATCAGTTGTCACTTTATTGTATAGTTTGTTTTCAAATTTCCTAAAATGTGTTTGCATTTTAAGGTCAGAAAATCCAAAAACATTAGACAATTTGAAAAAGTCAAAAACATGATAAAATTCAAAATGAGTTTTGTTGTATAAAAGAGGGAATGATAGTACATCAGTGGACGATCATAGCATGCTAAAGAAATGGAAAGAAAAATGTGATAAACGGTCTCACTGATGATGTGCCAGTAGGATTTTGCACATTTAGTAGATTGTGACGAGATATAAACCTAAATTCAAACTTGCTTATATCGTGGGGAACATCTCTCAGATATACGGGTAACCCCCGAAATCTTGTTTGAAGGATCCCTCTTTCTGAGATACTAGGTCTTTATGCTTAGTGATATCTGGGGTATTATCCCGGGACTTCTGATAATGCGGAAGCAATGGCATAGTCCCCGGAGAATACTTTCTGCTTGCTTGAAATATAGCGTCGCCCTCAGCATAAAATGATGAGACAATAAAATTGCTAATCAATGCTGTTGTAAAAAAGATCCTCTAAAGGGGACCCACCAAAAGTCGAACCGTCATCTCTCTGCTGAACGGAAGTTCCTGAGCTCTCACGGTTTCGCATTTAACCCCTTACAGATATCATCTAGGTATACTCACCTGTAAGACTGAATATTGGGATCTGGATACGGGAGTATATTCTGAGGTGGGAAGTGCGAATAAGTTTAAGTGCTTAAGACATTAATTTCGTATCTCAAAACAGTTGAACTTTGTGTGAAAATTTAAATGGATCAGTATACTGACAATCTAAGTGAATCGTTTAGAACTTAAAATGTTTATAGCTTAACGGTGTTGGTGATTTGTCTCAAAAACTGATATGATCCTCTTACACAAACTCACAAAAATATTTGTTTGTAAATTTTTCTTTACTGTATTTCATTTCTGTTTTATTCAAAAATCCAAAAAGATTTTAGTGTGTTTTAGCATAAATTTTGAAAAATACAAAAAGAGTTTCGACAACTGATGTTGAAAAGCTGATTTTCAAAATTCTGAGTGCTAAACATGACGAACAGGTTTGGGAATGTGTGTGGTGTTGAAAATGATTTTCATACAAGTGATCTTCAAAATTTAAAATTGTTATAAATATAAATACCCAAAACATAAGTTGCTAAAAAATGATGTCAAGTGTTTGAGTTGATTTGAAATTATCTATAAGTGGTTTCTAAATTTGTTAAATGTTAAATTTTGTGAAACTTACTTTTGGGTAGAGAATTTGCAGGTGAGCCAGATTGCGATTCTTGAACCTGTGAATGTCAGACTATGATTCCAGCACAAGTTGAGGGGAAGTATGAATGACAAATAGCCTAGTTCTGATCCTGAGATTGCTGATGCTGATGAACTTAAGGAATCAAGAGATTTGATCAAGAGAATTAGAAGAATCAAGAGCTAGATCAAGATCCTGGAAGCCCAAAGACTGATAAAGACTGAAGATGCGAAGACTCGACACTTTAAGACTCGTCAACATTCGAGGGGGAGTCTGTTGGTGCATACGTCTGTTGACTTCGTCTTGTATCGAGTCTAGTATTAGAATTGTTAGATCAGGGCGCGTTGTACGAGAAAATAGGAGATTTTAGGTTGTTAAAGAGCTAATTTCGCTTGAATGATGTTATTTCGCTTGAAATGATATTTGACAGTTTCAAGCGAAATCAACCATGTTGATTTCGCTTGAACTGACACCTGGACACTTTCAAGCGAAATCTCGTGGCTATAAATATCTACCAAGCGAAATCATTTGTAACATTCGTCATTCCGGTACCAAACTGCTACCAAGCGAAATCGTTTGATCTGTAAAGCTGTTATTTTCAATAAACAAGACGATTAATAGTAAAACAAGCTGTTTTCCACGTCTGTTTCTTAGTTTCCGCCTTTAAAACAGATTTGAGCTCTTCTGATTGACTCGTTTGGGTCACAAATCGATCCTACAACAACGGACACGTGAAGGGTCTATCTGGTTGTTCGGCACATGACGGTTCTGCCCGTTTAGGGTGGTTGATGAGACTTTGGCTAACACAATGGGCTCTCACCAATGTGTTAGCCAGGTCCTCTAACATCACCGAAGCCGCAGAACCGTTGAAGAAAATGTGAACAACCCGTTACATATCACCTACGCCAATATAAATGTGGGTTGATGGAACTTACCAGTTCACGACCCATATTTATTCCTAGGTGTTTCGATGCAAATTCCGGAATCAAAATCCGGATCTCCTACCCCGTTTTAAATTTATGGAAGTAGCGGTTTGGTGTATTCTAGTTCAAATGATTATGTTTGTATTTTTTTTGTGTTATGTTTTTTATGTACTTTGTATTCAATCATAATAAAGTCATAAATTTTACTAATTTATGTTTGAATTCTAGTTCAATTCAGTATAATTCAATGTTAAAGACGTTTCAACAGCCTATTCAATGTTAAGACGTTTCAGCAGCCAATTAATTCGTTCAACAGCCAATTAAGACGTTTGAATTTTAGTTAAAAAAATTAAAAATTACATATATTCGAAGTTATGTTAAGACGTTTGAATTAAGACGTTTGAATTAAAAATTAATATTAAATTAAATATTCATTTAACCAACCCCACTATATACACCCCTAAACACACACAAATACACACGCCGTTCTTCTTGTTCTTCTTTCGTTGTTCAACGTTTACAAGCAGACGCGGTTCAGTTTTTGCAGACATGGCTTCTTCGTCGTGGTCCGAAGTTGAGGACATTGCATTGGTGGAGGCTTGGGAGGAGGTGTATACCGATCCTCCTCGTCGAGGGCAGGGGGTCTATGGGTCCGTGTGCAACAATATTTTGCACAACTCCGTGGTCCGGACCACGGCCGCACCGTTGACGCCTTATCTTCAAGATTTCGGGTTATACGGTTGGACTGTAAGAAGTTCGAAGGTTACTACAAATCTATGGAAGATTCATCCCAGGATCTTGGCGAGGAGGACATCAAGGCAGTTGCCCTCATCAACTACCGACACAGAGAAGGACATGATTTCGAACATGTCTCGCAGTGGGAAATGATTAGGGTTTGGCTTTAGATGTTTGTTTTTTTTTTTTTTTTGAATGTAATGTTTTTTTTTCTTTTTATATTTTGTTTTTTTTAATGTAATGTTTAGTATGTATTTTCTTTTTTTAATATAATGTTTTATATTTTCTTTAACTGTTTACGGGGTTGGGCTTACGGGTTGGGCTTACGGGGTTGGGCTTACGGGTTTGGGCTTACGGGGTTGGGCTTACGGGTTTGGGCTTACGACGTTTGGGCTTACACCCAATAATGTTAATGTTAAAAATAACAAGTTTAAGTTATGTTATAATAAATATTTATTAAAACTGTATAAATAAACTTAACTATTTAAAATTGTATAAATTATAAACTTAACTATTTAAAACTTGAACCTTAACTACTAAAATTATAAATTATAAATATTTATTTGGTTAAAATAATTAATTAAAATAAATAACGTGTATAAATAAACTTAAAACTGGATGTAACTCGTTCTCAGGGTCACGTTGTAGTAGCTTTTGATATGTTGGTTAAGTTGTTTGTGTCTGTCTGAACCGGGTTTGGCGAGGGTTCGATACCCGGCATTCCCCATCTTTTTATTTTTCATATTTTTAAGCTTTTGAATATGGGCCTTTAAAGAAAATGAGTGTATAAATAAACTTAAAACTGGATGTAACTCGTTCTCAGGGTCACGTTGTAGTGGCTTTTGATATGTTGGTTAAGTCGTTTGTGTCTGTCTGAACCGGGTTTGGCGAGGGTTCGATACCCGGCGTTCCCCATCTTTTTATTTTTCATATTTTTAAGTTTTTGAATATGAGCCTTTAAAAAAATGAGTGTTTTTAAATTAAATTAAAACTTGATTTAACTCGTTCTCAGGGTCACGGTGTAGTGGCTTGTGATATGTTAGTTAAGTCGTTGGTGTTTGTGTGAACCGGGTTTGGCGTGGGTTCGATACCTGGCTGTCCCATTTTTTTATTTTTCATATTTATAAGTTTTTAAATATTGACTTTTAAACAATAATAACTTTAAATTACCAAAGTTATTACATCCTAAAAAACGATACAAGATAAATTTAAATAACATCCTAAAAACACTAGCTAAATATAATTTTTCAAAGTTTCAAACACGGAAATGTGTTCAAAGTCCTCGTCAAAAATTATTGCGTAGTCTAGCAGGGCTTCTTCAATGACCTCTTCTTCAGCCAGGTTGTTGTGCCGATTTTTTTTAACGTTCTTGTACCTTCCTAAGAAACAGCTACATTTGAAGCGTAGGAAAGCACACCGAGTGTTGAGGTCATTGGCGCTACGGATCGTTTGTTGCACGTGAATGCAGAAATAGTTCATAACCTGACCCCAGAACGCGGGATCGGAAATTGAGTAAGTGCCTTCATCACGAGCGGCAGCGTAGGAGACGGCAATAGCAATGTCTTCTTCGTCGATCCAAGAATCCATGATTTTGTTAACAAATTTCAAGTTTGAGGTTAAATTGTGATTGGATGTGGTTAAATGGCAAGAATGCCTATGCCTATTTATAGTGGGTTCATTCATCACTATTCATTAAATTAATAAATTAAAAACAGGTATTTTATTGCATAAACTAGACAGCATTTGGACGGGGTAAACACCGCCAAAAATACAGTTTTTCTACAATGAATTGTCTGTACGACAAAAAAGTTTTACAAATGTCTCCAGTTATATTTATTGGTTTATCCGTAACCAGATGCTCCATAAGCATACACAGGTAGACAGTTTCATTCCCTGCGATTGATGTGTTAGATACCACGTAGTTGTCATTGAGCTCGGCAGAGATACATTTTTCTGGTTTTCCCGTTTTTTTCCAATATTGCAAATGCACTAGTAATGCTCCTAAGTAAACTTTAACCTTCGTCAAACGGGGGTGAATAACGTTTATGTATTTATTGCCGACACAAACATTTTCGCACGGGTAATACACCAACTCCTGTGACGATAACTCTAGTCGAGCTAGGAGCCATTCGTTATTTTCTAACGGTAACGGAAAGAAGACGTAATCCACTTCGAAGAAAGAAGGAAATGGGTGTAATTTTCCATTGGCATATTTAACAACGTTTTTAGGAGTAGAATCTAACAACGTTTCATAAAATTGTGGTGGAAGAATTGTCCACCGCAAGTTTAACAACGGATCCCTTTGAATCTTTTATTCCTCCAAGCCATTATCCTTCCCACCCATCCTTCAATATGTTGTATAAGTTGTAATTTAAAATTAATTAATAACGGGAAAAAAATTCTAGATTTAATAAAAATATTAGGAAGAATAATTAACTGTTGACGTTAGGTAGCCGCCACAGCGAAAACCTAATAGAGTCCCCCAAAATTTTTTGTCCAACTCTATTGATCTTGTGAAAACTGCTGAATAATAGAACGGCGCATCCCCATTTCTGTAGAATGTTTCCACGTCTTTTGACCAGTTCTCACTTTCGTCGTCTGGAATTGCCCATGTACCAGCCCGGTGGAGGTGAAAACTTTGTTGATTGTGTACAAAGTGGCTTTGTTCTGAATCATTTCGTTGTGGAACTTCAGAAGAACTTTCACCCTTGGAACTTCTCCATTTTTTTAGAATCCAAGATGATGATTTGTTTGCTGGTTGCGAGCAGTATACATCATTTTTATTTTTTTCAGACATTTTTGCGAGCTCCAGAAATGTACTCAAATACTATACTTAAAAGGAAGAATTCTAATTTATTAAAAAAAATCGATAAAAATGAGAATTTTGGTCAAGACGTTTCAACCAAGACGTTTCCGACATGCAAACCGTTTGATGAACGACAAGTGGCATGCATGCAGGAGACGTTTCAGGACAATTAAGACGTTTCACGACATTTAAGACGTTTGACACGTGGCATTTTAAGACGTTTCATTCTGACATTTAAGACGTTTCCCACATATCGAGACGTTTTGTTTATTAAGACGTTTCCCACATACTTGAGACGTTACACAAGAATCTTGAGACGTCTAAACTGCTACTTGAGACGTTTCAGACATGCAAACTGTAACATTCCTATTTTTATCATATAAGAATTTTAGGGTTGTTTAAATTTATTAACCACTAGTAACTAGTTTTATTTTTAATATAGTTATTCGACCCAAATAGTTTTAAAAACTATTTTATAAATAGTTGGTTGAAATATTATACTAATTAATTGGCCTGTATATGGGTGACCTTTTTAAAAAATAAAAGTATATAAAAACTTATATTATTAGACAGGTAGATTACAGGTAAGTTGACTGTTATAAATATGAAGTATTTAGATGGGCCTAGAAACCGTTTAATAATTAAAAATACAATATATTTGAACCTACTCCGTTTTTAATGAAACTTGGTTCAAAATGTAGATAAGATTATTCTCATTCTAATAACATATTTATTGTTTTATAAAACGTCATATTTTAGTAGTTATAAGCGCCAAATAAGTGAAGCAGTTAAATTAATTATAATATATATATATATATATATATAATAAAATAACTTATATCTTTCAGTACACTTTTCGAAAATAAAATAATATTTAAATTTTTATTCTACAAATTGAGAAAGTGGGACTAGTGGCATGAAAGTTTTGATAAGATTATACGTGTCCCACTTAGGTGGACATTCCAAGTTGTTTGGGCATCTATAAATAGGAGAAATCACCATTTTTGTGTATACAATCTCACCGCCCCCTTTCAGTTCTATTTTATTATTATTATTATTATTATTTAACCTATAATAATAATAATAAAGCCCTGCCCCGTTTTAAGTATTTTAACTCCCGATCACCGCTACCCTTTCCGATTGATCCTGAGCCCCATAACACATGTCAAGGCTCTGCCTGACTAAATTCGTTGGGGTTCTGTCTCGTGACATAGGGATAAGGTTGAATTAGGGGTACTATACTTAACACGAGTACAAATATATATATATATATATATTATACTAAAGCAAAATAAAGGTTGACTTTTGATGTGGCATATCTCTTTAGCCAGAGAATTGTGATTTGGGCGCCATTTTCCTTCTTCCTATATACGCTTTTCTTTAATTTGTTAACCTAATCAATTCTCTCAATCAATTGAAGACAAATTGATTTCTCTTTAAATCTCAAAACCTAATCAAATTGATTTCTGCAGGCTATCATCTTTCACCCACATTCAATTTTACAAACCCTAAACCTCCCATCGCAACACCACCAGCCGCCGCTCCTCCGCCACCTTGCTACCGGCACCGTCGAATACGACGTCAAGAAGCTTGGGCCACATAGCAGCTGATCTTTCAACCGTACGAATCTGCAACCGATCTGCAGTTATTTGTATCAACAAACCCTAGGTCAGTGTAATATTCTCTCATCTCTGCAAAATTCTCCATAACTTGCTCATCTTCTCATTGATTTAGGGTTTCTGATTTTAGTTTAGGCCTTCGGGTTTTCATTAACAACAAAAATTTTAAATTCATAGTCGGATTCACTAGCCGGAACCCTAACTTTGCTAATTTAGTTCGATCTTCATCAATTAAGGATGTAACATGTTTGTTCAATTAACTGAAATACTTAGATGCATGTGGTTAATTGTTGGAAACTTAATATCTTGAAATTAGGGCTGCATACGATTTTGAATAAACATTGTTGAATTTGTTTTATATGCTTTTGGTGTTTATGTTAGCTTTCTTGTTGTTGGGAGATGAATTTGAAGTTCAGGTTCTTATTAATTATGCAGTGTTACATATCATCGATATACATGGTCGTAAAAGTTGCTAGGCGTTAGTCTCGATTAATTGGGTTAGAATTTTGTATGTAATTTTTCAAACTTATATACATACAAAACTTTTCAAAATTATATATTTAATTTTTCAAATTAATTAAACGGATTGGTTTAGGAAGTATAATTTTTAAAATACTTTAAAGATTTTGATCAATTTTATGCGAAATTTTACCAATTTTGACTGCCGCTTACTTTTTTTAGGTTCGACTAGGTGAAATTCAATTGGTAAGCTACTGATTAATCGGAGATTCATCCTGAATTAGTAGGAAGTTTAGCTATTATCTATATATTTATTGTACATTTGTACCTCAGGGCTCAACAGCTTCAAGATTTTCCAGTTTACAAAGATGAATGGACGATGTTTAAAGTTTGACGGAAACCCGATTCAAGATGCTATTTCCAGAATTCGCTTCGCTCCAGCATCCAACAATCTCCTCATCTCATCTTGGGATACCGTAAGTAACCATTATTATTGTAGGTTTATTACTGTGTGCGAGCAATTCTTTATACTACGTACTCAGTACTATTGAATTATCAAATATTGTGTGCACAGAATCTTAGATTGTATGATGTGGATGGATCTAGGCTGACTTTTGAAGCTTCCGGAAATGCTGAGCTTCTGGATTGTTGTTTCCAAGGGGAGGCTGCTGCATTTAGTACTGGTTCTGATTGTTCAATAACTAGGTTTGTTTTTAGGTTTACACTGTTTAATTAAATTTAGTTGACAAGTCATATATAATGCTCAAAATTTAGTTGACAAGTCATATATATTGATTTTATATCTTCATTAATCACTAACAAGATATGACTTATAACTTTACATTCTTTTCCTTATATATTTGGTCGGTACTCAATGGTGAACGTTGAACAGCTGAACATATATTTTAGTGATTAACTGATCATGTACCTTTTTGTTACACTACTGGGTTCATTCATCACATATGCAATTTGCTTCAGGCCAGATTTGATTACATCATAACATGATGCATATTTACATGTTTTCTTTGTAACTTTTTTGTTCTATGCACGACCCTTCATATTTTCTTTTGTGTAGGTATCTATTATACTAAAGCAAAATAAAGGTTGACTTTTTGACCTTGATGTGGCATATCTCTTTAGCCAGAGAATTGTGATTTGGGCGCCATTTTCCTTCTTCCTATATACGCTTTTCTTCAATTTGGTAACCTAATCAATTCTCTCAATCAATTGAAGACAAATTGATTTCTCTTTAAATCTCAAAACCTAATCAAAATGATTTCTGCAGGCTATCATCTTTCACCCACATTCAATTTTACAAACCCTAAATCTCATCTACGGTTTCATCTTTAGCGATTGTACTTGGCAATACCCACTTCAGAAATCCCTAAAACTCAATCATTTGAACTTTCATCTAGGTATGTTTTCTTTGATATTTATGATGTAATCCGATTAGAGCATCGGCCGATTGAACTGCTTGCTGGGTTTTTTAGGTTGTGGTGATGTTAAATCTCTATTTTATATGTTTATTGAAACATCATTAGTAATGGAAAAATCATCATGTGTGTTTGGATTTAGGGATAGAGGAGTTACGTTCATTACTAATGAAAAATATAATTGTTCGTTGGATTTTTTATTAGTCCTTTTGTTTTGCAGCTTTCATTGAATTCAGTGCTAAGAACCCAAAATCTATAGAACCGGGCGAACATTGATATGATAGTGGCCTATATTAGGTTGGCCATAGTTCAAGCTGGAAGTTTTCTGATCATCTTTATGCTTTTGAGGTATACATAGAGATAAAGTACTTAGGGTTGGGACCTTCTTTTAAAAAGATAGATGATTTATTGTTTTTTCCCATGTTTAAAGATTGCATTTATCTTGCTCTCCAAATAATTTTTTTTTCTAAATTTGAGTTTTTTCACAATAAAAAGCTGCCTTTCCAACTGTTACAAAAGTTTGTTGTGGTGTGGGGGGATGTTGTGGTGTGTCGATGTTTTTGCGAGATGGTGGTCATTGGGACTGCCTTATTAATCTTGGTGCCTTTGATTATCCTCTGTTGGTGCATGTTTGTGACAACAGCTTAGATTTGGTCTTTGGATATCTTGTAATTAGTTAAACGATAAACAGTTAGCGGGTTTAGCTTTGTATTAGTGAGTTGTAATGTTTGGGCTAACCAAACCCATACATTGGGTGTATGGGGGCGAATTGGGCCTGTCCAATTCGCAGTCCATGTTGGAAACCTTGGCCCAAGTAGTAACCTTGTGTTATATAAACAAGGTTAGGCTTTAGGGTTTAGGATAATCAGCCAAAACAGTTTAGAGAGAGTAATTTCATGAAAGGCAATAGGCTTGGACGAAATTGTGTTGGTTAGGGTGTTAATTGATTGTAAACTGCAAGTTGGATAATCAATAGAAAACCCGGGTTTGAAAGTGAATTGCTGTTTCTGTTTTCTACTTGTTTCTGTGATATTCTGATCAAGAGGATTCCGCACTCTTGATTGGAAAGACAATTCTGTGAAAGATCCATACGAAAAGGGGACCTACAATTGGTATCAGAGCATTAGGCTCTTGAAGGCTCGGTTCAGAATTGGTTGCTGCAGAAACAGGGAGTTTTTCGAATTTTTGAAAACTAGGGTTTTGAAATTTTCGAAAATTTTCTGTTTGTTTGATAAAAATTTTCGAGATTTATTGGCTGTTTTGATATTCTGCTTTGTTTGTTTGCTGATAATGCAGGTTTTCGGGACGATTTCTGTTGGATTTTGACGAGTATTTGGCTGGAATTCGAAGACTGTTCTTCGTGTTCTTCGTGGTTTTCCATCTGTTCTTGAAAATTTTCGACATTATTGTGCTGATTTGCTGTTTTGATTTTGCAGATTGTGTTGGAAAATCTTCAGAATATAAAACAGATTAAGTTTCCAAATTTAAAGGATCTGCGAAATTAACAGGGCTGCGAAATTAACTGAGACCAGTATATTTACCGGCGACGTTAAATCCAAAGGCGACTTTGGTAACCGTGTGATTTTCCACAGCGAAATTATCACGATTTTCGGCGATTTGCAGGTCGTCGTAATAGCGAAATTGACCAGCGAAATTGAACTGTTGAGCGAAATTGACCTGACAGCATAATAAGCAGCGAAATTAATCTTATCAGAGGAATAACCAGCGAAATTAACAGGCTAGCGAAATTAAACCAGCGAAATTAGTTAAAGTGGTGGAATTTCCGTTGGCAAGCGTTGATAAAATTTCAGAGTTTTGCAAATAGAAATTGATCCGTAGCTCGTTAGACAGAACCGTTTGGACCGTTGAATTCCTTGGATTTAAAAAAAAAAAAGACTCTGGAAAATCCCGATTTCGGTTTTTGACATTAGATATCATTAGACTCGTCTCTTCGATACGATTCTAACGGTGTAATTTGGTAACCACTGTTTTCGGAGATCTTTTGTACGGTTTTAACAGTCTGTTACGTTAAAATGTCAAACTTGATGAATTTGAAAGCACCTAAGATGATGAAGGTGGAGAATTATCTTACATGGAAGGACAACTTCAAATCCTTCATTGAATCTCAGGATGCACGCATGTGGATCTGTATTGAAGATGGGTACATAAACCCAACACACGATTATGAGGGCAGACCACGTAGAACAGACTATGTGAACATGAAAGAGGATGACAAAAAGATGTATGACGCTGAAAAGAGAGCATTGGCTGCAATTAAAATGTCTTTACCTGATAGCATCAAGCATACCTTCACAAAGTACACAAATTCAAAGGATATGTGGGATGCATTACAAAAGCGATATCAGGGAAATGAGAGTGCCACTCAGGCATTCATGGCAGAGATAGTGCCAGTTGATGAGGCTGAAACTACTGTTAGTGATGTTGAATCTGAAGTGAAAAATGATGAAGCCAAAGTAGATGCTGAAGTAGAGAAGGAGAGTGAAGCTGAACAGGTTGTTGCTGATGAAAATACAGAAGTTCATGAGGAAAAGGTACAATCTAATTCTGTATGTTTGAGATGTCGTGAACTACAGGGTGAGGTTGACAGGTTGTCAACACAAAACCAAAGTCTGGTAAGTGAGATGTCTAACATAAAAGAAGCAAACTTTTTTGCTAAAAGAAATGAATCGTCATACTTGAAGAAGATAAAAGGTTGTGAAGCTGAAATTGAAGCTTTAACTTGCAAACTAAATGAAAAACTTCAAGTCATAGACTTAGCTCATGACATGATGGCTGAGAAAACAAAAGAGGTTTCTGAAAAATGCAAAGAGTTGTCAGATGCACAACTCAAAATTGTTGAACTTGAAAAGAAATTGAGTCAATTCAGAGATTCATCTTTTGTTATGAAACACATGATGGGTGGGTTAAAGAAGAGTAATGACAAGACCAGTGTGGGCTTCCAGGGCTTTAATGAAGTTCCACCTCCTCTTAGTCATAACTATTCATTCCTGCCTAGTGAAGATGAGCTAGCAGACTTTATGGCATCTACACCAAGTAGTTTCGCATCCACATCAAGTCAAGGTGATGGATCTGAGAGTGATGATTTGAAAAAGAAAAATTCACCGCCTAAGAATAAAAATCAAGCTTTTGTCAAAAAGATTAATTTTGTTCAAGGTAGTGATATGAAAAATGAAACTGCTGTTATTGAAAATGAATCGAATGTAGAGTTTGCAAAAAATAAGAGCATAGAAAAATCTAAAATTAAGCAAACTGAACAAGGTTCATCCAAGGGATCATCACCATCTGATAAGGGATCTACATCAGAGACTCCAGCTAAGAAGTCTTCAAAAAGGAAATCGTGCTTCAAATGTCACACCAAGGGACATGTAGCTAGCTGCTGTCCTAACAAAAAGAATGAAGCACAAGTTAGTGAGAGGAAGAGAGAGAAGTCACCAGAGAATAGTGGTGATAAACAGGAGAAAGTTGCAAATTCTCCAAAGAAATCTGCTCCTAAGCAACCAGAGAATGTTGCTGTTAGTGAAGATAAGGCTGAAAAAGGAACCCCACAAGTTCCTCGTTTTCAAAGAAATCAACCAAGATTTCAGCCTAGATCTCCACCAAGCAGATTTGAGAGACCTAGAAGCAGTTCACCAAGAATGAACAATTATAATGCTAATAATTTCAGAAGTCAAGGTCAATATCAAAATCGATACCAAAATAATGGTGGTCGAACTTTTTATAACAATGGCTTTAGAAATTACAACAATAATGCTTCTTGGAATCAAAATTCAAGATACCCAAATCAAAATTTCCAAAGGTCAAATAGTCCAAATACGTATAGGAACCCTCAGGACCAGAGACCTTATGGAAATCAAAATCAAATTCCATCAACAGGTCTGAGATCCAAGACTCCAGTTAGGAGTAATGGATATTGGATGGATGTTCCAGTAGTTGGTGAATTTGGACGACCCAAGACCATTAAGGCTTGGGTCCCCCAATCTAACTAATTTCTTAGTTGGTGTGTGCAGGAGCTGCTAAGGAGGATTATCAACTTATGTTGATAGTGGCTGCTCTAGGCACATGAAGGGGGATGTGAGATTGTTGATATATTTATATTGATTGATTTAAATTGAAGTTCAAAGTGCTGAGTCGATACACAAGATAACCTGGCAGATCTTTATACTAAAGCTTTTGACAGGGCTCGCTTTGAACATTTAGTCGAACTCAACGGGATGAGGAATCCTGAATAACTGGTTTTTCATAAGAATTTTGTAAATAGTTTACTGTTTTTCTTAAAAATCAAAAATAAAAAAATTGAAAAATCAAAAATATAAAAAAAATAGAAAATACAAAATGAGTTATCACTGTGTGAAAAAGGAGAAATGATAGTACATCAGCAAGTTAGACTGTCACACTGAAACTGAAATTTAAATTGCTTAAGTGTGATAGCAGCTTCATTATATGATGCACCAGTAGGCAAAAAGCATGAAATAATCAACTTACCAATGTGATATAAACCTAAATGAACTGTGTATGAGTGGGGAACACATCAGTGGTGTATGGTTTAATGACCTTAAATCTTGCGTTGATAGATTGCCAAAATCTGAAGTTTTGGGTCTTTATACTGTTATTTCATTTGGGGATATCTTGGCTGTTTTTCAGTTCAGAACTAAAATTGTACATGACCTCAGGAAAGAAAGTCACTTGGAATTAGCTCATTTCTATTTGAATGTCTGTATGTTGTCCCGATACACACAATTTTGATCTGATTCTGAAATCTTCTCTGAAAAAAGTCGTGTACCTCCTCTGCTGCATCCAGATATATGCTGACCTGGAGGTGCTAGGCAACGACAGCTTCTGCTGCATCCAGATACATGCTGACCTAGCTGTACGTTGTCGCGCTATAGATCTAATACACCCGAAAGAGGCCCTCAAGTGCCCAAAAGAAACCCAATAAACCTATATCAAACTGAGAAAACTCATTTGATCTGTATATTATACCATCTCTCCTAAAGATCTATTCTGTTCTCTTCTCAACCTATTCCCAGTTAAGATTTCAGAAATCTGGATTGGACTTGTGAAATATGTGGTAGGGAAGATACTTGCATGATAGAGTGTGTTGTTTATATTTCCAGGATTTGATTAGTATTTATTTGGGTGTTCATTGTTAAGCAATCAAAACATGATAAAACAGATTATATGCAGACCTAGACATTGTCAGTATATCTTAAAGGATGATATCAGTATACTCACCTACTACGATGAATCTTTGTGCATACCTTGATCGCGGGGGTATATCCTGAAGTGGGACCCACTAGTATATCAGTAATAATATTACCTTAACGTATCATACGGTAACGGTACTTGAAATGTTCATGCATTTTGTTTAAGTGGACAAACATACTGGTAATCGTCTTGGACTGCTTTTCACTAAAAATTAAATAAAGAATTATATAATAGTGTGAAAACAGTTTGATTGTGCTGATATGATCTTCTTACCAGTGATTCTCCCAAAAATAGAGTGTTTATTGTTTTTGTTATTTACTTGCTTTCAGAAAATATAAAACAAAAATCCAAAAATAGTGTCTTTTTCTGTTTAAAATTCTTAATGTACGGAAAACTGTTATTCTTGGAGGAATTGTTACTGATAGGGGGAGACGGTGTTAGAAAGTGAGTTCAAAATTTTAAATCATGTGGGTTATAGGGTGTGTGATTAAAAAGTTTTGCGTGTTGAAAAAATTGGAAATGCTTAATCTGTGATACAGTTTAACTATCTCTTGAATAATAATAATTTATTTAACTTTGTTGAAAAATTCTTATGGTTTCTCGAGATGTTTGTTTTATAGTATACAGATTGAAGCAGTATGTGGCTGAGAAGTTAAAGTGTTGAGTTGCTGAGAAGTTGCTATGTTGCTGAGAAGTTGAGAAGTTGCTGTGAAGATGAGAGTTTGATTGGATGCATGGTAGAACCTCCTTTCTATATTGCAGACAAAGATGAAGAGTTTGAAGATTGTTTTACAAATGCTGAACTGGAGTTTACTCAAACGCTAAAGTTTTTGAAGATTTGGTGATTGGATGCATCAGCTTAGGGGGAGTCTGTTGCTGACAGAAGCTATTGAAGCTGAAGCTATCCAAAGACCAAAGACAGTGCAAGACTACATGAAGATTGCAAGATGACTAAAGACAAAGTTATTTTATGAAGCTATTGTCAAGGGGGAGTTTGTTGGTGCATGTTTGTGACAACAGCTTAGATTTGGTCTTTGGATATCTTGTAATTAGTTAAACGATAAACAGTTAGCGGGTTTAGCTTTGTATTAGTGAGTTGTAATGTTTGGGCTAACCAAACCCATACATTGGGTGTATGGGGGCGAATTGGGCCTGTCCAATTCGCAGTCCATGTTGGAAACCTTGGCCCAAGTAGTAACCTTGTGTTATATAAACAAGGTTAGGCTTTAGGGTTTAGGTTAATCAGCCAAAACAGTTTAGAGAGAGTAATTTCGTGAAAGGCAATAGGCTTGGACGAAATTGTGTTGGTTAGGGTGTTAATTGATTGTAAACTGCAAGTTGGATAATCAATAGAAAACCCGGGTTTGAAAGTGAATTGCTGTTTCTGTTTTCTACTTGTTTCTGTGATATTCTGATCAAGAGGATTCCGCACCCTTGATTGGAAAGACAATTCTGTGAAAGATCCATACGAAAAGGGGACCTACATCCTCTTATCACGCAAGAAAGTAATTAACTAATTTGTTATTTTGTTTTGAAGTTTTGTTATTTTGTTTTGAGTTTTTCTTAATTTGCAACATTGCGTTTATATTTTTGTGTGTGTTTCAGATCTGATTCATACATTTTCTTCATTACAGAGAGATTTTAATTTTATTGATCATACAAGTATTCCCGGATGGAAAGAATAAGGTTCTTAATGTTTTCGTTACTTTTAGTGTGTTATGTGTTGTTTTTTTGGGCTGATGATTTGTAATTTGGGATGATCTTATATGAGTTTTGTTTAGATAAAGTTGATTGGTAAAGTTTGAGATGCATTGTTTGAAAGAAGCAATCTGAATCATCTCTCTCAGATCCTATATCGCATATGCTAATGATTTTTAATCGACTTTGGTGATTCGACTTGGTCACACTTTGCCACAAACGGGTAAATGGTTAAATTTTCATGGGTAAGCATTTTATCCCTTTTTCTTCGGATGTAATTTAATCATTTTGCTTTATTGGTTTTGTAGTTATATGAGTTTCTATTAACGACTACTGGTAGTAAAAAGTTTGTGAAGCTAATTTTCAAATAATTTTTTTTCAAGATTTAATTACCACCATGTTAGACATTCACTTTTATAGTTTTCGTTAGGCTTTTCGAAATAATGTCCAAGAATTCAATGATTTGGAACGAGGATCCTGCACTTCGTCAGGAAATCGACCTTGAAGATGAAAGAGTTGCAGGCACATTGCATTCTGTATAGATTGTAAGCTTTGTCAATACTTTTGAAATCAATATGAATTTTGAAAATTTATTCGAATTATATACCTATATAATTCATAAGATGTGTGTACATAAATACTAAGTTTGAAGATCTGATATTGTTGTTGTAGGTGGAGTTTTAATTGTAAAGGTTTACACCTGTGTTGCAAAACTCAAATTATATGGCCTTTTGCTACATCTTGCCGTATAGCATAGGCATTAGGTAAAAGGTGCTTTCTCATGTATCTGTTAGTTCTCTTACTTTTAGTAAATTATTTTTATTAAGCAAGAGTTGAAACTAAGTATTTTATGCATTCTTTTTTCTAGAGTTATCCGATGAGAAACCAAAGGGCAAGGCAACCATACATTATCAGCTTCGGCTTGCAGGTGGTAACTTTGTTCTAAGTGTGAGTATCTTGGTTCGCCAACCATACATTATCTTCATTGGCTAATTGCTCATTTATTACTTCATCTTATCAATAAAACGAATAAATTACTGACTTTTATGCTTTTAAAAAGGGTGGCAATCATGGGAGAAGGATATCAACATGAAAGAAATGGAACAACAGTTGCATGAGCATGTGGGTCTACTAAGACAGAGTGAATTAATAAGAATAAATGCCAAGAAGGAGCTTAAAGAAATGGAACTACAGTCACGATTGGATTGGCCTCATATGATGAGGTAACATTTCACAATAATAATCAAATAGATATAATAATTTACTACTTATATATTTTTTTGGAACAAGGTGACTCTATATCACTGAGACAACCTTTATCCACATGCCATTAATCTCTTTTTCAAAATTTGGATCTCAAACCTTTTATTTGGACTTTGTTTTATAAGCATTTAACGGCCCGTTTGCGGTATGCGCCTATAATGTATATATGTGTGGGCGTTCGGGGTGCAAAAGTGAAAGTACACTAATTTTAACATTATTTTACTAATTTCGTGAAAGTAACGTTAAAAAGGGAGATGGTTAATTATGCATCATGTGGTGCCGTTGATAGCCGAAAGATAAGGGGGTACATGCACTAATCGGCCTTTGTCTCAATTGTTGAGTGTTATGTGCCTTATGTCCAAAGCTTGACGCAAAACTACTATTTAGCCAGGGGTCTCACTGGAAGCAGCCGCTTTATTCCTATGGGGTAGATGTAAGGCGGTCTACATCTTACCCTTCCCATACCCTACCTTAGATTTGCTATTGGTGGGATTTACTAAGTATGATGATCATTTTATACGCATTTAAAATGTCAATGTGGGTTAATCGATTTATTGCTTTAGTTTATATATGCATCTAAAATGTCAATCATTCTTTATTCTTTATGAATTCCTTCTTCAATTTATTATTTTAGTTTAAGAATAACTATTTTATAACAGGTTTTAGAAGCTTACAAAGTATCATGTGAAAAATATGTTATATTTTTCCTAGGCTATGGCCTCTGCACCTATCTTTATTCTTTCATGCTTGAGTATGTATAATGAACTATGTATATTGTCATAATTTCACATAAAAGACATAACGATATCTAATTCTCTTGGTGTTAATGAGCTGGTGATTCCTACAATACCTGAACTTTACAAAACATGGACCAAAGTGCTTGGCTTCAAGCAACTTGATGAATCGTTGAGGCATGCAATGAAGGGTATGCGTTTGATAGTGTTTCCTGTTAAAGATATATGCTTCGCCAACCTCTCCTAAAGAATCAGTTTGCTGATAAGAATCTTATTTCAGTGCAGGTGAGTTATGATATATTGTATTTTATCTGCTCTTGAGTTGCCAAAACGGGTGGGATAGGTAATGGTCACTGACTCTGACTCTAAGCTGGTAACTTTCGGTAAGACAGAAATGGACCGGGTTGGGTCAGATTGGGCTGACTTGCCAGCATTTTTTGGATGCTATTAGGTATTACTGTATTAAATATGATTACAAAAGCTATATTATCAATGTAATCCAAATTTTGAATAAAACAATTTTGGTTATAAGAATTTAAAAAAACTTTTGACGACTAATGAGATTTAACCGTTTTCTTTTTATTTACTTGCTCTCAGTTATTTTCATCTGTTATCGTCGACTAATTTTTTTTAGGAAAACTGGCCATAGTTGCTACCTGTAGGCTGTAGCTGATTTTAGTTATAATTGATTAGCAACTTTTTATGCATACTAATGTGTGGTTGATTTAGGTTGAAGTGAAAAGGATACTTCCCAGAGAGGATACACAGGGAAGTTGAGGTGTATCAAGAACAAAGAAAATATTTGTTGGTGGTATATCATACAGTTTCTTGTGTTACAGTCTATGGATTAATTAAATCATGTATGGATAATAAACTTTGTAACTTTAATTTGTAGATGAATTGGGGGAATAGTTTTCCATATATGGTGGTATTGTTGAGCATTAGATCATTTCACGGGTCGATCACCAGGCTTTGGCTTTGTCACATTTGACAACAAAGAAGTTGTGGATAAGTTATTTGTTGATGGTCAACTACATGAACTAGGAGAGGCAAACAAGTGAGTAAAATTTTTAAATTTCTTTTTTTTTTTTGTTGTGAAAAATATTTAGTATTTTCAAGGAATGAAATAGTTGATAAGTTAATTATATTAGGTTGAGATAAAGATGGCTGAGCCGAAAAGGTTGGTGTCGATTTCTCATACGACAACCATTCACGTTGTGGTAGTGCTATCAAGTCATACGGTGGTGGATTTGGTAGGGGTTGGTGGTTATGGCGGAAAATCAGAGAGGGTATAATGATTATGGCAGTGGTTATGACAGTTATGTGGGAGGTTGAGTTGGGTCAATCAAAGTTAAACGGGTTCTGGCAAAGCGGCACTATCTCATTAACTCCATGATCTCTATATAATAATACACTATTCCTTTCTTTATACTACAAAACTCAACAGGCCAGGCAAGCGATTTAGGGATACTTTTTTTATTTGTTTCTTTTCAATCATTTAGGTATCTTTTTGTTTTATTTATATCAATAATACTTTCGTTGTTTTATTTACTTTATGAACCTGAGAATTTCATAATAATTTCCTTCGGAGAATTTCGTTATGATCTTCATAAACGTATAATATTCTTTGAATCTATACCTCGAAAATATATTATTTTGTCCAACCGTGAAGTTCGCGGGTATTAGCACTTTGAAAGAAATAGCAGTTCAATGAGATTACATCATAAATAATGATATTTATTGTTTTTTCGGTACCTTAGTTTTTTTTCTTTTTGCTGTATGTAGCTTGGGGCGAGTCTCAGTTGCTTGCTTGCTCGGTCTCCCCAAGTTTCCCTTTTTTTGGTTAAATAAAGACAGACGGCCTTGCAAAAAAAATTATAATATTTGTACTTATATTTGGAGTTCTATTTATTTTGCAGTGTCTTTTGTTCTTCTATATCGGCTTTTTTTTCAAGGCTTGTATGAGAAATATGTTTTTGGTTGGGATCATATTCCATTAAGAGTGGGTATGCTTGGTATGCTTGATCTATAACGCAGTAATAATAATAGTAATATTATTGAACTTTTAATAATTGAAATTTCTTTTTTTAACAACCAAGTTTTTCCCCTTATAAAACACTTTGAAATTTTGTTGTGTACTATAATAGCAACTTTTAATTTTTCATTATTATTACATGTATGTAATTTCAATTACAAGAAGCATTTACTTTATACAATCCTTTTTCTCTTTTTATATATTGAGTTAACATGATTATTCTCAAAAAAAGATAAATAATTAGTTTTCACCTATGGCCTGTTGTATATCGCTTTATCAATGTCTGTTAAATGACATAATTTACTTTGAGTAACCCGTGTAACACAAGGGTACTTAGACCAATAGTTTAATATTATGTTTTAAACTGCTTATGCATACACACACCTTGATTTTCTTTAAACTTTTTTTTTTATAAAACTGTTTTTGAATCTACAAGTTGTTCAATAACACATTATAAATAGTATTAAAACACAACATGGTTAATAATTCAACGAGTTGTTTATAAAGAAATTTTCAATGAGTTGTGATTTTTTTTTGTCGTATTCATGTATTTCAATTATTTATTGCACTCTCTAACATTTTCGTTAATAATTCAACATATATAATATTACAATTTTTACTTTACAGTTTTAAAGGACTTAGTTTTCCTGTTTAGCCACCCGTGTAACACACGGGAACTTAGACTAGTATATATATATATATTAAATAGCTCAGAAGTTATACCCAAGATTTATACCAAGAGGCTTTCTAGTTGAACCCTAAAGTTACAAAGTGAGTCAATTCTCCTTTCTCACAATTTCATTCCCTTTTTGTGATATAATTATATTCAAAAATGTCGCAAATCGACCCATAAGTAAAAACCCGGACCCCTGAAACCCCAATCCATATCAAAAATCAAGAAATCAAGATTTGTGGCCTTCAGACGGGCCGCGTAAAGATTCAGCATAGTCTTACGCGGGCCGCGTCAATGTGGAGTTGACCGGATAAGCGTCCAGATCCACGTGTCACCCACGTGGCACACCTACTCGTGACACAGCAAGCCTATACGTAGACTAGGTGGTCACGCGGGCCGCGTAAGGATCGACTTAAGGTTCACGCGGGCCGCGACAGACCCATATTTCAGCTATAAATAGCTTGGATCAGGAGCAATTCACTAGGGTCGAAACCAAATCACAAAAACGAAGTTATACTGCATAAATTCGAAATCTAAGATATCGGGGTGCTGCTACGATACAGGGTATTAACTCGATCGCTGCTACAATTCAATATCCGATCAATTGAAACTATCCGACAGGATGTTTAAGTGCTGCCCTACTTTGGGCTATTCTTTGTCATTAATCGTGAATCCGACAGGATGTTTGAGTGCCACCCGAACTCGGGGTATACTTTGTCATTCGTTGTGAAAACGGTGGATGTTTAAGTATTGCACTTTGTCATTCGTTGCGAATCCGATTGATGTTTTAGTGTTGCACTTTGTCATTCGTCGTGAGGGTTTTAATCTCACGAGTTATCGTAAATGCTGTATTAGTTACTGACCTAGTTCGTGTGCATTGTTATTTAAATTAGGGTACAAGGCTAATCAGTAGGATAAGCTCTGTCCGTTTAAACCTGCAATGTGAGTCATTCTCTTTTATCAAACGTATTTTACAATACTCCATTTTCAAAAAAGTTATAATTACAGGGATTAAGTCATGGTTATCTTGAATCACTGGCTAGTGGGGTATTGTGCACATTACTAATTTCTCACGGGTTAGGCTAATAAATCCTAACAGTGATAATCGTCACTACTTGGGGAAAGACCCAATAGTGGTATGACCATCGTCACCAGGTGACACGGCGCCAGATAAAAATAAGATAAAAGCCATTGTAATCGCTCTTATGCTGTAATTTATAACTAAGGGTCATTTTATAAAAATGAATGAACTCACCAGTATTTCATGCTGACCAAATATTTTTAAAACGCGTTTCAGGTAATTACAGTAGATCAGGAATTAGAGTTGGATGCGGCACCAACAAGGCTTACAGAAGTGGCTTATTTTATCAATTAAATTAAGAAAAATTGTTTTATGTATTCGAATTTATCCTATATTAAAGCTACCTTTTGAAACATGATTTTATCCCATCTATTTAATAAATAAAAATCCGGTGTTTTCTAAACTCAGATATTTTTTCCTAACTCACGGTTCTGACGAAATTTCCGCTGCACTACTTTTCAAAATAACCACCGGTACCACTTGGCTGCTCGCGGCTCTCGATTCCATCCAGGGTGGGGTCGGGGGTCGTGACACAAACCGTTTGATGAACGACACGTGTTCCAGTTCATTTCCCCGTGTGGCCATCGCGTGACACGTGTCGCGGAAGGGTTTTGACCTTGGTAGTGTGGGTTCATGTGTTTCACTTTGGCCGGCAAACGTCTTCGGGACCACATTCTCCTTTAGGGCCACCTTGAAGAAAGACCCGACGACCATTGAAGATCCGAAGAAAGACCCGACGACCGTTGAAGATCCGACCAAAGACCTGACCCGCGTTGAAGACCAGACCACCGTTTCATTTCTGCTGCCGAACTACCACGTTGCCCGTTGACTCAGAATGGATCCAAATTAGACGCTACATGGCTGATGAACTCTACGCCGGGCGCTACACACCAACTAATTTTTGAAGGCTGGACGTACGCATTGTAAAATTTAATTCTTATATAAAATAAAAGTACTAATTACTATTGCGGTTACGAGAATTTATTACATGATTTTCCCACTTAAAAGATAAAAAAAAACTAAGCTATTATTAAAATTCTGCTAAATTATAAGATGGACAAATGTCATCCGTTGGACTCTGGGTTTCTGTCTCTTTCCCTTTTCCTTTGCCTGATGATTTACGTGAACGAATCTGTGATGGCATTGGATCTAAATAAACGTCACGACCATGGCCGTATGTTCGACACCGCAAACAATATACCTGAACGGGCTCTTCCCCACGAGATAACATTCGGGTGTTTTCTTTTGGATGGCCAGATTGACGTTTTGTAATATGCGACGGTAATACACTGCCAAGGCCTTCTGGTATCACCCATTCAGACCTATGAGGCAGAGGATTAATCGATTCTTCATACGTTTTTTTGTATACTTCGTTTGAATAACACGAGAATGCATAATAACTGCAGTCAGGTTCACCCAAAAATCTTGAAACAACAATCACATGCCCACAAGGTAGACCAGAAACTTGCCAGACACGGCAGCTGCATGAACGATTCAAAAAATCAACTAAACCCATTTTCCCACCGTCTTCAACAAGAAAACTGTTTGTCCCAATGCCTGCAACAGTCCAGGTTCTAGACCCTTCAATTTTCTTTAAAATTTTCTTCTGTGCCCACTGAGTCAGTGAGTGGCTCTCCTGCATGCCCTGCAGTTGACGGTCATAAAACCATTTTTGTACGGAATCGCGAAAGAATTCGATAAGTTGCGTTATCGGCATCTTACGCGAGAATCTAGACAAAGAGTTAATAGACTCCGCACTATTAGATGTCATATAGTGGTATCGATTGCCGGGACAATGAGCTCTTGCCCATCTACCAAACCCAATATTTGTTAAAACCTGGCGTATTCTAGGAACAGCAAGACACAAAGCATTGAATGACTCGTTAAAGTCAGACATCCGATAAGATTTACATGTCTTCCACCAAGTGCCTCGTATTCTTTTTTTTTAGACGACGGCAAACGTAAATTCATAATTAAATGACGACAACACAACACGTGGTAAACACGTGGAAACACGTTTCTAACACCTACATGTATAGAATTCACCATATCCGAAATGATCGCCATATCTGCTATTTCACCAACACACTCTCTAAGCTTTGAGAGAAACCATGTCCAAGATTCACCATCCTCTGATTTTCATATGCCATAAGCCATTGGTAAAATCTGATTATTTCCATCCATGGCCACTGCTAAAAACAACGTCCCTTTAAATTCACCCTTTAGGTGTGCCACATCAATGATAACGACCGGTCTTAGATTAAACATAAAGCTACGAATCTGAAAATTAATTATAACAAAATAAGATCAAACCCATGTTATTCTAAAAAAGTAAGAACAAGTACAAACGAAAAGGTGTAACTTACCGCAGCACCTAATGCAACAAAAACCATTTCAAAACGACTCTGCTCATCAACCAAGATGTGAGTAACACTTCCAGGTTTTGCAAGCTTCAAATTGTAACAGTATATTGGTAGTTCGGCAAAAGAGTCTCGGGTTGTTCCTTGTAGAAGTTCAAGTGCATGGCTTTTACCACGCCAAGCTTGAAGGTTTGTTATCTCAACCTCTTGAAGGTTTGTTATCTCAACCTCGAACCTTTTTCTAAAATCTTTGACAATCTTTTTCGCTCGATATATCCTACCACTGTCTTTTAGTTGTTCCTTTAAAAAGTGACCCAAAAGCTTTGGGTTAGCCTGACGAAAATGTGGGTATGTTTGCGTCTTCGAACAGGTATGTCTATCATTCATATGTTTAACAAAAAATATGTAACACCCCAAAACCCGAATGTTTATATTGTCATATGTTCCTATAGGACATATCATGAAATAAATAACTAGGCTATTTAACCTAGTTAAAAGGAGTAGCTAAAAATAATAAAGGAATGAATCCTTAGGGGGCAAACATGTTAAAATTGGAACTTGAATGGTTAATTAGGGTTAAAACACAAACACACACACATTCAGGTGTGTGTGTCGTATGGATCAGGAAGGAGAAAAGGGGAAAACCCCTAATTATCATAAATTTAGCAAATTCAAGCCCTAGATGTGATCTTGAGTCCATGCATGTCTCGATTCTGGATCATCTATGCATTCTTGAACACAAGGTAAGTAGAATTTTGGTGTTTGATGACCTTGAATGTGATGGGTTATGTTATAAATCGTGAATTGGTATGAAATTGAGTATGAGTAGGTGTTAATGTCATGATATAGAACCAAGATTTTACATGGTTTGGGCTAATTTGATGATTAGAGGTGAAACCCATTTGTGTTGGTAAGAATGATGACTTGAATGATCATCCATGTTTAATTAATCATGATTGTTGATGTATTATGATGGATAGGATGGATTCTTACTAGATGAATTGAAAGAATTGTGGTGTTGATATGTTTGATGTTTATGTGTTAATGATACTTGTTAATTAGTAAGAAGATTTGATGAAATATGAATGAACTTGGAAGATTATGCATAAACTAGTTGTACATGGTGCCTAGGAAGTAGTACGCACACCACGTGTTTGATAAAATGTCTAAATGACAAAAATATGTGAAGGTTATGTTATGATGATGTTGAGTATGCTATATGCTTGTTTGAATCGACTAATGAAATGCATATGTGAGATATGAACTTGATATGATCGTTCATATGAATAATCATGTATGCTAATAAGGATTTAAATGTAATGACATGAAAGTATAGGAATCATGTCAAGATGGATGGGAGCGTGGAAGGCTAACGGGCCAAGAAGTCTCAAGTAAGCAAATGCAATTACGGACGCATAAGGTATGTGAACTCCGAACTTACCCCTTTGTTTGGTAATGTATTTATGATATATGGTAATTATTGAATGTAATGTAAGAAGATATGAATCGATGTTATTACTAAGTTAAGTTTTAGTGGAAAATGGGTTGGAAGTGGTTAAGAAAGAGATTCGATTAAGTTTGGGTAAGAAAGGGAACTTACATAATGAATTATGCATAAAGATGAATTAAGGAGTTGTACATGTAGGATGTAAATTGTAAGTACGTGTATGAATAGAAAGTGAATACATGCTTGAATGGGTAATTAATTATATGCTTGAATGAATAAGATGAGTTATGTGTATTTGAAGACATGTTCATATGAAGGGAAGCTAATGATACTAACCGTTTTTCTATTGAGAATTAATGTGAAGCATAGGCATGTTAACCATGGAAGTAAAGGTTGACTCCGTAATCCGATGCGAGTGATCGAATGGATGGATGAAGGGGCTAGTATAAGAGAAAGCATGATATGTTGACGATTTATTATGCATGTGTTAATATTTTTGTATTATGTCACCGGTTGCTAATGATGAGATTGAATGTGGTGATTGCAGGTTGTACAGGGTTATGGATGTTTCATCAAGAAATGTACGCGGTTGAAGATCGAGTCAAGGCATGGATTGTACGTGGGTGTGTATGTGGTCACTTAATTCGATATATGTATGTTAGTTTTTAATTAATTTATAAAAATGGATTAATGTATTTAAGTGAAAGAAAGAATATCATGAAAGAAATTTTAGGTATGTATTTTTCCGCTGCAAATCTTAGGTTAAAACGTGTTAGGGCGTTACAAAATAAACTACCACCAGGAATAGCATATGCCTTAAATCGCCATTCACAACCATCACCCATGCATGACACTTCATACCGTGTCTTAGATGATCTATCAACTTTAAACTCGAAATGCTCTAACAAACATTTCTTTCCCAACTCAAGCTTCATCTCTTCTTTGTTATTGAATATATGACCGGCCTCAAACACTATAGATGAAGAAGCTGATTCGTTGTTAGACGTGGATGATTTTTCAAAATTATTTTCTAAAATAGGACACTCATCGTTTAAAACATCAACACTTTCTTTTACTAAAATATTTAGTTCCGGAGTTTTGAAGTTGTTTAAAGAAGAAAAACCAGAGGAACCAACACCAGACTCTTGAATAACATATAATTTATATAATTCAAAAGGATTCTGCATCGCCAAATAAAAAAAATCTAACATCTCGATCATTAATTATATTGATCGGATCAGTAAACGTAGACATCCGGTATGACAACCGTGTAATGTTTGGAGTATCACACATCTTAGAAACGTAGTTTAAAAAAACTATTATATGAATGATCTGTTTCAATTTCTAAACCACATCTCCTTGAATCGCCATCAGTAACATACTCAATGTTTCCGTTAATGACATCCCACTTCCCCCCAGTATAAACAACAAACTTGACCCTCATGTTGTGAGATAATTACTAAAAACAAACTTTTAGAATCTTAGATTTATACTTCAAATACGGTTTTTCATAATGTACAGTATTTAAATAAGGGATCCCTCTAAATAAATGCAAAACGTCTTAAATTCCTACAAAAACGTTTTAAACTCGTACAAAAACGTCTTCAATTCGTACAACAAACGTGTTAAAATAAGAAATCTGGCTCGAGCTGATGTAGCCGGCTAAAGAGAGTGAAATGGCTCAAGCCGGGCGGAAATGTCTCAAGCCGTCTAAAAAAATGGGCAGCCATAACGAAACGTCTCAAGCCGTCTGAAACGTCTCAGCAAAGACGTCCAGACGCCTGACTTCACTGTCAGACACGTGGCAGCGTATGGTTGGTCAGCCGCCAAGACGCTAGACCCCATTTGTGGCGTCTCCCCAAGACGTTTGACTTGGCCATTTTCGAAATGTTAACCAAGTCTTGGCCATTTTGGCTATTTTCCCTTATTTTAATTATATATCTATTTTATTTTTACAAAATATTCCCTGGATATAAGTTATTTACACAATACCCCTTGAAAAGGTGAAATGCCAAGATTGCCCTCATGTGCAAGGCACATGACGAGATTTAACCAAAAAATCTAACTGAATTTGGCCTAAAGGACATAACATGCAAGATTCTGGAACATTAAGTACAGAACTTGTCAGCTTTTGCGCTAAAGGGCACCGCCTGCAATTTGATGTAAACATAAAGAACAAAACTTGTAATTTATTCTATTAAAAATTAAAAAGTTAAATAAACGGATGATTTATGTGGTTTGCACAAATTAAAAGAAACGTGCTCGTGTTTTCGAAATTACATGGACGTTTCTGGTGGTATGAATTTTATAAATATGGTAGTCATTGATGGTGGATGTCGTTAAACTTTCCAGTTAAGTTATTGTGAAATGTCCATTTACCCATATGCTAAAAGACAAAACAATAAGAAATAATTTTAAAAACATATAATACCCACTTTATTAATATTAAATTAATGAAATACCCCACGCACACCATTTGTAGGGCCCACCCACCTTTATCTTGAAACTCCATCATCCACTTTCATCTTCAACCTTTACTCTTCACTTACCACTAGTCGCCCTTTTCCATGTTCTGGCGACCATTAAAAATGAAGAAACAAAGAGAGAGAGGGTAGAAACTTACGGCTTTGTTTTAATAACAACCCACGTCTCCACCGCAACCTCTACCCACGGACACTTACCATTTTCTGATAGAAAAACCGGTCGTCATGAGAAACCACCGCAACCGTTAGCCCCCCCCCCCCCTTTTTCGCCCTCGAATTTGGGAACCTCCACCGCTAGAAAAATCTCCATTCTCCTTAGTGGTGATGGGCCCATTTAATTAATTATTAATATATAGTTAAGATTTTTGTTTAATCTATGCTATATAATAAAAGAAACCATTCATGAGACACTTATCATCATATTAGGTCATGTATCTTTTGATTTTCTCATCAATCTCTTATGGATAATTATTATTAAGAGTAAACTTCCGTTTTGCTTCCTGTGGTTTGGTCGTTTTAACGGTTTTGCCCCAATCCTTTAAAAATAGCCATTTTACTCCCCGATGTTTCGGTTTTGTCGCCAGTTTGCTCCACGGGCTTAACTCCATCCATATTGTATGTTAACTAAAAGGATATTTTGGTAATTACAAATATAAAATAAGGGTACTTTGGTAATTTGTATTTAAATGTAAAGTATATACACAACAAATACACAGTCTCTACTCACTCTCTCTCTTCTACACTCATCACCCACCACCTGACATCACCAGCACCGCTCGCTACCCACCCGTCATCACACATAACACTATTCGCGACAATAATTAATTAAAAACTGTTTTTCATTAATAATTATAATTTGTCAAGTACAACAAAAGAAATACAAGTACAACATCAAAATAGCAACTACAATAACGATAACATAACAAAATATTCAAATATAGTATCTTGAGCGTGTTTCTAGTCATCCCTACTAGATTCGTTACGATCATCAATCATCAACCTATAACATGTTAAAATAAAGTTTCAACACAAAGCATTGGCGAGTACACAAGTTTGTAAAATATAGCTGATCGATGTCATAAGGTCGGTCAAAAATATAAGCGAAAATGTCCTATTCACCTTTTACTAGTAAAGGGAAAGTAGGGTGTCGAATCCACGGGGAATCAGTGGAAAGTATGAAAGCTCGTTGTTTTAATTATCATCTACTCTTAACTAATTACTTTTTGCAATTTGAGAATGATTGTGAAAACAAATGTAAATTATGGTTGTAAACAATGATGAGAAAAAGACCAATCTCCAGGTTTTCAGGTTATGCAGAAAATCAGGTTACTTAGTTACCACCATTTGGAAATCACATAGACATGATTTGAAAACTTGTTTTGATAAATAATTAGCGGATAATATATTTGATTGCAATGATCCACGATCGAAACCGAAAGATTGATGCAAATGAATAGTAATCCAGTTAATTACCAATTTCAGATTTCACAAACGTTAACCAGTTCAATGATTAAAGATTTAGAACAATGACAATTTAGAAGTTAATCCCAATCGTTGATGAACAAATCAAATAATTGATGAACTAGAATGGTTATGATAATCTAATAATGCTTAATCGAAACAAAAACAATAGGAACGACTAAACAAAAGTTTAATCAAATCCTAATCCAAAAAGTTATAACAATAAGCAAACCATCGCTTCGTACAAAAACCCTATTTCCGGAGACGGTCACGGGACGACTAGCCGCTCATGACGCTCGTACAATCTCCAATAGCTTGAAAGAATGATGAAATCATGGTCAAATCGGTTCTTAGTGGTGAATGATGATGTTGAATGATGATATTAGGATGATTTTGTGAGCTCCGAAATTATGTTTTATGGCTGCTAATACTCGATCAAAAGAAGAAGTCCCCAAAATTCTTTTGTCTGCTATGAAAACCAATCCCACATGTGCCTCCCATAAATCATATTAATGTTGTTGACTCCTTTTTAATATTCCAATAAAATTTGCCATCAAAAGTCACGTGAATTCTTTGTCAATATCTCACAATTTATGAGCATTAAATGTGTTCATATTTCTTCACATTGTAAGTTACACTTTGCACCCTTCCTCAATCCTAAGTTTCAAGACCATGTTTCTTTGTATAAAGCCTTGATCAAAACTGTAAGTTACATGTGTAACCGTAAACCTCAATTCCATGCTGCTGATCTCCTTTATAACTCACAAACAACTTTCACACAATGACACTTTTACCCCCTCGACTTTATTCCTTCATATTTCTATATGTTTCTTTACTATTTTTCAACTTTCAATTAATAACGATTGAGCCCCTCAACTTTAGTATTCTCTATTTCCTTTACATTCTCCATATATCAATGTTCCAAATAATGATCGAATAACCCCTTTAACTTCATTGCTTCGTATTTCCATCGATTACATGTTATCATTCAACCCGAAACATTCCCAAATACTTCCAACGGCTGCGTTCATCAACCTCACTTGATCCACTTTCTCTCTAAACCTCGTAACTTCACCAATTTACGCGTTCTTACCTGAAAATAAACAAATACTCGCAATAAGCCTATTCCAAGCATATACTCACTTAAAACTGAACAAAACATGTAAGATACGCCCTTAAACACCCATGTTTCATACTCTCCATCACATCCCCACACTTACCTTTGATTGTCCTCAACCAAACCGATATGGAACTACTCACCATCGTAACGATACCTCTAAATCCCTTAACCGATGCAACAGTTTAAGTCCCAAGTCATACCCGTTCCATAGACTGACACAATCAAGATTGACAGTCCGACAAGCAATTGATGCAATTTCTAAAACTCAAGACTTGTCTATTTAAAACTAACATGCTTAGGATTATACACATGCTACACGCCCCTCACAATCAACTCTCATCTCGGTTTAAAAACTGAACTAGTGTGTAATGTGCTAGTATGTATAACACTCAAAACCAAACATGAAATTTTGTAATCATAGGCTTGTACAACAATCACACCTCCAGTGTATCATGTAATACGGAACATATCAAAAGGACTTTCGGTTTTGGGCTTAGGCTAAAGGTATGAAATTTTTGGTTTATATTTAAATTTTTATGTGCGAACAAACAAACGACCAAACCGTGACAACTTAATTGCAAACACATAACGACTAACATCTTTGGGTTGATTTCTACCCAAAACACTATGACATTATTCACAAAACTTTCTTTTTGTCTTTTCTTTTTCTATTTTTTTTTCTTTTCTTTTGTTTTCCTTTTTTTCCAATTATTCATAATCTGTCGTTCACGGTCGGGATCAAACAATTCACATTAGGTGGACAAACGAAAGGTGAAAGGCTCGACATGGTTAACTAAGGTGGATGTATAAACAATCAACATATGAAACAATGAATGGATCTAATGCCTTTATCATTTACGTGCATACGCTAAACCACAGTCTCAGCACGTATCAAACCACACAAGTTCTAACACAAAGCAACATATGGTCTACACTCAACAATTGAACATTATTGTAATTTAACTAACAATCTAGTAGGCTCAAATATCTCACCGAACCAAAGGAATATGGGTTACCGACACGTAGCATGTGTAATTCCTAAAGCATGTTACTCCTAGTTAGGCATCTCTTCTTAACTATTTTCTAAAACTCGTCAGAAATACTCTCATGAAACTTAAGATAACCATGACTAGGGATCTAAGTTAGTTTAATATCAGTAGGAACCCTTTAGCAATTAAAAATGTTGGTTTTCATGTAGTTTAAGCATACTTGAGAGTTGAGACAAAGAAATTGAAAAATTTTCAATTTTCAGTAATTTCAGTAATTCAAGCATTTAAGATCATCAATCCTACCAACCCTCTCTTGAGTTACCGCATCCCCACACTTGGGATACATTGTCCCCAATGTATAGTGCAATTTATAATCTAAACTAGAGAGATGCCACCCGCAAACCATGAACGGCTAATAACTAGACGACTCAACACATAACACCATTCCCAACACAAAGACTCACACCACCAAATACACGAATAGAAATGCAATAAAAATGTGATAATAAAAGTGGAATAGACTCCCCTGGTTTAAAACGTAGAATCCTCGTGCGCCCTGTTCCACCACGACCGTATAGCATTTCATTCGCGGTCGTGTCCCACAAGTACTCGGGTCAATCTCTACAATTAGTATTCAGATCATCCCCGTCCAAATGTAGATTGAGTATGGATAGTTTTGACTGAACTCTAATCCGTGCATTGTCCGCAACTGCAAACTAGAACGTATTGAGACTTCACCAAACATCCCCATACTTGGACCATTGCATCCGTAGAGATTAATAACCTGATAACCTGCAAAAGTACTCACGCAAAACAAAACAAATATACACTACTCTACATCCTCGGGCTGCCTCCCGGGAGCGCTAAGTTTATGGGTCTTCAGCCAGACCGTACCTGACGTACCCTTATGGGGGTCGAAGTGAACATTTACCCATCGAGTTTCCTGCATATGCTCGGTAATTGACATTCCCAATTCCTATCTGCTCTCTTCTACCAACGATATTTGTCGAATCAAATTGGAACAAGTGAAATCCACATTTGCTTACATGATAGTTTTCACACTTTTACCCATTCCTTCCGTTACGTGAGCATATTTGAGCTTAGACTGTTATATATTTGTTCATTTCGGATACAGGAGTGAGCCGGATGTTTTGTGCAATTTAGAACTTGTCACTAGTATGCTTGTTAAGACCATGAACGTGTGGATTTGTGTAAACATGATAGAGGCACTTAGATTACCCCTTTGTTGTGTACCTTGTTCTTTGTGTTGTGCTTCCCGTTCACCTTATATTACCCTTTAGGATTAACCATGTCGAGCCTTCCCGTTCACCTTTGTTTACCCACATTATCGCCTACTTAACCAAATATAGCCTTTTTATGTTTTTAAACCTTTTTAGTGTTGAAACTCGGTTAAAATAATAGTTTAACTAGCTTGTTAGTGTTTATATTTCATTGTATAGTTTGTTAAAAAAAAAAAAAAACAGAAAATAAAACACCCTAAAATAGGGTGAAGTTGATAGAAATCGAGCAATTTTGAATGCTTAAATGTTAAAAATCTTGTTGATTAGCTCGATTGCGCTTTAGTCGCCTTTTTAAGGCGTTTGTATGTAAAGTTGTATTGTTTATTGCTAGTTAAACGCTACTACCGAGTTTTAACCGTTTTCGCCATTTTAAATGTCCACTTCCATACCCTTCGCCCAAGCCTAACGTTACAACCCGTAAAGACCTCTTGATTTACACTTATTTGCATGTTAGTTGGTGGAGACGAGATCTTATGACAAGCTTATGATATTGCACATTTCATTGACTAGGCGTTGAGTGTTTACGCATACACATTTTATGTATGATTCATAAATAAAACCGAGTGTGTGTGAACATTGTGAGTTGGGTGAAGATTAACATGTGAGTCAATTAAATGTTTAGTCTCGGCTTCTTGGTTGTCGCTTTTTAAATTGCATATGCTTGTTGGGTTTGAATCTTTTGATGTTGTCTTTCGACAAACCGGCTAACCGTTTATATATTAGTTTTCAATAAAATAGTGTGTAAATTATCGTTCTTGTTTGTTTATGTCCTTTATTGCTTTTTAGTTTAGCTTGCTTGAGGACAAGCAAGGTTTAAGTGTGGGGAGATTTGATACACTCTAATTTACACATATTTTAGTCCCCCGTTTTACCCCTATTTTATGCGTTTTTGGCCGTAAAACCGTCGTTCGGATACTTATTTATCTACATTTGTGTTTACAGGCCTAAAACTGCATTCCAGACAAGATGATACCAAAAGCGAGGACTTTCCGGACAAAACGACAAATCTGCGGACTTTCTGTTAAGGATTCTGATCTGGGCCTGTGGAACGACCGTTCCACCTGATGCACGGTCGTGCATCTCCGACAACATTGATCATCTCGGCAATTAACGGTAAGTGCGGTTGGGCGTTCCAGGGAAATAAGCGACTTGGTGAAGAACGGTCGTTCCATATGAGGAACGACCGTGCGTCTCCGGTGAATGAGCAGAGTCTCGGAACTGAACGGTAGGTGCGACTTGGCGTGCAACATGAAGCCCGGAACTGAACGACCGTTCCACAGGGAGAACGGTCGTGCGATTTCAGATCTGGTCAACGATCCGATGACGTATGCGGTATGGTGACCCATGTCCAATAATTGAATAAAGTGAACGGTCGTTCCATATGGGGAACGACCGTGCATCAGCAAAAAAGTATAAAAACACAGCAGAAACATTTTGCTCGGCATTCTGGATTTTTTGAGAGCTCTCAGGCGATTTTCAGGCTCCGGGGGCATTAGCTTTCACCCGGATTCAAGCCACATTATCCCGATTAGCTCGATTACTACCCGGATCCTTAGTCTAGTACTTGTTTATGGTTTGATTTTCTAATCTTTCCAAGTTTTTGTTGATCTTTCAAGTACTTAGATTATGATTTATGTATTATTGTAGCCTTTGGGCAAAAACACAACAATCCCTTGCTAGATTATAACCATTAGTGTGTTTTAAACTTTGTTTGTAATGACATTTTGAAGTATTTTCTATACTAATCTTTGATGATTAGTTTGCAACCTTGTTATTGATATTGATTTCTTGATTATAAGTAATTGTGTTGGATGATTGGTGCTTGGTTAGTTAAGATAGTTGAAAAATGAAGCTTAATTAATCTTGTATTAGTAAACTTTGAATTTGGTTAACTAGTTTAACTTGGTTTAAATGTATGCATCATGATACTAGAAATGGTTAGTGATTTAATAAAATGTAATTATTGTTAATCAAGAGAGCTTGCCGTCACGTAAGGACCTAAACGGGTTAGATGGTGTCGTTATAAATTCTTGCCATGATTTGTTAGCTTAGTTAGTAGTTTAGGCCAAAATTGCTATCTTAGTGAATTTTTGTGCAAGATTTGTAAAATGAACTCGGTTGTGATTTAATCTAGTTTATGCTTTTCTCGGTGGTTGCATTGTGTTAATCGGTGTCGCTTTCCTTGTTTAAGTGAGGTTAGAATAATCCTAACGGCTGCCTAACTTATTTTTAAGAGATTTTCATAGACATTTATCAATTGCACGTTAAAGAACAATTTTAGGTGGTTAAAGTGTGTTTATCGTTTTAGCTTTCCGAATGATTGTCATGTTAGGATTCCCGAAAGGGATACTAATTGTCTTAAATTGGAAAATTGACCGAATGCTTCTAGTGCCAAAACTGACTTAGTTGACATGCTGTGGTTGTGTATTTAGCAAGGCTTTTTATCTACTATCTATTATGTTTTTATTATGTATTTGGTTATGTTTACTTTAGTTTAGTTTAAATCAACCAAACTTATGTTTTTACCGATAGTTTAGTGACAAAGGTCTAGTATTATTTCTCCGCCCATTTCCGTGGATCGATACTTGGTTCTTACCGATACTTTATTACATATATGACGGGGTACACTTGCCTCTTTCGTGTGTGTTTTGATGTAAAAGTAATAATCACTTTTATAAATTTAAAACCCAATCGTGTGTAATTCATTGCAAAATATTATGTATATATACGCACACGTCAAGTGCGTCTGTTGGATCATTGTATAACCACTTCAATATACCTTGTCCGAGATCTTCTTTACTTGCCTTTCTCTTATTCCCACTCCAGCCATCATCCCCAACTTTGTTAGTTGGAGTAATCAAAATATGATGTGGTTCGGGATAAACTTGGACTACATCCGTCTCTAGTTCTTCAATAGGTGCTAAGTCTTCATGTAGGTTTAAACATATAACTTCAAGTTCAGGAAGACTTTCAACCTCTTCTTCATCTTCATCAACCAAAACTGGTATTTCTTATGTATCTTTAACAAATGCAGGAATGGATGTGGTATTATCCTTCACAACCTTCAATGTTGCAATTTGTTCGTCTTTTCGATTCGATCGTTGGACAATAGCCTCAGTTCTCGACATGCTCTCTTGTGCCATCTCCAGCATAATATCCATGATTTCGTCAAGTTTAGAATTTTGGTGTTTACCTTGACAATCATTTTGACTTTGGTGTGGCTGATCTAAACTCCCTTGGTAATTACCATAATTACACCATTGATTCCGCATATTAAAATCATTGTATGTTGAATCAGAGTAGTTATGGTGACGACCATTATAATCTTCTTGGTATCTTGAGAAGGGCACAACGTCGGATTGGTAATCATCATAATCCAAATTTTGCTCATACTTGTGGTTGACATTTGACTGATAGTGTCCCTGATATGAAGGTGTCTTGTACCCAGACATCAACTTTTCTTTCCGAAACACTAGGTCTGTCCAAAACACTAGGCAATCTTCATGTATGTGAATTTTCCCACAACATGGACATGACTGATGAGCTCTATCCATGATCCAAAGATTTCACTTCCTGCACAAATGATGTGTGTAAAATGCAACATATAAATTACATCAAATGAGGCATAAAACTAACCCTTTTTAGTACTAATGTTGGAAAAGTGTGCTTTTGTCTTCCTTTTGTATTTTCAGGACTAAATGAGCGTAATTGAACAAAAGGAACAAATATGCAGCCAAATCTAACATAAATATGAGGAAAAAGAATAAACGTGGCATGCCTGACCCCTCGACAGCATCTTCCCAAATCTAACATAAATACGAGGAAAAAGAATAAACGTGGCATGCCTGACCCCTCGACAGCATCTTCTGCACACGGGGTCGTGCCCAGTGAACACGGGGGCGTGTGGAGCCTAATAAAGACAATTGCAATTAATGAAGAAAGAGAAAGAGGATGGACACGGGGCCGTGCCCAATGGACACGGGGCCGTGTCCTGGCTTCTGTGCAGGCTATAAATAGGGGTGCTTGGCTCACTTCAAAGGCATCCCTTGGAAAACCACCTCTCTCCCACTTCACCCACACTCCACCACCATCACAACACCCACATCCACCACCATCATCCATCATCCACCTAGAGTGTGTGTAGTAGTCTCGGGATCCAAGATTGATAGTAAGAGTTCTTGACAATCAAAGGCCATGTTTGCCTAAGTCTCTTACATCACTTGGTGAAGACAATCATTTAGTGTAATACTTTTGATTTTTAATCTTTTCGCACTTTTTATTTGGTTTTGTATTAATGACTTTAATAACTAGTTTCTTATGTTGAAGGTGAAACTTCCTTATCATTTGTCCGTGGTGTCTTGGCGTTATTTTACTGTCTATATAAAATAAAATATATACACCATTCATATCTCTACGGCCTATATAGAGATATGTTGGCTACTTGGTCGGGGGTTAAGGGAATGGTTTGGTAAGGTTCTTGCCTTGTTCAGTGTATAGATCCTACAAGGACCTGGGTCAAGCTTACTAGGACCTCCTTCAATACCCACTTGTATTGGATGGCGGGGGTGCGAATGGCTTGATCCCTCATATGTAAACTATTATTAATACATTAACCCGGCTACTTGGGATTGTATCCCTGCTGACTCAAACCACTTAGCCGAGGGTAACGTCACCTTCAAAAGAGGGGCCTACCACATTACGCATTAATAACTTAATTAATTATCTTTCAATATTCCGACCCTTTGTGATTGTATCCTTGCTGACTCAAACCACTGGGTTGAGGGTAACGTCACCTTCAAAAATGGGGTCTACTACTATAACTAAGATAATCTCTTAAAAAGTGCAAAAGTGCGGAAATCATCAAAGGTTACACTAAAGGCGAGTCGGATCCAAGTGATTCATCTTGAATATCTGTTTTTATTTTATTTTTCTTTTTCAGCATTTTTAGTTTTTATTTTCATGTTTAAAACATTTTCTAAAACTTTTGATTTGATTAGACGTTGAGGATAAACCGGTACTAAAAACTCTTGTGTCCTTGGACGACCTCGGTATCTTACCAACGCTATACTACGCTCACCATGGGTGCACTTGCCGATGTGTGTGTTTAGTGTTAGTAAAATATCGTGTTTTATAAATTTAAAACTTGACTAACGTGTTAAAAAATGGCTTAAAATATAAAGAAAAACATAAGACACCCGACACACACCAAGTTTTTGGCGCCGTTGCCGGGGACACAAGGATTTTAAGAAAGCTTAAAATCAACGGCCTAATCAGTTTTTCAAAAACCTTTTTTAAAACCGCGCGCATTTTTTCATTTTTAGTTAGTTTTTGCATTACAGTAGCCTGAACACGGGGCCGTGCTGCATAATTTTTTTCAAACACCCAGATACAGAGTCTAAACACGGGGTCGTGCTCGTTGAACACGCCCCCGTGCTGCACAAAACCAGTCACATTTTTTTAAAACGCCCAGATACAGAACCTGAACACGGGGCCGTGCTCACTGAACACGGGGTCGTGTCCAGCCTCTGTTTCCATTTTTATTTTTGTTTTCTGGTCCCGAGACTCTGTTGTGATCTGCTGAGTGATTCTTATGAATCAATACTCAGGAGGTTACAACTACCACTATGAGGATGATGATTATTGGGAAGAATATTGTACTATTTGTGGCAACCCTCATTCGGTGCAATACTGTGATCTCTTTGAGCCATCCCCTTCATACAACTACTATGAGGAGCCCAGGTACGAGCCATCGACTTCATACACATCCTATGAAGAGCCAAGGTATGAACCTTCTCCCTCATACTCATATTTTGATAAACCAATGTATGTGCCTTCATAATCATACTTTGAGGAACCAAGATATGAGCCTCCACCTTCATATGCTTACTATGAGGAACCATGGCGTGAACAACCCACCTCATATGAGTATTATGAAGAACCAAGTTACGACCCTTATCCATCATATACTTACAATGAGGAACAATGGTGTGAACCTTCTACCTCATATGAGTACAATGAGGAACCAAGGATCGAACTTCCGAACTCAAGCTTTGAGGATACTTATTCAACTCACTTTGACGAACCACCAACTATTTCACCCGTAGCCGAAAAGATAATAGAACACCTTAAAACTATCGAGCGCTGTATAAAAGAAGCCCAC
The DNA here is from genome assembly GCA_030545235.1 of Helianthus tuberosus. Taxonomy (NCBI): domain Eukaryota; kingdom Viridiplantae; phylum Streptophyta; class Magnoliopsida; order Asterales; family Asteraceae; genus Helianthus; species Helianthus tuberosus. Next base: position 186,705,958 of record CM060442.1, read on the forward strand.
GCAAGGGAAGAGGAATCCTGCGCAAGGGAAGAATTAACTTGTAATAAAGAAGAGATAGTTGAAGAGGTAAAAATGGAAGAACAAGTAAGTGAAAAACCGACACATGAGTTAAACAACGAAAAAGGTGAGTCCGATAACGTTAAAATTCAAGAAGAGTCTAATTTTCAAGAAATTAATCTCTTGTCACCTTCTTTCGAAAATCATTGTTTAATACCCACTCATGCTAAGTTTTTAAAAGAGTTAAACACTGAAACTAAAATTGACGAAATGGTAAGCATTAAGTTAACAAATGATCAAACTACGCTAATAAAAGATGATCCATTTGAAATTAACATTACACCGGTTCCATGTTTCTTTCAAAATTCCTTTATTAGTAATATTACAATTGATAAAGATCTTTGTGTTAATATAATGCCAAACTACATTTTCGAAAAATTAAGTATTAGTGATTTTTCTCCACTTCAAATACCCATTTTTCTATCTAATCGGAAAACAATAAAATCAATAGGGATAGTTGAAGATGTGTTAGTCTAAACAAATCAAATGGTAATCCCAACTGACTTCGTCATCCTTGATGACGCTCCACTAGTGTTGGGACGGCCTTTTATGTTGGTGCACTGAATGTCTGTTAATTACGTCTTATCGAGTCTTATGTCTAGATAGGTTAAATGAGTGCACAACAGTGATTGTATTAGGGTTTGGTCATGTTTTAGGTAGTGAGTCCGTTTGAAACAAGTCCATCCGTTTGAACATGTTCATCCGTTTGAACATGTCAGTCCGTTTGGAGCAGACCAGTCCGTTTGAAGAAGGGACTCGTTTGAACATGTATGTGTCATCTTCAAACGGAAGGGCAACTAGTATATATAGATGTTGTGTAGGTTCATTTGAAACGGAACAGTTGTGTGTGTGAGCGAAGGTGCTGCCGGATTTTTGTCAGAATACATTGTAAAAGCTCAGAAATTAAGTAATAGAGAAAGATTAAAATGATACACTTGCCTCTTTCGTGTGTGTTTTGATGTAAAAGTAATAATCACTTTTTATAAATTTAAAACCCAATCGTGTGTAATTCATTGCAAAATATTATGTATATATACGCACACGTCAAGTTTTTGGCGCCGCTGCCGGGGAAATGGCGAGTTTTAGGAACGACCCGGGTCATTTGGTTATCGGTGTATATACTTGTTAATATTTGTGTATAATTTCTTGATTCTTTATTTATTCATTTATTTGTTTATATTTCTTGTTTTTATTCGATTTATTCATTTTTGCGTTATTTTTGTTCCATTTATTTATTTGATCCGGATTTTATTTATTCACTTATTCTTTGGGTTTTCGGCACCCTAAAGCCAGTTTTGTATTAGTCGATTCATTTATTTATTGTGTTGAATTTTTATAAAATTTCGGGCCATTTTTTCGGATTTTTATAAAATTTTCAGCCCATTTATAATAACTTTCTGCTTCTATTCAGCTGAAAAAAAAACAGCATTATTTAATTAATAAAATATTCACCGTGTCGAATTTTCGTTTGCAGGTTGATGTTCTCGACCCCCGCTCCAGAACTTGTTGAACCGTCTGACGAACCCGAACGTGATCTTCGGAGGCGTCTTCGCGCGAAAGGGCGTGCGGTTGGGCTATTGCTCGCATCTGGCGGGCCGGATTCGGTGGTACCTACTGAAGCCGAGGGCTCAGGAGGAAACATAACCATGGCAGACGATAATCAACCGTTGAATGAGTCTAACCAACCTGGAGCGACAGGCCTGGAGCCGAGTATCCTTAGACCTACTATTGATGCACCTAACTTTGAAATTAAATCTAGTATAATTAATATGGTGCAGAATTCGGTGCAGTTCGACGGACGCGAACATGAGGATCCCGGACGACATATTGCAGCTTTTCTCGAAGTATGTTCCACGTTCAAAATGCTGGATGTTTCGGAGGATGCCGTTCGGTTACGGTTGTTTCCTTTCTCACTGCGTGAGAAAGCCAGAGCTTGGCTTATTTCACTGCCAGCTGGGTCCATCAGGACCTGGAATGGGTTGGCGGAGCTATTTATGAAAAAGTACTTTCCACCCGAGAAGACAACCAAGCTAAGGAACCGAGTGGTGACCTTTCGTCAGGATGAAGGGGAGTCGTTGCATGCAGCGTGGGAGAGATTCAAGGATTTGTTACTTGATGTTCCGCATCATGGGTTCACCAGGAGACAGTTAGTCTTGACATTCTATCAGGGGCTGAGCTACAATACGCAGGAGCGATTAGATATGAATGCAGGAGGTGATTTGGGGACAAAGACTCCCAATGAGGCTTACGATATCATTGAAAAGGCTGCGTTGAAGTCTAGCTCTCGCCGCGAAGGAGATAGGAGTCGGGCTACATCATCATCATCAGGATCCCGCGCAGGAGTGCATGCTGTTGACGACTATACGGCTATTACTGCTCAGATCTCGGCTCTCGCATCGAGATTCGACAGGTCCCAGATGATTGCGCATGCGGGCTCGGGTTGCGACCAGTGTGGTGTGTCACACGAGCCTGGGGCATGTTTTCAGGGAGTCGGATACGAGGGCCACGAAGAGGTAGATTTCGTGGGTAATCAAGTTAGGCCGCAAAACAACCCTTACAGTAACACCTACAATCCCGGTTGGAGAAATCACCCAAATTTTGGGTGGCGTGCGAACACAGGCAATCAAAATCCTTTGGGATTCACTCCACGCGCTCCAGCGCAGCAGCATCAGGGTCAGGGTCAGCATTATCAGTAGTACAACCAATCCTACCAACAGCATTCATACCCGCATCAGAATCAAGGCTCTGGGAGTAGTTCCCAGCAGCAGGCCCCTCAGTCTAGTTCTAAGCTGGAGGAGATGATGTCCCAGCTTCTAACTAGCTCCTCGAGCGCGAATCAGTTAGCTGAAAAACGCTACCAGCAGAGCGAGGATCGTTTTCTCTCTCATGAGGGAGAAATGAGGAGCCACAAAGCCTCGATTCAGAACATAGAGAATCAGGTTGGTCAGCTGGCACAGATGATGTCAAAGAGACCCCAGGGTGGTCTCCCGGGCAATACTGAGAAAAACCCGGGCCCGCATAGAGATATGAATGCGGTGATGACCAGGAGTGGAAAACCTACCGGACCCGTCATATCGGACTCACCACCGATCACTGAAGCGGTCCCGACCGACACACCGGATGAGGTGCATGCCAGGCTCCGCCCAGCAAGTACAGCACAAGTCCAGGAGCCGGTCACAGGTTACAAGTCTCCAGTGCCCTATCCAGGAAGGTTGAAGAAGCAGAAGATGGATGAACAAAACGGTAAGTTTCTTGAGATGTTTAAGCAATTGCATATAAACATACCGTTTGTTGAGGCTTTGGCACAGATGCCAAAGTATGCGAAGTTTCTGAAAGACATCCTCTCAAACAAGCAAAAACTCGAGGACATGTCTTGTGTGGTTATGAATGAAAGCTGCTCTGCTATTCTCCAGAATCGCATGCCTACAAAAATGGGCGATCCAGGCAGTTTCACGCTTCCTTGCCTCATTGGCAATCTGTCAGTCAGTAATGCGTTAGCAGATCTAGGAGCGAGTATAAACCTTATGCCCTATAAGGTTTTCACAAAGTTGGATCTAGGTGAGCCGTCACCTACAAGGATGAGTATTCGACTCGCGGATCGTTCTGTCAAGTATCCACGCGGGTTTGTAGAGAATATGCTTGTTAAGATTGACAAGTTTGTATTTCCCGTGGATTTTGTTATCTTGGACATGGATGAGGACTCGAGAGTGCCTCTGATACTCGGACGCCCGTTTTTGAATACCGCCCGGACGATTGTGGACGTGGCGGCGGGCGAGATCACACTCCGAGTAGATGATGAGCATGTGACGTTTGACATTAAACGTTCTATGCAGCATCCTCTGAGTCAGGACGACGCGCTCTATTATGTTGACATTGTCGACACATATGTGAGCACGCATTTCCAGGGTACGATCGAGGAGATAGATTCGGACACACATCTGTTGTGTGGGGACTTAGATGGCATTACGCAGGAGGGCCACTACTTAGAGCAGCCAGTCTATCAGATTGGTGAAGATAGTCCCCAGAGTCCGGATCGTTTCACAGAAATTGATCGCGAGAGTGAAGTGAAGTCGAAGCCTTCAGTGGAAGATCCTCCTACCTTGGAGCTTAAAGAGCTCCCACCGCACCTAGAGTACGCATTTCTTGATGAGGAGCGTCATTTGCCTGTCATTATTTCATCTGGTTTGGCGGGAGAGGAAAAGAGCCGACTGCTTACTGTGTTGAAACTTCATAAGAAAGCTATCGCTTGGAAAATCATGGACATTAAAGGTATAAATCCCTCCTTCTGTACACATAAAATTCTTATGGAGGATCAGTTCAAGCCGTGTGCGCAGCACCAGAGGCGGCTGAACCCGAACATGCAAGAGGTCGTTAAAAAGGAAGTGATTAAGTTGTTAGATGCTGGTATGATCTATCCCATTTCCGACTCTGTTTGGGTCAGCCCTGTGCAGGTAGTGCCCAAAAAGGGGGGCATGACTGTGGTCACGAACGATAGGAATGAGCTCATTCCAACCAGGACGGTCACTGGATGGCGGGTTTGCATCGATTATCGCAAACTCAACGACGCCACCCGCAAGGACCACTTCCCGCTTCCATTCATTGATCAAATGTTGGAGCGTCTGTCAGGGAAGTTATATTATTGTTTTCTGGATGGGTTCTCGGGTTACTTTCAAATTCCTATCGCTCCTGAGGACCAGGAGAAGACCACATTTACCTGTCCTTTCGGTACATTCGCCTACCGGCGTATGCCGTTTGGGCTGTGTAATGCGCCGGCTACTTTCCAGCGATGTATGGTCGCAATTTTCCATGACATGATTGAGGATTCCATGGAGGTGTTCATGGACGATTTTTCGGTATTTGGGGATTCCTTTGATCAGTGTCTGGAAAATTTGAAAAGAATGTTGAAGAGGTGTGAGGAGACCAATCTGGTCCTGAACTGGGAGAAATGCCACTTCATGGTGAAGGAGGGCATAGTTCTGGGACACAAAATCTCTCACGCGGGCATGGAAGTCGATCCAGCTAAGGTCGACGTTATATCACGACTTCCGCCCCCCACCTCTGTTCGTGCTATACGGAGCTTTCTCGGTCATGCTGGGTTCTATCGGCGATTCATCAAAGATTTTTCCAAAATCGCCAGACCCATGACTCGTTTGTTAGAGAAAGATGCTCCGTTCGTGTTTGGAGATGATTGCTTGAGGGTTTTTGACCTCCTCAAGCAGAAGTTGGTAGAGGCCCCTATTTTAGTCGCACCGGACTGGAGTTTGCCCTTTGAAATCATGTGCGACGCGAGTGATTACGCTATAGGGGCCGTTCTGGGTCAAAAGAAGGAAAAGCACTTCCATCCGATCTACTATGCGAGTAAAACTCTCCACGACGCTCAAGAGCATTATACCACGACTGAAAAAGAGCTCTTGGCGGTCGTTTTCGCATTCGATAAATTTAGATCGTATCTGGTGCTTTCGAAAACCGTTGTATACACTGATCATGCAGCCATTAGATACCTCTTCAGCAAACAGGACGCAAAACCGCGTCTAATCAGATGGATCCTGTTGCTGCAAGAGTTTGATATTGAGATACAAGATAAAAAGGGTGCCTTGAATGTAGCTGCCGACCATCTGTCTCGGTTAGAGCACGGAGACATCGAGGATTCGCGTTGGGATTCAATAAATGACAAGTTCCCACACGAATCTTTGATGGGTGTTGAGATTTGTGATGAGTCGCCATGGTTCGCCGACCTTGCGAACTATCTTGCTTGCGGGATTCTGATAAAAGGGTTGACTCACCAGCAAAAGAGGAAATTCTTTTCGGATCTCAAGCACTACATATGGGACGACCCTTTCTTGTTCAAGGTGGGTACTGATCAGGTGATTAGGAGATGTGTATCTGGGTCTGAGGCGACCGACATTCTGCGCCAGTGTCATGAGGGACCTACCGGAGGCCACCACGGAGCCAACTTCACCGCGAAGAAGGTGTTGGATTCCGGGTTTTACTGGCCGACCATTTTCCGTGACGCGCAGAGTTGGGTGAAAGCGTGCGATGCTTTTCAGAGGGCGACGAACATATCGGCATGCGACGAAATGCCCCAGAACTGGATACAAGTTTGTGAAGTCTTTGATGTTTGGGGGATAGACTTCATGGGACCGTTTTCCCCCTCACGTGGAAACAAATACATACTCGTGGCTGTTGATTATGTATCAAAGTGGGCGGAGGCGCAAGCCTTACCCACTAATGACGCCAGAGTAGTTGTGAGGTTTCTGAAGAGTTTGTTCGCCCGATTTGGCGCTCCGAAAGCGCTCATTAGTGACCGAGGGACTCATTTTTGCAATACACAGCTTGAAAAGGCTTTGTCCCGATACGGTGTGCATCACCGTTTATCCACACCATATCATCCGCAGACGAGCGGACAGGTGGAGGTCACGAACCGTGGGCTTAAGCGCATCCTTGAGCGGTCGGTTGGAGCGAACCGCAAGGAGTGGTCAGACAAGCTTGATGAGGCATTATGGGCATTCCGTACAGCTTATAAGACCCCTATAGGGACCACCCCCTTTAGGTTGGTATACGGAAAGGCATGCCATTTACCGGTGGAGTTGGAGCACAAGGCTATGTGGGCATTGAAAACCGCGAATTTGGACCTTAAAACCGGAGGTGAAGCCCGGTTTCTCCAAATTCATGAATTGGAAGAATTGCGGCACCAAGCCTATGAGAGCTCCGTACTCTACAAAGAGCGCACGAAGAAACGTCACGACAAACGCTTGAAGGACCACAAAGAATTCCAAGCGGGTGATCTAGTTCTTCTGTATAATTCACGGCTGCGCTTATTTCCTGGGAAGCTTCATTCACGCTGGACAGGACCATACACAGTTAAGGAAGTATTTCCGTATGGTACTGTTGCAGTAGAGAACGCGGATGGCGTTATTTTCAAGGTAAATGGTCACCGGTTGAAGTTGTACGTTGCCGGGCCGATAGAATCGGCGGTGGAGGTGATTGAACTCCAAACCCCGCACACATCATAAGTGTGGGGAGGAGAGAGTCTACGCTACTGACTCGCGGATCAAAAATGTAGCAAGAGCGTATTTTGCGCTTTAGGGGTAGTTTAGTCCTTTTTGTAGTTTTTGTAGTTTTTCTAGTTTTTAGCTTTGAGTCTTGCTATCGACTCGTCGACAAAAATTTAGCATGAGTCTACGCTGCTGACTCGCCGACAAAAATGCAGCAGGAGCGTCTTTGGCGCTATAAGGGCAAAATTGTCCTTTTATTTGTTTTTGTAGTTTTAGCGTAATTTAGGTTAGTTAGGTAGTTTTCGTTTGTTTGTTTAGTTTCCGTACGTGCCGGGCGAAGGTTCTGTATTGTAATATTATTAGAACAGTTGGTGTATCGAAAAAACGGCGAAAAACGGCCGAAACGGGTGCTGGAAATAGCTTCTGCAGAAATTCTGTATCTGCAGCTGATGCACGACCGTTCCACCTGTGGAACGACCGTGCAATTCCGAGCAAAACGGAACGGTAGATCGCACCCTCGGTGCATTTCCGAGAACATGCTGCTGGGTTAAAACGACCTCGGTGACGCACGATCGTTCCATTCCGGAGAACGACCGTGCGACTGGCTGAGGGCAATTTGGTCATTTTGCACACTATATATACCATTATCTGCTGCAAAACTCACCATTCGCGAACCCTAGCCGCTGCAGACCGTTCCTGGGCGATTTTTCACCGTTTTGCACGATTTTTCGCACGATCAAACACCCAAGTTCGCACGGTATGTCTCTAGTGTTAGATTTCTTGTTTTCCTTCTTTCTAGTGTAGTTTTCTTCCGATTTTTCAAGGAATTTTTAGGGTTCTCTTCATAAACAAATCGAAACCCTAACCCTTGTTAAATCGAAGTATCGTGAACACCCGGTTGATTTGCAGACCCCTGTTGACCCAATACTTGTTGAAATTTTGCAAAATCTGATTGTTCTAAGTTCAGGGATCGTATTCTGCAGATTCGGAAGTGCACGGTCGTTCCTCGGTGGAACGGTCGTGCATCGCCGGCTATTCACGATATCGTCAGGTCTGGCCTGTTAGTTCTCGGTGACGCACGACCGTGCGTCCCGGAGAACGACCGTGCCATATTGCCAGTACAGTTTGGACAGTAGCTTCATAATTGGCTGCTCGCTTGTTTTCAACTCATTTTTTCTTCTGTTTCTGTCCTCCTAACAACATTCCCCATTGCAGAATGGATCACCCTTTCCTACAATTTGACCCCAACATCGAGAAGGAAGCGTTATGCATCGCGAAGCGCGATGAATTGTGGGCAAGACGGGAACAATTTGGCGAACCCCGTTGGTTGGACTGGGAGGTTATGCGTGACCTCAACCAGTATGATCGCCTAGATGAAATGATGACCCGCCCGCTCGCAAACTTGGTCGGTTGCAACCGACCCGTGTACCAAGAATTGACTATTGAATTCTTCGCCTCGTATCAGTATGAAAAGCCAGTTGCACGTACAGAACCTGATTTCCGCTACAGGAATCGGGTCACCTTCAGGTTGTGTAGGCGATGGCATACATGGTCGGTGGGTCGTTTGGGACGGAGACTTGGGATTTATACGCGGGAGGACATGGATGATCCCGACATCTTCAATGATCGGTTCAACTTCCCGAATGATGCGGAGCGGGATGCATTCTGGGCACGTAACACTATTGGGGACCCATACAACCCACGGATGTCCAAGGCTTCGCGCCTCCGAGACCCTCTGGTGCGAGTGATGCACCACGTATTCAGCCATTCTATATGCGGACGCATGGACAGTCAGGGTAACTGTCCCACGCCAGATTTGCTTTTTCTTTATGCGTTGGTTGACAAAGCACCAATCAACCTCGCCGCGAGAATGGCTGAGTACTTTGTTAAGTGTTCAGGGCGGACCCACAATAGTGAGATCCACGGCGGTCAGTACGTGACCGAGATCGCGTACAATGAGCGATATATGAAGCCGGGGGTGCTTAGGGGTCTCACCTTGATCACTGAGGGGGTGCATGTTGATATCCGGTCTTTGAAGTTTATGGGGGTTATTGCTGAGTTGGATGGGAGAGATAGGTTGAGGGGTTTGAATGGAGAGGTCTGGGACCCGTTACCTCCAGCTGAGGAGGAACATGAGGATGAAGACGAAGATGTTGAGATGCACGAGCCACAGCCACATACACCACCACACTCGCCGCAGCATCATGCATTTCATCAGCATGAGGATTGGCCTACTTTCTACCAGCAGTTCCAGGACATGCGTGTCACGCAGGAGCAGCATGGTACATACTTCAGCGAGATCAGATCTAGCCAGGACCAGATCCGGGCTAGCCAGGACGAGATTAGGGCCAGTCAGGCAGAGATTAGGGCCACACATGACCGGCTAGAGCAGCGCCAGGACACTCTTTACCAGGGGGTGTCTGCGGGGTTTTCTTATTTGTTCGGGGAGATGCATCACGCATACCCCAACTACTTTCAGCACCCGCCGGAGTTCCCACCGTGGAACCCCCCTGGCTATGGCGATCAGGGCCCATCTGGCACGAGGTATGATGACGATGATGCTGATGAGTAGTTTGCGGTAGTGGTAGCATTTGGTGGTGTCTTATGTTTCAGTACTTTACTTTCATTTGGGTGTTTATTTTGACTTATATTTAAAACACCCCGGATATGTATTTTCAAACAATTTCCTTTCTGTTTTGTTTGGATGTTAGCATTTATGTACATTATGGTTGTTTGGTTTTTCTTTTTCTGTTATATTTTGGGTGTACACGACATACTTGCAGATTTTATCTATCGGATCTTGGACCGGAGCACGTACCAGTTAGAGCTTCGGAAGTCTCGTGGCACCAACATCATCTTGAGGGGAGTATTTTTTTTATCCCTTTCTCTATATTTAGGGTCTCGCATTGGGGACAATGCGAAGTTCAAGTGTGGGGAGGGGGTTAACTTTGTTAACTTAGCTTTGTTTGTCCTCATATAAAAAAAAAAAAAAACAGAAAAATCATTTAAAATACGTGTGTTTTGTATATATGTTGGTAAATAAACCGGTTGGTTATGTTTTAGAAAGCATCGGACTTGATAAAAACTCGACAAGCAAAATATTTTTGAAAAAGGAAACCGGAAAGCGTGACAAACAAAGAAAGACTTACATGATAGTTTTCACACTTTTACCCATTCCTTCCGTTACGTGAGCATATTTGAGCTTAGACTGTTATATATTTGTTCATTTCGGATACAGGAGTGAGCCGGATGTTTTGTGCAATTTAGAACTTGTCACTAGTATGCTTGTTAAGACCATGAACGTGCGGATTTGTGTAAACATGATAGAGGCACTTAGATTACCCCTTTGTTGTGTACCTTGTTCTTTGTGTTGTGCTTCCCGTTCACCTTATATTACCCTTTAGGATTAACCATGTCGAGCCTTCCCGTTCACCTTTGTTTACCCACATTATCGCCTACTTAACCAAATATAGCCTTTTTATGTTTTTAAACCTTTTTAGTGTTGAAACTCGGTTAAAATAATAGTTTAACTAGCTTGTTAGTGTTTATATTTCATTGTATAGTTTGTTAAAAAAAAAAACAGAAAATAAAACACCCTAAAATAGGGTGAAGTTGATAGAAATCGAGCAATTTTGAATGCTTAAATGTTAAAAATCTTGTTGATTAGCTCGATTGCGCTTTAGTCGCCTTTTTAAGGCGTTTGTATGTAAAGTTGTATTGTTTATTGCTAGTTAAACGCTACTACCGAGTTTTAACCGTTTTCGCCATTTTAAATGTCCACTTCCATACCCTTCGCCCAAGCCTAACGTTACAACCCGTAAAGACCTCTTGATTTACACTTATTTGCATGTTAGTTGGTGGAGACGAGATCTTATGACAAGCTTATGATATTGCACATTTCATTGACTAGGCGTTGAGTGTTTACGCATACACATTTTATGTATGATTCATAAATAAAACTGAGTGTGTGTGAACATTGTGAGTTGGGTGAAGATTAACATGTGAGTCAATTAAATGTTTTGTCTCGGCTTCTTGGTTGTCGCTTTTTAAATTGCATATGCTTGTTGGGTTTGAATCTTTTGATGTTGTCTTTCGACAAACCGGCTAACCGTTTATATATTGGTTTTCAATAAAATAGTGTGTAAATTATCGTTCTTGTTTGTTTATGTCCTTTATTGCTTTTTAGTTTAGCTTGCTTGAGGACAAGCAAGGTTTAAGTGTGGGGAGATTTGATACACTCTAATTTACACATATTTTAGTCCCCCGTTTTACCCCTATTTTATGCGTTTTTGGCCGTAAAACCGTCGTTCGGATACTTATTTATCTACATTTGTGTTTACAGGCCTAAAACTGCATTCCAGACAAGATGATACCAAAAGCGAGGACTTTCCGGACAAAACGACAAATCTGCGGACTTTCTGTTAAGGATTCTGATCTGGGCCTGTGGAACGACCGTTCCACCTGATGCACGGTCGTGCATCTCCGACAACATTGATCATCTCGGCAATTAACGGTAAGTGCGGTTGGGCGTTCCAGGGAAATAAGCGACTTGGTGAAGAACGGTCGTTCCATATGAGGAACGACCGTGCGTCTCCGGTGAATGAGCAGAGTCTCGGAACTGAACGGTAGGTGCGACTTGGCGTGCAACATGAAGCCCGGAACTGAACGACCGTTCCACAGGGAGAACGGTCGTGCGATTTCAGATCTGGTCAACGATCCGATGACGTATGCGGTATGGTGACCCATGTCCAATAATTGAATAAAGTGAACGGTCGTTCCATATGGGGAACGACCGTGCATCAGCAAAAAAGTATAAAAACACAGCAGAAACATTTTGCTCGGCATTCTGGATTTTTTGAGAGCTCTCAGGCGATTTTCAGGCTCCGGGGGCATTAGCTTTCACCCGGATTCAAGCCACATTATCCCGATTAGCTCGATTACTACCCGGATCCTTAGTCTAGTACTTGTTTATGGTTTGATTTTCTAATCTTTCCAAGTTTTTGTTGATCTTTCAAGTATTTAGATTATGATTTATGTATTATTGTAGCCTTTGGGCAAAAACACAACAATCCCTTGCTAGATTATAACCATTAGTGTGTTTTAAACTTTGTTTGTAATGACATTTTGAAGTATTTTCTATACTAATCTTTGATGATTAGTTTGCAACCTTGTTATTGATATTGATTTCTTGATTATAAGTAATTGTGTTGGATGATTGGTGCTTGGTTAGTTAAGATAGTTGAAAAATGAAGCTTAATTAATCTTGTATTAGTAAACTTTGAATTTGGTTAACTAGTTTAACTTGGTTTAAATGTATGCATCATGATACTAGAAATGGTTAGTGATTTAATAAAATGTAATTATTGTTAATCAAGAGAGCTTGCCGTCACGTAAGGACCTAAACGGGTTAGATGGTGTCGTTATAAATTCTTGCCATGATTTGTTAGCTTAGTTAGTAGTTTAGGCCAAAATTGCTATCTTAGTGAATTTTTGTGCAAGATTTGTAAAATGAACTCGGTTGTGATTTAATCTAGTTTATGCTTTTCTCGGTGGTTGCATTGTGTTAATCGGTGTCGCTTTCCTTGTTTAAGTGAGGTTAGAATAATCCTAACGGCTGCCTAACTTATTTTTAAGAGATTTTCATAGACATTTATCAATTGCACGTTAAAGAACAATTTTAGGTGGTTAAAGTGTGTTTATCGTTTTAGCTTTCCGAATGATTGTCATGTTAGGATTCCCGAAAGGGATACTAATTGTCTTAAATTGGAAAATTGACCGAATGCTTCTAGTGCCAAAACTGACTTAGTTGACATGCTGTGGTTGTGTATTTAGCAAGGCTTTTTATCTACTATCTATTATGTTTTTATTATGTATTTGGTTATGTTTACTTTAGTTTAGTTTAAATCAACCAAACTTATGTTTTTACCGATAGTTTAGTGACAAAGGTCTAGTATTATTTCTCCGCCCATTTCCGTGGATCGATACTTGGTTCTTACCGATACTTTATTACATATATGACGGGGTACACTTGCCTCTTTCGTGTGTGTTTTGATGTAAAAGTAATAATCACTTTTATAAATTTAAAACCCAATCGTGTGTAATTCATTGCAAAATATTATGTATATATACGCACACGTCAAGTGCGTCTGTTGGATCATTGTATAACCACTTCAATATACCTTGTCCGAGATCTTCTTTACTTGCTTTTCTCTTATTCCCACTCCAGCCATCATCCCCAACTTTGTTAGTTGGAGTAATCAAAATATGATGTGGTTCGGGATAAACTTGGACTACATCCGTCTCTAGTTCTTCAATAGGTGCTAAGTCTTCATGTAGGTTTAAACATATAACTTCAAGTTCAGGAAGACTTTCAACCTCTTCTTCATCTTCATCAACCAAAACTGGTATTTCTTATGTATCTTTAACAAATGCAGGAATGGATGTGGTATTATCCTTCACAACCTTCAATGTTGCAATTTGTTCGTCTTTTCGATTCGATCGTTGGACAATAGCCTCAGTTCTCGACATGCTCTCTTGTGCCATCTCCAGCATAATATCCATGATTTCGTCAAGTTTAGAATTTTGGTGTTTACCTTGACAATCATTTTGACTTTGGTGTGGCTGATCTAAACTCCCTTGGTAATTACCATAATTACACCATTGATTCCGCATATTAAAATCATTGTATGTTGAATCAGAGTAGTTATGGTGACGACCATTATAATCTTCTTGGTATCTTGAGAAGGGCACAACGTCGGATTGGTAATCATCATAATCCAAATTTTGCTCATACTTGTGGTTGACATTTGACTGATAGTGTCCCTGATATGAAGGTGTCTTGTACCCAGACATCAACTTTTCTTTCCGAAACACTAGGTCTGTCCAAAACACTAGGCAATCTTCATGTATGTGAATTTTCCCACAACATGGACATGACTGATGAGCTCTATCCATGATCCAAAGATTTCACTTCCTGCACAAATGATGTGTGTAAAATGCAACATATAAATTACATCAAATGAGGCATAAAACTAACCCTTTTTAGTACTAATGTTGGAAAAGTGTGCTTTTGTCTTCCTTTTGTATTTTCAGGACTAAATGAGCGTAATTGAACAAAAGGAACAAATATGCAGCCAAATCTAACATAAATATGAGGAAAAAGAATAAACGTGGCATGCCTGACCCCTCGACAGCATCTTCCCAAATCTAACATAAATACGAGGAAAAAGAATAAACGTGGCATGCCTGACCCCTCGACAGCATCTTCTGCACACGGGGTCGTGCCCAGTGAACACGGGGGCGTGTGGAGCCTAATAAAGACAATTGCAATTAATGAAGAAAGAGAAAGAGGATGGACACGGGGCCGTGCCCAATGGACACGGGGCCGTGTCCTGGCTTCTGTGCAGGCTATAAATAGGGGTGCTTGGCTCACTTCAAAGGCATCCCTTGGAAAACCACCTCTCTCCCACTTCACCCACACTCCACCACCATCACAACACCCACATCCACCACCATCATCCATCATCCACCTAGAGTGTGTGTAGTAGTCTCGGGATCCAAGATTGATAGTAAGAGTTCTTGACAATCAAAGGCCATGTTTGCCTAAGTCTCTTACATCACTTGGTGAAGACAATCATTTAGTGTAATACTTTTGATTTTTAATCTTTTCGCACTTTTTATTTGGTTTTGTATTAATGACTTTAATAACTAGTTTCTTATGTTGAAGGTGAAACTTCCTTATCATTTGTCCGTGGTGTCTTGGCGTTATTTTACTGTCTATATAAAATAAAATATATACACCATTCATATCTCTACGGCCTATATAGAGATATGTTGGCTACTTGGTCGGGGGTTAAGGGAATGGTTTGGTAAGGTTCTTGCCTTGTTCAGTGTATAGATCCTACAAGGACCTGGGTCAAGCTTACTAGGACCTCCTTCAATACCCACTTGTATTGGATGGCGGTGGTGCGAATGGCTTGATCCCTCATATGTAAACTATTATTAATACATTAACCCGGCTACTTGGGATTGTATCCCTGCTGACTCAAACCACTTAGCCGAGGGTAACGTCACCTTCAAAAGAGGGGCCTACCACATTACGCATTAATAACTTAATTAATTATCTTTCAATATTCCGACCCTTTGTGATTGTATCCTTGCTGACTCAAACCACTGGGTTGAGGGTAACGTCACCTTCAAAAATGGGGTCTACTACTATAACTAAGATAATCTCTTAAAAAGTGCAAAAGTGCGGAAATCATCAAAGGTTACACTAAAGGCGAGTCGGATCCAAGTGATTCATCTTGAATATCTGTTTTTATTTTATTTTTCTTTTTCAGCATTTTTAGTTTTTATTTTCATGTTTAAAACATTTTCTAAAACTTTTGATTTGATTAGACGTTGAGGATAAACCGGTACTAAAAACTCTTGTGTCCTTGGACGACCTCGGTATCTTACCAACGCTATACTACGCTCACCATGGGTGCACTTGCCGATGTGTGTGTTTAGTGTTAGTAAAATATCGTGTTTTATAAATTTAAAACTTGACTAACGTGTTAAAAAATGGCTTAAAATATAAAGAAAAACATAAGACACCCGACACACACCAAGTTTTTGGCGCCGTTGCCGGGGACACAAGGATTTTAAGAAAGCTTAAAATCAACGGCCTAATCAGTTTTTCAAAAACCTTTTTTAAAACCGCGCGCATTTTTTCATTTTTAGTTAGTTTTTGCATTACAGTAGCCTGAACACGGGGCCGTGCTGCATAATTTTTTTCAAACACCCAGATACAGAGTCTAAACACGGGGTCGTGCTCGTTGAACACGCCCCCGTGCTGCACAAAACCAGTCACATTTTTTTAAAACGCCCAGATACAGAACCTGAACACGGGGCCGTGCTCACTGAACACGGGGTCGTGTCCAGCCTCTGTTTCCATTTTTATTTTTGTTTTCTGGTCCCGAGACTCTGTTGTGATCTGCTGAGTGATTCTTATGAATCAATACTCAGGAGGTTACAACTACCACTATGAGGATGATGATTATTGGGAAGAATATTGTACTATTTGTGGCAACCCTCATTCGGTGCAATACTGTGATCTCTTTGAGCCATCCCCTTCATACAACTACTATGAGGAGCCCAGGTACGAGCCATCGACTTCATACACATCCTATGAAGAGCCAAGGTATGAACCTTCTCCCTCATACTCATATTTTGATAAACCAATGTATGTGCCTTCATAATCATACTTTGAGGAACCAAGATATGAGCCTCCACCTTCATATGCTTACTATGAGGAACCATGGCGTGAACAACCCACCTCATATGAGTATTATGAAGAACCAAGTTACGACCCTTATCCATCATATACTTACAATGAGGAACAATGGTGTGAACCTTCTACCTCATATGAGTACAATGAGGAACCAAGGATCGAACTTCCGAACTCAAGCTTTGAGGATACTTATTCAACTCACTTTGACGAACCACCAACTATTTCACCCGTAGCCGAAAAGATAATAGAACACCTTAAAACTATCGAGCGCTGTATAAAAGAAGCCCACGCAAGGGAAGAGGAATCCTGCGCAAGGGAAGAATTAACTTGTAATAAAGAAGAGATAGTTGAAGAGGTAAAAATGGAAGAACAAGTAAGTGAAAAACCGACACATGAGTTAAACAACGAAAAAGGTGAGTCCGATAACGTTAAAATTCAAGAAGAGTCTAATTTTCAAGAAATTAATCTCTTGTCACCTTCTTTCGAAAATCATTGTTTAATACCCACTCATGCTAAGTTTTTAAAAGAGTTAAACACTGAAACTAAAATTGACGAAATGGTAAGCATTAAGTTAACAAATGATCAAACTACGCTAATAAAAGATGATCCATTTGAAATTAACATTACACCGGTTCCATGTTTCTTTCAAAATTCCTTTATTAGTAATATTACAATTGATAAAGATCTTTGTGTTAATATAATGCCAAACTACATTTTCGAAAAATTAAGTATTAGTGATTTTTCTCCACTTCAAATACCCATTTTTCTATCTAATCGGAAAACAATAAAATCAATAGGGATAGTTGAAGATGTGTTAGTCTAAACAAATCAAATGGTAATCCCAACTGACTTCGTCATCCTTGATGACGCTCCACTAGTGTTGGGACGGCCTTTTATGTTGGTGCACTGAATGTCTGTTAATTACGTCTTATCGAGTCTTATGTCTAGATAGGTTAAATGAGTGCACAACAGTGATTGTATTAGGGTTTGGTCATGTTTTAGGTAGTGAGTCCGTTTGAAACAAGTCCATCCGTTTGAACATGTTCATCCGTTTGAACATGTCAGTCCGTTTGGAGCAGACCAGTCCGTTTGAAGAAGGGACTCGTTTGAACATGTATGTGTCATCTTCAAACGGAAGGGCAACTAGTATATATAGATGTTGTGTAGGTTCATTTGAAACGGAACAGTTGTGTGTGTGAGCGAAGGTGCTGCCGGATTTTTGTCAGAATACATTGTAAAAGCTCAGAAATTAAGTAATAGAGAAAGATTAAAATGATACACTTGCCTCTTTCGTGTGTGTTTTGATGTAAAAGTAATAATCACTTTTTATAAATTTAAAACCCAATCGTGTGTAATTCATTGCAAAATATTATGTATATATACGCACACGTCAAGTTTTTGGCGCCGCTGCCGGGGAAATGGCGAGTTTTAGGAACGACCCGGGTCATTTGGTTATCGGTGTATATACTTGTTAATATTTGTGTATAATTTCTTGATTCTTTATTTATTCATTTATTTGTTTATATTTCTTGTTTTTATTCGATTTATTCATTTTTGCGTTATTTTTGTTCCATTTATTTATTTGATCCGGATTTTATTTATTCACTTATTCTTTGGGTTTTCGGCACCCTAAAGCCAGTTTTGTATTAGTCGATTCATTTATTTATTGTGTTGAATTTTTATAAAATTTCGGGCCATTTTTTCGGATTTTTATAAAATTTTCAGCCCATTTATAATAACTTTCTGCTTCTATTCAGCTGAAAAAAAAACAGCATTATTTAATTAATAAAATATTCACCGTGTCGAATTTTCGTTTGCAGGTTGATGTTCTCGACCCCCGCTCCAGAACTTGTTGAACCGTCTGACGAACCCGAACGTGATCTTCGGAGGCGTCTTGGCGCGAAAGGGCGTGCGGTTGGGCTATTGCTCGCATCTGGCGGGCCGGATTCGGTGGTACCTACTGAAGCCGAGGGCTCAGGAGGAAACATAACCATGGCAGACGATAATCAACCGTTGAATGAGTCTAACCAACCTGGAGCGACAGGCCTGGAGCCGAGTATCCTTAGACCTACTATTGATGCACCTAACTTTGAAATTAAATCTAGTATAATTAATATGGTGCAGAATTCGGTGCAGTTCGACGGACGCGAACATGAGGATCCCGGACGACATATTGCAGCTTTTCTCGAAGTATGTTCCACGTTCAAAATGCTGGATGTTTCGGAGGATGCCGTTCGGTTACGGTTGTTTCCTTTCTCACTGCGTGAGAAAGCCAGAGCTTGGCTTATTTCACTGCCAGCTGGGTCCATCAGGACCTGGAATGGGTTGGCGGAGCTATTTATGAAAAAGTACTTTCCACCCGAGAAGACAACCAAGCTAAGGAACCGAGTGGTGACCTTTCGTCAGGATGAAGGGGAGTCGTTGCATGCAGCGTGGGAGAGATTCAAGGATTTGTTACTTGATGTTCCGCATCATGGGTTCACCAGGAGACAGTTAGTCTTGACATTCTATCAGGGGCTGAGCTACAATACGCAGGAGCGATTAGATATGAATGCAGGAGGTGATTTGGGGACAAAGACTCCCAATGAGGCTTACGATATCATTGAAAAGGCTGCGTTGAAGTCTAGCTCTCGCCGCGAAGGAGATAGGAGTCGGGCTACATCATCATCATCAGGATCCCGCGCAGGAGTGCATGCTGTTGACGACTATACGGCTATTACTGCTCAGATCTCGGCTCTTGCATCGAGATTCGACAGGTCCCAGATGATTGCGCATGCGGGCTCGGGTTGCGACCAGTGTGGTGTGTCACACGAGCCTGGGGCATGTTTTCAGGGAGTCGGATACGAGGGCCACGAAGAGGTAGATTTCGTGGGTAATCAAGTTAGGCCGCAAAACAACCCTTACAGTAACACCTACAATCCCGGTTGGAGAAATCACCCAAATTTTGGGTGGCGTGCGAACACAGGCAATCAAAATCCTTTGGGATTCACTCCACGCGCTCCAGCGCAGCAGCATCAGGGTCAGGGTCAGCATTATCAGTAGTACAACCAATCCTACCAACAGCATTCATACCCGCATCAGAATCAAGGCTCTGGGAGTAGTTCCCAGCAGCAGGCCCCTCAGTCTAGTTCTAAGCTGGAGGAGATGATGTCCCAGCTTCTAACTAGCTCCTCGAGCGCGAATCAGTTAGCTGAAAAACGCTACCAGCAGAGCGAGGATCGTTTTCTCTCTCATGAGGGAGAAATGAGGAGCCACAAAGCCTCGATTCAGAACATAGAGAATCAGGTTGGTCAGCTGGCACAGATGATGTCAAAGAGACCCCAGGGTGGTCTCCCGGGCAATACTGAGAAAAACCCGGGCCCGCATAGAGATATGAATGCGGTGATGACCAGGAGTGGAAAACCTACCGGACCCGTCATATCGGACTCACCACCGATCACTGAAGCGGTCCCGACCGACACACCGGATGAGGTGCATGCCAGGCTCCGCCCAGCAAGTACAGCACAAGTCCAGGAGCCGGTCACAGGTTACAAGCCTCCAGTGCCCTATCCAGGAAGGTTGAAGAAGCAGAAGATGGATGAACAAAACGGTAAGTTTCTTGAGATGTTTAAGCAATTGCATATAAACATACCGTTTGTTGAGGCTTTGGCACAGATGCCAAAGTATGCGAAGTTTCTGAAAGACATCCTCTCAAACAAGCAAAAACTCGAGGACATGTCTTGTGTGGTTATGAATGAAAGCTGCTCTGCTATTCTCCAGAATCGCATGCCTACAAAAATGGGCGATCCAGGCAGTTTCACGCTTCCTTGCCTCATTGGCAATCTGTCAGTCAGTAATGCGTTAGCAGATCTAGGAGCGAGTATAAACCTTATGCCCTATAAGGTTTTCACAAAGTTGGATCTAGGTGAGCCGTCACCTACAAGGATGAGTATTCGACTCGCGGATCGTTCTGTCAAGTATCCACGCGGGTTTGTAGAGAATATGCTTGTTAAGATTGACAAGTTTGTATTTCCCGTGGATTTTGTTATCTTGGACATGGATGAGGACTCGAGAGTGCCTCTGATACTCGGACGCCCGTTTTTGAATACCGCCCGGACGATTGTGGACGTGGCGGCGGGCGAGATCACACTCCGAGTAGATGATGAGCATGTGACGTTTGACATTAAACGTTCTATGCAGCATCCTCTGAGTCAGGACGACGCGCTCTATTATGTTGACATTGTCGACACATATGTGAGCACGCATTTCCAGGGTACGATCGAGGAGATAGATTCGGACACACATCTGTTGTGTGGGGACTTAGATGGCATTACGCAGGAGGGCCACTACTTAGAGCAGCCAGTCTATCAGATTGGTGAAGATAGTCCCCAGAGTCCGGATCGTTTCACAGAAATTGATCGCGAGAGTGAAGTGAAGTCGAAGCCTTCAGTGGAAGATCCTCCTACCTTGGAGCTTAAAGAGCTCCCACCGCACCTAGAGTACGCATTTCTTGATGAGGAGCGTCATTTGCCTGTCATTATTTCATCTGGTTTGGCGGGAGAGGAAAAGAGCCGACTGCTTACTGTGTTGAAACTTCATAAGAAAGCTATCGCTTGGAAAATCATGGACATTAAAGGTATAAATCCCTCCTTCTGTACACATAAAATTCTTATGGAGGATCAGTTCAAGCCGTGTGCGCAGCACCAGAGGCGGCTGAACCCGAACATGCAAGAGGTCGTTAAAAAGGAAGTGATTAAGTTGTTAGATGCTGGTATGATCTATCCCATTTCCGACTCTGTTTGGGTCAGCCCTGTGCAGGTAGTGCCCAAAAAGGGGGGCATGACTGTGGTCACGAACGATAGGAATGAGCTCATTCCAACCAGGACGGTCACTGGATGGCGGGTTTGCATCGATTATCGCAAACTCAACGACGCCACCCGCAAGGACCACTTCCCGCTTCCATTCATTGATCAAATGTTGGAGCGTCTGTCAGGGAAGTTATATTATTGTTTTCTGGATGGGTTCTCGGGTTACTTTCAAATTCCTATCGCTCCTGAGGACCAGGAGAAGACCACATTTACCTGTCCTTTCGGTACATTCGCCTACCGGCGTATGCCGTTTGGGCTGTGTAATGCGCCGGCTACTTTCCAGCGATGTATGGTCGCAATTTTCCATGACATGATTGAGGATTCCATGGAGGTGTTCATGGACGATTTTTCGGTATTTGGGGATTCCTTTGATCAGTGTCTGGAAAATTTGAAAAGAATGTTGAAGAGGTGTGAGGAGACCAATCTGGTCCTGAACTGGGAGAAATGCCACTTCATGGTGAAGGAGGGCATAGTTCTGGGACACAAAATCTCTCACGCGGGCATGGAAGTCGATCCAGCTAAGGTCGACGTTATATCACGACTTCCGCCCCCCACCTCTGTTCGTGCTATACGGAGCTTTCTCGGTCATGCTGGGTTCTATCGGCGATTCATCAAAGATTTTTCCAAAATCGCCAGACCCATGACTCGTTTGTTAGAGAAAGATGCTCCGTTCGTGTTTGGAGATGATTGCTTGAGGGTTTTTGACCTCCTCAAGCAGAAGTTGGTAGAGGCCCCTATTTTAGTCGCACCGGACTGGAGTTTGCCCTTTGAAATCATGTGCGACGCGAGTGATTACGCTATAGGGGCCGTTCTGGGTCAAAAGAAGGAAAAGCACTTCCATCCGATCTACTATGCGAGTAAAACTCTCCACGACGCTCAAGAGCATTATACCACGACTGAAAAAGAGCTCTTGGCGGTCGTTTTCGCATTCGATAAATTTAGATCGTATCTGGTGCTTTCGAAAACCGTTGTATACACTGATCATGCAGCCATTAGATACCTCTTCAGCAAACAGGACGCAAAACCGCGTCTAATCAGATGGATCCTGTTGCTGCAAGAGTTTGATATTGAGATACAAGATAAAAAGGGTGCCTTGAATGTAGCTGCCGACCATCTGTCTCGGTTAGAGCACGGAGACATCGAGGATTCGCGTTGGGATTCAATAAATGACAAGTTCCCACACGAATCTTTGATGGGTGTTGAGATTTGTGATGAGTCGCCATGGTTCGCCGACCTTGCGAACTATCTTGCTTGCGGGATTCTGATAAAAGGGTTGACTCACCAGCAAAAGAGGAAATTCTTTTCGGATCTCAAGCACTACATATGGGACGACCCTTTCTTGTTCAAGGTGGGTACTGATCAGGTGATTAGGAGATGTGTATCTGGGTCTGAGGCGACCGACATTCTGCGCCAGTGTCATGAGGGACCTACCGGAGGCCACCACGGAGCCAACTTCACCGCGAAGAAGGTGTTGGATTCCGGGTTTTACTGGCCGACCATTTTCCGTGACGCGCAGAGTTGGGTGAAAGCGTGCGATGCTTTTCAGAGGGCGACGAACATATCGGCATGCGACGAAATGCCCCAGAACTGGATACAAGTTTGTGAAGTCTTTGATGTTTGGGGGATAGACTTCATGGGACCGTTTTCCCCCTCACGTGGAAACAAATACATACTCGTGGCTGTTGATTATGTATCAAAGTGGGCGGAGGCGCAAGCCTTACCCACTAATGACGCCAGAGTAGTTGTGAGGTTTCTGAAGAGTTTGTTCGCCCGATTTGGCGCTCCGAAAGCGCTCATTAGTGACCGAGGGACTCATTTTTGCAATACACAGCTTGAAAAGGCTTTGTCCCGATACGGTGTGCATCACCGTTTATCCACACCATATCATCCGCAGACGAGCGGACAGGTGGAGGTCACGAACCGTGGGCTTAAGCGCATCCTTGAGCGGTCGGTTGGAGCGAACCGCAAGGAGTGGTCAGACAAGCTTGATGAGGCATTATGGGCATTCCGTACAGCTTATAAGACCCCTATAGGGACCACCCCCTTTAGGTTGGTATACGGAAAGGCATGCCATTTACCGGTGGAGTTGGAGCACAAGGCTATGTGGGCATTGAAAACCGCGAATTTGGACCTTAAAACCGGAGGTGAAGCCCGGTTTCTCCAAATTCATGAATTGGAAGAATTGCGGCACCAAGCCTATGAGAGCTCCGTACTCTACAAAGAGCGCACGAAGAAACGTCACGACAAACGCTTGAAGGACCACAAAGAATTCCAAGCGGGTGATCTAGTTCTTCTGTATAATTCACGGCTGCGCTTATTTCCTGGGAAGCTTCATTCACGCTGGACAGGACCATACACAGTTAAGGAAGTATTTCCGTATGGTACTGTTGCAGTAGAGAACGCGGATGGCGTTATTTTCAAGGTAAATGGTCACCGGTTGAAGTTGTACGTTGCCGGGCCGATAGAATCGGCGGTGGAGGTGATTGAACTCCAAACCCCGCACACATCATAAGTGTGGGGAGGAGAGAGTCTACGCTACTGACTCGCGGATCAAAAATGTAGCAAGAGCGTATTTTGCGCTTTAGGGGTAGTTTAGTCCTTTTTGTAGTTTTTGTAGTTTTTCTAGTTTTTAGCTTTGAGTCTTGCTATCGACTCGTCGACAAAAATTTAGCATGAGTCTACGCTGCTGACTCGCCGACAAAAATGCAGCAGGAGCGTCTTTGGCGCTATAAGGGCAAAATTGTCCTTTTATTTGTTTTTGTAGTTTTAGCGTAATTTAGGTTAGTTAGGTAGTTTTCGTTTGTTTGTTTAGTTTCCGTACGTGCCGGGCGAAGGTTCTGTATTGTAATATTATTAGAACAGTTGGTGTATCGAAAAAACGGCGAAAAACGGCCGAAACGGGTGCTGGAAATAGCTTCTGCAGAAATTCTGTATCTGCAGCTGATGCACGACCGTTCCACCTGTGGAACGACCGTGCAATTCCGAGCAAAACGGAACGGTAGATCGCACCCTCGGTGCATTTCCGAGAACATGCTGCTGGGTTAAAACGACCTCGGTGACGCACGATCGTTCCATTCCGGAGAACGACCGTGCGACTGGCTGAGGGCAATTTGGTCATTTTGCACACTATATATACCATTATCTGCTGCAAAACTCACCATTCGCGAACCCTAGCCGCTGCAGACCGTTCCTGGGCGATTTTTCACCGTTTTGCACGATTTTTCGCACGATCAAACACCCAAGTTCGCACGGTATGTCTCTAGTGTTAGATTTCTTGTTTTCCTTCTTTCTAGTGTAGTTTTCTTCCGATTTTTCAAGGAATTTTTAGGGTTCTCTTCATAAACAAATCGAAACCCTAACCCTTGTTAAATCGAAGTATCGTGAACACCCGGTTGATTTGCAGACCCCTGTTGACCCAATACTTGTTGAAATTTTGCAAAATCTGATTGTTCTAAGTTCAGGGATCGTATTCTGCAGATTCGGAAGTGCACGGTCGTTCCTCGGTGGAACGGTCGTGCATCGCCGGCTATTCACGATATCGTCAGGTCTGGCCTGTTAGTTCTCGGTGACGCACGACCGTGCGTCCCGGAGAACGACCGTGCCATATTGCCAGTACAGTTTGGACAGTAGCTTCATAATTGGCTGCTCGCTTGTTTTCAACTCATTTTTTCTTCTGTTTCTGTCCTCCTAACAACATTCCCCATTGCAGAATGGATCACCCTTTCCTACAATTTGACCCCAACATCGAGAAGGAAGCGTTATGCATCGCGAAGCGCGATGAATTGTGGGCAAGACGGGAACAATTTGGCGAACCCCGTTGGTTGGACTGGGAGGTTATGCGTGACCTCAACCAGTATGATCGCCTAGATGAAATGATGACCCGCCCGCTCGCAAACTTGGTCGGTTGCAACCGACCCGTGTACCAAGAATTGACTATTGAATTCTTCGCCTCGTATCAGTATGAAAAGCCAGTTGCACGTACAGAACCTGATTTCCGCTACAGGAATCGGGTCACCTTCAGGTTGTGTAGGCGATGGCATACATGGTCGGTGGGTCGTTTGGGACGGAGACTTGGGATTTATACGCGGGAGGACATGGATGATCCCGACATCTTCAATGATCGGTTCAACTTCCCGAATGATGCGGAGCGGGATGCATTCTGGGCACGTAACACTATTGGGGACCCATACAACCCACGGATGTCCAAGGCTTCGCGCCTCCGAGACCCTCTGGTGCGAGTGATGCACCACGTATTCAGCCATTCTATATGCGGACGCATGGACAGTCAGGGTAACTGTCCCACGCCAGATTTGCTTTTTCTTTATGCGTTGGTTGACAAAGCACCAATCAACCTCGCCGCGAGAATGGCTGAGTACTTTGTTAAGTGTTCAGGGCGGACCCACAATAGTGAGATCCACGGCGGTCAGTACGTGACCGAGATCGCGTACAATGAGCGATATATGAAGCCGGGGGTGCTTAGGGGTCTCACCTTGATCACTGAGGGGGTGCATGTTGATATCCGGTCTTTGAAGTTTATGGGGGTTATTGCTGAGTTGGATGGGAGAGATAGGTTGAGGGGTTTGAATGGAGAGGTCTGGGACCCGTTACCTCCAGCTGAGGAGGAACATGAGGATGAAGACGAAGATGTTGAGATGCACGAGCCACAGCCACATACACCACCACACTCGCCGCAGCATCATGCATTTCATCAGCATGAGGATTGGCCTACTTTCTACCAGCAGTTCCAGGACATGCGTGTCACGCAGGAGCAGCATGGTACATACTTCAGCGAGATCAGATCTAGCCAGGACCAGATCCGGGCTAGCCAGGACGAGATTAGGGCCAGTCAGGCAGAGATTAGGGCCACACATGACCGGCTAGAGCAGCGCCAGGACACTCTTTACCAGGGGGTGTCTGCGGGGTTTTCTTATTTGTTCGGGGAGATGCATCACGCATACCCCAACTACTTTCAGCACCCGCCGGAGTTCCCACCGTGGAACCCCCCTGGCTATGGCGATCAGGGCCCATCTGGCACGAGGTATGATGACGATGATGCTGATGAGTAGTTTGCGGTAGTGGTAGCATTTGGTGGTGTCTTATGTTTCAGTACTTTACTTTCATTTGGGTGTTTATTTTGACTTATATTTAAAACACCCCGGATATGTATTTTCAAACAATTTCCTTTCTGTTTTGTTTGGATGTTAGCATTTATGTACATTATGGTTGTTTGGTTTTTCTTTTTCTGTTATATTTTGGGTGTACACGACATACTTGCAGATTTTATCTATCGGATCTTGGACCGGAGCACGTACCAGTTAGAGCTTCGGAAGTCTCGTGGCACCAACATCATCTTGAGGGGAGTATTTTTTTTATCCCTTTCTCTATATTTAGGGTCTCGCATTGGGGACAATGCGAAGTTCAAGTGTGGGGAGGGGGTTAACTTTGTTAACTTAGCTTTGTTTGTCCTCATATAAAAAAAAAAAAAAACAGAAAAATCATTTAAAATACGTGTGTTTTGTATATATGTTGGTAAATAAACCGGTTGGTTATGTTTTAGAAAGCATCGGACTTGATAAAAACTCGACAAGCAAAATATTTTTGAAAAAGGAAACCGGAAAGCGTGACAAACAAAGAAAGACTTACATGATAGTTTTCACACTTTTACCCATTCCTTCCGTTACGTGAGCATATTTGAGCTTAGACTGTTATATATTTGTTCATTTCGGATACAGGAGTGAGCCGGATGTTTTGTGCAATTTAGAACTTGTCACTAGTATGCTTGTTAAGACCATGAACGTGCGGATTTGTGTAAACATGATAGAGGCACTTAGATTACCCCTTTGTTGTGTACCTTGTTCTTTGTGTTGTGCTTCCCGTTCACCTTATATTACCCTTTAGGATTAACCATGTCGAGCCTTCCCGTTCACCTTTGTTTACCCACATTATCGCCTACTTAACCAAATATAGCCTTTTTATGTTTTTAAACCTTTTTAGTGTTGAAACTCGGTTAAAATAATAGTTTAACTAGCTTGTTAGTGTTTATATTTCATTGTATAGTTTGTTAAAAAAAAAAACAGAAAATAAAACACCCTAAAATAGGGTGAAGTTGATAGAAATCGAGCAATTTTGAATGCTTAAATGTTAAAAATCTTGTTGATTAGCTCGATTGCGCTTTAGTCGCCTTTTTAAGGCGTTTGTATGTAAAGTTGTATTGTTTATTGCTAGTTAAACGCTACTACCGAGTTTTAACCGTTTTCGCCATTTTAAATGTCCACTTCCATACCCTTCGCCCAAGCCTAACGTTACAACCCGTAAAGACCTCTTGATTTACACTTATTTGCATGTTAGTTGGTGGAGACGAGATCTTATGACAAGCTTATGATATTGCACATTTCATTGACTAGGCGTTGAGTGTTTACGCATACACATTTTATGTATGATTCATAAATAAAACTGAGTGTGTGTGAACATTGTGAGTTGGGTGAAGATTAACATGTGAGTCAATTAAATGTTTAGTCTCGGCTTCTTGGTTGTCGCTTTTTAAATTGCATATGCTTGTTGGGTTTGAATCTTTTGATGTTGTCTTTCGACAAACCGGCTAACCGTTTATATATTGGTTTTCAATAAAATAGTGTGTAAATTATCGTTCTTGTTTGTTTATGTCCTTTATTGCTTTTTAGTTTAGCTTGCTTGAGGACAAGCAAGGTTTAAGTGTGGGGAGATTTGATACACTCTAATTTACACATATTTTAGTCCCCCGTTTTACCCCTATTTTATGCGTTTTTGGCCGTAAAACCGTCGTTCGGATACTTATTTATCTACATTTGTGTTTACAGGCCTAAAACTGCATTCCAGACAAGATGATACCAAAAGCGAGGACTTTCCGGACAAAACGACAAATCTGCGGACTTTCTGTTAAGGATTCTGATCTGGGCCTGTGGAACGACCGTTCCACCTGATGCACGGTCGTGCATCTCCGACAACATTGATCATCTCGGCAATTAACGGTAAGTGCGGTTGGGCGTTCCAGGGAAATAAGCGACTTGGTGAAGAACGGTCGTTCCATATGAGGAACGACCGTGCGTCTCCGGTGAATGAGCAGAGTCTCGGAACTGAACGGTAGGTGCGACTTGGCGTGCAACATGAAGCCCGGAACTGAACGACCGTTCCACAGGGAGAACGGTCGTGCGATTTCAGATCTGGTCAACGATCCGATGACGTATGCGGTATGGTGACCCATGTCCAATAATTGAATAAAGTGAACGGTCGTTCCATATGGGGAACGACCGTGCATCAGCAAAAAAGTATAAAAACACAGCAGAAACATTTTGCTCGGCATTCTGGATTTTTTGAGAGCTCTCAGGCGATTTTCAGGCTCCGGGGGCATTAGCTTTCACCCGGATTCAAGCCACATTATCCCGATTAGCTCGATTACTACCCGGATCCTTAGTCTAGTACTTGTTTATGGTTTGATTTTCTAATCTTTCCAAGTTTTTGTTGATCTTTCAAGTACTTAGATTATGATTTATGTATTATTGTAGCCTTTGGGCAAAAACACAACAATCCCTTGCTAGATTATAACCATTAGTGTGTTTTAAACTTTGTTTGTAATGACATTTTGAAGTATTTTCTATACTAATCTTTGATGATTAGTTTGCAACCTTGTTATTGATATTGATTTCTTGATTATAAGTAATTGTGTTGGATGATTGGTGCTTGGTTAGTTAAGATAGTTGAAAAATGAAGCTTAATTAATCTTGTATTAGTAAACTTTGAATTTGGTTAACTAGTTTAACTTGGTTTAAATGTATGCATCATGATACTAGAAATGGTTAGTGATTTAATAAAATGTAATTATTGTTAATCAAGAGAGCTTGCCGTCACGTAAGGACCTAAACGGGTTAGATGGTGTCGTTATAAATTCTTGCCATGATTTGTTAGCTTAGTTAGTAGTTTAGGCCAAAATTGCTATCTTAGTGAATTTTTGTGCAAGATTTGTAAAATGAACTCGGTTGTGATTTAATCTAGTTTATGCTTTTCTCGGTGGTTGCATTGTGTTAATCGGTGTCGCTTTCCTTGTTTAAGTGAGGTTAGAATAATCCTAACGGCTGCCTAACTTATTTTTAAGAGATTTTCATAGACATTTATCAATTGCACGTTAAAGAACAATTTTAGGTGGTTAAAGTGTGTTTATCGTTTTAGCTTTCCGAATGATTGTCATGTTAGGATTCCCGAAAGGGATACTAATTGTCTTAAATTGGAAAATTGACCGAATGCTTCTAGTGCCAAAACTGACTTAGTTGACATGCTGTGGTTGTGTATTTAGCAAGGCTTTTTATCTACTATCTATTATGTTTTTATTATGTATTTGGTTATGTTTACTTTAGTTTAGTTTAAATCAACCAAACTTATGTTTTTACCGATAGTTTAGTGACAAAGGTCTAGTATTATTTCTCCGCCCATTTCCGTGGATCGATACTTGGTTCTTACCGATACTTTATTACATATATGACGGGGTACACTTGCCTCTTTCGTGTGTGTTTTGATGTAAAAGTAATAATCACTTTTATAAATTTAAAACCCAATCGTGTGTAATTCATTGCAAAATATTATGTATATATACGCACACGTCAAGTGCGTCTGTTGGATCATTGTATAACCACTTCAATATACCTTGTCCGAGATCTTCTTTACTTGCCTTTCTCTTATTCCCACTCCAGCCATCATCCCCAACTTTGTTAGTTGGAGTAATCAAAATATGATGTGGTTCGGGATAAACTTGGACTACATCCGTCTCTAGTTCTTCAATAGGTGCTAAGTCTTCATGTAGGTTTAAACATATAACTTCAAGTTCAGGAAGACTTTCAACCTCTTCTTCATCTTCATCAACCAAAACTGGTATTTCTTATGTATCTTTAACAAATGCAGGAATGGATGTGGTATTATCCTTCACAACCTTCAATGTTGCAATTTGTTCGTCTTTTCGATTCGATCGTTGGACAATAGCCTCAGTTCTCGACATGCTCTCTTGTGCCATCTCCAGCATAATATCCATGATTTCGTCAAGTTTAGAATTTTGGTGTTTACCTTGACAATCATTTTGACTTTGGTGTGGCTGATCTAAACTCCCTTGGTAATTACCATAATTACACCATTGATTCCGCATATTAAAATCATTGTATGTTGAATCAGAGTAGTTATGGTGACGACCATTATAATCTTCTTGGTATCTTGAGAAGGGCACAACGTCGGATTGGTAATCATCATAATCCAAATTTTGCTCATACTTGTGGTTGACATTTGACTGATAGTGTCCCTGATATGAAGGTGTCTTGTACCCAGACATCAACTTTTCTTTCCGAAACACTAGGTCTGTCCAAAACACTAGGCAATCTTCATGTATGTGAATTTTCCCACAACATGGACATGACTGATGAGCTCTATCCATGATCCAAAGATTTCACTTCCTGCACAAATGATGTGTGTAAAATGCAACATATAAATTACATCAAATGAGGCATAAAACTAACCCTTTTTAGTACTAATGTTGGAAAAGTGTGCTTTTGTCTTCCTTTTGTATTTTCAGGACTAAATGAGCGTAATTGAACAAAAGGAACAAATATGCAGCCAAATCTAACATAAATATGAGGAAAAAGAATAAACGTGGCATGCCTGACCCCTCGACAGCATCTTCCCAAATCTAACATAAATACGAGGAAAAAGAATAAACGTGGCATGCCTGACCCCTCGACAGCATCTTCTGCACACGGGGTCGTGCCCAGTGAACACGGGGGCGTGTGGAGCCTAATAAAGACAATTGCAATTAATGAAGAAAGAGAAAGAGGATGGACACGGGGCCGTGCCCAATGGACACGGGGCCGTGTCCTGGCTTCTGTGCAGGCTATAAATAGGGGTGCTTGGCTCACTTCAAAGGCATCCCTTGGAAAACCACCTCTCTCCCACTTCACCCACACTCCACCACCATCACAACACCCACATCCACCACCATCATCCATCATCCACCTAGAGTGTGTGTAGTAGTCTCGGGATCCAAGATTGATAGTAAGAGTTCTTGACAATCAAAGGCCATGTTTGCCTAAGTCTCTTACATCACTTGGTGAAGACAATCATTTAGTGTAATACTTTTGATTTTTAATCTTTTCGCACTTTTTATTTGGTTTTGTATTAATGACTTTAATAACTAGTTTCTTATGTTGAAGGTGAAACTTCCTTATCATTTGTCCGTGGTGTCTTGGCGTTATTTTACTGTCTATATAAAATAAAATATATACACCATTCATATCTCTACGGCCTATATAGAGATATGTTGGCTACTTGGTCGGGGGTTAAGGGAATGGTTTGGTAAGGTTCTTGCCTTGTTCAGTGTATAGATCCTACAAGGACCTGGGTCAAGCTTACTAGGACCTCCTTCAATACCCACTTGTATTGGATGGCGGGGGTGCGAATGGCTTGATCCCTCATATGTAAACTATTATTAATACATTAACCCGGCTACTTGGGATTGTATCCCTGCTGACTCAAACCACTTAGCCGAGGGTAACGTCACCTTCAAAAGAGGGGCCTACCACATTACGCATTAATAACTTAATTAATTATCTTTCAATATTCCGACCCTTTGTGATTGTATCCTTGCTGACTCAAACCACTGGGTTGAGGGTAACGTCACCTTCAAAAATGGGGTCTACTACTATAACTAAGATAATCTCTTAAAAAGTGCAAAAGTGCGGAAATCATCAAAGGTTACACTAAAGGCGAGTCGGATCCAAGTGATTCATCTTGAATATCTGTTTTTATTTTATTTTTCTTTTTCAGCATTTTTAGTTTTTATTTTCATGTTTAAAACATTTTCTAAAACTTTTGATTTGATTAGACGTTGAGGATAAACCGGTACTAAAAACTCTTGTGTCCTTGGACGACCTCGGTATCTTACCAACGCTATACTACGCTCACCATGGGTGCACTTGCCGATGTGTGTGTTTAGTGTTAGTAAAATATCGTGTTTTATAAATTTAAAACTTGACTAACGTGTTAAAAAATGGCTTAAAATATAAAGAAAAACATAAGACACCCGACACACACCAAGTTTTTGGCGCCGTTGCCGGGGACACAAGGATTTTAAGAAAGCTTAAAATCAACGGCCTAATCAGTTTTTCAAAAACCTTTTTTAAAACCGCGCGCATTTTTTCATTTTTAGTTAGTTTTTGCATTACAGTAGCCTGAACACGGGGCCGTGCTGCATAATTTTTTTCAAACACCCAGATACAGAGTCTAAACACGGGGTCGTGCTCGTTGAACACGCCCCCGTGCTGCACAAAACCAGTCACATTTTTTTAAAACGCCCAGATACAGAACCTGAACACGGGGCCGTGCTCACTGAACACGGGGTCGTGTCCAGCCTCTGTTTCCATTTTTATTTTTGTTTTCTGGTCCTGAGACTCTGTTGTGATCTGCTGAGTGATTCTTATGAATCAATACTCAGGAGGTTACAACTACCACTATGAGGATGATGATTATTGGGAAGAATATTGTACTATTTGTGGCAACCCTCATTCGGTGCAATACTGTGATCTCTTTGAGCCATCCCCTTCATACAACTACTATGAGGAGCCCAGGTACGAGCCATCGACTTCATACACATCCTATGAAGAGCCAAGGTATGAACCTTCTCCCTCATACTCATATTTTGATAAACCAATGTATGTGCCTTCATAATCATACTTTGAGGAACCAAGATATGAGCCTCCACCTTCATATGCTTACTATGAGGAACCATGGCGTGAACAACCCACCTCATATGAGTATTATGAAGAACCAAGTTACGACCCTTATCCATCATATACTTACAATGAGGAACAATGGTGTGAACCTTCTACCTCATATGAGTACAATGAGGAACCAAGGATCGAACTTCCGA
Organism: Helianthus tuberosus; assembly: GCA_030545235.1. NCBI lineage: Eukaryota > Viridiplantae > Streptophyta > Magnoliopsida > Asterales > Asteraceae > Helianthus > Helianthus tuberosus. The sequence continues at coordinate 186,739,063 of CM060442.1, forward strand.
ACTCAAGCTTTGAGGATACTTATTCAACTCACTTTGACGAACCACCAACTATTTCACCCGTAGCCGAAAAGATAATAGAACACCTTAAAACTATCGAGCGCTGTATAAAAGAAGCCCACGCAAGGGAAGAGGAATCCTGCGCAAGGGAAGAATTAACTTGTAATAAAGAAGAGATAGTTGAAGAGGTAAAAATGGAAGAACAAGTAAGTGAAAAACCGACACATGAGTTAAACAACGAAAAAGGTGAGTCCGATAACGTTAAAATTCAAGAAGAGTCTAATTTTCAAGAAATTAATCTCTTGTCACCTTCTTTCGAAAATCATTGTTTAATACCCACTCATGCTAAGTTTTTAAAAGAGTTAAACACTGAAACTAAAATTGACGAAATGGTAAGCATTAAGTTAACAAATGATCAAACTACGCTAATAAAAGATGATCCATTTGAAATTAACATTACACCGGTTCCATGTTTCTTTCAAAATTCCTTTATTAGTAATATTACAATTGATAAAGATCTTTGTGTTAATATAATGCCAAACTACATTTTCGAAAAATTAAGTATTAGTGATTTTTCTCCACTTCAAATACCCATTTTTCTATCTAATCGGAAAACAATAAAATCAATAGGGATAGTTGAAGATGTGTTAGTCTAAACAAATCAAATGGTAATCCCAACTGACTTCGTCATCCTTGATGACGCTCCACTAGTGTTGGGACGGCCTTTTATGTTGGTGCACTGAATGTCTGTTAATTACGTCTTATCAAGTCTTATGTCTAGATAGGTTAAATGAGTGCACAACAGTGATTGTATTAGGGTTTGGTCATGTTTTAGGTAGTGAGTCCGTTTGAAACAAGTCCATCCGTTTGAACATGTTCATCCGTTTGAACATGTCAGTCCGTTTGGAGCAGACCAGTCCGTTTGAAGAAGGGACTCGTTTGAACATGTATGTGTCATCTTCAAACGGAAGGGCAACTAGTATATATAGATGTTGTGTAGGTTCATTTGAAACGGAACAGTTGTGTGTGTGAGCGAAGGTGCTGCCGGATTTTTGTCAGAATACATTGTAAAAGCTCAGAAATTAAGTAATAGAGAAAGATTAAAATGATACACTTGCCTCTTTCGTGTGTGTTTTGATGTAAAAGTAATAATCACTTTTTATAAATTTAAAACCCAATCGTGTGTAATTCATTGCAAAATATTATGTATATATACGCACACGTCAAGTTTTTGGCGCCGCTGCCGGGGAAATGGCGAGTTTTAGGAACGACCCGGGTCATTTGGTTATCGGTGTATATACTTGTTAATATTTGTGTATAATTTCTTGATTCTTTATTTATTCATTTATTTGTTTATATTTCTTGTTTTTATTCGATTTATTCATTTTTGCGTTATTTTTGTTCCATTTATTTATTTGATCCGGATTTTATTTATTCACTTATTCTTTGGGTTTTCGGCACCCTAAAGCCAGTTTTGTATTAGTCGATTCATTTATTTATTGTGTTGAATTTTTATAAAATTTCGGGCCATTTTTTCGGATTTTTATAAAATTTTCAGCCCATTTATAATAACTTTCTGCTTCTATTCAGCTGAAAAAAAAACAGCATTATTTAATTAATAAAATATTCACCGTGTCGAATTTTCGTTTGCAGGTTGATGTTCTCGACCCCCGCTCCAGAACTTGTTGAACCGTCTGACGAACCCGAACGTGATCTTCGGAGGCGTCTTCGCGCGAAAGGGCGTGCGGTTGGGCTATTGCTCGCATCTGGCGGGCCGGATTCGGTGGTACCTACTGAAGCCGAGGGCTCAGGAGGAAACATAACCATGGCAGACGATAATCAACCGTTGAATGAGTCTAACCAACCTGGAGCGACAGGCCTGGAGCCGAGTATCCTTAGACCTACTATTGATGCACCTAACTTTGAAATTAAATCTAGTATAATTAATATGGTGCAGAATTCGGTGCAGTTCGACGGACGCGAACATGAGGATCCCGGACGACATATTGCAGCTTTTCTCGAAGTATGTTCCACGTTCAAAATGCTGGATGTTTCGGAGGATGCCGTTCGGTTACGGTTGTTTCCTTTCTCACTGCGTGAGAAAGCCAGAGCTTGGCTTATTTCACTGCCAGCTGGGTCCATCAGGACCTGGAATGGGTTGGCGGAGCTATTTATGAAAAAGTACTTTCCACCCGAGAAGACAACCAAGCTAAGGAACCGAGTGGTGACCTTTCGTCAGGATGAAGGGGAGTCGTTGCATGCAGCGTGGGAGAGATTCAAGGATTTGTTACTTGATGTTCCGCATCATGGGTTCACCAGGAGACAGTTAGTCTTGACATTCTATCAGGGGCTGAGCTACAATACGCAGGAGCGATTAGATATGAATGCAGGAGGTGATTTGGGGACAAAGACTCCCAATGAGGCTTACGATATCATTGAAAAGGCTGCGTTGAAGTCTAGCTCTCGCCGCGAAGGAGATAGGAGTCGGGCTACATCATCATCATCAGGATCCCGCGCAGGAGTGCATGCTGTTGACGACTATACGGCTATTACTGCTCAGATCTCGGCTCTCGCATCGAGATTCGACAGGTCCCAGATGATTGCGCATGCGGGCTCGGGTTGCGACCAGTGTGGTGTGTCACACGAGCCTGGGGCATGTTTTCAGGGAGTCGGATACGAGGGCCACGAAGAGGTAGATTTCGTGGGTAATCAAGTTAGGCCACAAAACAACCCTTACAGTAACACCTACAATCCCGGTTGGAGAAATCACCCAAATTTTGGGTGGCGTGCGAACACAGGCAATCAAAATCCTTTGGGATTCACTCCACGCGCTCCAGCGCAGCAGCATCAGGGTCAGGGTCAGCATTATCAGTAGTACAACCAATCCTACCAACAGCATTCATACCCGCATCAGAATCAAGGCTCTGGGAGTAGTTCCCAGCAGCAGGCCCCTCAGTCTAGTTCTAAGCTGGAGGAGATGATGTCCCAGCTTCTAACTAGCTCCTCGAGCGCGAATCAGTTAGCTGAAAAACGCTACCAGCAGAGCGAGGATCGTTTTCTCTCTCATGAGGGAGAAATGAGGAGCCACAAAGCCTCGATTCAGAACATAGAGAATCAGGTTGGTCAGCTGGCACAGATGATGTCAAAGAGACCCCAGGGTGGTCTCCCGGGCAATACTGAGAAAAACCCGGGCCCGCATAGAGATATGAATGCGGTGATGACCAGGAGTGGAAAACCTACCGGACCCGTCATATCGGACTCACCACCGATCACTGAAGCGGTCCCGACCGACACACCGGATGAGGTGCATGCCAGGCTCCGCCCAGCAAGTACAGCACAAGTCCAGGAGCCGGTCACAGGTTACAAGCCTCCAGTGCCCTATCCAGGAAGGTTGAAGAAGCAGAAGATGGATGAACAAAACGGTAAGTTTCTTGAGATGTTTAAGCAATTGCATATAAACATACCGTTTGTTGAGGCTTTGGCACAGATGCCAAAGTATGCGAAGTTTCTGAAAGACATCCTCTCAAACAAGCAAAAACTCGAGGACATGTCTTGTGTGGTTATGAATGAAAGCTGCTCTGCTATTCTCCAGAATCGCATGCCTACAAAAATGGGCGATCCAGGCAGTTTCACGCTTCCTTGCCTCATTGGCAATCTGTCAGTCAGTAATGCGTTAGCAGATCTAGGAGCGAGTATAAACCTTATGCCCTATAAGGTTTTCACAAAGTTGGATCTAGGTGAGCCGTCACCTACAAGGATGAGTATTCGACTCGCGGATCGTTCTGTCAAGTATCCACGCGGGTTTGTAGAGAATATGCTTGTTAAGATTGACAAGTTTGTATTTCCCGTGGATTTTGTTATCTTGGACATGGATGAGGACTCGAGAGTGCCTCTGATACTCGGACGCCCGTTTTTGAATACCGCCCGGACGATTGTGGACGTGGCGGCGGGCGAGATCACACTCCGAGTAGATGATGAGCATGTGACGTTTGACATTAAACGTTCTATGCAGCATCCTCTGAGTCAGGACGACGCGCTCTATTATGTTGACATTGTCGACACATATGTGAGCACGCATTTCCAGGGTACGATCGAGGAGATAGATTCGGACACACATCTGTTGTGTGGGGACTTAGATGGCATTACGCAGGAGGGCCACTACTTAGAGCAGCCAGTCTATCAGATTGGTGAAGATAGTCCCCAGAGTCCGGATCGTTTCACAGAAATTGATCGCGAGAGTGAAGTGAAGTCGAAGCCTTCAGTGGAAGATCCTCCTACCTTGGAGCTTAAAGAGCTCCCACCGCACCTAGAGTACGCATTTCTTGATGAGGAGCGTCATTTGCCTGTCATTATTTCATCTGGTTTGGCGGGAGAGGAAAAGAGCCGACTGCTTACTGTGTTGAAACTTCATAAGAAAGCTATCGCTTGGAAAATCATGGACATTAAAGGTATAAATCCCTCCTTCTGTACACATAAAATTCTTATGGAGGATCAGTTCAAGCCGTGTGCGCAGCACCAGAGGCGGCTGAACCCGAACATGCAAGAGGTCGTTAAAAAGGAAGTGATTAAGTTGTTAGATGCTGGTATGATCTATCCCATTTCCGACTCTGTTTGGGTCAGCCCTGTGCAGGTAGTGCCCAAAAAGGGGGCATGACTGTGGTCACGAACGATAGGAATGAGCTCATTCCAACCAGGACGGTCACTGGATGGCGGGTTTGCATCGATTATCGCAAACTCAACGACGCCACCCGCAAGGACCACTTCCCGCTTCCATTCATTGATCAAATGTTGGAGCGTCTGTCAGGGAAGTTATATTATTGTTTTCTGGATGGGTTCTCGGGTTACTTTCAAATTCCTATCGCTCCTGAGGACCAGGAGAAGACCACATTTACCTGTCCTTTCGGTACATTCGCCTACCGGCGTATGCCGTTTGGGCTGTGTAATGCGCCGGCTACTTTCCAGCGATGTATGGTCGCAATTTTCCATGACATGATTGAGGATTCCATGGAGGTGTTCATGGACGATTTTTTGGTATTTGGGGATTCCTTTGATCAGTGTCTGGAAAATTTGAAAAGAATGTTGAAGAGGTGTGAGGAGACCAATCTGGTCCTGAACTGGGAGAAATGCCACTTCATGGTGAAGGAGGGCATAGTTCTGGGACACAAAATCTCTCACGCGGGCATGGAAGTCGATCCAGCTAAGGTCGACGTTATATCACGACTTCCGCCCCCCACCTCTGTTCGTGCTATACGGAGCTTTCTCGGTCATGCTGGGTTCTATCGGCGATTCATCAAAGATTTTTCCAAAATCGCCAGACCCATGACTCGTTTGTTAGAGAAAGATGCTCCGTTCGTGTTTGGAGATGATTGCTTGAGGGTTTTTGACCTCCTCAAGCAGAAGTTGGTAGAGGCCCCTATTTTAGTCGCACCGGACTGGAGTTTGCCCTTTGAAATCATGTGCGACGCGAGTGATTACGCTATAGGGGCCGTTCTGGGTCAAAAGAAGGAAAAGCACTTCCATCCGATCTACTATGCGAGTAAAACTCTCCACGACGCTCAAGAGCATTATACCACGACTGAAAAAGAGCTCTTGGCGGTCGTTTTCGCATTCGATAAATTTAGATCGTATCTGGTGCTTTCGAAAACCGTTGTATACACTGATCATGCAGCCATTAGATACCTCTTCAGCAAACAGGACGCAAAACCGCGTCTAATCAGATGGATCCTGTTGCTGCAAGAGTTTGATATTGAGATACAAGATAAAAAGGGTGCCTTGAATGTAGCTGCCGACCATCTGTCTCGGTTAGAGCACGGAGACATCGAGGATTCGCGTTGGGATTCAATAAATGACAAGTTCCCACACGAATCTTTGATGGGTGTTGAGATTTGTGATGAGTCGCCATGGTTCGCCGACCTTGCGAACTATCTTGCTTGCGGGATTCTGATAAAAGGGTTGACTCACCAGCAAAAGAGGAAATTCTTTTCGGATCTCAAGCACTACATATGGGACGACCCTTTCTTGTTCAAGGTGGGTACTGATCAGGTGATTAGGAGATGTGTATCTGGGTCTGAGGCGACCGACATTCTGCGCCAGTGTCATGAGGGACCTACCGGAGGCCACCACGGAGCCAACTTCACCGCGAAGAAGGTGTTGGATTCCGGGTTTTACTGGCCGACCATTTTCCGTGACGCGCAGAGTTGGGTGAAAGCGTGCGATGCTTGTCAGAGGGCGACGAACATATCGGCACGCGACGAAATGCCCCAGAACTGGATACAAGTTTGTGAAGTCTTTGATGTTTGGGGGATAGACTTCATGGGACCGTTTTCCCCCTCACGTGGAAACAAATACATACTCGTGGCTGTTGATTATGTATCAAAGTGGGCGGAGGCGCAAGCCTTACCCACTAATGACGCCAGAGTAGTTGTGAGGTTTCTGAAGAGTTTGTTCGCCCGATTTGGCGCTCCGAAAGCGCTCATTAGTGACCGAGGGACTCATTTTTGCAATACACAGCTTGAAAAGGCTTTGTCCCGATACGGTGTGCATCACTGTTTATCCACACCATATCATCCGCAGACGAGCGGACAGGTGGAGGTCACGAACCGTGGGCTTAAGCGCATCCTTGAGCGGTCGGTTGGAGCGAACCGCAAGGAGTGGTCGGACAAGCTTGATGAGGCATTATGGGCATTCCGTACAGCTTATAAGACCCCTATAGGGACCACCCCCTTTAGGTTGGTATACGGAAAGGCATGCCATTTACCGGTGGAGTTGGAGCACAAGGCTATGTGGGCATTGAAAACCGCGAATTTGGACCTTAAAACCGGAGGTGAAGCCCGGTTTCTCCAAATTCATGAATTGGAAGAATTGCGGCACCAAGCCTATGAGAGCTCCGTACTCTACAAAGAGCGCACGAAGAAACGTCACGACAAACGCTTGAAGGACCACAAAGAATTCCAAGCGGGTGATCTAGTTCTTCTGTATAATTCACGGCTGCGCTTATTTCCTGGGAAGCTTCATTCACGCTGGACAGGACCATACACAGTTAAGGAAGTATTTCCGTATGGTACTGTTGCAGTAGAGAACGCGGATGGCGTTATTTTCAAGGTAAATGGTCACCGGTTGAAGTTGTACGTTGCCGGGCCGATAGAATCGGCGGTGGAGGTGATTGAACTCCAAACCCCGCACACATCATAAGTGTGGGGAGGAGAGAGTCTACGCTACTGACTCGCGGATCAAAAATGTAGCAAGAGCGTATTTTGCGCTTTAGGGGTAGTTTAGTCCTTTTTGTAGTTTTTGTAGTTTTTCTAGTTTTTAGCTTTGAGTCTTGCTATCGACTCGTCGACAAAAATTTAGCATGAGTCTACGCTGCTGACTCGCCGACAAAAATGCAGCAGGAGCGTCTTTGGCGCTATAAGGGCAAAATTGTCCTTTTATTTGTTTTTGTAGTTTTAGCGTAATTTAGGTTAGTTAGGTAGTTTTCGTTTGTTTGTTTAGTTTCCGTACGTGCCGGGCGAAGGTTCTGTATTGTAATATTATTAGAACAGTTGGTGTATCGAAAAAACGGCGAAAAACGGCCGAAACGGGTGCTGGAAATAGCTTCTGCAGAAATTCTGTATCTGCAGCTGATGCACGACCGTTCCACCTGTGGAACGACCGTGCAATTCCGAGCAAAACGGAACGGTAGATCGCACCCTCGGTGCATTTCCGAGAACATGCTGCTGGGTTAAAACGACCTCGGTGACGCACGATCGTTCCATTCCGGAGAACGACCGTGCGACTGGCTGAGGGCAATTTGGTCATTTTGCACACTATATATACCATTATCTGCTGCAAAACTCACCATTCGCGAACCCTAGCCGCTGCAGACCGTTCCTGGGCGATTTTTCACCGTTTTGCACGATTTTTCGCACGATCAAACACCCAAGTTCGCACGGTATGTCTCTAGTGTTAGATTTCTTGTTTTCCTTCTTTCTAGTGTAGTTTTCTTCCGATTTTTCAAGGAATTTTTAGGGTTCTCTTCATAAACAAATCGAAACCCTAACCCTTGTTAAATCGAAGTATCGTGAACACCCGGTTGATTTGCAGACCCCTGTTGACCCAATACTTGTTGAAATTTTGCAAAATCTGATTGTTCTAAGTTCAGGGATCGTATTCTGCAGATTCGGAAGTGCACGGTCGTTCCTCGGTGGAACGGTCGTGCATCGCCGGCTATTCACGATATCGTCAGGTCTGGCCTGTTAGTTCTCGGTGACGCACGACCGTGCGTCCCGGAGAACGACCGTGCCATATTGCCAGTACAGTTTGGACAGTAGCTTCATAATTGGCTGCTCGCTTGTTTTCAACTCATTTTTTCTCCTGTTTCTGTCCTCCTAACAACATTCCCCATTGCAGAATGGAACACCCTTTCCTACAATTTGACCCCAACATCGAGAAGGAAGCGTTATGCATCGCGAAGCGCGATGAATTGTGGGCAAGACGGGAACAATTTGGCGAACCCCGTTGGTTGGACTGGGAGGTTATGCGTGACCTCAACCAGTATGATCGCCTAGATGAAATGATGACCCGCCCGCTCGCAAACTTGGTCGGTTGCAACCGACCCGTGTACCAAGAATTGACTATTGAATTCTTCGCCTCGTATCAGTATGAAAAGCCAGTTGCACGTACAGAACCTGATTTCCGCTACAGGAATCGGGTCACCTTCAGGTTGTGTAGGCGATGGCATACATGGTCGGTGGGTCGTTTGGGACGGAGACTTGGGATTTATACGCGGGAGGACATGGATGATCCCGACATCTTCAATGATCGGTTCAACTTCCCGAATGATGCGGAGCGGGATGCATTCTGGGCACGTAACACTATTGGGGACCCATACAACCCAAGGATGTCCAAGGCTTCGCGCCTCCGAGACCCTCTGGTGCGAGTGATGCACCACGTATTCAGCCATTCTATATGCGGACGCATGGACAGTCAGGGTAACTGTCCCACGCCAGATTTGCTTTTTCTTTATGCGTTGGTTGACAAAGCACCGATCAACCTCGCTGCGAGAATGGCTGAGTACTTTGTTAAGTGTTCAGGGCGGACCCACAATAGTGAGATCCACGGCGGTCAGTACGTGACCGAGATCGCGTACAATGAGCGATATATGAAGCCGGGGGTGCTTAGGGGTCTCACCTTGATCACTGAGGGGGTGCATGTTGATATCCGGTCTTTGAAGTTTATGGGGGTTATTGCTGAGTTGGATGGGAGAGATAGGTTGAGGGGTTTGAATGGAGAGGTCTGGGACCCGTTACCTCCAGCTAAGGAGGAACATGAGGATGAAGACGAAGATGTTGAGATGCACGAGCCACAGCCACAGACACCACCACACTCGCCGCAGCATCATGCATTTCATCAGCATGAGGATTGGCCTACTTTCTACCAGCAGTTCCAGGACATGCGTGTCACGCAGGAGCAGCATGGTACATACTTCAGCGAGATCAGATCTAGCCAGGACCAGATCCGGGCTAGCCAGGACGAGATTAGGGCCAGTCAGGCAGAGATTAAGGCAACACATGACCGGCTAGAGCAGCGCCAGGACACTCTTTACCAGGGGGTGTCTGCGGGGTTTTCTTATTTGTTCGGGGAGATGCATCACGCATACCCCAACTACTTTCAGCACCCGCCGGAGTTCCCACCGTGGAACCCCCCTGGCTATGGCGATCAGGGCCCATCTGGCACGAGGTATGATGACGATGATGCTGATGAGTAGTTTGCGGTAGTGGTAGCATTTGGTGGTGTCTTATGTTTCAGTACTTTACTTTCATTTGGGTGTTTATTTTGACTTATATTTAAAACACCCCGGATATGTATTTTCAAACAATTTCCTTTCTGTTTTGTTTGGATGTTAGCATTTATGTACATTATGGTTGTTTGGTTTTTCTTTTTCTGTTATATTTTGGGTGTACACGACATACTTGCAGATTTTATCTATCGGATCTTGGACCGGAGCACGTACCAGTTAGAGCTTCGGAAGTCTCGTGGCACCAACATCATCTTGAGGGGAGTATTTTTTTTATCCCTTTCTCTATATTTAGGGTCTCGCATTGGGGACAATGCGAAGTTCAAGTGTGGGGAGGGGGTTAACTTTGTTAACTTAGCTTTGTTTGTCCTCATATAAAAAAAAAAAAAAACAGAAAATCAGAAAAATCATTTAAAATACGTGTGTTTTGTATATATGTTGGTAAATAAACCGGTTGGTTATGTTTTAGAAAGCATCGGACTTGATAAAAACTCGACAAGCAAAATATTTTTGAAAAAGGAAACCGGAAAGCGTGACAAACAAAGAAAGACTTACATGATAGTTTTCACACTTTTACCCATTCCTTCCGTTACGTGAGCATATTTGAGCTTAGACTGTTATATATTTGTTCATTTCGGATACAGGAGTGAGCCGGATGTTTTGTGCAATTTAGAACTTGTCACTAGTATGCTTGTTAAGACCATGAACGTGTGGATTTGTGTAAACATGATAGAGGCACTTAGATTACCCCTTTGTTGTGTACCTTGTTCTTTGTGTTGTGCTTCCCGTTCACCTTATATTACCCTTTAGGATTAACCATGTCGAGCCTTCCCGTTCACCTTTGTTTACCCACATTATCGCCTACTTAACCAAATATAGCCTTTTTATGTTTTTAAACCTTTTTAGTGTTGAAACTCGGTTAAAATAATAGTTTAACTAGCTTGTTAGTGTTTATATTTCATTGTATAGTTTGTTAAAAAAAAAAACAGAAAATAAAACACCCTAAAATAGGGTGAAGTTGATAGAAATCGAGCAATTTTGAATGCTTAAATGTTAAAAATCTTGTTGATTAGCTCGATTGCGCTTTAGTCGCCTTTTTAAGGCGTTTGTATGTAAAGTTGTATTGTTTATTGCTAGTTAAACGCTACTACCGAGTTTTAACCGTTTTCGCCATTTTAAATGTCCACTTCCATACCCTTCGCCCAAGCCTAACGTTACAACCCGTAAAGACCTCTTGATTTACACTTATTTGCATGTTAGTTGGTGGAGACGAGATCTTATGATAAGCTTATGATATTGCACATTTCATTGACTAGGCGTTGAGTGTTTACGCATACACATTTTATGTATGATTCATAAATAAAACCGAGTGTGTGTGAACATTGTGAGTTGGGTGAAGATTAACATGTGAGTCAATTAAATGTTTAGTCTCGGCTTCTTGGTTGTCGCTTTTTAAATTGCATATGCTTGTTGGGTTTGAATCTTTTGATGTTGTCTTTCGACAAACCGGCTAACCGTTTATATATTAGTTTTCAATAAAATAGTGTGTAAATTATCGTTCTTGTTTGTTTATGTCCTTTATTGCTTTTTAGTTTAGCTTGCTTGAGGACAAGCAAGGTTTAAGTGTGGGGAGATTTGATACACTCTAATTTACACATATTTTAGTCCCCCGTTTTACCCCTATTTTATGCGTTTTTGGCCGTAAAACCGTCGTTCGGATACTTATTTATCTACATTTGTGTTTACAGGCCTAAAACTGCATTCCAGACAAGATGATACCAAAAGAGAGGACTTTCTGGACAAAACGACAAATCTGCGGACTTTCTGTTAAGGATTCTGATCTGGGCCTGTGGAACGACCGTTCCACCTGATGCACGGTCGTGCATCTCCGACAACATTGATCATCTCGGCAATGAACGGTAAGTGCGGTTGGGCGTTCCAGGGAAATAAGCGACTTGGTGAAGAACGGTCGTTCCATCTGAGGAACGACCGTGCGTCTCCGGTGAATGAGCAGAGTCTCGGAACTGAACGGTAGGTGCGACTTGGCGTGCAACATGAAGCCCGGAACTGAACGACCGTTCCACAGGGAGAACGGTCGTGCGATTTCAGATCTGGTCAACGATCCGATGACGTATGCGGTATGGTGACCCATGTCCAATAATTGAATAAAGTGAACGGTCGTTCCATATGGGGAACGACCGTGCATCAGCAAAAAAGTATAAAAACACAGCAGAAACATTCTGCTCGGCATTCTGGATTTTTGGAGAGCTCTCAGGCGATTTTCAGGCTCCGGAGGCATTAGCTTTCACCCGGATTCAAGCCACATTATCCCGATTAGCTCGATTACTACCCGGATCCTTAGTCTAGTACTTGTTTATGGTTTGATTTTCTAATCTTTCCAAGTTTTTGTTGATCTTTCAAGTACTTAGATTATGATTTATGTATTATTGTAGCCTTTGGGCAAAAACACAACAATCCCTTGCTAGATTATAACCATTAGTGTGTTAAACTTTGTTTGTAATGACATTTTGAAGTATTTTCTATACTAATCTTTGATGATTAGTTTGCAACCTTGTTATTGATATTGATTTCTTGATTATAAGTAATTGTGTTGGATGATTGGTGCTTGGTTAGTTAAGATAGTTGAAAAATGAAGCTTAATTAATCTTGTATTAGTAAACTTTGAATTTGGTTAACTAGTTTAACTTGGTTTAAATGTATGCATCATGATACTAGAAATGGTTAGTGATTTAATAAAATGTAATTATTGTTAATCAAGAGAGCTTGCCGTCACGTAAGGACCTAAACGGGTTAGATGGTGTCGTTATAAATTCTTGCCATGATTTGTTAGCTTAGTTAGTAGTTTAGGCCAAAATTGCTATCTTAGTGAATTTTTGTGCAAGATTTGTAAAATGAACTCGGTTGTGATTTAATCTAGTTTATGCTTTTCTCGGTGGTTGCATTGTGTTAATCGGTGTCGCTTTCCTTGTTTAAGTGAGGTTAGAATAATCCTAACGGCTGCCTAACTTATTTTTAAGAGATTTTCATAGACATTTATCAATTGCACGTTAAAGAACAATTTTAGGTGGTTAAAGTGTGTTTATCGTTTTAGCTTTCCGAATGATTGTCATGTTAGGATTCCCGAAAGGGATACTAATTGTCTTAAATTGGAAAATTGACCGAATGCTTCTAGTGCCAAAACTGACTTAGTTGACATGCTGTGGTTGTGTATTTAGCAAGGCTTTTTATCTACTATCTATTATGTTTTTATTATGTATTTGGTTATGTTTACTTTAGTTTAGTTTAAATCAACCAAACTTATGTTTTTACCGATAGTTTAGTGATAAAGGTCTAGTATTATTTCTCCACCCATTTCCGTGGATCGATACTTGGTTCTTACCGATACTTTATTACATATATGACGGGGTACACTTGCCTCTTTCGTGTGTGTTTTGATGTAAAAGTAATAATCACTTTTATAAATTTAAAACCCAATCGTGTGTAATTCATTGCAAAATATTATGTATATATACGCACACGTCAAGTGCGTCTGTTGGATCATTGTATAACCACTTCAATATACCTTGTCCGAGATCTTCTTTACTTGCCTTTCTCTTATTCCCACTCCAGCCATCATCCCCAACTTTGTTAGTTGGAGTAATCAAAATATGATGTGGTTCGGGATAAACTTGGACTACATCCGTCTCTAGTTCTTCAATAGGTGCTAAGTCTTCATGTAGGTTTAAACATATAACTTCAAGTTCAGGAAGACTTTCAACCTCTTCTTCATCTTCATCAACCAAAACTGGTATTTCTTATGTATCTTTAACAAATGCAGGAATGGATGTGGTATTATCCTTCACAACCTTCAATGTTGCAATTTGTTCGTCTTTTCGATTCGATCGTTGGACAATAGCCTCAGTTCTCGACATGCTCTCTTGTGCCATCTCCAGCATAATATCCATGATTTCGTCAAGTTTAGAATTTTGGTGTTTACCTTGACAATCATTTTGACTTTGGTGTGGCTGATCTAAACTCCCTTGGTAATTACCATAATTACACCATTGATTCCGCATATTAAAATCATTGTATGTTGAATCAGAGTAGTTATGGTGACGACCATTATAATCTTCTTGGTATCTTGAGAAGGGCACAACGTCGGATTGGTAATCATCATAATCCAAATTTTGCTCATACTTGTGGTTGACATTTGACTGATAGTGTCCCTGATATGAAGGTGTCTTGTACCCAGACATCAACTTTTCTTTCCGAAACACTAGGTCTGTCCAAAACACTAGGCAATCTTCATGTATGTGAATTTTCCCACAACATGGACATGACTGATGAGCTCTATCCATGATCCAAAGATTTCACTTCCTGCACAAATGATGTGTGTAAAATGCAACATATAAATTACATCAAATGAGGCATAAAACTAACCCTTTTTAGTACTAATGTTGGAAAAGTGTGCTTTTGTCTTCCTTTTGTATTTTCAGGACTAAATGAGCGTAATTGAACAAAAGGAACAAATATGCAGCCAAATCTAACATAAATATGAGGAAAGAGAATAAACGTGGCATGCCTGACCCCTCGACAGCATCTTCCCAAATCTAACATAAATACGAGGAAAAAGAATAAACGTGGCATGCCTGACCCCTCGACAGCATCTTCTGCACACGGGGTCGTGCCCAGTGAACACGGGGGCGTGTGGAGCCTAATAAAGACAATTGCAATTAATGAAGAAAGAGAAAGAGGATGGACACGGGGCCGTGCCCAATGGACACGGGGCCGTGTCCTGGCTTCTGTGCAGGCTATAAATAGGGGTGCTTGGCTCACTTCAAAGGCATCCCTTGGAAAACCACCTCTCTCCCACTTCACCCACACTCCACCACCATCACAACACCCACATCCACCACCATCATCCATCATCCACCTAGAGTGTGTGTAGTAGTCTCGGGATCCAAGATTGATAGTAAGAGTTCTTGACAATCAAAGGCCATGTTTGCCTAAGTCTCTTACATCACTTGGTGAAGACAATCATTTAGTGTAATACTTTTGATTTTTAATCTTTTCGCACTTTTTATTTGGTTTTGTATTAATGACTTTAATAACTAGTTTCTTATGTTGAAGGTGAAACTTCCTTATCATTTGTCCGTGGTGTCTTGGCGTTATTTTACTGTCTATATAAAATAAAATATATACACCATTCATATCTCTACGGCCTATATAGAGATATGTTGGCTACTTGGTCGGGGGTTAAGGGAATGGTTTGGTAAGGTTCTTGCCTTGTTCAGTGTATAGATCCTACAAGGACCTGGGTCAAGCTTACTAGGACCTCCTTCAATACCCACTTGTATTGGATGGCGGGGGTGCGAATGGCTTGATCCCTCATATGTAAACTATTATTAATACATTAACCCGGCTACTTGGGATTGTATCCCTGCTGACTCAAACCACTTAGCCGAGGGTAACGTCACCTTCAAAAGAGGGGCCTACCACATTACGCATTAATAACTTAATTAATTATCTTTCAATATTCCGACCCTTTGTGATTGTATCCTTGCTGACTCAAACCATTGGGTTGAGGGTAACGTCACCTTCAAAAATGGGGTCTACTACTATAACTAAGATAATCTCTTAAAAAGTGCAAAAGTGCGGAAATCATCAAAGGTTACACTAAAGGCGAGTCGGATCCAAGTGATTCATCTTGAATATCTGTTTTTATTTTATTTTTCTTTTTCAGCATTTTTAGTTTTTATTTTCATGTTTAAAACATTTTCTAAAACTTTTGATTTGATTAGACGTTGAGGATAAACCGGTACTAAAAACTCTTGTGTCCTTGGACGACCTCGGTATCTTACCAACGCTATACTACGCTCACCATGGGTGCACTTGCCGATGTGTGTGTTTAGTGTTAGTAAAATATCGTGTTTTATAAATTTAAAACTTGACTAACGTGTTAAAAAATGGCTTAAAATATAAAGAAAAACATAAGACACCCGACACACACCAAGTTTTTGGCGCCGTTGCCGGGGACACAAGGATTTTAAGAAAGCTTAAAATCAACGGCCTAATCAGTTTTTCAAAAACCTTTTTTAAAACCGCGCGCATTTTTTCATTTTTAGTTAGTTTTTGCATTACAGTAGCCTGAACACGGGGCCGTGCTGCATAATTTTTTTCAAACACCCAGATACAGAGTCTAAACACGGGGTCGTGCTCGTTGAACACGCCCCCGTGCTGCACAAAACCAGTCACATTTTTTTAAAACGCCCAGATACAGAACCTGAACACGGGGCCGTGCTCACTGAACACGGGGTCGTGTCCAGCCTCTGTTTCCATTTTTATTTTTGTTTTCTGGTCCCGAGACTCTGTTGTGATCTGCTGAGTGATTCTTATGAATCAATACTCAGGAGGTTACAACTACCACTATGAGGATGATGATTATTGGGAAGAATATTGTACTATTTGTGGCAACCCTCATTCGGTGCAATACTGTGATCTCTTTGAGCCATCCCCTTCATACAACTACTATGAGGAGCCCAGGTACGAGCCATCGACTTCATACACATCCTATGAAGAGCCAAGGTATGAACCTTCTCCCTCATACTCATATTTTGATAAACCAATGTATGTGCCTTCATAATCATACTTTGAGGAACCAAGATATGAGCCTCCACCTTCATATGCTTACTATGAGGAACCATGGCGTGAACAACCCACCTCATATGAGTATTATGAAGAACCAAGTTACGACCCTTATCCATCATATACTTACAATGAGGAACAATGGTGTGAACCTTCTACCTCATATGAGTACAATGAGGAACCAAGGATCGAACTTCCGAACTCAAGCTTTGAGGATACTTATTCAACTCACTTTGACGAACCACCAACTATTTCACCCGTAGCCGAAAAGATAATAGAACACCTTAAAACTATCGAGCGCTGTATAAAAGAAGCCCACGCAAGGGAAGAGGAATCCTGCGCAAGGGAAGAATTAACTTGTAATAAAGAAGAGATAGTTTAAGAGGTAAAAATGGAAGAACAAGTAAGTGAAAAACCGACACATGAGTTAAACAACGAAAAAGGTGAGTCCGATAACGTTAAAATTCAAGAAGAGTCTAATTTTCAAGAAATTAATCTCTTGTCACCTTCTTTCGAAAATCATTGTTTAATACCCACTCATGCTAAGTTTTTAAAAGAGTTAAACACTGAAACTAAAATTGACGAAATGGTAAGCATTAAGTTAACAAATGATCAAACTACGCTAATAAAAGATGATCCATTTGAAATTAACATTACACCGGTTCCATGTTTCTTTCAAAATTCCTTTATTAGTAATATTACAATTGATAAAGATCTTTGTGTTAATATAATGCCAAACTACATTTTCGAAAAATTAAGTATTAGTGATTTTTCTCCACTTCAAATACCCATTTTTCTATCTAATCGGAAAACAATAAAATCAATAGGGATAGTTGAAGATGTGTTAGTCTAAACAAATCAAATGGTAATCCCAACAGACTTCGTCATCCTTGATGACGCTCCACTAGTGTTGGGACGGCCTTTTATGTTGGTGCACTGAATGTCTGTTAATTACGTCTTATCGAGTCTTATGTCTAGATAGGTTAAATGAGTGCACAACAGTGATTGTATTAGGGTTTGGCCATGTTTTAGGTAGTGAGTCCGTTTGAAACAAGTCCATCCGTTTGAACATGTTCATCCGTTTGAACATGTCAGTCCGTTTGGAGCAGACCAGTCCGTTTGAAGAAGGGACTCGTTTGAACATGTATGTGTCATCTTCAAACGGAAGGGCAACTAGTATATATAGATGTTGTGTAGGTTCATTTGAAACGGAACAGTTGTGTGTGTGAGCGAAGGTGCTGCCGGATTTTTGTCAGAATACATTGTAAAAGCTCAGAAATTAAGTAATAGAGAAAGATTAAAATGATACAAGCTGTTTGACGTTGTTTACTTTGATTCCGCCTCTGTAAACGATGATGAACTACCTTTACTGACTGTTTAGGGTCACGGAACCGATCCAACATTTTATAAAAACCCAAGAAGCTTTGAAAAATCGGAAGAAAAACAATCTACCTATTCAATTAGGGGCATTCAAAAGAAGTGTCGATCTTGAGCATTCAATGAAATATCCATTCGGCAATGATGACCCCCTAATTAAAGATGAGGATGAGCCACCCGATATAAGAGAAGAAATCGACCACTTTGTTGAAGAAGAGGTCGCCATAGAACAAACCTTTTTGGTTCTTGATCGAAATGAGCAACCAAATAAGGAGTCTCCCAAAGACCCACCGCTTGAGCTCAAAGAACTTCCAAAAGGTTTCGAATATGCTTTTCTCGACAAAGATGGTAAGTTACCTGTAATTATTTCGTCTAAATTAACTAATATAGAAAAAGAAAAATTAATCACACTTTTGAAAAAACACAAAAATGCGATTGCTTGGAAACTTGTAGATATTAAAGGAATAAGCCCTTCCATGTGCATGCACAAAATTTTAATGAATGGTGACTATAAATCGGTAATACAACCACAACGTCGAGTAAATCCAAATGTCCAAGAAGTGGTTAAAAATGAAGTCATCAAGTTACTTGACGCCGGACTCATTTACCCAATTTCCGATAGTCCTTGGGTAAGTCCCGTTCATGTAGTTCCAAAAAAGGGAGGTATGACGGTGGTCACTAATGAGAAAAATGAATTAATACCAACGAGAACCGTCACAGGATGGAGAGTTTGTATAGATTATCGTCGATTAAATAAGGCAACAAGGAAAGATCATTTCCCTTTACCTTTTATTGATCAAATGTTAGAAAGATTATCCGGTCATAAATTTTATTGTTTCTTAGATGGTTTTTCAGGTTACTTTCAAATACCGATAGCACCCGAAGACCAAGAAAAGACAACATTCACATGTCCCTACGTAACTTTTGCTTATTGACGCATGCCTTTTGGTCTATGTAATTCCCCCGCAACATTTCAACGTTGCATGGTGGCCATCTTCCATGATATGATAGGAAAGACTATGGAAGTCTTCATGGACGGCTTTTCTATCTTTGGAGATTCATATGACCAATGCCTCGATAACCTTGAGCGAATGCTATCCCGATGTGAGGAAACCAACCTCGCCCTTAATTGGGAAAAATGCTATTTCATGGTAACGGAGGGAATAGTACTCGGTCACAAAATCTCAAGTGAAGGAATGGAGGTTGATCGAGCAAAAATAGACACTATTTCTCGATTACCACCCCCATCCTCCGTTCGAGCCATCAGAAGTTTCTTAGGACATGTCGGATTCTATAGGCGATTTATCAAATACTTTTCAAAAATCTCAAGACCTCTAACAAAATTACTTGAAAAAGATGCTCCTTTCATCTTTGACAAGGATTGCAACCAAGCATTTCACACACTAAAAGAAATGTTAGTCAATGCACCTATCATGATAGAGCCTGATTGGAAATTACCTTTCGAAATCATGTGTGATGCAAGTGACTTTGCAGTTGGAGCCGTCTTGGGACAAAGAAAAGATAAGCATTTTCACCCAATATATTACGCTAGTAAAACACTTAACGATGCACAAGAAAATTACACAACAACAGAAAAAGAATTACTAGTTGTAGTATTTGCTTTTGATAAATTTCGCTCTTATCTTGTTCTTTCTAAAACGATAGTTTATACAGACCATGCAGCCATTCGTTATCTCTTTAAGAAACAGGATGCTAAACCACGTTTGATCAGATGGATTCTACTCCTCCAAGAATTCGACATTGAAATAAAAGACAAAAGAGGAGCAGAAAACACCGCTGCAGATCATCTTTCCCGCTTGGAAGATCCAGCTTTGGAGGCAACTAGGGACGAGCTAATCAATGAAAAGTTCCCAACGGAGTCCCTAGAAATGGTGGAATACCGAGAAGAGCCATGGTACGCCGACTATGCTAACTATTTAGCTAGCGGAATAGTCGCGAAAGGATGGCCACATCATCAAAGAAAAAATTTCTTTGCCGATGTAAAGCATTACTTTTGGGAAGATCCTTATCTTTTCAAAATGTGTGCCGACCAGCTCATCCACTGATGCGTACGTGGTAGTGAAGCAAGAAGAATTCCCCGCCATTGCCGATGCGTATATGTTTCTTTACTATTTTCAACTTTCAATTAATGACGATTGACCCCCTCAACTTTAGTATTCTCTATTTCCTTTACATTCTCCATATATCAATCTTCCAAATAATGATCGAATAACCCCTTTAACTTCATTGCTTCGTATTTCCATCGATTACATGTTATCATTCGACCCGAAACATTCCCAAATAATTCCAACGGTTGCGTTCATAAACCTCACTTGATCCGCTTTCTCTCTAAACCTCGTAACTTCACCAATTTACGCGTCCTTACCTGCAAACATACAAATACTCACAATATGCCTATTCCAAGCATATACTCACATAAAACCGAACAAAACATGTAAGATACGCCCTTAAACACCCATGTTTCATACTCTCCATCACATCCCCATACTTACCTTTGATTGTCCTCAAGCAAACCGATGTGGAACTACTCACCATCGTAACGATACCTCTAAATCCCTTAACCGAAGCATCAGTTTAAGTCCCAAGTCATACCCGTTCCATAGACTGACACAATCAAGATTGACAGTCCGATAAGCAATTGATGCAATTTCTAAAACTCAAGACTTGTCTATTTAAAACTAACATGCTTAGGATTATACACATGCTACACGCCCCTCACAATCAACTCTCCTCTCGGTTTAAAAACTGAACTAGCGTGTAATGTGCTATATGTGTAACATTCAAAACCAAACATGAAATTCTATAATCATAGGCTTGTACGACAATCACACCTCCACTGTGTCATGTAAAACGACACATATCAATTGGACTTTCGGTTTTGGGCTTAGGCTAAAGGTATGAAATTTTTTGTTTATATTTATATTTTTATGTAGCGAACAAACAAATGACCAAACCGTGACAACTTATTTGCAAACACATAATGACTAACATCTCTGGGTTGGTTTCTACCCAAAACACTATGACACTGTTCACAAAACTTTCTTTTTGTCTTTTCTTTTTCTATTTTCTTTCTTTTCTTCTGTTTTCCTTTTTGTTCCAATTATTCATAATCTGTCGTACATTGTCGGTATCAAATAATTCACATTAGGTGGACAAACGAAAGGTGAAAGGCTCAACATGGTTAACTAAGGTGGATGGATAAACAATCAACATATGAAACAATGAATGGATCCTAATGCCTTTATCATTTACGTGCTTACGCTAAACCACAGTCTCAGCACGTATCAAACCACACAAGTTCTAACACAAAGCAACATATGGTCTACACTCAACAACTGAACATTATTGTAATTCAACTAACAATCTAGTAGGCTCAAATATCTCACCGAACCAAAGGAATATGGGTTACCGACATGTAGCATGTGTAATTCCTAAAGCATGTTACTCCTAGTTAGGCATCTCTTCTCAACTATTTTCTAAACTTCTCAGAAATACTCTCATGAAACTTAAAGGGATAACCATGACAATGGATCTAAGTTAGTTTAATATCAGTAGGAACCCTTTAGCAATTAAAAATATTGGTTTCATGTAGTTTAAGCATACATGAGACAAAAAAATTGAAATTTTTTCAATTTTCAGCAATTTTAGCAATTCAAGCATTTAAGATCATCCATCCTACCAACCCTCTCTTGAGTTACCGCATCCCCACACTTGGGATACATTGTCCCTAATGTATAGTGCAATTTATAATCTAAACTCGAGAGATGCCACCCGCAAACCAAGAACGGCTAATAACTAGACGACTCAACACATAACACCATTCCCAACACAAAGACTCACACCACCAAATACACGAATAGAAATGCAATAAAAGTGCGATAATAAAAGCGGAACAGACTCCCCTGGTTTAAAACGTAGAATCCTCGTGCTCCCTGTTCCACCATGACCGTATAGCATTTCATTCGTGGTCGTGTCCCACAAGTACTCGGGTCAATCTCAACAATTAGTAATCAGATCAACCCCGTCTAAATGGAGATTGAGTATGGACAGTTTTGACTGAACTCTAATCTATGCATTGTGCACAACTGCAACTAGAACATATTGGGACTTCACCAAACATCCCCACACTTGGACCATTGCATCCGTAGAGATTAATAACCTGATAACCTGCAAAAGTACTCACGCAAAAAAAAAGAAATATACACTACTCTACATCCTCGGGGCTGCCTCCCGGGAACGCTAAGTTTATGGGTCTTCAGCCAGACCATACCTGACGTACCCTTATGGGGGTCGAAGTGAACATTTACCCGCCGAGTTTCCTGCATATGCTCGGTGATATGTGTAAAATGCAACATATAAATTACATCAATTGAAGCATAAAACTAACCCTTTTTTAGTACTAATGTTGGAAAAAGTGTGCTTTTGTCTTCCTTTTGTATTTTCAGGACTAAATGAGCGTAAATGAACAAAAGGAACAAAAATTCAGCAAAATCTAACATAAATACAAGAAAATGAATAAACGTGGCATGCCCGACCCCTCGACAGCATCTTCCCAAGCACAAACAAGAGAACAGAAGGCTGACCACGACCCCGTGCCCAGCAGACATGGGGGCTTGGCCAGGCACCTACAGAAAAGACAAACTGATAGAAGCTTCTATTCCCAGCATGGGGGCGTGCCCAGCTCAACACGGGCCGTGGTCAACGCTAAGATTCGCAAAATCTTGCAAATCATGATAGTACAGATTCGCTTCTGCACACGGGGCCGTGCCCATTGAACACGGGGGCGTGTGGAGCCTAATGAAGACAATTGCAATTAATGAAGAAAGAGAAAGAGGATGGACACGGGGCTGTGTCCGAGCTTTTACACAGGCTATAAATAGGGGTGCTTGGCTCACTTCAAAGGCATCCCTTGGAAAACCACCTCTCTCCCACTTCACCCACACTCTACCACCATCACAACACCCACATCCACCACCATAATCCATCATCCATCTTAGAGTGTGTGTAGTAGTCTCGGGATCCAAGATTGATAGTAAGAGTTCTTGACAATCAAAGGCCGTGTTTGCCTAAGTCTCTTACATCACTTGGTGAAGACAAGCATTTAGTGTAATACTTTTGATTTTTAATCTTTTCGCACTTTTTATTTGGTTTTGTATTAATGACTTTAATAAATAGTTTCTTATGTTGAAGGTGAAACTTCCTTATCATTTGCCCATGGTGTCTTGGCGTTATTTTACTGTCTATATAAAATAAAAGATTTACACAATTCATATCTCTACGGTCTATATAGAGATATGTTGGCTACCTGGTCGGAGGTTAAGGGAATGGTTTGTTAAGGTTATTGCCTTGTTTAGTGTATAGATCCTGCAAGGACCTGGGTCAAGCTTACTAGGACCTCCTTCAATACCCACTGGTATTGGATGGCGGGGGTGCGAATGGCTTGATCCCCTCATATGTAAACTACTATTAATACATTAACCCGGCTATTTGGGATTGTATCCCTGCTGACTCAAACCACTTAGCCGAGGGTAACGTCACCTTCAAAAGAGGGGCCTACCACATTACGCATTAATAACTTAATTAATTATCTTTCAATATTCCGACCCTTTGGGATTGTATCCTTGCTGACTCAAACCACTGGGTTGAGGGTAACGTCACCTTCAAAAGAGGGGCCTACTACTATAACTAAGATAATCTCTTAAAAAGTGCAAAAGTGCGGAAATCATCAAAGGTTACACTAAAGGCGAGTCGGATCCAAGGGATTCATCTTGTCTATCTGTTTTTATTTTATTTTTATTTTCAGCATTTTTAGTTTTTAATTTTCATGTTTAAAACATTTTCTAAACTTTTGATTTGATTAGACGTTGAGGATAAACCGGTATTAAAAGCTCTTGTGTCCTTGGACGACCTCGGTATCTTACCAACGCTATACTACGCTCACGATGGGTGCACTTGCCCATATGTATGTTTAGTGTTAGTAGAATATCGTGTTTTATAAATTTAAAACTTGACAAAAGTGTTAAAAAGGGATTAAAATATCAATAAAAATATATAACGCTACACACGCATCACTCGGTAATTGACATTCCCAATTCTTATCTGCTCTCTTCTACCAACGATATTTGTTGAATCAAATCGGAACAAGTGAAATCCACATTTGCCAACCGAATTTCCAAGGTGTGTTCGATAGTTGACATGTCGAGTCTTCACCTTTTTTCCTATCATGAGTACGTCTGTTGGATCATTGTATAGCCACTTCAATATACCTTGTCCGAGATCTTCTTTACTCACCTTTCTCTTATTCCCACACGAGCCATAATCCCCGACTTTCTTAGTTGGAGTAATCAAAATATGATGCCATTCGGGATAAACTTGGACTACATCAGTCTCTAGTTCTTCAGTAGGTGCTAAGTCTTCATGTAGGTTTAAACATATAACTTCATGTTCAGGAAGACTTTCAACCTCTACTTCATCTTCATCAACCAAAACGGGTATTTCTTGTGTTTCTTTAACAAATGCAGGAATGGATGTGGTATTATCCTTCACAACCTTCAATGTTGCAATTTGTTCGTCTATTCGATTCGATCGTTGGACAATAGCCTCAGTTCTCGACCCGCTCTCTTGTGCCATCTCCAGCATAATATCCATGAGTTCGTCAAGTTTAGAATTTTGGTGTTTACCTTGACAATCATTTTGACTTTGGTGTGGCTGATCTGAACTCCCTTGGTAATTACCAAAATTACACCATTGATTCCGCATATTAAAATCATTGTATGTTGACTCAGAGTAGTCATGGTGACAACCATTATAATATTCTTGGTATCTTGAGAAGGGCACAACCTCGAATTCGTAATCATTATAATCCAAATTTTGCTCATACTTGTGGTTAACATTTGACTGATAATGTCCCTGATATGAAGGTGCCTTGTACCCAGACATCAATTTTTCTTTCCAAAACACTGGTCTGTCCAAAACACTAGGCAATCTTCATGTATGTGAATTTTCCCACAACAAAGACATGACTGATGAGCTCTATCCATGATCCAAAGATTTCACTTCCTGCACAAATAAACTAAAATACCCGCATAGAAAACTAACATATAAAAAAAACTAAAAAGTAAAAGAAATATTTTTGGATTTTTGGTTTTTTCTAAGTTTTTTTTTAATTTTTTAAAGAAAAACAACTTACTAATCACTAAGCGCACCGATTCCCTGACAACGGCGCCAATTTGATAGATGTCGTAAGGTCGGTCAAAAATATAAGTGAAAATGTCCCATTCACCTTTTACTAGTAAAGGGCAAGTAGGGTGTCGAATTCACGGGGAATCAAAGGAGAGTATGAAAGCTCGTTGTTTTAATTATCATCTACTCCTAACTAATTTCTTTTTGCAGTTTGAGAATGATTGTGAAAACAAATGTAAATTATGGTTGTAAACAATGATGATAAAATGACCAATCTCCTTGTTTTCATGTTATACAGAAAATCAGGTTACTTAGTTACCACCATTTGGAAATCACATAGACATGATTTGAAAACTTGTTTTGATAAATAATTAACGGATAATATATTTGATTGCAATGATCCACGATCGAAACAGAAAGATTGATGCAAATGAATAGTAATCCAGTTAATTACCAATTTCAGATTTCACAAACATTAACCAGTTCAATGATTAAAGATTTAAAACAATGACAATTTAGAAGTTAATCCCAATCGTTGATGAACAAATCAAATAATTGATGAACTAGAATGGTTACGATAATCTAATAATGGTTAAACGAAACAAAAACAATAGGAACGACCAACCGAAAGTTTAATCGAATCCTAATACAAAAAGTTGTAACAATTTTCAAACCAACGCTTCGTACAAAAACCCTATTCCTGGAGACGGTTACAGGGACGACTAGCCGCTCATGACGCTCGTACAATCTCCAATAGCTTGAAGGAATCATGAAAACATGGTCGAATCGGTTCTTGGTAGTGAATGATGATGTTGAATGATGAAATTAGGATGATTTTGTCAGCTCCGAAATTATGTTTTATGGCTGCTAATACTCGATCAAAAGAAGAAGTCCCCAAAATTCTTTTGTCTGCTATGAAAACCAATCCCACATGTGCCTCACATAAATCATATTAATGTTGTTGACTCCTTTTTAATATTCCAAGAAAATTTGGCATCAAAAGTCACGTGAATACTCTGCCAATATCTCACAATTTATGAGCATTGAATGTGTTAACATTTGTTCACATTGTAAGTTACACTTTGCACCCTTCCTCAATCCTAAGTTTCAAGACCCTGTTTCTTTGTATAAAGCCTTGATCAAAACCGTAAGTTACATGTGTAACCGTAAACCTCAATTCCATGCTGCTGATCTCCTTTATAACTCACAAAAAACTTTCACACAATGACACTTTTACCCCCTCGACTTTATTCCTTCATATTTCTATATGTTTCTTTACTATATTCAACTTTCAATTAATGACGATTGAGCCCCTCAACTTTAGTATTCTCTATTTCCATTACATTCTCCATATATCAATCTTCCAAATAATGATCGAATAACCCCTTTAACTTCATTGCTTCGTATTTCCATCCATTACATGTTATCATTCGACCCGAAACATTCCCAAATACTTCCAACGGCTGCGTTCATCAACCTCACTTGATCCGCTTTCTCTTTAAACCTCATAACTTCACCAATTTACGCGTTCTTACCTGCAAACATACAAATACTCGCAATAAGCCTATTCCAAGCATATACTCACATAAAACCGAACAAAACATGTAAGATACGCCCTTAAACACCCATGTTTCATACTCTCCGTCACATCCGCACACTTACCTTTGATTGTCCTCAACCAAACCGATATGGAACTACTCACCAGTTTAACGATACTTCTAAATCCCTTAACCGATGCAACAGTTTAAGTCCCAAGTCATACCCATTCCATAGACTGACACAATCAAGATTGACAGTCCGACAAGCAATTGATGAAATTTCTAAAACTCAAGACTTGTCTATTTATAACTAACATGCTTAGGATTATACACATGCTTCACGCCCCTAACAATCAACTCTCCTCTCGGTTTAAAAACTGAACTAGCGTGTAATGAGCTAGTATGTATAACACTCAAAACCAAACATGAAATTTTGTAATCATAGGCTTGTACGACAATCACACCTCCACTGTATCATGTAATACGACACATATCAAAAGGACTTTCGGTTTAGGGCTTAGGCTAAAGGTATGAAATTTTTGGTTTATATTTATATTTTTATGTGGCGAACGTACAAACGACCAAACCGTGACAACTTATTTGCAAACACATAACGACTAACATCTTTGGGTTGGTTTCTACCCAAAACACTATGACACTATTCACAAAACTTTCTTTTTGTCTTTTCTTTTTGTATTTTCTTTCTTTTCTTTTCTTTTCTTTTCCTTTTTTTTCCAATTATTCATAATCTGTCGTTCACGGTCGGTATCAAACAATTCACATTAGGTGGACAAACGAAAGGTGAAAGGCTCAACATGGTTAACTGAGGTGGATGGCTAAACAATCAACATATGAAACAATGAATGGATCCTAATGCCTTTATCATTTACGTGCATACGCGAAACCATAGTCTCGGCACGTATCAAACCACACAAGTTCTAACACAAAGCAACATATGGTCTACACTCAACAATTGAACATTATTGTAATTCAACTGACAATCTAGTAGGCTCAAATATCTCACCGAACCAAAGGAATATGGGTTACCGACACGTAGCATGTGTAATTCCTTAAGCATGTTACTCCTAGTTAGGCATCTCTTCTCAACTATTTTCTAAAACTTGTCAGAAATACTCTCATGAAACTTGAAAGGATAACCATGACTAGGGATCTAAGTTAGTTTAATATCACTAGGAACCCTTTAGCGATTAAAAATGTTGGTTTTCATGTAGTTTAAGCATACTTGAGACAAAAAAATTGAAAATTTTTAAATTTTCAGCAATTTCAGCAATTCAAGCATTTAAGATCATCAATCCTACCAACCCTCTCTCGAGTTACTGCATCCCCACACTTGGGATACATTGTCCCCAATGTATAGTGCAATTTATAATCTAAACTTGAGAGATGCCACCCGCAAACCATGAACGGCTAATAACTAGACGACTCAACACATAACACCAATCCCAACACAAAGACTCAGACCACCAAATACACGAATAGAAATGCAATAAAAGTGCGATAATAAAAGTGGAACAGACTCCCTGTTTAAAACGTAGAATCCTCATGCGCCCTGTTCCACCACGACCGTATAGCATTTCATTCGCGGCCGTGTCCCACAAGTACTCGGGTCAATCTCTACAATTAGAATTCAGATAAACCCCGTCCAAATGGAGATTGAGTATGGACAGTTTTGACTGAACTCTAATCCGTGCATTGTCCGCAACTGCAAACTAGAACGTATTGGGACTTGACCAAACATCCCCACACTTGGACCATTGAATCCGTAGAGATTAATAACCTGATAACCTGCAAAAGTACTCATGCAAAACAAAACAAAACAAATATACACTACTCTAGATCCTCGGGCTGCCTCCCGAGAGCGCTAAGTTTATGGGTCTTCAGCCAGACCGTACCTGACGTACCCTTATGGGGGTC
Source organism: Helianthus tuberosus (assembly GCA_030545235.1). NCBI lineage: Eukaryota > Viridiplantae > Streptophyta > Magnoliopsida > Asterales > Asteraceae > Helianthus > Helianthus tuberosus. The sequence goes on from CM060442.1 coordinate 186,767,533, forward strand.
GAAGTGAACATTTACCCATCGAGTTTCCTGCATATGCTCGGTAATTGACATTCCCAATTCCTATCTGCTCTCTTCTACCAACGATATTTGTCGAATCAAATTGGAACAAGTGAAATCCACATTTGCCTACCGAATTTCCAAGGTGTGTTCGATAGTTGACATGTCTTGTCTTCACCTTCTTTCCTATCATGAGTACGTCTGTTGGATCATTGTATAGCCACTTCAATATACCTTGTCTGAGATCTTCTTTACTCACCTTTCACTAATTCCCACTTGAGCCATCATCCCCGACTTTGTTAATGGGAGTAATCAAAATATGATGCGGTTCGGGATAAACTTAGACTACACCAGTCTCAAGTTCTTCAGTAGGTTCTAAGTCTTCATGTAGGTTTAAACATATAACTTCAAGTTCAGGAAGACTTTCAACCTCTTCTTCATCTTCATCAACCAAAACTGGAATTTCTTGTGTTTCTTTAACAAATGCAGGAATGGATGTGGTATTATCCTTCACAACCTTCAATGTTGCAATTTGTTCGTCTATTCGATTCGATCGTTGGACAATAGCCTCTGTTCTCGACCTGCTCTACTATGCCATCTCCAGCATAATATCCATGATTTCGTCAAGTTTAGAATTTTGGTGTTTACCTTGACAATCATTTTGACTTTGGTGTGGCTGATCTGAACTCCCTTGGTAATTACCATAATTACACCATTGATTCCGCATATTAAAATTGTTATATGTTGACTCAGAGTAGTCATGGTGATGACCATTATAATCTTCTTGGTATCTTGAGAAGGGCACAACCTCGGATTCGTAATCATCATAATCCAAATTTTGCTCATACTTGTGGTTGACATTTGACTGATAGTGTCCCTGATATGAAGGTGCCTTGTACCCAGACATCAATTTTTCTTTCGAAAACACTGGGTCTGTCCAAAACACTAGGCAATCTTCATGTATGTGAATTTTCCCACAACAAGGACATGACTGATGAGCTCTATCCATGATCCAAAGATTTCACTTCCTGCACAAACAAACTAAAATACCCGCGTAGAAAACTAACATATAAAAAAAACTAAAAAGTAAAAGAAATATTTTTGGATTTTTGGTTTTTTCTAAGTTTTTTTTTAATTTTTTTCAAGAAAAACAACTTACTAAACACTAAGCGCACCGATTCCCCGGCAACGGCGCCATTTTGATCGATGTCATAAGGTCGGTCAAAAATATTAGTGAAAATGTCCCATTCACCTTTTACAAGTAAAGGGCAAGTAGGGTGTCGAATCCACGGGGAATCGGTGGAAAGTATGAAAGCTCGTTGTTTTAATTATCATCTACTCCTAACTAATTGCTTTTTGCAGTTTAAGAATGATTGTGAAAACAAATGTAAATTATGGTTGTAAACAATGATGAGAAAAGGACCAATCTCCGGGTTTTCAGGTTTTGCAGAAAATCAGGTTACTTAGTTACCACCATTTGGAAATCACATAGACATGATTTGAAAAATTGTTTTGATAAATAATTAACGGATAATATATTTGATTGCAATGATCCATGATCGAAACCGAAAGATTGATGCAAATGAATAGTAATCCAGTTAATTACCAATTTCAGATTTCACAAACATCAACCAGTTCAATGATTAAAGATTTAAAACAATGACAATTTAGAAGTTAATCCCAATCGTTGATGAACAAATCAAATAATTGATGAACTAGAATGGTTACTATAATCTAATAATGTTTAATCGAAACAAAAACAATAGGAATGACTAACCGAAAGTTTAATCGAATCCTAATCCAAAAAGTTGTAACAATAAGCAAACCAACGCTTCGTACAAAAACCCTATTCCCGGAGACGGTCACGGGACGACTAGCCGCTCATGACGCTCGTACAATCTCCAATAGCTTGAAAGAATGATGAAATCATTGTCGAATCGGTTCTTGGTGGTGAATGATGATGTTGAATGATGATATTAGGATGATTTTATGAGCTCCGAAATTATGTTTTATGGCTGCTAATACTCGATCAAAAGAAGAAGTCCACAAAATTCTTTTGTCTGCTATGAAAACCAATCCCACATGTACCTCCCATAAATCATATTAATGTTGTTGACTCCTTTTTAATATTCCAAGAAAATTTGATATAAAAAGTCACGCCAATATCTCACAATTTATGAGCATTAAATGTGTTCACATTTGTTCACATTGTAAGTTACACTTTGCACCCTTCCTCAATCCTAAGTTTCAAGACCATGTTTCTTTGTATAAAGCCTTGATCAAAATCGTAAGTTACATGTGTAACCGTAAACCTCAATTCCATGCTGCTGATCTCCTTTATAACTCACAAACAACTTTCACACAATGACACTTTTACCCCCCTCAACTTTATTCCTTCATATTTCTATATGTTTCTTTACTATTTTCAACTTTTAATTAATGACGATTGAGCCCCTCAACTTTAGTATTCTCTATTTCCTTTAAATTCTCCATATATCAATCTTCCAAATAATGATCGAATAACCCCTTTAACTTCATTGCTTCATATTTCCATCGATTACATGTTATCATTCGACCCAAAACATTCCCAAATACTTCCAACGGCTGCGTTCATCAATCTCAATTGATCCGCTTTCTCTCTAATCCTCGTAACTTCACTAATTTACGTGTTCTTACTTGCAAACATACAAATACTCGCAATAAGCCTATTCCAAGCATATACTCACATAAAACCGAACAAAACACGTAAGATACGCCCTTAAACACCCATGTTTCATACACTTTATCAATAGCATAAGTGTAAAGAATTTACTCGAATCCACAAGGTAAACTAGCATGCAATACTAATGTCAAACCCCAAGTGTCCACAAGAATTAAGTGTCCCTCGCCACAAAAGTAATGAGACTAGTTATGAATAAAAGCTTAACAAGACCCCCGAGGGGCGGCGTGCTACTCCAATAGCGCTATATATGTTTAGTTTGGGCTAGCTAAGTTAATGACAAAAGCATGAATAAATCTAGCATGAACCTAAGCATAACAATTAAGCATGTATAATGGATTAAGTGTACAAAGTATGTTTAAGTGTGTGTTTGTGTATTTTGTACACTAACATGTTACAACCCAAAGTGTTTTAAAAGGAAAATGGGTCGAGTGTATTCACGGTTTTGCAAGCTTCCACTTGGTAATTCCGTGAAGAGTTGATGGTTAGTAGATGGAACACCGAGTCACCCTACAAGGGTAAACAAATGTGTGTAAGTTCAAGAGATTAAGAATGAATGGAAGGATTCGGACTTGGAAATTAAATATCAAAAAGTATGTTTAAGTGAAAGTAATATCCAAGTTCTAAGAGCTTGTTTATGACACCATAATTAGTGGTTTCATGGGTCCCAAATTGCCCATTGGAATCATGACAAAACTCTAGGATCTTTGATATGATAGCTTAGGTTTATGATGGTTAATCATGGTTTGATTAACACCACAAACTCAGCCATGTTTTTATATAATTATATATAGTTTACATAGTAATAATATATCCTAAAACTAAGTCCAACGTAGATTATCATGTATGTCAAGTATGGAGGTTTAACCTCTTGTAATTTCACCACTACACAAACCATCACAAGGATGATTCGAATGGTCATGAACATCAAGGATTCACCACTACACAAATCACCACAAGGATGATTCGGAGGGTCATGAATAATAAGGATTCACCACTACACAAATCATCAAAGTGATGATTTGGAGGGTCATGAATGCTAAGGAAATGAAACTAACTAATTCAAGCTTAATTTAACAAGTATAAACAGAATTTAAATGGGTGTTTGAACCCAAAACTTTGATGAAAATCCCCTAAACACAAACCCACAACCATATGCTAAGTTGTGAGCTTGGTGGGAACAACATTCCACTAAGTTTTCTATCAAAACAAGAACATAAAAAGAAAAAAAATGAGCAGAATTTTATATGCACTTTAGACCTAAAAAATTGTGAGGTTTCACTTTAGTTTGCCCAAGCAAACTTGTGAAAACCTTCCTAGAGGTTATCCAAGTGTTTTAAAAGAAAGAAAAGGTAGAAATGGAAGAAGAAGTGAGTTGAAACTCACTTGGAAAAGATGAAACTTTCTGCTCAAATTCTGATGAAACAAGCTAAATTCTGATGAATTGGAAATTTTACCAATAAAAAGTGGATTTCACTCCTAACTTAATGGTGTAATTCCGTGCAAAATATAACAACGGAATGAGAGTCGTTCACCAAATTGTGGGTTTCACGCCTATTTTGTTGAACTCGTCTCGTTTGTATTACGAGTGTCTTCAAGTCTTCAAGTGTATTGTGTAAAATGTCTTAGGGAAGACATATTGTAAGTATTAAGACCATAGTGAGGTGTATCGTGACATAGTTGCTTGGGCAAACCCTGATATTTCCACATACTACTGGTGGGCCCGGTGGGGTGTATCGTGACATAATTGATATCGTCATAGTCAATATACACAATATAATAGCATAGCGGAAGGCTTGGTAGATAATTACTATTACAAACCATAGTGTCCTAGTGTCCAAATAAAATAATATACAGACTGGTTGTAATAGAGATCCACAGGCGGATCATAAAACAAAATACAAGAAAACTGAAATAACAGACTTCAGGCATCTAAGGATTTGCAAGATCCTCTTATTTGACACCGAGTAGCTCCAGCCTAATTTCGAGACGTACCTGTCACTTAGTCTTTGGAAAATACGTCAGTTTTCATTGGTAAATACAATTAACTGACTCATTTGAAAAGAGTTTATGAAAATTGATTTAGGCGCACAAGGCACAAAACCATTAATAACTTGGGACAATTTTTATATAAAATCTTGTATACAGATTTACATGTTTGTCATACATATGGGGCCAGTTTGGAAGCCGGTCATGATTATTCAACTCAGCACTCTAAAACCCACGAAGGAGTTATCCCCAACATGTGGGTTATTTAGCATTTGCATCTGTCAGGTGTATGCCTACACCCCGTGCATAGGTCGTGGCCATTTTCAAATGAAATGAGTCGAGGATATCCAGGACACAGTCGTATTAACGCCCAATGTTTATGTTATCAAACAATACAAATTAAAATGGGTTATGCAATTTATTAATCACAGTCCGATTAAATGATTCCATACCCGACCAAGCGGTATTATTATTATACCGTATCCCAAGCCCGTGTAAGGGAAAATAAGTTAAAAGGATTTACCTGAGCTAGATGTGTAAGGATGTAACTCAGCCGTATGTTTCCTAAAGACTTATGTAAATACCTTCTACCGAAGCTACTCAATCTGTATGGAAGGTTTATTAACCTATTAGGATACTAACGGGTCTTTATTTAAGTCAAAGACTTAGACCCGTTTATTAGAAAGATACTTTACGGTTCGAAACGCTAGATTACGCGGGGACTGGAACAGAATGTGATTTAGACCCGACAAGTTTGGATACTTGTATAATATGGGTAAACTAAACACATTCTGGATTTTAAAGATTTAATGATAAGGTTAAACCCGTTTCGGCTATTTTATGTAAACTAGTTACATAAACCGAACCGAACGCATAAATGCATAACGGGTAACCAAATGAACTATATACAAATCTCATATGTTATTATGCTTAAAATATGTTAATACATCAGTAGGATGTTAACATATATGCCCAAAAAGTAATTAAAACCAATTTAAGTCCCGTAAGAGCATTTTGGTCATTTTAATATTTATAAAAGAGATTTAATAGTAAACTGAGGTTCAGGTCTAAAAATTCAGTAAAAATATTTATTTTATCAAGTTACATCAGTAAGATATCATACATATGTGAGGGTTACCATTTATGGCCAAACTATGCACCGTAGGTAGGGGTGTTCAAAACCGGATATCCGGAAATTCGGATATCCGAAATTTCGGATAGCTAAATTTCACTATCCGAATCCGTATCCAAAATTTCAGATATCCGAAGTTCGGATATTCGTTCGGGTAATAAAACGGATATCCGAAATTCTAAAAACAATTGTTCCAAAATAAAAATCAAACACAATATATCTTTTCAATCCATCAAATTGTTGACTAAAAAGGAACAAATCGAAAGCAAAGATATAAATATCTTATATAATGCAAGAACAAATTAAGTTTATTTATAAATGATAAGCTTGCACATAAACATCTTTGTGTTTCAGATTCTTACAAGCAAAAAATATTCATATAGATAATGATTTACAACTAAATCCAAAACAAACTTCTTGATTAAATACCTTCACAAATCCATTCTTTATCCTTCGCATATATTACGAAATGAAGAAAAAATTAACACATCAATCACAAACACTAGATTTTATCAAAGTATTTATCACCGTCATTGTCATCCTTCGCATCTAGTTCACCGGCGAATCAGCATTATCAACCTGGTAGTCACGGAGGCCGACTAGTATGATGTCACCGGCGGCGATGGGCGCTTAGTACCGGACATACGGCGTCGTATTTTTTATCATCTTCTTTGAAAATGATCTCAGATCTGTTGGTTTCGGCTTCGTTCTTACCTATGTTGTGATTCTTATGTGGTCGGAAGTCTGATTTCATCCGATATGGCTTGAAAGATTGAATTCAGAGAAGAAAGTTGGAAGTCAGATGTTGAGGGAGGCAGTGAACAGATGAAATTAGGGAACTAGGGTTTCTCTACATGATATATATATTTAAATAAAATTAATAATTAAAAAATAACAAAATTTAACATTTCGGATATCGGATATCCGAACTATCCGAAAGTTTTCAAAACTGGTATCCGAATCCGAATCCGAATTTTCAGATATCCGAAATTCGGATTCGGAATTTCGGATTCGGTTTCGGTTTCGGATTTTTTTTGTACACCCCTAACCGTAGGGGCATTTTGGTCATTTCACATATGTTTTAAAGACAAAATTTGAAGTCTGAGTTCAAGACTTATACTTACTGTTAAAATGTTAAAATTCATTAATAAAATCAGTAGGTATTAAGTCTTAGGTGTTAAATATGGTTTTAAACCATACTATGCGCCTAATTTGCGTAAAAGTCGATAATTGACGATATTTGAGGTGTTTATGGAAATCTGAGATTTTGATCAGCCTTTAAGATTTAAAATATTTTATTTAGCATATAACATCAGTAGGAAAATGTTTGGCATGTTAATCATGTGTAAATCTCATTTTATGAATAGAAAGGGTATTATCGTCATTTATCGAATTATACGAGAACTCAATGATATGGTCAGTTTATAATCTGACCAAAAATTCCAAAAATCTCTAAAAATAATATCAAAACAGTAGGTAATGGGTTTGGTGCCAAAATTTGGGTTTAAACATGATTTATGCTAAAAATGTAATTTAATTAACAAAAAGTTTCGTTTTACGATATCTTGCATAACTTGGGTTTGAAACCAGAAACTGATGTCAAATTTATTTGACATACTTATATATCAGTAATAAAGCTTTTTGTCCTCTCACATTTTCAAAAATCTCGTTTATATAACATAAGGGCATAACGGGCATTTATAAGCATAATAACGGAAATTCGCATATAATTCAGAATACTAATGACCAGGTAATATAACCTCAGAGGGTTATACTACAACATAATGTGGTCCTAATGGAAGCTTAAAACATAGAAGAATTAAGGTTATTCGGGTCAGAAATGAAAATCAAAGCAAAAGTCAAGCTTTTGCGACTTTCGGTTGCGAACCGACCTTAAACTCAGAATTGTCGGGTTGAACATGCTTAAACATGTTCTAATAATAATTACCAAGTTATTAAAGTGATAAAAATATAGTTTATAACCTCTGCATTATTAGTTTTGATTATTATTTAAAAATCTATCCAGTTTGACTTTTTAATTAATAGTTTGACCCGACAATTAGCTAAGCAAACGAAATAATTAGGAGGTGCCCTTTTAAGGGATTAACACCTACCTAATTATGGTCACATAGCCATATTCGCCTCGAACAATGGCTGGACCATTTGAGTTTAAACCGAGAGTCAAAACTATTTTACGTAACTTTGACTTTTCGGTTTTTAATTAAGAAAACTGAACTAAAGAGGGGGCTAAGACACTTACAAAGGGTCCTAGCAATCTTTTCTACTAAAAATGAGCTTCCTTATGACCAGGAATCCCATAATGCTCAAGAAAACTCAAGTTAGAAAGATGAGAGTGAAATGTTTGAATGTGCAAGTGAAATGGTTTCACAATTGAACTTATTTATAGTGAATGGAGATTGCCCAAGATCATCACAGGTGTTTAGGGAAGTATTCAGATGTCTCTAGGTGTCCATAGTGGTATTAGAAACCATCAACAAGCCATAGATTTCGATTAGAACTTGTTTGGAGATCAAGAAAGAAGACAAACCTGCAGATGCCATGCATAATCTGTCGAAACAGGCCCGTCGCGTCGCGCCACGATGAACAAGGAGGGTGGTCGCGCGACGCTAGCCCTCTAGACAACTTTCAAAAGTTGTCACCTTTAGTCCCTGCACCTTTTAAAGCTTAATAACTTCCATTTTTTGGCACTTCTAGTCCTTGTAGTTAGTTTGTAGATGATCTAGGAAGTATAACCAAACACCGTCAGGTCCGGTTTCGTTAAATGATCACCGAAAACACAAGTTTCGCCTCGTTGACGCTTTTAACCCTATTCTTGGGAATTTGCGTAAATAACACATAACGATTCCGAAACCTCGCAAAATTGATATTATATATTCTTGAGAGTATAATCGAACATTACGAAGCCCCAGGTTTGTTAAAAGGTCACTCAGAGGTAAGACTTAACATGTTGACACGTTTAACCCCTGTAGTTTATAATCTTTCGATTATATTCGCAAACGGCTTCTTATGTAACACCCCGTGTTTTCACGAGTGAAAGTCAAAGTCAAGGTAAAAGTCAACGACCGATTTCGCGCAACTTGAATCGTAGAAATGTTTTTATTTTAACTATATTATGTGGAGTAAGTGTCGTACATTGCAATAATCGACTCATATTAATCGTATTTCAATCGACCTACGACTGTGAATGATAGGAAGTAACAATGCGATAAAGTTAACTAAGCTATGCTAATCGAATCGACATCAAATCGTAACTCGAGCTACGTATTTTACTCGTCACTATACGTGTGTGTGTGCCTTACGTGTTACCTGTGCATGTTCATTTTATGTTATGTTGTGATAATCAAGCGAACTCAATCGAACTCGAAGTCTAACTCGAATGTAAACGAACCCGAACCCGAATTCCGAGTCGAACCATATAAGAAGTAGTTGGGACTGAAAGTAATTTGACTAGGAAACCCTATCGAATCGCTCGAAAACCAAAGCCGAAGCGTCGTCGCACCGAACGCACCAAATCAGGCGACATCCGAACGGATGGTCAATCCGCACGGATTGCCAATCCGCACGGATTGCCAATCCGCACGGATGACCAATCCGCACGGATAGCCTATCCGGGTACGTGCCATCCGCACGGCTCACCCTTTCCCCTTTTAGCATCCTATAAATACACGGGTCACTCTCCAACTTTTCCACTTTTGGCAAGTGACGTCCGAACCGCACGCATTCTTCACTTTTTCTCAGATTTCTCTCAATCCAGGTAAGATCTTGCACTAATTCTTGTACATTCTTGATCACTACACAATTCTACACCTTTTCATCTTTCAAATCTCAACTTTTAACCATGAAATCATCAAGATTTGAGGTATCCTCGGGTGACGTCACCATGAAGTTCTTATGAACTTCAAGCTTGACCTCATTCCACCAAGAATAACTCAGATCTGAACGATTTCCATAAGATTTCACAACAACTTCACCTAAATCTAAGCTTTTCTAAGGATAAAAGAGTTGGAAGAAATAAACCTAAGTTCTCTCCTTCTTTTACCCTTAAAATCGGTACGAATCTGATCGGTTCTAGTGTTCTACTCGTTAATAGTGATGCACTAGTCCTAGATCTGGATTCTACCCACCAGACACCTGATTTCGGGGTCAACCGGAACGACCGTTCTGAGTCGCCGACAGGCCAAGTTAGGGTGGTTCCTGACCGGTCTAGTCGTGCGGGTGAGAATACAACTCCAAGTGGTTACCACGCAATCAGAACGTCTCGATAAACGACAACAGAAACCAAGAGTAGACGAACGGAACAATCAGACCAGGGACTGTCCGCACGGACAAGCTGTCCGCACGGACAGGCTATACGGACGGATTGTCACCCGGACGAGCTACCCTTGGGACCCACTTTCCAAACAAGGTTTGAGTATCGACGAATGAGCAATCCGGACGGACGACCTCTGAATGGATTACTCTTCGGATCATGAGATACTAAGGCCTTAAAACAAATTCCAACATGTTCATCCGCACGGACAGGTTGCCCGTACGGACAGAATATCCGGACGGATTGTCACTGTCTGCACGAGTAAGCTATCCGGACGGATTGTCACTATCCGCACAGATTACCATCCGGGCGGATTACCTAATCTACTTAGTGACTCAGCCCTAAAGACGTTGTCCGCACGGACTGCCATCCGGACGGATTGTTGTCCGCGCGACCGGCTTGAAGGGTAGAGGTACTTAGGTGTTTTCTAAATGATACAACCAAAACTCCAAAGCACAAGCCATCATACACAAACACATCCTTGACTTAGGAAGAAACAATCCACTTGAACGTTTATCCGCACGAACAACTTGTCCGTACGGATAAACAATCCGCACGGATTACCATCCGCACGGACACCATCCGCACGGATCACCATCCGCACGGATAGTTCGCCCGCACGGATAACTTCCTCCCACGGATAGTTGATCCGCACGATCGGTTATCCTACCCGCTCTCACTTTGTACTGTTTTACGCGCCACTTATCGTTACGTTATCGAATCTATTCAGGCTAACCGTACTCGCTGAAAAGCGCTCCCTTCAATCCATAATCGCTGTGAGTATACTCGAACCCTTTTTGCTTTAGCACTTTTGGGTGTTACATACGTTACGAATATTCAAACTACAACTATCACACTACTCAAGCTATTTTAACGCTAAACCATTTATGCATGTTATACGTGGCTTATGAATGCTTGTTGTTATGTTTACACATGGAATGCTGTCTACCTGCCTTAGCAACGATAGTACTATAGTTTGGACTCATCACCCGTTCACACGGGGGTTGTTAAGGATCATTTACTTGCATGGATTACAGTGGTAATCATGTATTGCGAACTGCCTCGGGCAGTCAGCCTGCAGTCATTGGTATCGATGGGTCTATGTCGATAACTAACGTGCTTCATTTCACTATGTGTACGTGCTGGTTATGCGTAAACGAATTCGAACTCTATTATGCTATTATCAAACTTGTATGCTCACCTTTACATTTTATGTATTGACTTTATTTTAACGTATGTGACAGGTGTTTAGGTTGCTTGTTTGCTCTTTGTGCTGTGAGGAAATCGAAGCTAGGAACTGGAGTCCTAGAAACCAATGAATAAATTAGTTATGTTTAAATCTGAGTTGTCGGAACAGGATATTTGTCTTGATGCTTGTCTGTAATAATTATTTAACTATTTGAGATACGGTATGGGACGTATTATTTAATTAAATGGTAATGATAGTTGTTATGGAAACTTCTGGACAATCTGTTTCGCTCAGTGCCACGCCCCGATGATTCCGCCATCGGTTGGGGTGTGACAGATTGGTATCAGAGCCATAACTATAGGGAATTAGGCAAGACTCGACCTAGTCCGGGTCGAAGTCCTAGAGACCTAGTCTATAGTTAAGAACCAACAGACCAACTCACGCGCATGCGTAAACTCGCCACTATCACTTGCTCTTTTCTATCACCGCACTCGAATTTTCAAGTTATGAACAGGTAATAAGGCCGAGATTAGGTGTGAAAACCGCAAACTCTCGACTAAAGTTGCCTAATCAGCTTGCGTTTTGGCTACAAACGAGGAGAATCATACCAAATTAGGAGTGAAATCCATATTTTGATGAATAATCTCCTCAAATTTTATCAAAAACAAGGACAGAAGTTGCAAGACAGGGGTGAAACCCTAACCTTGACGACTCATCCTGCTTTTATACAAAAACTCCCACCAAAGTTTCGATGGACTCCAACGATCTAAAGACACAATATAACCAATGGGAATTGCGCCAACGCCCAAGAATCGAGGCAAAGGCATAGTCCTGGAGGTAATTGTGCACACAGGATCTTTGCGAATAGTCGAGCCACTTTGGTTAGTCGAAGTCTACTAGCCACAGACAATCTACCCTTGATTTATCAACTCTTATGAAGATTTTATGTGTTTTCTGCTTATTTATTTGCGTTTTGAGGTACTATAGGGTTCGACCCAACACAATTGCTTCTGCTAAAACACAAAACCCACACAACACATCATTGACAAATCGACAATAGAGGCATTCAGAATGCTTTGTATGCTCGTGTATTGATGTGCTGAATGTGGTCTGTAAAAACTAAACCTAATCTAGACACCCTAGTTTTAAATTTATAAACTAAGACTCTCTAAATGCTAGACCACTGACAGGCAAGTGTACCTATCGTACGTAGTAAAGCCTAATGAAGTCCGAGTATCGAACCCACGAGACACTAGCGACGCTAAACTAGACTCTGACTCAACTAATACTTAATTGGTTTTTAATTTTGTGTTTTTTGGATTTTTTAATAAACTAATAAAGCAAGAAAACAAGATAACAGGGCAAGCAAGCAAGAAGTGACAGGAAGGAGACAATGATGAGAAAGAACTACCCAGGCTTTGAATCCCTAGAATCATGCAATGCTAATGTGACAATGATGATGGTTAAATATCTATTTCCCTCGATTGACCCCCCGCTAGAGATGTCCCAAACGAAAGAGCAAGACTAAATGTGAAGTGCTAGAACGAACCGGCTCGAGCTATCGATACCAAATCCTACGAAAATAGAATCCTTTTGACCTCAGAGACAGTTATGTTAAGAGAGGATCCCAAAATAGCAAAGCAAACCCAACTTTGATAATTGAAATCCTAGGAAACCTTAATTACGATGCAATAAACGAGCCCGAGCTATCGGTCACCCAATCTACCCACCAATAATTAGCTAATAACCTAGCTCACCCTAATCGTCTTTCGAGTCACAAGATGAGGATGCAAGTTTTAATATAGTGATTTTAATTATTAGTCAACTTGGTCAATTTCTCAACACAATACCTAACCCAAAAATCCTAAGATAAACGAATTAAATTAAATCCTAAGTCTAGGGGGAATTTCTTCGTGCCTAAACCGCTGAATTTATTGACTAATAAAACAATCAAAACATACCAACATGCAATATCAAGATCAATTTCAAGGAAAAGTTATGTAAATCACATCAAATAACCAAAACCAAGTCAAAACAACGTAACAATCAACTAGTTCATCTCAACCTAAGTAGTATGAAAAGTTTAGCCAAGAATCATAGTCATGAAAAAGAAACAAGTCTGAACCAATAAATAAGAGTTAAATGCTTGGTTGGTCCCTGTGGTTTGCAAAAATTGCAGACTTGGTCCCAAATGTTTACTAATTACACGCGTGGTCCCTGTGGTTTTCAAAAATGCACTCGGTTGGTCCCTAGCCCTAACATCAGTTAAATTTCTCAGTTAAGTCCATGTTAAATGACCAAAATACCCTTGCTTATTAACTCTATTTATAGCCCACCTCCTTTCTCTCTATAAACCGCCACCCCCTGTTCGGCTGTTCCTCCTTCCATCCTTTGCCGACAAACCCACCCAGTAATCACCACCATATCCCTTCTAACAAAACCAATCACTAACAAATACAAGTTAAAGTGCAAAATCACTCATCGAAAACACCGCTGGCATAAGCACAGCAACAGCAGATGACGACAACAGTATATGGAGCCCTAGACGACAGCAACAGCTGGCGGTTATGGTTGATAACCAACGCAGACGGAAGTTCAGCTGTCACCGGCGGCAGTAGCCGGAGCCGGAGTGAAGTCGTTTGGATCAAGTTTCGGGAACGGAGGATAGTCGGTTTGATTTGGTGAATGATTCAGATTCATTGGTGTTGTATGACTGATTTGAACGGAGATTTAGATGAAATTTGTTGCAGATTTGTGTGAATTTTGTTGGATCGAGTTTATTTGAATGTGTGGTCAAACCCTAAAACTATAAACTCAGCCGCCGATGATCTGTTTCATCTTCTTCGTTTCGATCAAACCCCTAATTCTAAAAGTCAGCCGCCACAAACAATGAACGATGAGACGATGAAGATGATGAGACGATAAAGAACGATGGTGATGACAACGACGATAAAGAACGACGGTGATTGGCGGCGAAGATGATGATGAAGGAGTGGGTGTCGACGGAGTTGTAGGTTCCGGCGACAGAACGGAGATGATTCGGGTTATGTTGAGGTGAACAGAGATGGCGGTTGCCGGTAAATGGATGGTTGACCGGAGAAGATACAGATGAAGGTGGAGGTTGTTGCAGGTTGTAGGTGACAAGAAGATGAAGGATGATGGTGGTGGAGGCTTTAACCGGAGGTGATGGTGTTCGGTGTTGGAGGTGCCGGAGGTTTGGGGAAGATGATGTGGTCAAAGGGATTATTTAAATTATAAAGAGAGTTAATAAGAAAGGGTATTTTGGTCATTTAACATGGACTTAACTGAGAAATTTAACTGATGTTAGGGCTAGGGACCAACCGAGTGCATTTTTGAAAACCACAGGGACCACGCGTGTAATTAGTAAACATTTGGGACCAAGTCTGCAATTTTTGCAAACCACAGGGACCAACCAAGCATTTAACTCAATAAATAATTCATAGTATCAAATCTGAAAACACAAAGTCTTAACAAAATTGAATACTAATAAATAAATATCAAACCCGGACTAGAATCTTGATCGCGACTTGAACCCTCAAACCAATCTTTTTTTCTTCTCTCTTGATCGATGTCTACTCCAACAATGGCAGCCTCTTCCTTATTTCTTCGTGCGACTTCAACTGCTTGTTGATGTTGTCTAATAAAAATAACTAGGGCCCTCTCCTTGCTCCACTTTATGTCTGCCGCCAATGCCTGCTGTGATGATGTTTTTTTCGAG
Organism: Helianthus tuberosus; assembly: GCA_030545235.1. Classification (NCBI taxonomy): domain Eukaryota; kingdom Viridiplantae; phylum Streptophyta; class Magnoliopsida; order Asterales; family Asteraceae; genus Helianthus; species Helianthus tuberosus. The sequence goes on from CM060442.1 coordinate 186,782,628, forward strand.
AAATCAAATTGGCTCCCCTTCCTTTTTTCTTTTCTTTCACGTTAATATGTATATGTATATTTAGGGTTTTTTTTTTGTTTTTTTTTATATAATATTCAAAGCCCACTAGTTTATAAAATATAGATAGTGGCTCTGGTCCACTCACAGAAAATAGCGGTAACCTCCCTTCGATCACTAGCGGTCTACTCCACTCAACTGGCTGGTTATTTGTTTATTACTCGTTTCCGCTCCATTTGCGCCAGGACCTGCCAAAACACAAAATAATGTAATATAATACTAAAAACTAAATAAAACAAATAAAAACTATACAAAAACTATACAATTTACACGGGACAAATATGTGTATTTTACCACACATCATGTATACCTTAGTGACTAGGAGCGTATGTGTGTTTTGTTATTGTGCTTACATGTTTAGGAATACTGTGATTATGTGCTCTAGGTGTTATGTGATTTTGTGCAATTCTGTGATTTTGTGACTATATGCGTTTACATAGGACGTGTTACTGAGCTTTAGTAAGTAGTAGACGTGTGAGGTGAGATTCGAATACATGTGCTGAGTTCCATGGCGATGTCTATTGCAGACAATGTCGTCTGGATCTCGTCATACACTCACTCGTTAGGAGAAGAGGGACAGACGTCTTGCCTCTATTATCGCGAAAAGTGTGGCAAAAGCTGTGAGCGATGCCTACGAGAACGCCAGCAAATCATCCGAGGAATCGAGGACTGAAGGTCCTAAAGCTGTCGCAAGACCTTTCAGTTTCAAACAATTCAAGTCATGTGGGCCGAAAGAATTCACAGGCGAAGGAGTTCCTACTGCACTATTCCACTGGTTTGACTCTATCGAGGTTACTCTACGACAGAGTGGTTGCCCTGATGACCTTCGAACTCTGAACGCTACCGGCGTCTTCCAGTCCCGTGCTCTAGACTGGTGGACGGCCGAGAGGAACAAGCGAGGGAATGATGCAGCTTACGGTTTGTCGTGGGACGAGCTCAAGGAAGTCATGCTAGAGGAATTCTGCCCTCCTCACGAACGTCAAAAGCTCGAAGATGAATTCTGGCACATACATCAGAAGGATGGAGACAATGCTGGTCTCACTGCTCGCTTCAAACAGCTCAGCATTATCTGTCCCGACCAGGTCAAGACTCCTGAGATGACCATCAAAAAGTACATCCGAGCTTTGCCCGACTGCGTTGCTGATTTCGTGCAAGCGGCTAAGACTACCACGATCGAGGAAACCTATCTGCTGGCCGCCGAAATCAATGACAAAAGGGTTAAGGCTGGGGTGTGGGATAAAACCTCCAAGCATCAGCATCAAGCCACCACTGCTGCACCAACTGCTGAAACCACCTCATCAAGCAACAAGAGAAAGAACAGCTCCACCAACAAGAACTGTGCGATTACTGCTGCACCGATCCAAGCTGTACCTGCTCAATAGCGTCGAGTAGCGGCGCCTGTGGCCAATGCACCGCCTGCAAAGCGTGCATATACTGGACCACACCCGCTCTGCCCTACTTGCACCTATCATCACCCGACAGCTATTCAATGTCGCTTCTGTGCTCATTGCAATGTCTACGGCCACTTTACTGCCAACTGTCGTATTCGCCAAGCTCCTGCCAATCAAGCTCTACTCGCTGCCCCACAGGGTCAACAAGCTCCTCCGGCACCCGCAGTCAAAGCCAGAGCATGCTTCACGTGTGGCGACCCGAATCATTTCGCCAACATGTGCCCGAACAGGGTAGTGAAACAGGAACCACAACAGCAGCAACAACAGGCCGAACGCGCCAGAACTTTCAATCTCAACGTGCGTCAAGCCCAGGCCGACAACAACGTGGTCAATGGTACGTTCCTTGTGAATGGTATTTATGCTTCATGTTTGTTTTATACTGGAGCCGATAATTGCTTTGTGTCGCTCGAATTTGAGAAACTCCTTAGTCGTAAACGTTCCCGACTCTCCTCTGCATTCGATGTCGAAGTCGCTACCGGAAGAACCGTCGCTGTAAATTCTGTTATTCGTGATTGCACTCTCGAGCTCAACAATCACATTTTCTCAATCGACCTCATTCCGATGCAACTAGGAAGCTTTGATGTCATAGTAGGCATGGACTTCCTTCGAGAAAACCATGCCGAAGTGGTGTGCTTCGATAAGATGATTCGTTTTTCGCTCGCAAATGGTGATTCTTTGCGCGTTTATGGTGATACTACTTCGAAGGGTCTCAAGCTTATGTCATGCCTACAAGCTAGCAAGTATCTCCGCAAGGAATACAGGGCTTTCTTGGCTAACGTCGTAGCAGCGGAGAAGGAAAAGAAAGAGAAGAAGGAAGTAAAAGACGTTCCTGTGGTTCGAGAATTTCCTAATATTTTTCCAGAGGATCTTCCCGGACTACCTCCAAAGCGCGATATTGATTTTCGCATTGATCTCATCCCTGGAGCTAATCCTATTGCCAGAGCTCCTTACCGACTCGCGCCGTCCGAAATGCGCGAACTCTCAACCCAACTCCAGGAATTACTTGAGAAAGGCTTTATTCGCCCGAGCACCTCTCCTTGGGGCGCACCAGTCCTTTTCGTCAAAAAGAAGGACGGGTCGTTCCGGATGTGCATCGACTACCGGGAATTGAATAAGTTGACTATCAAGAACCGCTATCCCCTGCCTCGAATCGATGATTTGTTTGATCAGCTACAAGGCACTACGTGTTTCTCGAAGATCGATCTACGTTCCGGATATCATCAGTTGCGTATACAGGAGGAGGATATACCCAAAACCGCGTTTCGTACTCGTTACGGCCACTACGAATTCGTTGTCATGCCTTTTGGCCTAACCAACACGCCAGCGGTTTTCATGGATCTGATGAATCGAGTGTGTAAACCATATCTTGACCGTTTCGTCATCGTGTTCATCGACGATGTCTTGATCTATTCCAAAACGAGAGTTGAGCACGCGCAACATCTACGTTTGGTTCTCGAGTTACTCCAGGGGAACCAACTCTACGCCAAATTCTCCAAGTGCGAATTTTGGTTGGGAGAGGTTCAGTTCCTGGGTCACATCGTAAATAGTCAGGGTATTCACGTCGATCCTGCGAAGATAGAAGCTGCTAAGAGCTGGGTTACGCCTAAGAATCCGTCGGAAGTCCGCTCCTTTCTCGGACTGGCGGGCTATTATCGATGATTTATTGAAGGATTCTCGAAGATTGCTGTACCACTTACCTCTCTTACACATAAAGACCAGCCTTTTGTTTGGGGAACCAAACAAGAGTCTGCCTTTCGAACCCTTAAACGCATGCTTTGCAATGCTCCTGTTCTCACACTACCCGACGGAAACGATAATTTCATTGTCTACTGTGATGCTTCCAACCTTGGTCTCGGTTGTGTCCTAATGCAACGAGACAAGGTCATAGCTTACGCATATCGTCAGCTCAAAGTCCACGAGAAGAACTATACAACCCACGATCTCGAGCTAGGCGCGGTTGTTTTTGCATTAAAGATTTGGCGACACTACCTGTATGGTACAAGGTGTACGATCTTCACCGATCATAAGAGCCTACAACACATCTTTAATCAGAGGGAACTAAACATGCGTCAACGCCGATGGGTAGAACTTCTCAACGATTACGACTGTGAGATTCGTTATCACCCAGGCAAAGCAAATGTTGTTGCTGACGCACTTAGCAGATGGAGCTACCTGCTTAGCACTCGTAATGTTCAAGCCCAGCACAATCTCGAAGCTCTCATCCGCGACGCCCAACATGCATGTTTCAACGAACGCACCTTGAAGAAAGAAAGAATCTACCACGATGGAGCCCAACTAGTAAGCAAATCAAATGGGATATTCCACTTCTTAGACCGAATTTGGATTCCCAAGCGAACCAATTTGCGACAGATCATCATGGATGAAGCCCACAAGTCCCGGTACTCTATCCATCCCGGTGCTGACAAAATGTACCATGATCTTCGCTATAGGTACTGGTGGCCGGGTATGAAGCGTGATATCGCCCTTTACGTCGGAAAATGCCTAACCTGTGCTAGAATCAAGGCTGAACATCAAAGACCCTCTGGCTTGCTCGAACAACCACCAATTCCCATGTGGAAGTGGGAGAGCATAGCCATGGATTTCGTAACCAAGCTTCCAACCACGTCATCAGGTCACGACAGAATTTGGGTTGTTATTGACCGTTTGACTAAATCAGCACACTTTCTGCCAATACGAGAATACTACAAGGTAGAACGATTAGCCCGAATCTACACCGACGAGATCATTTGTCGACATGGGAAGCCTCGTGACATCATCTCTGATCGTGATGCTCGGTTTACTTCACGATTGTGGGAAACATTCCAAACGGCACTCGGTACAACGCTTAATCTAAGTACTGCGTTCCACCCACAAACCGACGGTCAGACTGAAAGAACAATTCGTACTCTTGAAGACATGCTCCGTTCGTGTGTTCTAGACTTCGGTGGTAATTGGGATAGACACCTTCCGTTAGTCGAATTCTCGTATAACAACAGCTACCAGGCTAGCATCCAGATGGCACCTTTCGAGGCCCTATACGGAAGAAGATGTCGATCGCCTATTGTGTGGCACGAGATCGGTCACTCGCAACTAACCGGTCCGGAGCTGCTACAAGAAACGACAGACAAAATTTTCCAAATTCGAGACAACTTAGCGAAAGCTCGGGATCGACAGAAAGTTTACGCCGATAAAAAGCGCAAGCCCCGTGAATATGGCGTTGGTGACCACGTACTCCTAAAGGTATCACCTTGGAAGGGTGTAGTCCGATTCGGCAAGAAGGGGAAACTCGCGCCTCGATATGTTGGACCTTTTAAGATTCTGGAAAGGATCGGAAAAGTCGCCTACAGACTCGAATTACCAGAGGAACTTAGCAATGTCCACCCGACTTTCCACGTGTCAAACCTCCGAAAGTGCATCGCCGACCACGACTTACATGTTTCTTTGGACGATCTACAAGTGAACGAAACATTACACTTCGTGGAGAAGCCTGTCGAAATCATGGATCGCCAAACCAAAGAACTCAGGCGCTCACGCATTCCTATTGTGAAGGTCCGGTGGGAAGGCAAACGAGGCGCGGAGTTCACTTGGGAACTCGTGTGACAACTGGCAAATAACTGGTAATTCCGTACAATCTAATCACTATTTACATTTCTTAATCTCATGCATTTAGCGTAAATTAATTACGTAACTATGTCGTATACTGAATAACAGTGTTAGGACAAGAAAACAAAGCTAAAACATATGTTGGTTTTCGTCGTATGGCGAAACCAAGCTAACAATGTCCTAAAAGTGTTGGTAGAAAGTGCTGCGTGCACTATTCACGGTTACACTATTTTATGCCAGCAAACCGTGAAACTAGACCAAAACACTGAAAAACGACACTCGGATAACATAACTGAGTCCATTTATATGAGAAAACATTATTGTGAAAACATGGCTTACCAAGAAACAAGACTTTCCGGTATAACGCCCTAATCTCAAAAATGTCCGTTTCGGCTTAAAATATGGTATTTCTAATGCGTCCGAACTTATAACAAAGCATTTCCGGGACTTCGGAATAATGTCAATTGATGAAAAATATACTAAAACAATAAGATGATATCAACGGAAGATCCAAAATCGCAAGTTTCCGGCGTTACGTCGCTATGCGCTAAACTAGTTCGTTAGCGACTCAACGAACTAGTAGGCGACAATTTTGGTCACGAAACAAGCAAACGAAGAATCTAGCGAGCTAGTTAAGCTAAATTTGAGACTCGGAATCACTTCCTACATCGTTCGGATGCGGTATTACAACTTGCGGAATTTCTTGTCGGTACGACATAAAAGCGTCGTAAACACGCCGACGACAAAACAAAAAGCATACCAAGTATCAAAACATGATTTTTACTAGTTTAGGGAACTAGTTAATAATAATTTTGGTTCCGAAGCACTAATTACCCCTTAATGGTGTAATTAAACCTCTAATCACCGAACTTCGCTTAATTACCAAAATATCTAGATTTTTAATAACTTTTTATAAAAAAAAGTTACACTTTACCCCCCCCCCCTAGTCAAATTCGGTCAACAAGTGGGTCCCACCCCACTTGATCTTTGATGAATACTTGGAAAGATATGAAGTATGGTGGTGTTGAAATTTTGTGTATATACCATCATTAAGGCCCCATTCTTATCCTATTTCACCACAACACTTCACATTCATTTTATCACATTTTCAAAACCACAAAACCTCCTCCCACACGTTTTTTTTTGGCAGCCAAGAACACCCACATTAAACCCACCATAAATCACTATTAAAGCCCATAAACTACTCATTTTCAAGGCACTTTAATGTCATTAACACTTGGGTTAAGCATGGAGCTTCATTAGGGGCTTTCTTGGGAGCTTAATCTCTTCTATTCTTCTTGTTTAATCACTTGCAAGATTGTGAGTCTTCTAAACATAATATTTATGCTTTATTTTACTAGTTAATCATAGAAGTACAAGTTGATGATCTTGAATTTAAAGCTTAACATAATCAAAAACCCTAATCACAAAGCTAATAAACACTAAATATGAATATATTATGTGTTGATTTATGTTGTTTAGTGTTAATATGTTCATGTGTTCATGATGATTATGTTATTTTTGTTGAGATTAGTAGATTAAAGTCTATGCTTATGATGATCAAGTTAATAGATTCATGTAGTATTTGATATTTGGGTTCATCTTACCATGATGAACATGAATATGTGATTTAAACATGATTATGTTTAAATCAAGAATGATCATCTACTTCAAAGATTATGAGCATTTGTATGTGAAGTTGATTTAGTAAATTTTGGGAAGATTAAACCAAGAATAATCATGTTAACAAGACTTTTGGAAGACACTAATAAACTTGATTTTTGGACATAAAGCAAGTTATAATGTTTTACTTTAAAAGGTAAAGTATAAAAAGTCTTGGAAATCTTCATAAAAATGTGGGAATTTTTATGAATGAAAAACAAGTTTAAACAAGTTCATATACATAATTAACTTGAAAAATGGTTAACTTTAAAGTGTTAAAAGATTTACCAAAGAAATGCTCATAATAAGCTTTGAAGGGTAAAGTGTGAGATTATTGTTATAAAATGATATTTAGTGAAACTTGGTAAATTGTGGTGATTTGAGAAAATTGATCATTGATTTAAACGCGTTTTTGTAACGTGGGAAACGTCATAGTTTATGGGAAACTATGGCGAATTTTTCTAAAAATCTAATCGCGATTAAAGATGGGATTAAAGGGTGATTAACAAGGTTAAACGCGATTAGTGGTCATAAACGTCATTTTGGAAACCCTAATGAGAATATTTAAGATTTAAATATTCAATAAGTTTCATGAACTTAAACTTATATTTTTACAAAAATAAATGGGTAAAAATATAACAATGTGAAAATATAATTTTTGGTAAGAAAAATTATATATTTTCGGAAACTTGCTAAGTGCTCGCAATGTGTGCTATATATGTGTATGTATTAGATACCCATAGGGTGATCAGAATAAATATACATACATGTTCTCACATGGTCCAAGAAGTGCTAGTAAAATCGGACAAATAAATAAAATGGCCGAAATGGAAATACATAACACTTGATGACGACAATTTGGGCGTATCGACATCGTAAACAGGTTACTACAATGTCGAGTCTAAAAATAACATATTTTTAGACACTAAAGCGAACATATAACTAAGTGGTCGAAAACAAGATCCGGAAAGTCGAAAACTATAAAAATTACCAAGTATTTTTCATGTGAAAAACGAACTTATTAAGTTACATGCTTGGTGAATTTTTGGTAAAAATTGCAAGAGTATATTTAATGGACTCACTAGAAAACTAGGGCTAGGCCCAATAACTAGAAAACTAGGGCTAGGCCCAATAACAAGAAAACTAGGGCTAGGCCCAATAACAAGAAAACTAGGGCTAGGCCCAATAACAAGAAAACTAGGGCTAGGCCCAATAATAATGATGACAAGCGAAAACATAATAAAGAATTCAAGATGAACAACTTGTACGAGGTCCGAAAGACCTAGTGTCTAATAAAGTTAGTACACATGTAGGTTAATTACACGTACGGACGCTCGCTACGGTATTACATACAAGGAACGCAAATTTGTGAGTTCATGTCCCTCCTTTCACTGTTTTCAATGTTTTGTTTTCAAAAACATCGAGGGGAAATACATGTTAAACTATTGGTATGTTAATTACGGAGTAGGAAACAGGGTCAATGTGCATAAGTAGGGAATACACACTAATAACCATTAATCACGTAGTGACCAAGGTGCAAAAGGTGTAGATCTATTGGGCTTGAGGCACGCCCCACTCCTAGTTGTTAACCGTGGAGTGCTTTTGTTGATCCCAATGCGAACTAAGTGTCTATGGGTTGGTTATTCTGCTTATGGCGCATTATGTCAGGGGGCTAGCTACCCACTGATAGATCTTAAATAGACTCCATGATTTTAAATCAGAACATACCAGGATTACAAGATAACGAGTACTAGATTTCATACGATATCAAATACTGCATGAACTCGCTCAACTTTTTGTTGACTTTTTAAAACTACATGTATTTCAGGAAACAGGTCTTGAGCCGGTGATTCACTATGGGATTCGGGAAAACAAATGACAACGATGGCCACTTTTGGGAGGGATTGTCTTTTATATCCCAACTTCGTATGGGTATATAGGGGACAAAACCTCACTATGTGTTGTGTCAAAAACTATCTTTTGTTATGTGTAAAATAACTTAGAACTATGCTATGTCAAACGTTGTTGAACTTGGAAACTATGTTAAAAACTTGTAATCTTTTGTCGAAAACTAGATATCTATGGCATCGTTGTTGGTTCATGTTGTTAATACATTTGGATGCAATGATTACCTTTCTTACGTCACACACAATACGCTTCCGCTACTAGCAGGGTGTGACAGATTGGTATCAGAGCTCCGATTGTAGTGAACCGGGGAAAAACTTTTATTAAAGTTGGTCTACAATCACCGAAGGGCTCTCACATAAAAACAAAGTCGTTAACATTTCAAAAGTATGACAAAAGGTTTTCATTGTGTCATTATAACCTAAGGATCTATCACGCAGGCTCAATCACTAGTAACGAATATGGATCAATACATGTTTAGTCTATAAGGAATAGACTCGAAACACTAGGAATTACATGTGAAACACGAGAACAAAAACAACATGAGATTTAGTGATTATATATATAATGCATTTATATATGTGTTGTACGGAATATTTTGCCATGAACGAAAATACCTTCGACTACGAATTCTAATGTTACACTTAACTCACGTGGTGAGAATGATGACCTCGCGTCAATTACGAAGCTTATGGCGGATGTGGTCCCTGAAAGAGACCCTAAAGCATTGATCCCGTGGAAGATGGTTGTGTTCCGTCGGATGGCATATGTCCGGCTTCGGTAGTGACGACGAGGCGGAGGTGGCGGCCTTGGACAACAACCCTACTAGTGGGACGAGGTCCCTGAGGCTCATACTAATCGTGATTGATGACACTCTCGTCCAGACAAGGAAGATGAAGTACTCATCTTAAAGGTGCCCCTCCAGTTATTATTATTACGGATTCTTTTTATTCCTATTTTGGCTAACGTTGTGCCCTTTCACGAATAATGACAATGGGCGTGAGCACGTGGACCATCACGAAGGTCCCTTCTATGTTGAAAGTATATAGACAATAGTGTCATCTCTTTGACTGATCGACTGCTTGAACGAGAGAATGCTAGGGTGACCATACAAGACAATTTATTATTACGGGGGCCCACGTAATAACAACTTGTTGTGTATGGGAATCCTAGTGAGCTCTGCGGGTCAAGCTAATGATCACTAGCCATAAGAAATTCTTAAGTTGTTCAAATTTCTATCTAGTAGAACACTAACCGGAATGGTTACTATAACACTCTACGATACAGGAAGACCACACATATTGTTCGCACCTAACGTTTGATTTATAACACGAGTCGTTTGAGACTAGTCGTTGAAAGCAAACAAAACTGGTTGGCCGCTCATGGGGGATTTTCCTCAACATTCTTAGATTTCTTGTACATGGGCTGGTTCTTTGGTGTCCATGACACCCTACCTTACCTTAGTTATCGTAAATGATTACATTAAACTCTGGCGTTTGACATTTGTCATAATCTAAGGGATGTTATGGCATGAGCCAAGCTACAACCCCTTCATTGTATTATTCGACATCTATGGAAATTATAACAATTTTGTCGAAGCTCGTGGAGCTCAAGGAGTATCAACGTATTCGTCACACGGGCTAGTGCAACGAAGGATTTTTCCTACTTTGGAAGATCGAGATCCAGGAAGTATGGAACACACGTTGTAAAAAAATTTGGGAGACGACCGTTTGGTTTCTCCTCCTCAACGAATTACTTCTTTTCCCATTTAGGAATATGACTAATACACTCAAGAGGTACTATGCATTTTGGAATGCGTTTATTCATGAATATCATTGTTCAAACATACCTGAGCAATGTTGTCTTGAGGTTTCCATGACCAATCACATTCTTAATTCTTAGGCGTATGGTAGGCTATATCTGTCCAAATAAAAGCCTAGACCCCATGATACTATGTATCGGAAACAACATGGCGTCGACAAGAAAATCTACGCCTAGAATAGGGCCAGTTGATCAGCACCCTACTATTAAAGTTGAACTCAAGTTTTTATGGAGCGACATGAGGTTGCGAAAATTGCACAACATAAGGTTGCTGAGTCGACACTAGTAATGGTACTGATGGTACCGGTAGTTCAAGTGGTTCAAATTCCGATGGGACGAGAATGAGTAGCAATGCCACACTTGGAGATGCAATCACACCAGATTTTAATTCTAAGGCATCTCCGGATTACAAGTGGCGAGACCTCATCGATACGAGAGGTGGGGTAAGTTATGTCCGCTAAATAAAGAAAATGGAGTCAGTTAACTGTGCTAGCAAAGGTGCTAATAAGTAAACGATTTGGTGAATGAATAGTCATCTGTTGAGGGAGACGTTAACTTGATGGAATCTCCAAGTACAAACTATAGAGTAAGACAGCAAAGAGGATGTCGTTGGGAGAACTCCAGGATCTTACACGAGAGGAGTATTGCTAGCTAGCAGGAGAATTCCAAGTTTGGGAACCGAGCTCTAGAACTCGATTATGATTAGAACCAATGTTGTTCGTTACCCCCGACGCCTCCACAATCTATCAAGGATTGTTGCATACTGGATAACACTCGAATTCAAATGCACTGAGCGCTACATTTGGGGTTTAGCCCTGAGATACAAAGCTGACATCAAGAAGCACGCTAATAACTTGTCAAAATTCTGAATGAGATAAGTAAAACTTTCACCATGAGGGCACTTGCAAAAGTGCCAAGAGTAGTAGTGTGGTGAGACTGGGCACAAAACGGAAACTAATGAGTTAGCTATATTTAAGAAAGAACAAGGAGGTTTTAACTGTGGCAAAGAGATCACTACGAGGATGGATATCTGGGGACGAATCAAGCAGGTGAATTAATGAGTGTATGGGTAGAACTAGGAATACTTCACAAAATCCCAATGTTGCCATGGGTATGGTCTACCCTACAACCAGCATGTATCAATTCTTTGGATACCAACGTCAGCTTAACTTAGTGTCTTTAGATACTAAGCATATACACGAACTAGAGTCATGTAGGTTAAACATGTCTTGCTCTATCAAGTTAGCTAATGAGGAATTAGCGAAGTCATGTGAAGTCATTATGGGTCACCGATACGTTCCTACCAACCGACCCGTTGCATCCGTGTTGTTTAACACCGGGGTCGGTATTAGCTTCATCCCCATAAAATTCAAAGTATGCTTGGCCGAGTCAAGTAAACTAGACATCCTCTCATTCAATAGGATTGGCCAATGGTAAATTAGTCAAGTCAGGAAGGACATCAAAGGATGCACACTCGAACTTGGAGCACAAAAATTCAGTAACGACTTTTCACTCATTCAATTAGGTTGTTACAACTTAACTTCTGGCATAGACTGGATGGCTGACAACCGACCAGAAGTAGTAGTGCTACGAAAACTATTATTCTTTTTCCCCCTGTCTGACGAGAGAACATCTTTTGGTGCACGGAGAAAAACACGACACACGGCTGCTGACCAACAACTGTAAGAAGGCTCGAAAGAGTATGAGAATAGGATGCATCGCCTTTCTTGTCTATGTGGTCGACAAGAAGGCCGAGTAGCGTAAGGTGGTGGACATCCCTGTGGTAAGGGAATACCCTGAAGTCTTTCCAGAAGACTTGCCGGTAGTACCTCCGCAGCGACAAGTCGAATTCAGTATCGATCTTGTGCCAGGAGCTGCACCGGTGGCGAAAGCTTCATATAGACTCGCACCCTCGGAGATGCAGGAATTATCTACTCAGCATCAGGAATTGTTTGACAAAGGATTCAATAGACCGAGTTTCTCACCTTGGGGAGCTCCGGTGCTATTTGTCAAGAAGAAAGACGGAACCTTTCGGATGTGTATGGATTACCGAGAACGGAACAAGTTAACCACAAAGAACCGGTATCCTTTACCAAGGATCGACGACTTGTTCGATCAGTTACAAGGTTCTAACTTTTATTACAAAATCGATCTACGATCCAAATATCACCAGCCGAGAATTCAATAGGAAAGCATTCCTATGACATCATTCAGGACTCGTTATGGACATTACGAGTTCCTTGTTATGCCCTTTGGCTTAACAAAGGCACCCGCCGTGTTCATGGATTTAATGAACAGAGTATGTAAGCCATATCTCAACAAGTTCGTGATCGTATTCATTGATGACATTTTAATATACTCACGAACCGAGGCGGAACATGAACAACATTTGAGAACTACTCTGGAGCTACTTAAGAGAGAATAATTGTATGCCAAATTCTCAAAATGCGAATTTTGGATTCGCGAGGTGCAATTTCTCGATCATGTGGTGAACGAGAATGGTATACATGTTGACCCAGCTAAGATAGAAGCCATAAAGAACTGAAACGCTCCCAAGACCCCAACGGAAGTAAGACAATTTCTAGGTTTAGCGGGATACTATCGAAGATTCATTGAGAATTTTTTTTTTCTAAAATGGCTAAACCGCTAACCTCACTCACTCAAAAGGATAGTAAGTTCGATTGGGGTGAAAAACAAGAAATGGCATTCCAAACGCTCAAAGATAAACTACATCAAGCGCCAATCTTATCACTCACAGACGGTACCGATGACTTCGTGGTGTACTGTGATGCATCGCGTCAAGGCTTGGGTTGCGTGTTAATGCAACGTGAAAAAGTCATTGCGTACGCGTCATGGCAGTTAAAAGTTCATGAAAAGAACTATACCACTCATGACCTGGAATTGGGTGCAGTGGTATTCGCTTTAAAAATTTGGTGCCATTATCTTATGGTACTAAGCGTACCATATTCACAGACCATAAAAGTATTCAACATTAAACATGCGCCAACGGCGAGGGGTAGAATTGTTGAATGACTACGACTGTGAAATCAAGTACCATCCGGGCAAAGCAAATGTTGTGAAGGATGCTTTGAGCCGGAAAGAGCGGGTCAAAATTTTACGAGTACGAGCTTTAGAGTTAACCATTCAGACGAGCTTCACTACTCGTGTGCATGATGCACAACTAAAAGCTTTAAAGTCGGAGAACATTCAAGCAGAATCCTTGCGAGGATTAGAGAAACAATTGGAAGAGAACAAAGATGGCACATGGTATTTCATGGGAAGAATCTAGATTCCTTACTTTGGCGGATTGCGAGACTTAGTGCTGGATGAGGCACACAAGTCAAAATATTCATTACATCCAGGTGATAAGATGTATCAGGATGTAAAGGAATATTACTAGTGGCCAAATCTCAAAGGAGATATTGCGACCTACGTTTGGGAAATGCCTAATTTGTGCAAAGGTCAAGGCCGAGTATCAAAAGCCATCTGGACTATTACAACAACCCGAGATTTTCGTTTGGAAAAGGGAACAGATATCAATGGATTTCATTATAGGACTCCCACGACCTCTCGAGGTCGTGACATGATTTGGGTTATCGTCGATCGATTAACCAAGTCAGCTTACTTCTTGCCAATTCGCGAGAAAGACAGTACAGAGAAGTTAGCTGAGCCTTATCTCAAAGAGATAATAGCACGTCATGGAGTGCCGATTTCAATAATCTCGGATTGCGATGGTCGCTTTGTGTCAAGAATATGGCAATCATTTCAAGAATCGCTTGGATTTCGTTTGGATCTAAGCACATCATTTCATCCGCAAACCGATAGACAAAGCGAACGAACCATCCAAACTTTGGAAGACATGCTTCGCGCCTGTGTGATGGATTTGGGCGGAAACTGGGATAATCATTTACCGCTGGTAGAGTTCACATATAATAACAGTTATCACACAAGCATTAAAGCCGCCCCATTCGAAGCACTATACGGACGGAAGTGCCGATCACCGCTGTGTTGGGCGGAAGTCGGAGACAAACAACTCATTGGCCCTGAATTAGTCCAAGATACTACTGACAAGATAGCAAAGATACGGGACCGTATCAAATGGGTTCGTGACAGACAAAATAGCTACGCGGACCAAAGACGTAAACCATTCGCCTTCGAGGTCGGAGACAAAGCATTACTGAAAGTCTCACCTTGGAAAGGCGTAGCTAGATTCGGGAAACGCAGAAAACTAAACCCGAGATACATTGGGCCATTTGAGATTCTAGAAAGGATCGGTACCGTCAAGTACAAGTTGAAACTGCCAGAAGAACTTAATAACGTACACGACACATTTCATGTGTCGAATCTCAAGAAAAGTCTGACCGTTGAAACAGTTATCATCCCAGCGGATGAAATTCTTATATACGACAAACTCCAGATTACTGAAGAACCTTTCGAGGTTGTGGACAGGAAAGTCCACAAGACAAGGAGAAGTCGTATCGAACTAGTCAAGGTCCGCTGGAATTCACGCCACGGACCCGAGTACACATGGGAACGTGAAGATCAGATTAAAGCAAAATATCCCCACCTGTTTAAGAAGACTCCTGCAAAGGATGACTCAACTTGAATTTCGGGACGAAATTCCCTTTAACAGGGGGAGAATGTGACAACTGGCAAATAACTGGTAATTCCGTACAATCTAATCACTATTTACATTTCTTAATCTCATGCATTTAGCGTAAATTAATTACGTAACTATGTCGTATACTGAATAACAGTGTTAGGACAAGAAAACAAAGCTAAAACATATGTTGGTTTTCGTCGTATGGCGAAACCAAGCTAACAATGTCCTAAAAGTGTTGGTAGAAAGTGCTGCGTGCACTATTCACGGTTACACTATTTTATGCCAGCAAACCGTGAAACTAGACCAAAACACTGAAAAACGACACTCGGATAACATAACTGAGTCCATTTATATGAGAAAACATTATTGTGAAAACATGGCTTACCAAGAAACAAGACTTTCCGGTATAACGCCCTAATCTCAAAAATGTCTGTTTCGGCTTAAAATATGGTATTTCTAATGCGTCCGAACTTATAACAAAGCTTTTCCGGGACTTCGGAATAATGTCAATTGATGAAAAATATACTAAAACAATAAGATGATATCAACGGAAGATCCAAAATCGCAAGTTTCCGGCGTTACGTCGCTATGCGCTAAACTAGTTCGTTAGCGACTCAACGAACTAGTAGGCGACAATTTTGGTCACGAAACAAGCAAACGAAGAATCTAGCGAGCTAGTTAAGCTAAATTTGAGACTCGGAATCACTTCCTACATCGTTCGGATGCGGTATTACAACTTGCGGAATTTCTTGTCGGTACGACATAAAAGCGTCGTAAACACGCCGACGACAAAACAAAAAGCATACCAAGTATCAAAACATGATTTTTACTAGTTTAGGGAACTAGTTAATAATAATTTTGGTTCCGAAGCACTAATTACCCCTTAATGGTGTAATTAAACCTCTAATCACCGAACTTCGCTTAATTACCAAAATATCTAGATTTTTAATAACTTTTTATAAAAAAAAGTTACACTTTACCCCCCCCCCCTAGTCAAATTCGGTCAACAAGTGGGTCCCACCCCACTTGATCTTTGATGAATACTTGGAAAGATATGAAGTATGGTGGTGTTGAAATTTTGTGTATATACCATCATTAAGGCCCCATTCTTATCCTATTTCACCACAACACTTCACATTCATTTTATCACATTTTCAAAACCACAAAACCTCCTCCCACACGTTTTTTTTTGGCAGCCAAGAACACCCACATTAAACCCACCATAAATCACTATTAAAGCCCATAAACTACTCATTTTCAAGGCACTTTAATGTCATTAACACTTGGGTTAAGCATGGAGCTTCATTAGGGGCTTTCTTGGGAGCTTAATCTCTTCTATTCTTCTTGTTTAATCACTTGCAAGATTGTGAGTCTTCTAAACATAATATTTATGCTTTATTTTACTAGTTAATCATAGAAGTACAAGTTGATGATCTTGAATTTAAAGCTTAACATAATCAAAAACCCTAATCACAAAGCTAATAAACACTAAATATGAATATATTATGTGTTGATTTATGTTGCTTAGTGTTAATATGTTCATGTGTTCATGATGATTATGTTATTTTTGTTGAGATTAGTAGATTAAAGTCTATGCTTATGATGATCAAGTTAATAGATTCATGTAGTATTTGATATTTGGGTTCATCTTACCATGATGAACATGAATATGTGATTTAAACATGATTATGTTTAAATCAAGAATGATCATCTACTTCAAAGATTATGAGCATTTGTATGTGAAGTTGATTTAGTAAATTTTGGGAAGATTAAACCAAGAATAATCATGTTAACAAGACTTTTGGAAGACACTAATAAACTTGATTTTTGGACATAAAGCAAGTTATAATGTTTTACTTTAAAAGGTAAAGTATAAAAAGTCTTGGAAATCTTCATAAAAATGTGGGAATTTTTATGAATGAAAAACAAGTTTAAACAAGTTCATATACATAATTAACTTGAAAAATGGTTAACTTTAAAGTGTTAAAAGATTTACCAAAGAAATGCTCATAATAAGCTTTGAAGGGTAAAGTGTGAGATTATTGTTATAAAACGATATTTAGTGAAACTTGGTAAATTGTGGTGATTTGAGAAAATTGATCATTGATTTAAACGCGTTTTTGTAACGTGGGAAACGTCATAGTTTATGGGAAACTATGGCGAATTTTTCTAAAAATCTAATCGCGATTAAAGATGGGATTAAAGGGTGATTAACAAGGTTAAACGCGATTAGTGGTCATAAACGTCATTTTGGAAACCCTAATGAGAATATTTAAGATTTAAATATTCAATAAGTTTCATGAACTTAAACTTATATTTTTACAAAAATAAATGGGTAAAAATATAACAATGTGAAAATATAATTTTTGGTAAGAAAAATTATATATTTTCGGAAACTTGCTAAGTGCTCGCAATGTGTGCTATATATGTGTATGTATTAGATACCCATAGGGTGATCAGAATAAATATACATACATGTTCTCACATGGTCCAAGAAGTGCTAGTAAAATCGGACAAATAAATAAAATGGCCGAAATGGAAATACATAACACTTGATGACGACAATTTGGGCGTATCGACATCGTAAACAGGTTACTACAATGTCGAGTCTAAAAATAACATATTTTTAGACACTAAAGCGAACATATAACTAAGTGGTCGAAAACAAGATCCGGAAAGTCGAAAACTATAAAAATTACCAAGTATTTTTCATGTGAAAAACGAACTTATTAAGTTACATGCTTGGTGAATTTTTGGTAAAAATTGCAAGAGTATATTTAATGGACTCACTAGAAAACTAGGGCTAGGCCCAATAACTAGAAAACTAGGGCTAGGCCCAATAACAAGAAAACTAGGGCTAGGCCCAATAACAAGAAAACTAGGGCTAGGCCCAATAACAAGAAAACTAGGGCTAGGCCCAATAATAATGATGACAAGCGAAAACATAATAAAGAATTCAAGATGAACAACTTGTACGAGGTCCGAAAGACCTAGTGTCTAATAAAGTTAGTACACATGTAGGTTAATTACACGTACGGACGCTCGCTACGGTATTACATACAAGGAACGCAAATTTGTGAGTTCATGTCCCTCCTTTCACTGTTTTCAATGTTTTGTTTTCAAAAACATCGAGGGGAAATACATGTTAAACTATTGGTATGTTAATTACGGAGTAGGAAACAGGGTCAATGTGCATAAGTAGGGAATACACACTAATAACCATTAATCACGTAGTGACCAAGGTGCAAAAGGTGTAGATCTATTGGGCTTGAGGCACGCCCCACTCCTAGTTGTTAACCGTGGAGTGCTTTTGTTGATCCCAATGCGAACTAAGTGTCTATGGGTTGGTTATTCTGCTTATGGCGCATTATGTCAGGGGGCTAGCTACCCACTGATAGATCTTAAATAGACTCCATGATTTTAAATCAGAACATACCAGGATTACAAGATAACGAGTACTAGATTTCATACGATATCAAATACTGCATGAACTCGCTCAACTTTTTGTTGACTTTTTAAAACTACATGTATTTCAGGAAACAGGTCTTGAGCCGGTGATTCACTATGGGATTCGGGAAAACAAATGACAACGATGGCCACTTTTGGGAGGGATTGTCTTTTATATCCCAACTTCGTATGAGTATATAGGGGACAAAACCTCACTATGTGTTGTGTCAAAAACTATCTTTTGTTATGTGTAAAATAACTTAGAACTATGCTATGTCAAACGTTGTTGAACTTGGAAACTATGTTAAAAACTTGTAATCTTTTGTCGAAAACTAGATATCTATGGCATCGTTGTTGGTTCATGTTGTTAATACATTTGGATGCAATGATTACCTTTCTTACGTCACACACAATACGCTTCCGCTACTAGCAGGGTGTGACAACTCGAAAGCGACATGAAGGCAAGATATCCACAGTTGTTTAATTAAGAAATTTGTAGACTTATAGATCAGGTGTTTTCGCACAACATATCCGAGTTTTAGCAATTTTATCCGTAAAAAGTTGTTTAATTTGGCGATTTTCAGAGAAAAACAAGATGAATATGAAAGATGAAGAAATTGGTCAAATCTGAGTGTGTTTAATCATCACAATCGATCACCTGCTCAGATACCACTTGTAGGATCGGTTTTGACTCCGTTACGATTATGATTAGTCACACACGTTCACGGATTCCGCACGTCTCCGAGCCAACAAATATCCGCGCGAATAGGCTAAACAACAAGTCAATACGGATATGTTATCCGCACGGATTGCCATCCGTACGGTGAACATCAACAACAACATTCAACATTTTTCTAACAAAATTTAAATTTCTCACAAACGGCTTCGAATTAAGATCTGAAACTTTATAGGCTTTTAGATCAGACAATTTCGCATAACATATCCAAAAATCAGCGATTTTCATCTGTAAAAGTCGATTAATCTGACGATTCTCAGTGGTCCAAACGAAGGACTCTCACATGTGATCCACGGTTAGTTACGGCTTTCAGCTTAATTTCGGGACGAAATTCCCTAAACAAGGGGAGGCTGTAACACCCCGTGTTTTCACTAGTGAAAGTCAAAGTCAAGGTAAAAGTCAACGACCGATTTCACGCAACTTGAATCGTAGAAATGTTTTTATTTTAACTATATTATGTGGAGTAAGTGTCGTACATTGCAATAATCGACTCATATTAATCGTATTTCAATCGACCTACGACTGTGAATGATAGGAAGTAACAATGCGATAAAGTTAACTAAGCTATGCTAATCGAATCGACATCAAATCGTAACTCGAGCTACGTATTTTACTCGTCACTATACGTGTGTGTGTGCCTTACGTGTTACCTGTGCATGTTCATTTTATGTTATGTTGTGATAATCAAGCGAACTCAATCGAACTCGAAGTCTAACTCGAATGTAAACGAACCCGAACCCGAATTCCGAGTCGAACCATATAAGAAGTAGTTGGGACTGAAAGTAATTTGACTAGGAAACCCTATCGAATCGCTCGAAAACCAAAGCCGAAGCGTCGTCGCACCGAACGCACCAAATCAGGCGACATCCGAACGGATGGTCAATCCGCACGGATTGCCAATCCGCACGGATTGCCAATCCGCACGGATTGCCAATCCGCACGGATAGCCTATCCGGGTACGTGCCATCCGCACGGCTCACCCTTTCCCCTTTTAGCATCCTATAAATACACGGGTCACTCTCCAACTTTTCCACTTTTGGCAAGTGACGTCCGAACCGCACGCATTCTTCACTTTTTCTCAGATTTCTCTCAATCCAGGTAAGATCTTGCACTAATTCTTGTACATTCTTGATCACTACACAATTCTACACCTTTTCATCTTTCAAATCTCAACTTTTAACCATGAAATCATCAAGATTTGAGGTATCCTCGGGTGACGTCACCATGAAGTTCTTATGAACTTCAAGCTTGTCCTCATTCCACCAAGAATAACTCAGATCTGAACGATTTCCATAAGATTTCACAACAACTTCACCTAAATCTAAGCTTTTCTAAGGATAAAAGAGTTGGAAGAAATAAACCTAAGTTCTCTCCTTCTTTTACCCTTAAAATCGGTACGAATCTGATCGGTTCTAGTGTTCTACTCGTTAATAGTGATGCACTAGTCCTAGATCTGGATTCTACCCACCAGACACCTGATTTCGGGGTCAACCAGAACGACCGTTCTGAGTCGCCGACAGGCCAAGTTAGGGTGGTTCCTGACCGGTCTAGTCGTGCGGGTGAGAATACAACTCCAAGTGGTTACCACGCAATCAGAACGTCTCGATAAACGACAACAGAAACCAAGAGTAGACGAACGGAACAATCAGACCAGGGACTGTCCGCACGGACAAGCTGTCCGCACGGACAAGCTATACGGACGGATTGTCACCCGGACGAGCTACCCTTGGGACCCACTTTCCAAACAAGGTTTGAGTATCGACGAATGAGCAATCCGGACGGACGACCTCTGAATGGATTACTCTTCGGATCATGAGATACTAAGGCCTTAAAACAAATTCCAACATGTTCATCCGCACGGACAGGTTGCCCGTACGGACAGAATATCTGGACGGATTGTCACTGTCCGCACGAGTAAGCTATCCGGACGGATTGTCACTATCCGCACAGATTACCATCCGGGCGGATTACCTAATCTACTTAGTGACTCAGCCCTAAAGACGTTGTCCGCACGGACTGCCATCCGGACGGATTGTTGTCCGCGCGACCGGCTTGAAGGGTAGAGGTACTTAGGTGTTTTCTAAATGATACAACCAAAACTCCAAAGCACAAGCCATCATACACAAACACATCCTTGACTTAGGAAGAAACAATCCACTTGAACGTTTATCCGCACGAACAACTTGTCCGTACGGATAAACAATCCGCACGAGCGACTAATCCGCATGGATTACCATCCGCACGGACACCATCCGCACGGATCACCATCCGCACGGATCACCATCCGCACGGATAGTTCGCCCGCACGGATAACTTCCTCCCACGGATAGTTGATCCGCACGATCAGTTATCCTACCCGCTCTCACTTTGTACTGTTTTACGCGCCACTTATCGTTACGTTATCGAATCTATTCAGGCTAACCGTACTCGCTGAAAAGCGCTCCCTTCAATCCATAATCGCTGTGAGTATACTCGAACCCTTTTTGCTTTAGCACTTTTGGGTGTTACATACGTTACGAATATTCAAACTACAACTATCACACTACTCAAGCTATTTTAACGCTAAACCTTTTATGCATGTTATACGTGGCTTATGAATGCTTGTTGTTATGTTTACACATGGAATGCTGTCTACCTGCCTTAGCAACGATAGTACTATAGTTTGGACTCAGCACTCGTTCACACGGGGGTTGTTAAGGATCATTTACTTGCATGGATTACAGTGGTAATCATGTATTGCGAACTGCCTCGGGCAGTCAACCCGCAGTCATTGGTATCGATGGGTCTATGTCGATAACTAACGTGCTTCATTTCACTATGTGTACGTGCTGGTTATGCGTAAACGAATTCGAACTCTATTATGCTATTATCAAACTTGTATTCTCACCTTTACATTTTATGTATTGACTTTATTTTAACGTATGTGACAGGTGTTTAGGTTGCTTGTTTGCTCTTTGTGCTGTGAGGAAATCGAAGCTAGGAACTGGAGTCCTAGAAACCAACGAATAAATTAGTTATGTTTAAATCTGAGTTGTCGGAACATGATATTTGTCTTGATGCTTGTCTGTAATAATTATTTAACTATTTGAGATACGGTATGGGACGTATTATTTAATTAAATGGTAATGATAGTTGTTATGGAAACTTCTGGACAATCTGTTTCGCTCAGTGCCACGCCCCGATGATTCCGCCATCGGTTGGGGTGTGACATCTTATATCCGAATAATTACTCGTTTAGGAATATATTCTTCGTGTGTGGTCATCCAGAGGCACAAGTTTGGCATGTTGACACTTTTAGTCCTGAAGAAACACTGAACTAATTATGGGATTAATCAGTTTGGTTTATGCTTCTATCATAGTGGTTAATCTTCTTATAACTTTCTGAGCTGCTTAATGATCTTCTAATCCTGCAAAACAGAACACCGTTACTCGTTAAGAGTGGAATATGGGGGTTTCCCTCTTAACCGGGCTCCGGCGTGAGAATAAGCGACCGTTTTGAGGAGATAAGTGTGTATTAAGAGTGAGAGTATAGGGAGTAGAATGTTTAACCTGTGGACTGAGGTCTCTATTTATAGTCGGAGAGGTGTAAGAGGATGTGGGCTCATGGGCCTTAGGCCGGAAGGCGACAACTTAATGGGTATGCTCCTAGTCTCACTGGTGTCGACCGTTAGTGGCTTCTAGGAGTTTCTTTGTGCTGGCGCACCATGATTGGAGCCACGTGTCATGGTTGTCGGCCTGGCCGCCCTTCTGCCCTCAGCAGGTAAGTGGAGATCGTGGGGCAGGTGTCTCTGCCCTGTGATTGGTGCCACGTAGGCGTCCTTAAGTACTTTCTGTCTCCTGCATATCAGACGATCGTGGAGCATGATTGAGCAGGACTAGAAGGACGCCGATTGGCCCTTTCATTCTGCCACTTGTACCTTGTGTACTATCTGAAACAGCCTTGCGCCGTAGTCACGCGTGATTCTTGCTGAACACGTAACAACCCCGCGCAGGGTACGGGTTACTGAATGCTCCTTCAGAATGCTAAGTGTTGGAAGTGGAGCTTTCTATTGCTCAGACCTCGCGCAGGATCAAAGAATGTTGAAGTAGCCCGCGCGAGGTTGGCAATAAGAAATGTGTTGAATAAGGAGTATGGTCCTGCGCACAACCTGAATAAAGGTTTGCGCGGCTTTTTTGGGACCATACCCCTTCAAGTCCCCCCAGTCCAGTGCTGCACCATGCGCGAGGCAAGTGGTTGGAGCTCTGGACTTAGAAAAAGGTGCAGAAAATGCTTGTTTTTTTTTATTGGTAGGGGCGCGCATGAAAAATGTTTTGACAGTTGTTACGGCGCGACTACATATCTGGCAGCTGATGATTCTTTGTTTTGTGTTGATAGCGCGCGGATGCCTTGGGTGACCATGCATATTGCGCTACCTGGGTAACTTCTGCATTAAGTTTCTGGGAATTTGGGCGGGAAAATCCTCGAAATTTGAAATCTGACAAGTTGGTGGGAAACGTCGTTGATGATGACGTTTGAGTTGACCACTTACACGGCTGTCATCAAGTTGTTTCTAACGGTTTGGCTTTCCGTCAGGAGAGTGAGCTCCACGCGCGCGTGGTAATCGTCACTCCGGGATTCTCGCCCTACGTGGCGTCTTCTGATTTGTCACGCGCGCGGCGATCTTGGCACGTTTACCCATCGCATTAAATGCGATGGGTATATATATCCGATGAGATGGGGGAGGAAATCACTTTTTTCCTCTTCTGCTGTCGTCTTTCTTTTCCTCCTGCTTTCGAGTTCTTTGAATCTTCAAATCACTGAAGAACACGATAGCAGATCTTCAAAATTCTACACATCTTCACAACTTCTTTCGGGACTTTCGGAGTTTAAACTCATATTCCTGGCTGAAGAACATCATGAAGACAATCCCGGTGAAGAAGGTCCTGTTCCCGTCCTCAGGTGGGATTTAGGGCTGTTCGAGCAGATTGTTCGGAGTTTCCGGTTTCCACCGGAATGGGATGCCAGGTATCCCGGTCAGAATCAGACGGCCGTTGATGCACCGCCGGGGTACATTACGTTATTTGAAGATTTCTTTCATCAGGGCAACTTTCGGTTGCCGGCGACCAATTTTATGGCCCATATTCTTCAGTTTTATGGGTTCCATATCTCCCAGATGAGTCCCCCTGGGTTGGTTAGGGTTCGACACTTCGAATTTCTTTGTTGATCTCATGACATAGAGCCAACCGTGGAAAGATTCAGAGTCTTTTACCAGTTGATCAGAAACATGGGATTCTACTCGTTTGCCAATCGAGGGGCCGCGAAGAAGATACTCCTGAACCCTCCCAAGAGTTTCCATGACTGGAAGCCAAAGTTCTTTTATATTCGCGAGGAGGTGATCCCGATCGCCATGACTTTCCGTCCATGGTCTGAACCAATCTTGAAGGAAGATCTGGCGATCCCCAAGAATGAGGCTTGGTATCAGAAGCTTACTGCCACCCCAAACCGAGTGTTCGGTGAGAACGTCTTGGTAGCGGCGCGGATGAGCGACCAGTGGCCGGCAGATAGCAAGGACGTTCCAATTTTGATGTTCAACGATAGAGGTTAGTAATTTTCTTAGTTTCTTTGATTTCTTATTTCGTAACTTGTGTTTATTTATGTAATTTGACGTGTAGAGGCGCATCTGTATCAAGCTGCCTTCCCCACTTTTGGCGGATCTATGGGTGTGCGCCCGCTGAAGGCTGGAGAAGAATACTGGTATGACCAGATTAAGGGTTGCTGATGGTTTCGCCGATCCACCTACTGCAACCGAAGGTGCGCATATACCTAACCCTCTTCCCTTGCGCGCTTTGACTTCTGCTGGGAAAGAGATTGTTTATCTTTCCAGCGAGGAGTCTGTCGGATCTTCCAATGGAGAGTTAAGTTCCTGGTCTACCATCTTTGCAGGTGTGTTGCGCGACTTGGGTATCGACCCCGAAGAGAAGAAGAAGAAACCCAAGAAGAAGAAGGTTATCACTATTGATGCCGATGTCACCAGTAAGAAGGGTGGAAGTAGCCGCGCAACCGCTGGTGTTGCTGATAAAGGTATCCTCCGCCTTCGTCAAAGTAACATAGAAGATTTCGTTATTATTAGTGACTCATTTGAAGGTTTATCGCGCGTAGGCGAGAAGAAGGCAGGAGCTGCTGGTTCAAGGAGCTCGGGGAGCGAGGTTTCTCGCAACCCTGATGCTGGGGCCACTCCATCTTCTCTCATGCATGAAGAAGAAGAGGACGAAGAAGTAGAGGAGGAAGAGCCTGCTGTGAAGTTGATCAGGAAAAGGAGTAGGGAGGCTGCGGTTGGTGTGTCTGTAATGCCAAAACCTGGTGAAGTCCCCCTGATCGGAAAAAAGAGCAACTTGCGCTCTCTTTACAGATTTTCTCCTGGTTAGCTTCCTGGATCTTACTTTTTATGTTCCTTTGTCAACTCTTTTAACACTTTATTTTTGCAGAGGCTAAAAAGAAGACCCCTGAAAAGAAGGGAGTTGTCATCACAGAGCCCTCAGAGCCGGCACTTAAAAGGCCCAAGGTCACCGTCAAACCCTTCAAGGGTGCTGAGTCTGAGAAGGAGAAGCAAAAAGCTGGCGAGAAGCCTGTTAAAGAGAAGGAGAATGAGAGAAAGAGAGCTGCTGACAAGCCTCTTACTGAGCCCAAGGAGCTCGAGGTTACTGCTGTAATCCTTCCTGAAAAGGCGCAGGGTCCGGAGGTCGTTCACATCACAGGGCTTGACCAGCCCATTTCTGAGAGAAGGAAAGAACCAGAAATTGAGAAAGTAGTGCAATCTGCGCAGCCTGATCCTTCCCTTTAGGCTGTTAAAATAACTTCTGGTGCTGGGTTATCAGGCTCTGGTGCTCATCAAGACAGATCTGCTGCTGCAGGAGGCGCGAGTGCTGGTTTTGCTGCTGGCCAGGCTGGCGTGGGAAGACAAGGTGCAATGCCACACTCTCCGATAGGCCCCAAGGATACCTTGGGAGATCTTTACTATAAGTCTTATACCGAGGAGAGTCGTGGTGACGCTCCGCACCAACCGCCATGGGGTCTGAAACAAAAAGACACTTTTCTGGAGTTCGCTCCTTGTCGCGACCGGTTTCTGAACTCCATTCCTCCTGGTGAGGTTAACCGACAAAGAGCGCGAACCCACAACGGGTTGTATCATGCTTACGTTGTTGGTGAGGCCAACACCCGTGCTGCTAACCATCAAATTGTTCGCGAGTGGCGGACCATGGTTAGGGAGAAGGAGGAATGGGAGAAATACCGCGAGCGGTTGTTAAGGCATGTCAAAGACTTTGAAAAGTCGAAAGCTGCCTTTGATGAGGAAAAGGAAAAATTCGAATCTGATAAGAGATCAGAGGAGTGGGGCCGCGAAGGCCTTAAGGGCAAGCTTCGCGTGGCTGAAGACCTCTTAGCAAAGGAGCGTGCTGACTGAAGAAGATTTGTGCAAAAGACAACGAGCGCATGTACGCGGCTAGAGCTAAAATTACCGATCTTGAGAGTCAAGTTACGGAGTTGAAAAGGAAAGTTGACGATGCGCAAGCTGCTAAGGATCAAGTTGAGGTGCGTAAAGCGTTATCCTTTTATGTCTTCTGCTTGTAGAATTATCTTAGTCTTTTATCCTTTTCAGGCTGAGTTTAAGGCGCAGGTATCCAGTAAGGATAAAGATCTGGCTGCCAAGGACGTTGAAATCGCAGAGTTGAAGCGTCGCCTGCAAGAGCAGGTTGACAAAAGTGAGTCCTTGGAGATCGATCTTGAGGCCGAAAGGTCGAAGGCTGCTTCTGCTGAGGAAGCCAGGCAAAGGGCCGAGGAGGCGCGTGCCATAAGTTCGTCTGCCCTGAATGTGGCGCAAAATAACTATGTTGAGGTCCAGGGTATTGTTGACACGCTGTCCTCAGAGGCTGAATGGCTGCGCAGCAGGGGAATAGTGCTGGTATTGTTCTCTTTTTAACTTGGGTTTTATTTACTAAAGTCAGTTTCTCATTTGTTTGTTTTGGTGTAGATGGCAAACTCGATTTTGAATGCTGGAGAACTGGACGGGAGTGTTGCTACTCTCATAGATGCCTCGCGCGCGGTCGATCATCGTGGAGGTTATCTAGAATGTGCACAGCATGTCGAGGAGGTTTTTGGGCAAGAGTTCGACACCAATCACTGTTCAGTGACAGACGAGGCCAATGCGGAGTTGGCTCGTGCTGAAAATGCCTACGATCACTTAGCGCTGCCCGTGATGGACTTGGTCACAAAAGCTTTAGAGCATGATGACTGGTGTCATCGTCTTAAGGCTATTCTGGACCCACCAGAGATGGTTAGTTTATCTGATGAGGAGGAAACGGCTGGCAATGATGGCGATGGCGAAGGCGATGGTGATGGCGCTAAGCACGACGATGATGATGCTGGTGATGGCTTTGAATAGATAGCGTTTTCAGGCTTTGTGCCTTGTAATTTTTAGGTTTTGAATGTTACCATTTGCGCGGTCGCGCTTGTTTTGGATCAGATGAATGATAATTAGTCTTTATGTGACTTTTGCGCGATTGCGCTTGTTAAACATGGTGTTTATGTTTATTTTATTCCGTTACAATTATTGCACTGTTGTTAGAAACTTTGTTTAAGTTAGCGCGAATAAATTTAAGTGTGGCTCTTGTGCGAGTGTGACTGCCCGGTCTCGCGCTATGTTCGCGGAGGACCTTGGAGGCGTAACTCAAGAGCTCGTAATTCACTGGAGTGTTTTCATGCTAATCAAAAGTTTAACATGCATTTGTAACGTAAAGAGTCATCATGGTAAAGAAAACATGTCATATGCTTTCATTGATTGTGAAACAGGCGCTTAGGCCATCATACATCGCATACAAGTAGCAAAAAGGGGCGTTTAGCCAACATAGGAAATTAGGAAGGGCGCGTGGCCTAGAATAATTACATATAGCACTTGCGCAGTTGTTGCGCATTCCACGTGCGTGGGATGATGTGTCCATCCAGGGTGCGCAATTTGTATGCCCCTTTTCCTAACACTTCGTGAACCAAGTATGGGCCTTCCCATTTGGGTGCTAGTTTTCCTGGGCGTTCAGTGTTTGAAGCTTCGTTGTCTCGGAAGACGTATTCTCCTGGAGTGAAGGTACAAATGCGGACTCTCGCATTGTAGTACCTTTCCAGTTGTGTCTTGTACTTTGCTTCTTTAATACGCGCAATCTCGCGTCTTTCTTCCAGTAAATCCAAATCGAGACGGCGCTCTGCTTCATTATCAAGCGTGTTGACTGCTGTCAAGCGCGGTGAGGGGAGTCCAACTTCCGCCGGGATAACTGCCTCTGAGCCGTATACTAGGCTAAAAGGAGTTTCGCCAGTGCTTGTCTTCGGCATGGTTCGATGAGCCCACAGGATGCTTGGGAGCTCATCTACCCAGCCTCTTCTCTTTGTGCCCAGTCGGGCTTTTATCCCCTCGACGATACTTTTGTTAACACTTTCCACTTGACCATTGCCTTGAGGATGCGCAACGGAGGAGAAGGTATGTTCAATCTTCATTTCCTTCATCCGATTTTGAAGATCCTCGGAAGCAAAATTGGTACCGTTGTCTGTGACGATTTTGAGTGGAAGACCAAATCTACAAATGATGTGTTCCCAAATAAACTTGCGCACCATCATTGCAGTGGTTGAGGCGAGAGCCTTGGCCTCCACCCACTTAGTAAAATAATCAACGGCCACGATTATGAACTTCACGGCTCCCGGAGCATTAGGGAAAGGTCCCACCATATCAATTCCCCACTGCTGAAAAGGCCAAGCAGTGGATATGGGGATAAGATCATTCTTTGGGCGCAGGGTTTTTGGAGAATGTCGCTGGCAGGAGTCGCATTTGCACAGCTCCTTCAGGGCGTCGACATGCATCCCTGGCTAATAATATCCAGCGTTCATAATCTTCGCGACAACCATGCGTGGTCCTGCATGGATGCCACAGATCCCTTGGTGAATCTCCCTGATCAAGTAATTCGCATCTTGGGGGTCCACGCAGCGCAGGAGTGGCCCTAAGAAGGATTTCTGGTATAAGATACCACCATTCATCTCGTAATGCAGAGCTTTGTTCTGAATCTTCCTTGCATCTGCTTTGCTCTCAGGGAGTATTCCTTCTTGCAAATACTGAATTATAGGGGTCATCCAAGATGGCTGCCCGACTTTGATCACATTTACCTGGCGTAGCAGGACTGATGGATTTTTGAGTACCTCAATCCTGACATCTTTGGCGAGATGTTGAAAAGAGGTTGAAGCAAGCTTGCTCAAGGCGTCTGCTGGTTTCTTTTCGGAGCGATTGATGTGGACTACCTTGTAATATTTGAACTGTTGAAGCAACTCTTTTGCTTGATCTAAATACAGGGCCATAACTTTGCCCTTTGCATCGTATATACCGTTAATTTGGCTGGCGATCAAGAGTGAATCAACGTGTGCTTGTAGATTTTTAGCTCCCATTTTTATGGCGAGGCGTAAGCCTGCCAGAAATGCCTCGTACTCCGCCTCGTTGTTGGTATTCTTGAAATCCAACTTGATGGTGTAAGTAAATTCATGCTTTTCGGGGCTCACAAGGCGCAACCCGGCTCGTGCGCCATCTTCGTCTGAGGCCCCATCTGTGTACAGCAACCATAACTCCTTGGACGTATCTTTTTCAGGAGTTTTGACAATCTCACATTCTTTAATTTTATCAACTGGGACTTCCGTGATGAAGTCCGCTAGAACTTGACCTTTGATGGCCGGGCGCGGCCTGTACATGATGTTGTGGCCCCCCATCTCGATCGCCCACTTTGCTAGCCGCCCAGACGTCTCTGGTTTTTGCAATATCATGCCGATGTGAAAGTTGGCGAGCACCATGATCACGTGCCCTGTAAAGTATCTGCGCAGCCTTCTAGAAGCATGTAGTAATGCAAGTACCAACTTTTCCATTGTTGAATATCTCGTTTCTGGGTCGGTGAGCACCCTGCTGACGTAATAAATTGGAGTTTGGACTCCATTTCTCTCTACCAGTAATACCGATCCCACTGCCTTGTCCGATGATGAGAAGTACAAGATGAGCGGCTCCTTTTAGAACGGTGCAGTCAGGGTAGGGAGTTCGATCAAACACTCCTTCATTTGCTGAAAAGCAACCTCTGCTTCAGACGTCCACTTGAATTCTTGTTTTTTTACACAATTGCGCAGAGTGCTGATAAAAGGATATGACTTCGCGGCGTGGTTTGACAGAAAACGGTTAAGCGCGGCTAGGCGGCCGGCCAACCTTTGCATCTCCTTGATTGTTCGTGGTGATGGCATTCGTTCTATTGCTTGGACCTTTTCCGGATTGACTTTAAATCCGCCATTAGTGACTATGAAGCCTAAGAATTTTCCTTCCTCCATGCCAAAGGAGCATTTGGCTGGATTCAATTTCATATTCACGCTTCTCAATGAGTTGAATGTTTTCTCGATGTCTTTCAATATTTGGTCCTCTTTAGGACTTTTGACCACCAGATCATCAATATAAACCTCGATATGCTTCCCAATATCTCCCGCGAAGGTCTTATCCATCAGGCGCTGGTATGTGGCGCCAGCGTTTTTGAGGCCGAATGGCATCTTTGTATAACAGAAGATCCCGAGATCGGTCCGAAAAGCTGTCTAGTCTTCGTCCTCGAACTTCATTTGAACCTGATGGTACCCCTTATAGCAATCTAAGAAGCATTTCCATCTGTATGGTGCGAGAGAGTCTATCTTTTTGTCGATCTCAGGCAAAGAGTAGCAGTCTTTTGGTCATGCCTTGTTGAGATCGGTATAATCAACGCACATTCTCCATCCTCCACTAGACTTCTCCACCATCACTGGGTTCGCGACCCAACTTTGATAACGTACTTCTCGCAAGATTCCTGCCTTTAGTAGCTCACATACCTGCTCGTTCATCGCTTTAGTCTTATCCACCCCTAAGCTGCGTCTTCTTTGCACTTTTGGTTCGACAGAGGGATAAGTATTCAGACAATGCTCGGTAATGTCGCGCGGGACACCGGTCATGTCGGCCGGAGTCCAGGCGAATATATCCATATTCCTGAACAGGAGTTGTTTGAGATGCGTTCTGATGTTTGGTGAGATTGCGTGGCCTATCGTCACCGTTTGCTCCGGGTACTTGCGGTTTAGCACCCATTTTTCTGGCTCGGTTGTTGAAACCTTCGCCGCTTTTGTTGGGCGTATTTCTTCTGTCGACATTACTTCTTTCTTGGCATAGATAATTGCCACCCCCGTCTCAGTTGGAAACCCTATCGCTGAGTGGGGCGTGGAGGTTATCATGTTCAGTTCGCCTTGGGTTTCTCTCCCAATCAACACATCATGTCTCGATTTGACAGGCATCACCATGAAGTTTACATTCCTTGTTCTTGAATGCTTCCCGTCAGAAAGCGTGACGGGGAAGCTGATTTGGCCTAGTGGGAAAACCATTTCGTTGCAAAATCCTGACAGAGGATAATCATCCGGCTCAAGTCTCGCTTTATCTTCATCATCAAACTGATTAAAGCATTGCTCATAGATGATATCAGCTGTACTTCCCGGGTCAATGAAGACATACTCCGTTTCATAATGGCCGATAATACCGGTGACGACGATGGGTCGTGTGGCGCGAGGACCCCCGCGCACCACCGGGAAGATGACTTGTTGCTCTTGCCATGTCGGCTCGTAGGGTCGTTTGCCTTTATCTCTCGTGCTATACCTTGGACCATTGACCATGTGCGTTTCCAAACGTCTAACTTTTTTCTCTCTTCCATCATCATTGCGCTGGATATGACGTGTCTCTTTGCGAACGTTCTTTACCAGATGGCCTAGCTTTCCGCTTTTCAGCGCTTTCTCGATCTCTTGACGTAAGCTGATACAGTCATCTGTAAGATGGCCTGTATCCTTGTGAAAATCACAGTACAAGTTCGGGTCCTGGCCCTTCTTGTTCGTCATAGGCCTTGGAGCCTTGAAGTCGTGATTCTCCGTCATTAACACCTGTTTTGGTGTCTTCGTGAGCGGAGTCCAATGCTTTTCTCGGTTATCATGCCTGACTGCTTTTCGATACCCGATTCTATCAATTGTTTCGCGCGCATCTTCTCTATAGCGCTGCCTCTCTTCATGGCTCCTTGATCTTCCAGATTTCCAATCGTTACTTTTGTGCTTGTTGCGCTTACTGTTATCGCGCGAGTTTCCCTTGGAGAATCGATCTTCAATATAAGAGTTGTTGTTACCGGCCAGTGACTCCTCAGTTTGCGCGACTATTTTCGCGGCTTCCATGAGCTTATCCCATTCTTTGGGCATTCCATCTTTCCCAGTGATAGTTCTGATGAGACTATCACAGCGAATGGCTTTCTTGAAGTGGCAGCGCATGAGTTATTCACTTACGCCGCCAATTTCCAAACACTCCTTGTTGAAGCGAGTGATGAAATCTTCTAGACCCTCGTTCTCTCTGCGCCAGATGTCCGCTACCTCGGCTGTATCGCGCTGGTAACGTCTCTGCTGGCTGAAGTGATTCACAAACTGTGTCCTGAAATCAACCCATGACTTGATCTTTCCCGGAGGGAGGCTGTCGAACCACGCGCGAGCATCCCCTGTAAGAGTTTGAATAAACAGATGGCACCACATGGGCATATTCCATCCTCCCATGCAACCAACGCTTGTGAAAACTCTGACGTGATCATCAGGATCAGTCAATCCATTAAACTTTCCAACTGTCGAAGGTAATTTCTCCCTTGATAGCGGCGCCAGCGCGATTTTTGAATGAACTTTGAATGTTCTGCAGCTTCAGCTGGTCGATAGGCAAGGCGAAAGTCTCGCTCTGCCTCTTTAGTGTACCCTACGTGTTGTCTTGGTTTGTAATACTCGTGATTCTTCTGCAAGCGATTGAAGACTGATGACCCTTCGTCATCTTGCCAAGTTGGGTCGTCTGGATCTGTGTCATTCCATTCGTTATTCATATTGTGCGGCGTGAGCCGGCTATGAACTGGGCCTCTTTGGACATTTGACGGGTGGTCATAATAGCTTTCTGTCTCTCCCCGTGTGTCGCGCGTGTCGTGCACGCTTAGCCTTCTCGTAGGGGGAGGTCTGTTAGCTCTTCCTTGGATGTTTTGCTATGGGGGTATCTGGCGCGCCCCATGACTCTGTCCCTGGGGTGTAATGAAGGACGGTTCTGCCGTTAAGACTGCTTGTTATGCGCTCAAAGATTGATACACCGCATTAATGGTGGCAATTTGCTTGGCGTACCACGAGGCTAGAGTTTCGCCCTCTGGTAGCCCTAATAGTGCTGAAATGTTCTGAGGTGGAGCTGGGTTTGAAGGTCCAGCACCATTGTTTCCTGGGGTTACCGTCTGGGTGATGCGAGTGATGCTCGCGCGGGGTCCCCCAGTGTTGGTTACTTCGATCTCACCGATTTCTTCTACATGTTGGACTTGGACGTTTTGATTGTCCTCCCCCAACACTGCATTAGAGTTTGCTCCAAAACCAAACTCAGGAATGATTCCTTGACCAACCATGATCGAAGGAAAAAACAACGAAAACTCAGAAAAAAGAAGATGAAAGTGATTTGTAGAAAACCGGTGGGCGCCAATGAAGAAACACTGAACTAATTATGGGATTAATCAGTTTGGTTTATGCTTCTATCATAGTGGTTAATCTTCTTATAACTTTCTGAGCTGCTTAATGATCTTCTAATCCTGCAAAACAGAACACCGTTACTCGTTAAAAGGGGAATATGGGGGTTTCCCTCTTAACCGGGCTCCGGCGTGAGAATAAGCGACCGTTTTGAGGAGATAAGTGTGTATTAAGAGTGAGAGTAGAGGGAGTAGAATGTTTAACCTGTGGACTGAGGTCTCTATTTATAGTCGGAGAGGTGTAAGAGGATGTGGGCTCATGGGCCTTAGGCCGGAAGGCGACAACTTAATGGGTATGCTCCTTGTCTCACTGGTGTCGACCGTTAGTGGCTTCCAGGAGTTTCTTTGTGCTGGCGCACCGTGATTGGAGCCACGTGTCATGGTTGTCGGCCTGGCCGCCCTTCTGCCCTTAGCAGGTAAGTGGAGATCGTGGGGCAGGTGTCTCTGCCCTGTGATTGGTGCCACGTAGGCGTCCTTAAGTACTTTCTGTCTCCTGCATGTCAGACGATCGTGGAGCACGATTGAGCAGGACTAGAAGGACGCCGATTGGCCCTTTCATTCTGCCACTTGTACCTTGTGTACTATCTGAAACAGCCTTGCGCCGTAGTCACGCGTGATTCTTGTTGAACACGTAACTACTCCGCGCAGGGTACGGGTTACTGAATGCTCCTTCAGAATTCTAAGTGTTGGAAGTGGAGCTTTCTATTGCTCAGACCTCACGCAGGATCAAAGAATGTTGAAGTAGCCCGCGCGAGGTTGGCAATAAGAAATGTGCTGAATAAGGAGTATGGTCCTGCACGTAACCTGAATAAAGGTTTGCGCGGCTTTTATTGGGACCATACCCCTTCAAGTCCCTTCGCATACATATTTTCATTGTTTGACAACTTTAGTCCTTGTAATTCAATCTTTCACAAGATTAGGGTTTAGGACACGTGTCTTCGTATTAATGGACACATTTTTACGAGGTGTTACTAATACTAATGTCAAACCCCAAGTGTCCATAAGAATTAAGTGTCCCTCGCCAGAAAAGTAACAAGCCCAGAAGCTCGAGAGCTACTCGTGATCGGCTCGGTTAAAAGCTCGAACGAGCCGAGCCTTAACGAGCCCGAGCCCGAGCCTAAAATAGAGCTCGTTTTGTTTAACGAGCCCGAGCTCGAGCCCGAAATACAAAGCTTGTTTAGGCTCGCGAGCCTAAACGAGCCCGTACAAAATTTTAATTTTTTTATATATAATATATTAATAATGATGATAACATTATTGAGCCGAGCTAGAGCCGAGCTTTGCCTCGTTTAAGCGATGATGAAGTGAGCTCGAGCCGAGCTTTTAGCTCGTTTAAGGTTGTTCTCAAAATAGTTCGAGCCGAGTCGAGCCGAGTCGAGCTCGAGCTTTGGGGTTTACTCGCGAGCCGAGCTCGAGCTCAAATAAGCCGGCTCGAACCGAGCCGAGCTCGAGCTCGAGCTTCATAAAAACCTAACGAGCCGAGCTCGAGCCTGGTCGAGCTCGGGCTCGGCCCGGCTCGTTTACACCCCTAGTTATGAATAAAAGCTTAACAAGACCCCGCCGGGGGCGTGCTACTCCTATAGCGCTACATATGTTAAGTTTGGGCTAGCTAAGTTAATGACAAAAGCATGAATGAATCTAGCATGAACCTAAGCATAACAATTAAGCATGTATAACGGATTGAGTGTATAAAGTATGTTTAAGTGTGTGTTTGTGTATTTTGTACACTAACATGTTACAACCCAAAGTGTTTTAAAAGGAAAATGGGTCGAGTGTACTCACGGTTTTTCAAGTTTCCACTTGGTAATTCCGTGAAGAGTTGATGGTTAGGAGATGGAACACCGAGTCACCCTACAAGGATAAACAAATGTGTGTAAGTTCAAGGGATTAAGAATGAATGGAAGGATTCGGACTTGGAAATTAAATATAAAAAAATATGCTTAAGTGAAAGTAATATCCAAGTTCTAAGAGCTTGTTTATGCACCATAATTAGTGGTTTCATGGATCCTAAATTGCCCATTGGAATCATGACAAAACTCTAGGATCTTTGATATGATAGCTTAGGTTTATGATGGTTAATCATGGTTTGATTAACACCACAAACTCAGCTATGTTTTTATATAATTATATATAGTTTACATAGTAATAATATATCCTGAAACTAAGTCCAACGTAGATTATCATGTATGTCAAGTATGAAGGTTTAATCTCTTGTAATTTCACCACTACACAAACCATCACAAGGATGATTCGGAGGGTCATGAACATAAAGGATTCACCACTACACAAATCACCACAAGGATGATTCGGAGGGTCATGAACATCAAGGATTCACCACTACACATATCATTAAAGTGATGATTCGGGGGGTCATGAATGTTAAGGAAATGAAACTAACTAATTCAAGCTTAATTTAACAAGTATAAACAGAATTTAAATGGGTGTTTGAACCCAAAACTTTGATGGAAATCCCCTAAACACAAACCCACAACCATAAGCTAAGTTGTGACCTTGGTGGGAACAAGATTCCACCAAGTTTTCTATCAAAACATGAACATAAAAAGAAAAAAAAATGAGCAAAATTTTATATGCACTTTGGACCTAAAAAATGGTGAGGTTTCACCTTAGTTTTACCAAGCAAACTTGTGAAAACCTTCCTAGAGGTTATCCAAGTGTTTTAAAAGAAAGAACAAGGTAGAAATGGAAGAAGAAGTGAGTTGAAACTCACTTAGAAAAGCTAAAACTTTCTGCTCAAATTATGATGAAACAAGCTGAGTTTAGGAGTGTTTTGTGAGTGATTAAGTGTTGGAAAAGTGGAAAAATGGTTGGATACATGTTGCATTTATAGTGTAGTAATTAGGGTTTAGGTTGGTTGGCATTTAGTATGTGTTGTTGGGAGTTAAACTAATAAAAAAAAGAATGTTGTTGTTGTTTTGACACTTGCGACCGGAATGGCTTTTAACAGCCATTTTTTTTATTTTTTTTATTTGTGTGTCAACTTAGGTTTATTATGTTAGGATAAATTATTAAATCAAAGGTGACACTATGGTTAAGTGGGAGTTTATTTAACAAAGTAAAAAAAAGAAAGACTTAAATGGCAGCCTTATTCCGATCGAGCTGCTGACTTTTTTTTTTTTTTTTTTTTGACATTTAATTGTATATATTAGTGAAGTATATTAAGTAATTAAGATGATACACAAGTTCTAGTGTGTGGTTTAACATGTAACAAGGCCTAGAGTGTATCTTAAACATATTTAATTACACCAAATATGTTACAAATAGACATGATCGAAAGTATGTTTAAAAGATTTGTTCGAGAATCATGTTAGGGACTAAAATAAGTATATGATCATGGGTCACGTATGCGAGAGGTATTTGCACATAAACAATGATTAAAATTACGAATACACGATCGTCGTTTGCGAATTTAAACTACGTTTATGAGCATCATGTATCATATATTAAACATAAGTATGTATCAAAGTATAAACGATGTATATTTCATATAAAAGATTCATTTCATTACGATCATTCGATCAAAGTCTCGGATTTACAATAGCTTGAAACGAAATATGATTACAAAGAATACAAGCTTCCAAAAATAGAAATACAAGACGAACTTTCTAAAAATGGAAAGTTGCGAAATGCGAGGCGTTACATGTCAGGTGGTGGGTAGTGAGTGTAGAGAGAGAGAGAGAGAGTGTGTGTGTGTGAGTAGAGACTGTGTATTTATTGTATGTATACTTTACATTTTGAATACAAATTACCAAAGTACTCTTATTTTATATTTGTAATTACCAAAATATCCTTTCGGTTAACATACAATATGGATGGAGTTAAGGCCGTTGAGCAAACTCGCGACAAAACT
This sequence comes from Helianthus tuberosus, assembly GCA_030545235.1. Classification (NCBI taxonomy): domain Eukaryota; kingdom Viridiplantae; phylum Streptophyta; class Magnoliopsida; order Asterales; family Asteraceae; genus Helianthus; species Helianthus tuberosus. The sequence continues at coordinate 186,820,391 of CM060442.1, forward strand.
GAAACATCAGGGATTAAAATGGCTATTTTTAAAGGATTGAGGCAAAACCGTTAAAACGACCAAACCACAGGGAGCAAAACGAAAGTTTACTCTATTATTTATAGATAACTCTCCTACTAAATATTATTTAGTTTAATCTCTTATATATAATTATTGGGTTGAGTTATAATACAAAAGATTTAAAAATAAGAAGGGTAAGAAGGCACCAGAGAGTGACAAGTGTCCTATGATTAATTAAATGGAAAGGGTAATTTTGTCTACAAGATGAAAGAGAATATGCACATGCAAGTCATATGCTATTCCCCCCCTAACTTTTAAACGTCCGTAACTTTTTTATACATCATTTGTTTTTAAAAAAAAATATACCATAAAATCGAGCGTTTTTTTATCTTTAATATGAGTACCATATTGTTATATTTTTCAAAAAAAATTCAAAAACCCAGTTGCATATTACACAATGGACGTGATGTAAAACACAATGTAAATTAGATTAAAAGCACAATCAATGACAACAGATAAAGACACAATGGACAACATACTAAAACACAATGAACATAACGTATAACACAATGACGATAACATATAACACAATAAGAATCAGACTAAATAAAAACACAATTGATGACAACAGATAAAAGACACAATTAATGACAGCAAATAAAAGACACAATGGAGAGCAGATGAAGACACAATGAAAAACAAACTAAAAACACAATACTTAACAAACTAAAACACAATGAACAAAATAATAAAAAAATTGAACAAATTATTAAACCACAATGGACAACATATTAAAACACAATGAATAACATATTACACAATGGACATGATGTAAAACACAATGTAAATTAGATTAAAAACACAATCAATGACAACAGATAAAGACACAATGGACAACATACTAAAACACAATGAACATAACGTATAACACAATAAGAATCAGACTAAATAAAAACACAATTGATGACAACAGATAAAAGACACAATTAATGACAGCAAATAAAAGACACAATGGAGAGCAGATGAAGACACAATGAAAAACAAACTAAAAACACAATACAGAACAAAGTAAAACACAATGAACAAGATAATAAAAAAATTGAACAAATTATTAAACCACAATGGACAACATATTAAAACACAATGAATAACATATTACACAGTGGACATGATGTAAAACACAATGTAAATTAGAATAAAAACACAATCAATGACAACAGATAAAGACACAATAGACAACATACTAAAACACAATGACCATAACGTATAACACAATGGCGATATCATATAACACAATAAGAATCAGACTAAATAAAAACACAATTGATGACAACAGATAAAAGACACAATTAATGACAGCAGATAAAAGACACAATGGAGAGCAGATGAAGACACAATGAAAAACAAACTAAAAACACAATACATAACAAACCAAAACACAATAAACAAGATAATAAAAAAATTGAACAAATTATTAAAACACAATGGACAATATATTAAAACACAATGAATAACATATTAAACACAATGACCTGAACTAATAACACAATTTATAGAAAACCCAGATATAACAAAATCTTCATTGTGTCATATATTGTGTTATAGGTTTTTATAAAAACGCAATGGATAGAACTCAAATTAACATTGTGTTATAGGTTTTGATAATAACACAATGTATAGAAACTCTACTGACCAAAACCCAGTTAAAAGACACAATGACCTGAACCTTTAACACAATGCCAAAAAACCCAGTAAAAATGAAAAATTTTATTTTATTTTTATATGATAATATGATACTCATATTAAAGATAAAAAAACGCTCGTTATTATGGTGAATTTTTTTTTGAAAAAAAATGTCGTATGAAAAAGTTATGGACGTTTTAAATCGATGGGGGAATTGGCATGTGCCTTGCATGTGGAGAGAGAAAATCCATAAATATAAGATTCCTTTTATGCCCTTCTATTATCTTCTTTTCCCTACAACCAATCTCAACCCTTCAAATCTAAGATCAATGGACTAGAATCCTTCTTACACTTCTTATTTATTTTATCCTTTGTATTTGATCCTAACCCTATAATTATTATTTAGTTTAATCTATTATAAGTAATTATATATAACTATCCTACTAAATATTATTTATTTTAATCTCTTCTACTTAGTTATAAATTATTCTTATTTAGTTTAAATTTAATGTATACTTCTCATTTATAATATTATTTATTTGATTTTCTATATCATATTATCTTCATTGTTTTTATTACCTTACGTGTCACATAACAGCTACAATTTTTAATTTCATTTTACCCAAATTATTACTTCTTTTTTTACACGCACCTACTTTTTATTTTTAATATACAAATTTACTCTTATTTTTTTCGATGATGTAATTATCTCTAATAAACTTTAAACTTTTACCATAATATATAATGCTAGACATAAAATCGCAAAACATCTTGGATGGAATCAATAACTTAAGACACAATATAATTATATGTATAATATTCACTTTTTAATAAAATAATACCAAACAAAATTACAAATATTAAATCATTGATTTTACTAACAATAACAAAGTCTTAATTTTTTTTAAAAATAATTCAAAAACATATAACTAAAAACATATGACATTATAATAAAGTTAACCGATTTATCATCATACAACCTCCCAACTATTCAATCATATTTTTTTCTATCTTATATTAATTAAATAAATAAAATTAATATTAAATTTTATCCTACTTTAAATGTCGAATAAAATACTTCTATTTTTCTAATAAAATGTTATCCTTAAATTTAAATTGTTAATTTAAGATATTTTTAAATAACCAAATTATTTATCACCAAAATAAAACTTTGTATTAATATATTATTTATTTTATTTTCATTATTTAAAAATATTATATCGATTTTATTACATAATTTTTAAACAAATTGTATATTACTTTCAATATTACTTTATATATAAAATTAGATGTATTACGGGTTTTTAAATATAATTTATATTTTATCACTCAAATAGCTGCTTATTTGCTTCTTGAATAATATGTTTGACCACTGTATCTTCTTTTCAATAATCATCTCCGCAATCACCATATCTATCGCATACCGAGTATACAACATGTTTGACCACTATATCTTCTTTTCAATAATCATCTCCGCAATTACCATATCTATCGTGAACCGACTATACCCATTAGTTTTTTTTAAATATAATTTTCTTATTATTTGGTATGTAAAATAATAAGGGGGTTATTTTACTAATTTCGTGAAAATAACGTTAAAAGAGGGGGACGGTTAATCATGCATCATGTGGTGGCGTTGATAGCCAAAAGACAAAGGGGTGCATGCACTAATCGGCGTTTGTCTCAATTGCTGAGTGTTATGTGCCTTATGTCCAAGGCTTGATGCAAAACCACAATCGAGCCGGGGGTCTCATTGGAAGCAGCCTCTCTATTCCTACGGGGTAGAGGTAAGGCTGTCTACATCTCACCCTCCTCAGACCCTACCTTAGCTTTGCTATTGGTGGGATATACTGAGTATGATGATGATGATGATTTGGTATGTAAAATCATATTTATGCAACCCGTGTAATACACGAGAGTTTTTTAAAGATATAACTTTTTTATATTATTTGGTAAACAATATTACAGTTATTCAACCCGTGTAATACACATGCTTTTAAAGATATAACTTTTTATTATTATTTGGTATATAAATTTATATTTATTCAACCCATACAATACATATGATTCTTATAGATATAACTTTTTATTATTTAATATATAAAACTAGGATTGAGACCCGCCGCAATGCGGCGGGGATTCTTTAGTTATAACTAAGTTGATCTACGACCCGCACGTTATGTTAAACCTCTCAAACGGGGAAGAAATAGACGATGTAAAAACGTTCACCCACAGACGCACGTTGCGTCATGTTAACTTGCAAAATTTAGAACGAAACGTAAAAAAAGTTAAACCAAAGACACAGTCGATCTAGGACCCGCCACGTTATGTTAAACCTGTCAAACGGGGAAAAATAGACGATGTAAAAACGTTCACCCACACACGCACGTTGCGTCGTGTTAAGTCACAAAATTTAGAACGGAACGTAAAAACGTTAAATCAAATACGCACGTTGTGATGTGTTAAGTCACAAAATTTAGAACCAAGCATAAAGCGAAAAATTTGCGGAAAATGAAAACTATAAAAGACCAAAGTTGAAAGTAAAAAAAACTGTGAGAATAGATTGCAAAAGATAAAAAGTTTTGGGTTAAAAGTAAAAAAACAAATAGTTTTGGGTTAAAAGTAATTTATGAAATACTTTAGGGTGAAAAGTAAAAGAAAATCATTTTTTTTTGGAAAACCCGCAAAGCCTAGGTTACGACAACTATATGCATAACCATTTTTTCTTTGGAAAACCCTCAAAGCACACCCCGTGTTGCGGCGGGACGTAAAAAAGTGTTAAATAGTACTAATGTCACACAACCGTTATCGACCACCAACACTGACTCGACCTAGGATCTGCGTGTTGCAACGAACCTGTCAAACATGAAAAAATATAGGTAAAAAAGTTGAACCACAGATGCACGTTGCGCCGTGTTAACTTGCAAAATTTGAAACAAAACATAAAAAAGTTGAACCACATTCGTACGTTGCGTCGTATTAACTCGAAAAATTTAGAACTATACATAAACCGAAAATTTGCCAAAGATGAAAAGTGTAAGTGACAAAAGTTGTGGAGTTAAATTGCAAATAATGAAGAGTTTTGGGTTAAAGTTAAAAAACAAATTATGTAAGGTTAAAATTGCAAAAGGTAAAAACCTTTGGGTTAAAAGTAAAAAATAAAGTTTTTTTTTTTGAAAAACTCTCAAAGCATAAGTTACAAGTTGTTATGCACAAAAAGTTTGCTTATTTATATATATGGAATAATTACATTTATTTAATCCGTGCAATAAATGTGGTATTTAAAGAGATACTATGTTTTATTATGAGTAAACTTCCGTTTTGCTCCCTGTGGTTTGGTCATTTTAACGGTTTTGCTCTAATAGTTTAAAAATAGCAATTTTCCTCCCTGATTTTTCTAACTTATCTTCATTTTGCTCCCAGCCTCTAACTCCATCAGGGAGAAAACTGGCGACAAACTCGAAAGATTAGGGAGCAAACTGGTGACAAACTCGAAAGATCAGGGAGGAAAATGGCTATTTTTAAACTATTGGAGCAAAACCATTAAAATGACCAAACCACATGGAGCAAAACGGAAGTTTACTCTTTTATTATTTAGTATATAAAGTTCATTTATTTAAACTGTGTAACACACGGGGTTATAACCTAATTTAGTTTATTTATATATTCATATTTTTTTTTCCCTAAGGATAGTTTGATTATTTTACATGATTTAACCAGAAAATTTAACGACGTTATTTCCTAAGGATAGTTTGATTAGTTTAGACGATTTAACTAGAAAATTTAGGGCATGTTTGGCTAAGCTTATTTAAGTTAAAAATGACTTTTGGGAAAATGATTTATTGACTTATGACTTTTTGAAAAGGTGTTTTTAAAAAAAGTGTTTGGATTAGCTTATGGGGTGGGAAAAACCAATAAGTCAATAAGTTATTTTTTTAAAAAGTGTTTGGCTTAGCTTATTGATGTAAAATGACTAAAAGCTAATAAGTCAATAAGTTAGTTCAAAAAGTCACAACATTCTAACTTTTCAAAAATAACTTTTTGATGACTTTTTCTCTTTCTCAAAAAGTTATTTTGAAAAGGACTTTTGCATTTGCCAAACACTAAGGTGCTGTTTGTTTTTTCTTCTTGAAAACCTCTTCTGCTGCAGGCCACATCTGCAGGCATCTGCAGGAGAAGAGGTGGACCAAATGTCTTCAGTCTGCAAGGACAAGAGGGTTTTTTTTTTTTTTATATAAAACCTCTTCTTCTAGGTTTAAAAACACACACCACAATCTGCACCTCCACTCTCTCTCTACTCTCTCTCTACCACTTCACCACCGCCACCACTTCACCACCGCCATCATCACAACCACCGTCACCACCTCCGCCTTCACACCTCCACCGCCTTCACACCTCCACCGCCATCATCACACCTCCACCGCCATCATCACAACCACCGTACCTGAACCGAGACTCGTTGAACATGAGGTCGACCGCCATCATCACAACCACCGTACCTGCCATCGATTTAGGGTTTCGTTTCCGATCGATTTAGGGTTTCGTTTGGGGTTTCGATGAGGTCGACCGGAGTCGCTGAACATGAGGTCGACCGGTGGTGGTGGCGGCGGAGCAGGAGCAGGAGCAGAGGTGGGGTTGGTGTTTTGTCGCTGAACTTTGATCGATTTGGGGTGTTTTGGTGGTGGCGGAGCAGGAGCAGAGGTGGTGGTGGCGGAGCAGGGGTGGCGGTGGCGGAGCAGAGGTGGTGGTGGCGGAGCAGGGGTGGTGGTGGTGGCGGAGCATAGGTGGAGGTGGTGCCAAGAAGAGGTAAAGCTCTTCTTGGAGAAGCTTTGGTTTTATCACTTCCTCATGAAGAGGCTGGGGAGAGGCAGGAAGCACTTCTCAAAAAAAAAAACAAACACTCTTTTGAGGCTCCACCTCTTCCCGCGTCTGCACGGTGCAGACAGAAGAGGCAGGAAGCTCTTTTTGAAAAAAAACAAACACCACCTAAGTAGTTTTGAAAAGCAAATAAGTAGTTTTGAAAAGCTTAGCCAAACAGCCCCTAAAACTCCTTATTGGCTTTTTAATTAAGTCAATAAGTTGGAAAAGCTTAGCCAAACATGCTCTTAACGAGGTTAAATGGTTTTGACCATCATACGTATATAGAGACCACATGTGTAGTTAACTCAAACTTTGAAATACATGTTAAAGGGTTTAGATTTCTTTATACGGCATGACAAAGATCCCTTCAAGATCACCAACCCCTTTTAGAATCTTCATTTCATTAGAAAAAAAGGGGGGGAAACCGTCAGCACACGCTCTGCAATTAGGGTTTTTAGGGTATTGAAGAACCACACGCATACGAAGCCCTAATTGTCGTCACTTTTGATTCAATCGACAATTACGAGGTGTTCTTCCTGCAGACATAACTGTATGTATGTATGCACGCTTATTGGTTGCGAAATTGTTATTATTTCATGTTAAACTGTCAACACTTTATCGATTCTCGTACAAATTGACAATGTATGTGTGTTGTTTTGGTGAATTTGAGTCAGTTTTTTACCTGATTTAAGAATTATTGCTTACACTTTTTATAAAGTTGGGTTCTTGTTGGTTCCAGTTTGGGTTGATTAGCTGCCTGATTTAGGGTTTCTTTTGGTCTGTTTTCTGATGCAAAACTTGATTTTTGTTGTGTGTGTTTTGGGGGGGGGGGGGGGGGGGGGGTACCCTTAAAAAAATTAGTGTAATTTGCAGGCAAAAATCCGGATCGCGTCTTAAAAGTTTGGTTAAACCCACCGATCGCCCACCCAGAAAAGAAATCCTGGTTCCGCGAATAGTGTTGGACTAATCTTGATGTTCACGGGTACAACGAGGAGTGTATGCGAGTTTTTGAGTTGGTTAGAGTTTTATTGGGTTAATAATCGTTTAGTTTGAATTTTAAATAAGGGGTTAGGGTAAATGCGGTTTAATTATTTGGTTTGTTAAATTGGCATTTGTGTCTAAATGAGATAGGTTTGGTTTGTTATAAATTGGGTCCTTGTAATCGTTTATTTAGTGTGCTTTGGTTTATGATAAAAAAGAGTCGAGCGAGTTCGTTTCGTGTTTTTGTATTCGTTTGGGGCCTGATTTTTTAATAATTTGTAGTGCCTTCAATGGAGCCTATAGATATTAGCTCAACCGATAGTGAATCAAGTGATTGGGATCTTGAACAATATAAAGCATTGCCTGATTCACCTGTAAGGGATTCTGCTACTTCAGTTTCCAATTTAAGGGTTCTTCCTTCATTTGCATCTTCATCTGGGACAACTTATGCAGGTAATAAGATTTGTATAGTTTACAGTCAGTGTCACCATGCTATAAAATTAGTTTGTTGGTATTAACTTAGATAGGGTTTTATTCGGATTGTAGGTCAACGTGGATCGATCCAACGGGCTCTTCCTCCTCCTCCAAGAAAACCTGTTGTAAATGGGCACTCGTCTCGGTCTAATCATGATTCCGATGACGAGATTCAGATTCTACCCGGTTCAAGTAGCGGTTTTGCAAGTAAGTACACCAAACCATCTTCAAAGAATGGTAATTTCAGTGTGACTGGATGTATCACAAGTGTGTGGCGCTCCAATGCGTTTGATCCTAAAAGCCGATGCGTGATGCGTGAAACGCGCATATCACATATGTGAGGCGTTCGTTATTTAAAAATACTAAAAAAACGCGTAGACAATGTTTTAACTTGTTGACTTTTAAACACTAATATACATAGTTGTTAATACCGCCCGCTACGCTTGCTATAGCGAATAGCGTAGTGAAGCAGGAGCTTTCCGCTATAAGGTGTTTGGTGCCTAAAATATTTTTAAAATTTTCTAGTGTATTGCTATTTATAAAATAGCCCCCGCTATTTCATCGCTGTCGCTACATAGCGTATAGGTAGCTTGTCACTATTTAGCGCTATTGCTATGCTAATATATAAGATGTTCTCATCATCTTTGGTAAGATTTGTTCAATGGTCTAATTTGTTAAAATACTTAAAATCATTGCTCAATCGACGGTCCGATTTATTTAATCAGATTTGAAAAACTCAGACTCATTGCAATTGATGGTCTAATTTGTTCAAATATTAGTCAACTGCATAGTGCACAGCCACATCACATGAACATCATGGAATTGCATCACATCACCACACCATGCCCATCGTGCATTATTCGTTTCTAACACACCCATTTTAGAACCAAGTATATCGCTACTATTTTCGGTACATAATTTGACGATTAGTTATTTCCAACAGATTCTAAACGAGTGCTTCCAACATCCCTTCGGCTACCATCATCTATATCTAGACCAAGTGTTCCAGTAAAAGCTGTAGGCACCAGTCAAATCCGCGAAACTTATGTTAAACCTTATGCAAACGCTTGGCAAAACCGTGGAAAGGCTCATATGGAAGACAGTTTCAGTAGGTTCGGACCATACAGTAATGATTTGATGAAGGACAACCACCATGGAAGTAGGGTTCTGCCGTCATCAATGAGACCCCACGTGCCTGTTCCAACTTCACAGTATGCGGGTCCACCTGATCTTTATCGCCCTTCAGGGGTCGTTGATGAACAAGCGGTTGGTGACGAGAGGCTTATTTATCAAGTAGCATTACAGGTACTCGTTTTCCCATTATCAAAGTATATAAAAGATGACCAAAAAGGACATTCTGATATGTTGTAATATTATTATTTATTTCAGGATCTCAATCAACCCTTAACTGAAGCAAATTTACCTGATGGTCTTTTGTCGGTTTCTCTTTTAAGGCACCAGGTTATACATTCACCAAATCATAAAGTTATCTCTTTACTTTTAGTGTACGTGTTATATACATTATTCATTATTCCATTTGCTTTGTGGTTATGTTCTTCTAGAAAATTGCGTTGGCGTGGATGGTCCAAAAGGAAAAGAGCGTGGCTTGTTCCGGTGGAATTTTAGCTGATGACCAGGTTGCTAGCTTGTGCGATGTAAATTAGAGATGACAATTTTCACCCATTTGTACAAAAATGGGTCGATTTAACTTAATATTTGAATGTTTGATATCGAATGGGTTAAGGCTAAAATATATAACTAAAAGAAATGGTTCAAATGGGTTGAAAGTCATCCGGAATGTATATACATTCATTAAATCTTCTTAATCGCTTTATGACAAAGAAGTTAGATTATTGTTGTAACAATATATAGTTTTGTAATTATATATCACACATAAGTAGATAACTATTGTAAAAGTATTGTTTTGTAATCATATTTTACACATTAGGTGTTTATAAAATTATAAAAAAATAACAAAAAGGTGTTTGCGGGTCGGCCCAAACTAACCCATTTCGGAACGCACTGAATATTTACTTATTTTGACTAGGGATGCGAACGAGCTGAGCCCGAGCTCGACCAGGCACACGCTCGAGCTCGGCTTGGCTCGGGTTTTGTTTTCAAAGCTCTAGCTCGGCTCCTTGGTAGTTTCTCATGCTCGAGCTCTGCTCATTTATTATCTATTAATTAATATATTAAATAAAAGTCCATGGCTTTATAGCCTAGTGGCATCTTGTGGGTGGGATAAGGCTTAGGGACCTTTTAGGTCCTGGGTTCGATTCCCACAAGGGGGTTTTTCCAGATTTATTGGGTTTCCTCCAGATTTATTGGCTCAGGCCGCAACTGAACAAGCTTATTTTTAGGTTCGGGCTCAGCTTGTAAACAAGTTTAAATAAGCTCGGCTCGGCTTGTTTACTAGACAACTTTAAAGAAGGGGTAAATGTTATTAAATATTAATAAAAAGTTAAAAACGAATATTACAGTAAGGCTCGATAAGCTTCAAATGCCAGGCTCGAGCTTGGGCTCGATAAATAAACGAGCTTTATTTTAGGCTCAAGCTTGGCTTGGGCTCGATAAGGCTTAGCTCGTTTCGAGCTTTTTCCCGAGCCGATCTTGAGCTTTTTCCACAGCTCACCCATTTCCAATTACAATTATTCGGCAACCATATTTACTAGTATTGTTGATCTGCATATATATTTTTATATGTTACAAATCAGAATCCCGCTTAAGACGTATTTTGCTATATTTCCAATTCTCCATCCACAGGGCCTCGGGAAAACTATATCAACGATCGCACTTATCCAGAATCAAAGATTTGCATCAAAATCTAAAGCAGATTCGTCTTGCAATTCAAAAGTCGAAGCTTTAAATTTAGATGATGACGATGATGATGATGTTAAACCCATAGTAGGTGAAGACGAAAACAAAAACGATGATTTAAAGTTAAAAGATGAAGCCGGTAGCTCAACACAGAGATTTAGTAACCGAAAGCCCGCAGCAGGATCATTGGTTGTCTGTCCCGCAAGTGTGCTACGACAATGGGCCCGTGAGCTTGAGGAAAAAGTTGCAGAAGAAGCGAAGCTCGAAGTTCTAGTCTATCACGGTGGCAACAGGACCAAAGATCCTGCTGAGCTGGCAAAATACGATGTCGTCCTTACAACATATGCCATTGTGGCAAAAGAAGTCCCGACGAAAGTTTTCGATGACGAAGAGGAAGACGATCAAAAAAACGGGCATCGGTATGGATTGAGTTCGGATTTTGCCGGTAAGAAAAGGAAGGGGGGCGTAACCGGTAAGAAAAAGAAGGGTAAAAAGGGCATTGACGGTTCTGCGTTTGATTGTAGCGGTACACTTGCAAAGGTGAATTGGTTCAGGGTGATATTAGATGAAGCTCAAACGATTAAAAATAGCCGAACGCAGATGTCGAAATCGTGTTGCGGTCTTAGAGCTAAAAAACGATGGTGCTTATCTGGAACGCCTATACAGAACAATATCGATGAAGTGTTCAGTTATTTCAGATTTCTGAAATGTGATCCGTACGCGAATTATAAATCCTTTTGTAATCAAATAAAGATCCCAATATCGAGAAACTCAATCCAGGGTTATAGGAAACTTCAAGCTGTGTTTAAGGCAATAATGCTTCGTCGAACAAAAGGTGCATTTTTTGTGTACCCTTTTCTTGATACTGAATTTCTGTAAATAGTTTAAGAAATATAAATAAATCAATTAAGAGTAATAAATTGCCCTATTCATATATATAACTGAAAACTAATTAGTGTCTTAAGGGAGCGATGATCATATATTCTAGAATAAATTTTTGTACATTATTCTGTTTCGCTTATAGTTATATGGAAAATCTGTACCTTGTGCATTATTATATGTACACAAATAAAAAAAAGTAAGAAATTATATATTTTTGTATCTTTTTGTATATCTTCGAGTGAAGTTCACGGGGTCTCCTTTTAGTTCATTCTTTCTTTTTTCCTCGAAACTTCGTAACACACAATGAAATGAAATTATTTCATTATTTTTTCTTCAAAGAGTTACTTTGATTTGTGTACATGTAAAAATGCTTAAAGTGCAACTCTTTGATCATTAATCAGGGTATGTGCGCTGTTATAATATATTCTTACTGTCATTCATTTTCATCTGTTCATGCTCATAATCATTTTTTTCTTGGCAGGCACTTTGATTGATGGTAAGCCTATTATCAACTTACCTCCTAAAACAATAGAGTTGACCGCGGTTGACTTCTCAACCGAAGAACGAGCTTTCTATGTCAAGCTTGAAGCTGAATCACGCTCACAATTTAAGGTACTTTTTTCCTCCAAAAATACATTATTCTGACATCAGATGGAGTTATATGACACTGATTGTATAAGTTTCGTTCTGAATCTCAGTTTATTTGTAATTTATTTAGAATCTGAATCCTTAAGTACTCTTAGGCGTATGCAGCTGCAGGTACCGTTAATCAAAATTACGCAAATATCCTTTTGATGCTTCTCCGGCTTCGCCAAGCGTGTGACCACCCGTTGCTTGTTAAGGGATTTAGCTCTGAATCTGTCAGTAGACTTTCTACAAGAATGGCTAAAACTCTCCCGAAAGATATGCGAGTCAATTTGTTAAATCGCTTGGAAGAAACTCTCAACATATGTTGCTTGTGTAGTGTGAGTTTCTTCGACCCCTAATATTATAATTAGGAATTTTTAGATTGATGTATTGATCACGCCTATAAACTTTATTCGTCTTACTGACAAAATCCACCCATTTTATAGAGTAAATTACAATTTGCGCCCTTGTGGTTTACACTGATCTGCACGTTGAACCCCTAACTTTTTTTTTGGTCTTTTGAGTCCCCGTGGTTGCAGATTTTGGTCATCTGAGTCCCTGGATGAACTTTCCGTTTTTTTGACCGCTAGTTGATTGGGGAAATGTCTAAAATGGCCCTCAGCGACTCAAGAGGACAAGAATCTGCAACCATGGGGACTCAGGAGACCAAAAAAAGTTAGTGTCTCAACGTGCAAATTAGTGTAAACCGCAGGGACGCAAATTGTAATTTACTCCATTTTATATTATTTTGATTAAGACAGAAGTTATTAAATTTTCAAAAAGAGTAGAAGTTAAGTGACTTAATCCATAAACTGGTGAAAATTGGTTGTTTTAATTCCAACATTAATTCTTTTTTTTTATATTGTTAGAAAACTATTTTTTATAAAACATACATTTTTATTAGATTTTTGAAAAGATCATATATTATTCCAACGATAATCTTTTCTCGTTATTGAACTGTAACAATAAGAAATGTAGATATGAAAGTGGTAGTACATTTAGATCTTGGTATGAAACTAGGGGTGCAAACGAGCCGAGACCGAGCTCGGCTCATTGATAATTTCTCAAGCTCAAGCTCGAGCTCGGCTCGTTTATAACCTATTAATTAATATATTAAATGAAAACAATATAAAAATAGACTAGTTTAGGCTCGTGAGCTCGATAAGTGAAGCTCTGGCTCGGCTCCTTTACTAAACATGTTTATTTCTAGTTTCGGGCTCGGCTCGTAAATAAGTTTAAATAAGCTCGGCTCGGCTCGTTTACTAGACAACTTTAAATAAGGGGTAAATTTTATTAAATATTAATAAAAACTAATATTACACTAAGCTCTAAGGCTCGACAAGCCTAGCGAGCTTCACATTCCGGGTCGGGCTTGATAAATAAACGAGTTTTATTTTAGGCTCAGCTTGGCTCGGGCTTGATAATGCTCGGCTCGTTTCGAGTTTTTTTTCGTGCCGATCTCGAGCAGCTCTCGAGCCGCATGGCTCGTTTGCACACCTATATGAAACTGATTATTAACAATTGAAAAATCAATATTATCCAAAAGACCAAAACTCTAAAAACAGATTGTTGACTTTGTAATTAATACAGGATCCACCAGAAGATGCAGTGGTTACCCTTTGTGAACATGTATTCTGCTACCAATGTGTATCTGAATACTTAACAGGGGACGATAACACGTGTCCGTCACCAAAATGCAAAAGTGCAATTGGTCCTGACGTCGTATTTAACAAAGCCACATTAACGAATTCCATCTCTGATGATAACGGCTCAAGTTCATCAAGAATTGATGAAAAATCTATTGTTCTTCAGCAAGATTATAGCTCTTCAAAGATTAAAGCTGCAATTGAGATTATTCGGTCCAATTGCAGATCAAAGAGTTCGTATTTACTTGGATCAAATGGTGATGCATCTTCTAGTTCGGGTGTTGAAGGACCGATTAAAGCGATTGTGTTTTCTCAGTGGACAAGAATGTTGGATCTTTTTGAAATGTCGCTTAATCACTATTGTATTGAATACCGGAGGCTTGATGGTTCAATGTCGTTAGCTTCAAGGGACCGTGCTGTTAAAGAATTCAACACTGATCCTGAGGTTGACTTTCTACTCTTTATAGTTGACTAACGTATTATAATTATAAACATTATTAAGACACAAGTTGAGTTACTATGGCTTCCATCACATCGGAGCTACAGTAACTTTTTCTATTTTTTTATTTTTGCATTTTGCGTTTTTTTTTACTTTAACCCCTTAACTTTCAGTTTTTGTACTTACACCCCCTTAACTTTCTAAGGACTTTATGAAATGTCATTTTGACCCCCTCGAGTTTTAAATGCTTATTTGTATATGTGTACGTGTCGGGTATAAATTCAGGTTGTTTTACGTTTCGACGTAAATTTTGTCGAGTACGAGTTGGGTCAAATATAATATGTTTGCATTAGATGGTATAAAGTCGAGTTATTTTTACATTTCAACGCCACCGCAACGCGGTACCATCCTTTAACTTAAAAAACACCATTTTCTTACGTTTCGACATAATTTTTTAGGAAATAAGTCGGGTCAAATATAAAACGTTTTCGTGCTTGTTTTCATGTACGTTTTCAGTTGGTTTACGTTTTGACGTAAACTTTGTTCGGAAACGAGTCGGGTCAAATATAATACGTGTTCATTAGACAGTATAAATTCACGTTACTTTACGTTTCGACGCCGTCGCAACGCGCGGGAGAAATTTACTAGTTTCATTAACAAGTTAGTTTTATATTTGACCCGCTGGAGATAAAACTTAACCCTACTCGACCCATTCAAAATTAAATTGACCCGTTTCTCTTGATATGGTGAGCCAAACGTTCGGGAAATTTAATGCTTCCGCTTTATAATGAAAAATGAAATATGTTGCAGGTGACGGTAATGTTGATGTCCCTGAAAGCTGGGAATCTTGGTCTGAACATGGTGGCTGCATGTCATGTGATTCTTCTAGACCTTTGGTGGAATCCAACTACTGAAGATCAAGCCATTGACCGAGCTCATAGAATCGGTCAAACTCGTCCGGTAACAGTGTCAAGACTCACTGTTAAGGACACAGTTGAGGACAGAATTCTTGCTCTCCAGGTTTGTACTTCACAGGTTAAACCAATGTTTTCATAGTTCCACCGGTCATTGAACTGGCCGCCTTACTGGTCCACTGGTCGGACCGTTTTTAGAACCGAATGGCGTCATATAGGATCTTAGAAGCGCGCGCGTGTGTGTGTAAACCAATTTATTAAAAATAAAATATGGAACTACTTTTATTTTTTGGTGAGGATTTGCACTGTTAGCAAAATACAGACCCTGAAGTAGTAAATGAGTCGGTTAATGAGATCTTGGAAGGGAGAAATAAATAAAAACTTGTTTAAAAACAATGCGGTCTAACCTGGTTTGCCGGTTCAACCGTTCCGCTCGGTTCAAATAGACTCGACCAGATTAGTTATGTAGCCGGTTTTCGGTCCGATACAGCTCTGAGATTTTTACTATTTTGCCATGTCAGCAGTTCATAGTTTACCACATTATCACTTGAATTCTTTTTTTTTTTGTTGGTGAATGCAGGACGAGAAGAGGAAAATGGTTGCTTCCGCTTTCGGTGAAGATCAAAGCGGAACATCAACCGCTCGTTTAACAGCTGAAGATCTCAGATATTTGTTTATGGGGGCACATTGAGACTTTTTATTTAGGTGATTAGTCTGGGCATTTTTGTTTAGATTATGTGCAAAGCCCTGTAAATAGTGGTAGTTACTTTTGTTGTTTGTAGAGAAGGCTAGTCTTGACTGTTTAATTTAAAGTAGAGATAACAATGAGTCTACTTTTTGTAATTCTAGTCCTATACCCGATCGTAAAACTGTGCTATACCCAGGTTTAAATATTTTAGTAATGAGGTGTTTTTAAATTTTTAGTTTAACATATGCTTTAAATGTATAAATTTAGTGTTTTTGGGTCCATGCTTGATTTGATTTGGTGGTTACAGATGTTTAGGGGCTGTTTGGCTAAGCTTATTTTTTTGACTTATTTACTTATTTGCTTTTTGAAAAGTTAAAAAGGTGTTTGGGTTAGCTTATTATGTGAGAGGAATAAGTAAATAAGTCATTCCATTATGACTTATTTGCTTTTCAAATAAGCAAATAAGTAAATAAGTCAAAACAATAAGCTTAGCCAAACAGCCCCTTAGTTTTTTGTTTAGGTTGAAAACCCTAGTATTACAGGGTTTGTTTAAATTAGTTACTAATGAAGATTTAGATATCATAAAACATTATTTTGAAATAAGATGTATTTACAAAAATAAAAGATAGAATACAAAGTGGTGAAATTAGAGAAACAGAAAAAAATATTGGAAAGGATGAGTACTTCCCGGGTAGTCACTATAAGGTAGACTACCGAGGCGATTTTCTTCAACTACGCCTAATTACTAGAATCGATCAAACACGGTCAATCTCGGCTAAAATCGGATCTAGTAGGTTAACTCGGGTTGAGTTTGACTTAAAAAACATAAAACATAATTTCTACGCAATTAATATCATTTGCACATGTGATTTATCCCCTTCTTTAGAAAGAGATGTTATTGTTAATCATATAAAGTTGGTTAACACGAATGGGGCCGAGACAAGGAAATGGTGGATACTCCTAGAATTGGGCTAGACAACCCGAATCGGATATTGAGATGAAGGAATGGCAGGAATGTCAAGTCGTCATCAACATGGTGAGATTGTCAAATGAGAAAGATACATGGTTATGGGATGTTGACAGACAGAAGGGGTTCTCGGTGAATTTTGTGAAAAAGGCTTTAATTTCCGATAGGGAAATAAGTCACCTCCCGAAATTCGAGTGGAGCAAATGTGTTCCAATAAAATGTAACATTATGGCATAGAGATGTAACTTAGATAGACTTGCTACCAAAGTTAATTTGAGAAGAAGGAACGTGGATATTTCATCGGTATTAAGCCCTTACTGCGAAGAGTATGAGGAAACAGTGGAGCATTGTTTACAACTTGTACGGTGGCTATTCGGGTGTGGGCAGCTATCAGTGCTTGGTGCAACATTTCGTCGATCTTTGCTTTCGAATTCAAAGACTTAATGGATATTCACAATTCTAATTAGAGTGAGAAAAAGATGAAGACGATTATCGGGGGTTTGGTTATTATCTCGTGTTGGTGTATTTGGAAAGGCAGAAACGAGTTGGTATTCAATCAGATCAGGAGAAGTCCGCAAGATATTATGATAGAGATTAAATCGAGAGGTTTTGGGTGGATTAAAAGTAGATCTTCATGTAAAAATATTAGTTGGAAGGAATGGTGTAAATACCCTATGTATATGTTGTAATTTTGTCGTTTGCCCGTTTGAGTCAGGGCCTATTGCTCGTTTAGGTCGGTGGTTTGTTTTAATAGAGTTTTATTTAAAAAAAAATATAAAATTGACCACTTTTTTTTTTCAAATTTTCAGTACTTTTAGGGTTTAGTAACCTCCACCGTCGCCTAAACCCTCACCGTCGCACTCCACCGTCATTCCTACCGAACCTGCCGCCATTGAAACCGGATTCCAATAGCAGAGCAAAAGCAAACTTGAAAGAAGACATATGATTGATTGTTCCTCAAACCCCTAACCCTAATTCATGATCACAAAACCCTCTCGATTTCATGTTAACTTCTCCAATCAGGTCAACTTCTTTTCTATTACACTCCTTAACTCTCCGATTTAGGTCTATTTCATCCTTCCCCCAATTCATACCCTCCGATCACTCTCATTCAGACTCATCTTCAGACGAAACAAACACACATTCATCACAGAAAAAACTTAACAGATTTACAGTCACTGAAACATTACATAACCTAAGCACACAACCTAGGGTTGCACTCTCATTCATCAACCAATTAAATCAATCCGGTTTTAAACATGATGTTGTCACCTATATGTCTGTTATTAGACTATTATGCCAGTACGGTATAGATATTAAGTTATACCACATGTTCATGGATGTTGTTCAGGATACTAATGAAGAACTTTTTAGTTTTAACGTTTCCGATTTGTTCGGAGCGTTGGTAGATGAGATGGTTGAGGAAACTAGGGTTAGGGGATCGACGAGTTTGGTAAGAGCGGTGGATGTGTTGGTTAAGGTTTACGCGAGCGTTGGATGGTTTGATGAGGCGGTGGATACGTTGTATGAGGTTAAACGGGGTGGGCTTGTGTTATCGACGCGTGCGTGTAATTATTTACTCAACCAGATGATTAGTTGGGAGAAGTTGGATATGTTTGAGTCGGTTTATAAGCAGTTGAAGAGGAAAGGGTTGGTTCCGGATGTGTATACGTATGGGATTTTGATTAAGGGGCTTTGTAGAAAGGGGTGTTTGAATGAAGCGTCGGATGTGTTTAAAGAAATGAGTGAGGCGGGAATGGATGGTGATTGTTTTACTTACAGTACGTATATTGATGGGCTTTGTTCGAACGGAAAGGCTGATGTTGGATTTCAGTTGATAAAAAGTTTACGCGAGTCGAATGAGGAGGTGAGTGTTTATGCTTATACTTCTGTTATTAGACGTTTTGTTAAAGAGTCGAAGCTAGAAGAAGCGGAAAGTGTTTTACTTGATATGAAAAGTGCCGGTATTGCGCCTGATGTGGTTTGCTATTGTGCGTTAATTCAAGGGTATTGTAAGAATAGAGACATCCGTAAGGTGTTAGCTCTTCACGAAGAAATGGAATCAAGTGGGATTAAAACCGATTGTGTGATTGTGAGTGCGATCTTGCAATGCTTGTGTCATATGGGTATGCTGGATGAAGCGGTAAACCGATTCGTGCGTTATTCAAAATCAGGAGTTTTTCTCGATGAAGTTACGTTTAATATCGCGATTGATGCTTTATGTAAACTAGGGGAAATGGAGAAAGCTGAGCTGTTTCTACAAGAAATGAAAAATAGGAAAATGTTTCCAGATGTTATGCATTATACGACTTTGATTAATGGGTATTGTCTTAAACAAGAATCGTCAATTGCGTTCGAACTTTTTCTGGAGATGATCGGGAATGGATTGAAACCGGATGTTATCACTTTCGACGTGCTTGTTGGCGGGTTGTCAAGATGCGGGCATTTTAACGAGACAATTGGGCTTTTAGATAAGATGCAGGATTATGGTTTAGAACCCACGAGTGTTACACATAGTTTAGTCATCGAGGGATTATGTAAGGGCGGAAAAGTTATAGAAGCTGAACTCTATTTCAATAGTTTAGAACCAAAAAACTTGGATCTTTATGCCGCAATGATGAATGGATACTGTGAAGCGAACAATATTACAAAAGCTTTCAAACTTTGGTCGTCAGAACGCACGCTCGTTATGAAACGGGCTTCTTGCCTGAAACTTTTAAGTCGTCTTTGTGCAGAAGATGAAACCGACAAAGCCCTTGCACTGTATGAAGCACTTGACGCATCGGATAACGGTTCTTGTAAGATATTGTACAGTAAACTCATATCTATGTATTCCCGTATTGCGGATATGCCGATGGCTAGGTGGTTTTTCGATAAAATGATTCAGAAAGGATTAACACCGGATGCTGTTACGTACACGATGATGTTAAATGGTTATTGCAGGGTGAATTACTTGAAGGAAGCTTATTATCTATTCAATGACATGCAATATAGGGGTATACAACCTGATATTATTACGTATACGGTTTTGCTTCATGGAGAGGGTAGACAGGAGAATGTGTTGAGGATTTCAAGTGAAATTGAACAAACGGGTTTGACTCGTGATGTTTATTGTTACACGGTTATGATCGACAAACATTGCAGATCGGAAAACCTACAGGATGCGGTTAACCTGTTCAATGAAATGATCGACAGAGGTATTCAACCGAATACTGTGACGTACACTGCTCTTGTGTGTGGCTATTGCTCTATGGGATATAGGCAGCATGCTGTAACACTTGTTAAAGAGATGATATCTAAGGAGATCGAACCGAACTCACGAACAATGATAGCACTAAAAACCATTAAGGCCAAGAAGCTGAAATTAAGGCGTTAAGGTACCTTTTTATTGGATTGAAAAATAAGTATGCGTATGTTTTGTCTTCTAGACGCTTATATAAATCATATGGATTTTCAATCAGCAGTTCCACCCTAACAACCCTTTGGCTTGACTTCACGCTGCTCGTAAGTGTTTCTTCACAATCATGGTAATCCTGACTTCATGTGAACATTTATATTTTAGTACCTGGTTTTCTTATACTAGTTCTCACTCTTGGTTTCAAAAAGCACGAGGCGGTCCGGGGTGTTTATGTACAACCAAAAGCTGCATCTCTGTCATCTCTTTTACATGTCAGCCTTCTTCATCAAGTAAATCATTCATAATCTCTTCAACCTTATGGTCGTTTTTACTTACCAGCCTTCTTACGGCCATGGGGCTGTTTTTCATATAGCCTCTCGACTGAGGCGCACAATTTAAGTTTAAAACCGAGTTCTCATTATTGACCGAAAATGAAACTTTGGCATAGGAAAAAGGGCCATCAATATGACGTTGTTTTTGCTTGGATAGGCTTGTATCGTGACAAAGTGACTGAAAATTTGTCGGGAAAGCAATTAATGAAAGGTACAACTATACAAGCCTCTTCTATTTGTCTTTCTGATGATAGATTTTAAAGTTTGTGTCTTAATGAGTAGCAACAATGCTGTTTTATATGTTCTTTTTTATCATGTGATTCTTTTGATATTTTGTGTAACCCAAAAGAATGCAAAGTTCCATTTTTGTATGTTTTGTATGATTTGAAAGTGTGCCTCAACTCATTCAGGTGCAAGGGTCTGGTCTTTTGACTGCTGGAGGCGACTGGTGTACAGGAAGCGCACCCAAGTAGCAGGAGGAAGGGTTGAGGCGTAGGTAGATTTTGTGCATCAAGATGTACATAGACTTTTAGGTTGTATGTACAAGTTATTTATACATCAAGTCATATATGGTGCTTATTTACTTGTAAAAATTGGGTACGTGATGATAGAAACAAACAAATGAGAAATGTATATATTTTTTTGGTTTTGAGTCTTTGTGTTTTATAGGTTTTAACTAGTTGAGCCCAAAAGCAAAAAGTTTAACGACCTGAGTCCCTATTAGCACTTTTCTTAACCATTTCAGTCTAAATTTCTAACACAGTTAGAATTTTTTTGTTAAAAGACCAAATTACCCCTATAATTAAAAAACTAAAAATAAAAACTATGGGTAAATCTATAAATGAACTGGGTCCAACACAGATTACCCCTTCTCTCTCTCTAAATCTACATCTCTCTCATCTCTTCCTTTCTCTCTCTAAACTACCTCCATCCCCACCACCGAACCATCACTGCACCACCATCATCCATACCGCACCATTATCAGCACCACCACACCACCATCATCCTCACCATCGCACGACCATCCCCACCATCGTCCCCACCGCACCACCACCCTCCCGACCATCGCACCACCATCATCATCCCAAAAACATTATCCCCACCATCATCCCCTCCTCTATCACTCCACGAACCCCCCTATCAACTGCTGAAACACTAAAGCCTGCTGATTTGTAATTAACAATTTGGGGAAAATCAGAAATTAGGGTTTCTTTTTCTAGGGTTTCGTTGAAATTTTGTTGGATAGTTGGAGATGGAGACAGTGGTGGTTGGCAGTGGTGGTTGACGGCTGTCGGCGTGGTGGTGTGTAACACCCATCTTTAAAGGACAAAATTAATAGTATATAACATGCATTTAGAACAAAAATTCCGAGTTTACAAAAACTTTCTTGGTTTTAAAACCTTACTAGGTCATAATATTCAAGTCATCAAACTACTAGATAACCTTTAAAACTTAGTTTCAAGCGTTTACATATTTGTAAAACAAAATAGACAAAATGCGGAAGCTTCATTTAGTGCGTTCGGTTCTTGATGTATGCTTGATCGCCATCCGGGTTCGAACCATCTTCACCTACGGTCAAAACCATTAAGATTATTAGTTTGACACTTTAAATATCAAGTATAAGCAAGTTCCATATTCAAACAAGTAAAAAACAAACAAAATTCAAAAGCTGAATAGGTCGCGCCGCGCGACGGACTTTGGGAACGACCGTCGCGTGACGCCAGCTTTGGTTCTCCCCGTGGCGCGACGCCAGCATGTTATTTCGACAGAAAGTTGTTGTTTGGAGCTGCTAATTTCGCCCAACACCACTTATCTCGATTCCAAACTTTAAAGTGGCATAACTTTTGACTCAGGTGTCCGTTTTAGTCGATTCTTTTTCCTACGCGACCGTAATTTAATTACGGACGCGTTTATCAACACATTTTACATAAAAATATCATTTCAAAAACAGTTGTCCTTGTTTATTTGACCCATTTGTTTACAAGTTTCATGACATGTATTGTTGTCATCACAAACCTTAGGCCAATGCACTCGTTTCTGCGTTTACCAAATATGAGCTTTTGCCCCCCTCCCGAGGGTTGCTTATGCAATAATCATTATGCTTATTTCCAAGAATTTAACCATTCCTTTCGGAATCATTTGACAAGCGAATGTTCTGAACTATAAACCCTTTACAAGGGCTCATGCTTTTGCAACGAATTAGCGTATCCGTGACACGGCCTACACTTGATTTGTATATATATATATATATATAGAGTAGGAGTTGGGTGGAAAGTGTGTTTTTCCTAGAAAGTCTAGGAAGCAATAAGAACGCGACATGTGGCATTGAAGGATTTTATCTAAAAGGGCATTTATGTACTTTCACAATCTATTTTTATTTTAGGAAATTATCTTCAATAACTAACTATCCATAAATTTCGGAATTTATTGTTTTCGATTTCTGATCTCACGTAATATCAATCATTCCTTCTTTTTCTTGCTGGAATCTATCAGCATGTTCTTGGTACTGTGTTTTAACAGTTTGTTCTTGGTGATGTGTTTTAACAGCAAGCAGATTCATACAACTGTGTTTTATTATTCAGATTCATACAGTTGTGTTTTAACAACAAGCAGATTCATACAGTTGTGTTTTAGCATTCAGATTCATACAGCTGTGTTTTAACAGCAAGCAGATTCATACAGTTGTGTTTTAGCATTCAGATTCAAACAGTTGTGTTTTAACAGCAAGCAGATGCATACAGTTGTGTTTTAGCATTCAGATTCATACAGTTGTGTTTTAACAGCAAGCAGATTCATACAGTTGTGTTTTAGCATTCAGATTCATACATGTGTGTTTTAACAGCAAGCAGATTCATACAGTTGAGTTTTAATAGCAAGCAGATTCATACAGTTGTGTTTTAGCATTCGGATTCATACAGCTGTGTTTTAACAGCAAGCAGATTCATACAAATGTGTTTTATCATTCAGATTCATACAGCTGTGTTTTAACAGCAAGCAGATTCATACAAATGTGTTTTATCATTCAGATTCATACAGCTGTGTTTTAACAGCAATTCAGATTCATACAGCTGTGTTTTAACAGCAAGCAGATTCATACAAATGTGTTTTACATCAGCAAATTTCGCCCCAGCTTTCGATCGGCTTCCGGTAACTGTTCCGCTGCTATTTATCCTTTCCAAAGTTTCCTGCTTTTTGAATCTCTTCCCTGCAACCAGCAAAATACCGTCAATTACAAACAAGAATCACCCGTAATCGCTTTGTAAAACACGCAGTACAATGAAAACTGGATCTTACGTATATGGAACAAGGAAAATCTCTTATCTTCATCCATGATTTTAGGTATTTTTGGTATGATTTTGGGGGTTTCCGAATTTGGGTTTAGAGAGAGAAAGAGAGAGAGAGGGAAATTGGCGTGAATTAAGGAGATGTGATATCTCTGACGGTTTTTTTTATTGGTTTAAAACACACGTAAGGACGAAATTGCCCCTACTAATTTAAAACAATCTATTAAATATAGTTAATTATTACAAGATTGCCATTGATTTAATCTCAACCCTTAAACACACCAATCGGATGGACAAGATCGCTTCCTAGACTTTCTAGGAAAAACACACTTTCCGTAGGAACCCTACTCTATATATATATATATATATATATATAACCAATCACAAGAGACGTTATTAATTTCTATGTTTGTAACTCAACTTGTTTTGACCCGTTTGGATGCCGAATGGGTGTCACCATTACTAGACACATCCGAACTCTATTTCTAGCACATGTTTTGACCCGTTTTACTTGTTTAAGGCACTTTGTCGCTCTCGTGACTTAACGGGTTTTCCTTGTTTACCAAATTTCAATATAACAAAGTAAGACTAACAATTAAACATAATGTAGCGAAACTATAAGTCGCGTACCTTTGGTGCTCTTCCTTCAAGCGCGTATCAACTCCGACTTGTCCGCTTGAAGATTCAATTCCTTTGCCTATAGAGTTCAATCAACGATTTGTTTAGAACTCTTATTATTTCATATAACGCATAATTCACCATAACATTCAAATATGCGTTTTTACTCAAAATTTCAACATCTAGTTTTCTTTTAGGCATTTCAACAAACACCTAAAGGGCATAATTTTGCAAAATCATTAACCAAGTTTCATGACTAGTTATTTAGCCAATTTTGAGCATTTTTCACAATTTCAAATGTCTAGTTTACACATCAACACCTAGACTTATTTCATGGAGCTCAAATAACACTAGATTGATAATCATAATTCTAGTGTTCATCATCTTTCTACAAAACCCATTTAACACATAAATGGATGGTTATGAACTTCATATCTATGAACACTAATTCAACAAATTATTGACTAGGGTTTGCTCCTAGACATGATTTCATCCTAATTTCATCCTAATTTCATCCAAACTTCAATCATGCAAGCCAAATTTTTGATTTCATATGTTCACCAAGAATTCAAGATGGAACTAAATAATGAAATTTGGCATACCTTATGATCCCTTCACCGAGGGGATCACGAATTCGTGTCTGGATTTCGATTTGGGTTAGATTTACCCCTTTAATTTGTTGATTTTATGCTTGTTAGGGTTTGAGCTTGAGAGCCCTTCTTGGCTCCTGTGTTTTGTGCGACCAGAACACACACAAATGTGTGTGTTTTGGTGTTTTTAGTTTTAATTAATAAAAACCCATTTCTCATTTTAACCATTTTAGTTCCTCAACTTTACCCATGTTTATATAGGTTACTACATCAAGTTCCCTCATTATTTTAAAACACTAGACTAACTAGGTTGATATTCCTAGTTATTTAGTGGGTTCCGGGAGTTATAACCCGTTTTATTTTAAGTCCCGTTAACTCGGGCTTCTTATAAACTTACTTTTCTCAAAGCTTTTATTCTCCTTTTTAATTAATATTAGGATTATTTTTTTTAAAATCCTAATATTCACCGGGTTAATTTTACTACTAACAGTATTTTACCTGTTCATTATTATTAACATGTTTCAATTACCAATCCCATTTTCGGGGTGTTACGAGTCTACCCCCCTTAAAGAGGTTTCGTCCCCGAAACCTTCTTTACATAGTCATTGGTTTGACCAACGAACCTAGTTTCATTTTCATGACATTCTTTCTTTTCGGTAAAGAGTTATCATTCGTATTGACATGGGTGTCTTTTATATATAAGTCCTCATGGACCTTAACTTTCACCTTATATTTCTTATATTTGTCGTCTATTTGAACTAGTTTCCATTTAACCACTCGGTCATACTAGTCTGTCCACATGTTTACTCCACGCTAATCTTGTATTGACAAGTGCTTTGTATAAGTCACAATACTATTCCGATTTTGAATGATTTTCTACCGGCTAGACTGATTAGTCACCGTCACTTCATACCCTGTCACTCAGTATACCATATTGCCATACTCGGCCTTACTTGAGTTTATGATCTACTATCCCACAACTCATGCTACGACACGATTATATTCTATATCACTTTTGTGACTATGATCGCATCGCATTGCGTCATATTTAAGTTTTTATAAACTTTTCATTATCAAAAATCTTCTTTCTAACGTATTGTCTTACACCTCTCGGTGTTAAGACCCATATCCTTTATTATTAGCTATTTCCATTTTCTCTCACAATATTCATGTTTGTTAAAAACGTTGTTTCTCACTAAAAGCGAATTTTAGTTTAACATTTTTCTCTTTAACTTATGTCAATTACTCATACCAGGAATTGACGACAAGAAGTTATTCTTTTTCTGCTATTATATTACGCGGGAAATCGTAACCAATCCCCATGCTTTACCCCAATTGACCCGTAGGTTCTTTTGCTTAGCCTCGTATGTTATTTATTTAGATTTTCACCTTTTTAAGGTGAGACCCCAATAGTTCGTCTCTTTTTATTTGTGACCCAAGGGTCTTTTTGGTCCCGTAGACCTTAACATTTGCTTGTAATCCCAAAGGTTATGATGATCCCGCGGATTCATCTTTTACTCGCGCCTTTATAAAATGTATATCTACATATATAGCTTCCAGACATCCCTTGTTATGTTTGGAATCATTTATTTTCGCTTTTGAATTCTATTGACCTTAACCGTAGTCTAAGGCTACATTTGTTTTCGTTTGAGCTATTCTTCCGACTCTATGACTTCTTATGTTATTACGCGCCAGTTTGTTCCCCGCTTACCGTTATCTGGTTTGCACTACATTTCCTTCGTCCCCCCTTTTTTTATATATATTTTCTCACGACCATCTCATAAGTTATTAATATTTTGCGCTCCCATTGATGGTTTGCGCTTACGTGTATTATCAAGCGTTATACTTTATTCGACCCGTTCAATATTGAAATAGTTGAACATAACTTATCGAAACTTCTGTTTTACGAAATTTTATCAGCTTTTAGTCATAATTCTTAATCCAAGTCTTTTGACTTTAAATCTGCGTTCCCGTCTCTTGGTTTATGCATGTATCTGAAGTCCTACCCATCTATCGGGTATTTTACCGAAGTCATTATCATAGCACCCGTTCCGGCATGCATTTAAGACTTCGTTTTGATTTATTTGGTTGTATTAGCGGAATCCATCGCCTTTAATCAACCAAGTCCTTTATTCTTTCCTTCTTCCTGTTTGACTTGTTCGTGTGAATTTCATCACTTATGACAGTCAAACTTTATCCCTATGCCTTGACATTCTCAATTGTCGGTTTATATTTTCGTTTACTTTGATTCTTATCCCTTCCCTTGGGCTCATTATTCTAATGTAATACGCTTCCGTTACCCGACTTGCGTTTTCCTTTATTATCAAACATTTTACTTATTTGATTTGAACACCCATCTTTCTCTTGTTCGCGACCCATAGGTCCGTCCTTTTTATTAACTTCCCGAAGGTCCATTTCTTAAGCCTTATTCGGTAGAACCACTACTACTGTTATATAACTTTTGGGGTTTACCCGTTTTCGTTCCATCGTTTTTAAAATGTTAATTTTATTACTCTTTTATACAATCACACCCATCAATGTGATCATTGTTCTTCCTCATAAGGATTTAATTTATAACGTGTTACTTGGATGGTTACCCATACCCAAGTTTCTGAATCCGCATTTAACGGTACTTTCTTATTCGCAATGGTGAATAATACGTATCATTCATTTAGTTTTCCTTGAGGGTATTTCCCGCCCAAGTCTTAATTTCTCATTCCTAGCCTTAATCCATTGTGTAATTGTTGCCCAACGTTATCTTAATGAAATTTTAATACATGTACCTGCGATACTCACCCTGATGGGCTTTCTCTCAACTCGTTAATCTTTTCTTTCTTTGCCGTCATCATGGTGACTTATAGGCTTTCCATTATTCCGGGTTAAACGGCTTCAGTAGCCCTTTCGCGCATCTCCTTAGTTATGAGGGATACCGTATCATCGCCACCTATAGTCGGCATCATTCCATTGTAACAATAACAGAAATCAATTCATTTCATTTTATTCCATGTCGTTGTATGGAATTTACTCACATCGTTTATCAATATAAACGATGTTTCTACATGTTTTTATTTGGTTTGGCCAAGACTATAACCGTGTCTTCGCCATTTACTACTATTTCAAATCCCGGGTTCGGGTGTAATTACACTCCTTCCTAATACAACGTTTGTTCGCTTCATTAAGTTCCCGAGTTCGAGTGTGCGTGCACTCCTTCCCATTATGACACTTATCTTTCTTCGCATTCTCGGGTTCGAGTGTACGCACACTCCTTCCCATTGCAATATTTATCGAGATTACTTTTACCTCGATTTCACATACTCACTATTATTTATTTATGTATATATATATATTCCTTTTATATAATTTGCTCATTTCACTAATCATATATGCCCATATGTATCTATCGTTCATTATGTGAATTGTTTCATTCTACTTGTCTTATCGTAATTTAGAACGTGTACTTGATTGATACTTCGTTGTCTCAAGTCATTACTTGATTTAGGTTCCTTGCTAGCATGTCCTTTGTCATGCTTCCGAACCTTAAGCCATTTAATTTATTTAACTCCCGTCATCTTAAGACACGGTCGTCATCTCATTCGAACATTTCCAATTTATTATTAATCTTTACTATTCAATGTTGCCCGTATTGTTATACGAGACATTCAAATATACTTACTTTACAAGTACTTATTTTATATTTAATCTATTATTAGGATTTATACTACCTAATCATATTTTATCGACACTAGACATCTCGAATCTGCAATGTTTATGTCAATTGTTAAACATTTCGTTTCATTATCATTTGCATCTTTCACTTTGATTTAGCTAAGTTTGTAACTTGCTAAAACCATTCGTGTTTAGTGCACTTTCCGGGTTTGAGTGTATTAACACAACCTTCCCATGCACTTTAATCCATATTCTCTTCCTAATATTTTGTTACAATCTACTCATATAAATAATTCTTACCGGATGTTTGATCAAGCTTCGAACCGAACACACTTTGTTAATAACCCTGAGCTCTGATTACCAACTTGTAACACCCATCTTTAAAGGACATAATTAATAGTATATAACATGCATTTAGAACAAAAATTCCGAGTTTACAAAAACTTTCTTGGTTTTAAAACCTTACTAGGTCATAATATTCAAGTCATCAAACTACTAGATAACCTTTAAAACTTAGTTTCAAGTGTTTACATATTTGTAAAACAAAATAGACAAAATGCGGAAGCTTCATTTAGTGCGTTCGGTTCTTGATGTATGCTTGATCGCCATCCGGGTTCGAACCATCTTCACCTACGGTCAAAACCATTAAGATTATTAGTTTGACACTTTAAATATCAAGTATAAGCAAGTTCCATATTCAAACAAGTCAAAAACAAACAAAATTCAAAAGCTGGGTAGGTCGCGCCGCGCGACGGACTTCGGGAACGGCCGTCGCGTGACGCCAGCACCGTCGCGTCGAGCGACGGACTTTGGTTCTCTCCGTGGCGTGATGCCAGCATGTTATTTCGAAAGAAAGTTATTGTTTGGAGCTGCTAATTTCGCCCAGCACCACTTATCTCGATTCCAAACTTTAAAGTGGCATAACTTTTGACTCGGGTGTCCGTTTTAGTCGATTCTTTTTCCTACGCGACCGTAATTTAATTACGGACGCGTTTATCAACACATTTTACATAAAAATATTATTTAAAAAACAGTTGTCCTTTAATTTGTCTCTTGTTTATTTGACCCATTTGTTTACAAGTTTCATGACATGTATTGTTGTCATCACAAACCTTAGGCCAATGCACGCGTTTCTGCGTTTACAAATATGAGCTTTTGCCCCCTCCCGAGGGTTGCTTATGCAATAATCATCATGCTTATTTCCAAGAATTTAACCATGCCTTTCGGAATCATTTGACAAGCGAATGTTCCGAACTATAAACCCTTTACAAGGGCTCATGCTTTTGCAACGAATTAGCGTATCCGTGACACGGCCTACGCTTGATTTGTATATATATATATAACCAATCACAAGAGACGTTATTAATTTCTATGTTTGTAACTCAACTTGTTTTGACCCGTTTGGACGCCGAATGGGTGTCACCATTACTAGACACATCCGAACTCTATTTCTAGCACATGTTTTGACCCGTTTTACTTGTTTAAGGCACTTTGTCGCTCTCGTGACTTAACGGGTTTTCCTTGTTTACCAAATTTCAATATAACAAAGTAAGACTAACAATTAAACATAATGTAGCGAAACTATAAGTCGCGTACCTTTGGTGCTCTTCCTTCAAGCGCGTATCAACTCCGACTTGTCCGCTTGAAGATTCAATTCCTTTGCCTATAGAGTTCAATCAACGATTTGTTTAGAACTCTTATTATTTCATATAACGCATAATTCACCATAACATTCAAATATGCGTTTTTACTCAAAATTTCAACATCTAGTTTTCTTTTAGGCATTTCAACAAACACCTAAAGGGCATAATTTTGCAAAATCATTAACCAAGTTTCATGACTAGTTATTTAGCCAATTTTGAGCATTTTTCACAATTTCAAATGTCTAGTTTACACATCAACACC
Source organism: Helianthus tuberosus (assembly GCA_030545235.1). Taxonomy (NCBI): domain Eukaryota; kingdom Viridiplantae; phylum Streptophyta; class Magnoliopsida; order Asterales; family Asteraceae; genus Helianthus; species Helianthus tuberosus. Next base: position 186,851,161 of record CM060442.1, read on the forward strand.
TAGACTTATTTCATGGAGCTCAAATAACACTAGATTGATAATCATAATTCTAGTGTTCATCATCTTTCTACAAAACCCATTTAACACATAAATGGATGGTTATGAACTTCATATCTATGAACACTAATTCAACAAATTATTGACTAGGGTTTGCTCCTAGACATGATTTCATCCTAATTTCATCCTAATTTCATCCAAACTTCAATCATGCAAGCCAAATTTTTGATTTCATATGTTCACCAAGAATTCAAGATGGAACTAAATAATGAAATTTGGCATACCTTATGATCCCTTCACCGAGGGGATCACGAATTTGTGTCTGGATTTCGATTTGGGTTAGATTTATCCCTTTAATTTGTTGATTTTATGCTTGTTAGGGTTTGAGCTTGAGAGCCCTTCTTGGCTCCTGTGTTTTGTGCGACCAGAACACACACAAAGGTGTGTGTTTTGGTGTTTTTAGTTTTAATTAATAAAAACCCATTTCTCATTTTAACCATTTTAGTTCCTCAACTTTACCCAGGTTTATAAAGGTTACTACATCAAGTTCCCTCATTATTTTAAAACACTAGACTAACTAGGTTGATATTCCTAGTTATTTAGTGGGTTCCGGGAGTTATAACCCGTTTTATTTTAAGTCCCGTTAACTCGGGCTTCTTATAAACTTACTTTTCTCAAAGATTTTATTCTCCTTTTTAATTAATATTAGGATTATTTTTTTTAAATCCTAATATTCACCGGGTTAATTTTACTACTAACAGTATTTTACCTGTTCATTATTATTAACATGTTTCAATTACCAATCCCATTTTCGGGGTGTTACATGGTGGTGGTCTCGTCTGCAGGCGGTGGTTGACAGTGGTGGTTGACGGTGCGGTTTGCAGCGGTGATAGTGGTGGTTGACGGTCAACGGAAGGTGGTGATAGCGGTGGAGGTGCGGTGGGGATGGTGGTGGTGCACTGATGGTGCAGTGGTGTTAATGGTGGTCTAGATGAGAAAGAGAGAGGAGGGATGGGTGTGAACTGAAATGTTTGTGTGTGCAGTGTATAACATTATATATAACTTATTTTATATATAATATTAAAATATTTATGCATTAAAAACTTGTTCCTTACTCTTGTGCATATAAGACTTGTACTTTGTGTGTAAATGACCAAATTACCCTTGTAGTTAACAAACTTGATGGATGGAGTTAGAAATTTGGACTCAAATAGTTAAGAAAAGTGCTTATAGGGACTCAGGTCATTAAACTTTTTGCTTTTGGACTCAACTAGTTAAAACCTGTAAAACACAGGGACTCAAAAAGTAATTTACCCTATTTTTTTATATAAATACCTTGCCCATCATATGCAAGCTCAAGTGGTTGGAGGGAGGTGGGAAGGTTCCCTTTCGGGCTTCCTGCCCAGGGTACCGAGTTCGAGTCTTACGGTGGGTGGTTTTTTCCTCCACACATGGCTGAGGTGGGTTTTACCCCTCAATGAGGCGGGTCTTACCCCTCATTCGAACTCGGGTGGCTTGTCTTACGTCGAACAGGGATGAAGCAAGCTAGTGGGGTTCCGGTTGATCTACACCTTTCAAAAAAAAAAAAAAAAAACCGTGCGCTTCATGCCTTGGCTAGGGACCATATCGTCTAGTTGCATTTCACGCTTTTTAGCCCAAAGGGTTTTATCTTTTGATATTTTTTATTAATGACTCGAGTAACAAGTTAACAACAAAATTAAATTATATAATGGTCAAATACTACATTATCAAATTACATACAAGGAAAGTAACTAAATTAGTCGGATCTGCTCAAGTTTTTATAGAGCCATCTCCAAATTGATCTCCTGCAAACTTTCATGCGAGATTGAGTTATTAGCAATCTATTTTATGTTTGAATAACCTTAAAAGAGGTGATTTAACTACATTTTAATTTCTGGAAATTACTATTTTAGTCCTATTAACAAGTTAGATTTTGCTATGTTAGTACAAGTTAATTTCTTAGCGGGTTTAAATAACCTTAAACGAGGTAAAGGCGGGGTGTATAGAAGTATTATCAAGTTAAGAACCAAACTTGTAAGAAATTAATGAACATGGTATAAGGTAGAAGAGTAGAGGTCACCCAGTAGACCACGAGAACAGGTTGTATGACGGGTCAAAATGGTCTCACATCAAAACTTGTCATCTTCAGCGCCAAACCATAATACGATAAACTAGAGGTGATAGTTTCAACACATTTACGTATAATTGGGGGTTGGTTAACGTTTTATCACAAAAGGATGAAATCAAAAGAATTAGCTAAAAGCATAAAAGGGAAGCAGTCAAATCGGCCGAAAAGGGTGAAAGTTGCACAAAGTAAAACCTTATTAATACAACCTTCTAAATTGTTTACATTCAAAGATTTTGATTATTATTGTAATATAGTAATATAGTCTTTGAAGTCATAACTAATCAGGGATTTTCAGGTAATCCTTTAAATTTGGAATCAAATTCCTCTGTTTATTAAGTAGCTTGATACAATAACACACATCATGTAGTTTTAACAAAAGAGGTTAAAGCCCAAGAGTAAGTGTAAGTGAATGTAAAAGCCCAAATAACGGCCCAATAGAAATGGTTTTAATACCATGTCATTGTTAATAGCAACTTATGGGATTTCCTGCGCTACGTGGCCAGAATTTGATTAGTATCGGTTTGTTTTGGCACCGGCACTCGCTATATCAACCAAAAGTGAAAATCCAAAAAGTAAAGTTGTGATATGCCTAAGATTGACACATGTGTTATATCAATCGAAAACTATAAAAAACGAATACATGTGTTGCTTCCAATAATACGTATAAAGCAGTGTTGTAAAAGTCGCTAGGCGGTCCCTAGTCGGCCGACTGGGGAGTTGGGAGTACTCGGATAGTACTCGGGGTGTACGCGGACATGGTAACTATAAAGAAAATTAATTGTTATATATTATATATATGTTAAAATAAGCATAATTCATGTCAACTGAGTATAGTTTAAAATGAAACATGTTTAAAGTTCAAATATTCTGAATACAAGTCCGACTAGTCTGAGTACAAGGTCGAGTAGTCCGAGTACAAGGTCGAGTAGTCCGAGTACAAGGCCGAGTAGGCCGATGTTGACCGATTTTGACCGATTTTGACTAATTAAAAGTCAACAAACCACGTTGACCGCCTAGACCGACTAGGCCGACTCTTTCCGACTACGTCCGACTAGGCGCCGACTAGGCGCCGAGTTTGACCGAGTTTGACCGAGGCCGACTAATTGAGTCCGCCTAGGAGGAAGTCGCCTCGGAGGGGTTCCGAGGACCGAGTACTCGCCAAGTACTCGGCCTTGGAATCCGACTTTTACAACACTGGTATAAAGTACCCATGTTTGGTCGGACCTTGTTTGGTCCATCACGGTACCAGCACTCCCATAGCTTACGTTACCAAAAAAACTCTATTTTGAATACAACGCTCTTAACCATAAAACAAAAACCAATACCGATTCCGATATTACGGATACCAATACCGGTGCTGTTCGTTTGGAATCGGTACAGTAGTGGTATTCGTATAGCTTACTATTCCGATAAAATATATGCCGAAATTTGGAGAAAAATAAACTAAACATAGTAACTTACTCAATTTTTTATTTATTTATGCGATATGAGGTGAATCTAAAAGTCAAAATAAAAGTTTTATATGAAGAAGTGAATAGCATCCACCAAATTTCATCTTTTATGTATAATCTAAACACAAAATTGTAGTAACTTCATAAAAAATGGAGTTAAATGCCCAGATAGTTCCCGTGGTTTGCACTTTTTTCACCTTTAGTCCTTAACTTTCTAAAATTACAGCTATAGTCTCCAACTTTTTGCAAATTCGTTCTCGGATAGTCCCTAGGCCTAACAGTTAGTTTTTGGTGTTAAGTGAGTGTGAAATGACCTAAATACCCTTGTTAAGTTAATAATTAGAAAGTTAAAAGAAATATAATAATACTTAAAACTTATGTGTGACCCACCACCCACCCTCTTCATCTTCTCCAATCTTTACCACTCTACCTTTCACCCCCACCACCTCACCCCCACCGGAAAAACTCCACCACCTCACCCTCCCACTATCATCTTCAACCTCATCCATTACAGGGACGGTCAACGTCATCGCCTTCGTCTTACATCCATTGAAAACACAGGTGTGAATTTTGATAACTAGGGTTTTGCTTCTGATTAAGGTTTTGGAGTGAAGGAGAGGGAGATCCTAGGGTTTGGGGAAGATGAAGAAGGTGAAGTGGGTGGTGGGTCCCACATAATTTTTAAGTATTATTTATATTTCTTTTAACTTTTAATTATTGATTTAACAAGTAAAGGTATTTAGGTCATTTCAAACTCACTTAACACTAAAAACTAACTGATGTTAGGCCTAAGGATTATCCGAGAACAAATTTGCAAAAGTTAGGGACTATAGCCGTAATTTTAGAAATGTAGGGACTATAGGTGAAATTTGTGCAAATCACAGAGACTATCCAGGCACTTTTCTCTAAAAAATGACTGAACATAAATATGTAGTAACTTCCTAAAAAGGCAAATGGGTGGAACAAAATAACTATGATGTCGTTTTAAGTTCAGCAAAAGGAGTAAGAAAATATCAGTGATCAAAACTAAAAAGAAAAATAACTATACAATAGTTCAAGTTGTTCTTTAATATGTAAATATATAATGTATTACTAATAATAAAAATAACAAAAAACTAACTGTTTGTGTGACAAACTAACCCCACCCACTAGAACCCATTTTGACCGGTTACTCAGTTGGTTCATTTTTTCACCTCTTACGTATAGCGACCATCTTTGGGGAGGAGGGAGCGTATCATGATGGTGAGGCGTGGTGGGCGTGACCACTGTGATACACAACCACAATCACATGGTCATGGTAGTGTGATGAAATTTCATGGTTGTTATCACGGGTGTGAACAAGAAAAATTGAAGGTTGGAGAGCGGTCTTGTGAAATTGGAATTTAAATAAAAAACAAATTTTAAACTATAAATACTCCAAACCTTAATATTTTTTCACGCACTACACCACTTAAAAAAACACTACACCACCAAGACACTTTTAAAAAAAAAAATCAAATGGAGGGTTCAAGCAAAAAAAAATGTCGGTTTCAAAGAAAAAAGTTAGGCAGAAGGTTCGTTCTAATCTAGATGAATCATATAGGTTTCATTTATAAGATGAACGATTACCAAGCCAATAGTTTCCAACCCAATATCCACAGTTCTACACCCAAACAAAATGCCAACCGAAATTGCAACCGGTCATTTCACTTTACCTCTTGACTCGGTGGATAAACAACTTATTGACCGTGTCGCGTATCACGATCAAGGCCCCCATTACCAAAATATACCATTCCATAACCCTACATGTCAATTAGCTCCTGAGTTGTACGAAGCAGAAGATGAACGAGAAGAGCCGAAAGAATGGTTCGAAAAAGAAGAAGACCAATAAGTATAAGAAGAAGACGCTTGTGGAAAAAAATCCTCAAATACAAGGGGTCATCAAAGATGGACGCAAGATGAGGAGGTAGCCTTATGTAAGGCTTTCTTACAGATTTTCGAAAACCATAGGGTCGGAAATCAACAAACACAAAACATGTTTTGGCATCGAATTATCGAACATTTTGGAAAGTTACTCGGTGTATCTAACCGAAACATGGATAAACTAACTTCGATGTGGACAAATTTAAACAAAAAAAATGAGTCAGATTAATGCACGCTACGTTTAAAAGGTAATTTTTTTTACTTATATTAGTTGTTACAATTTTTTATTGAAATGTAAATTACTAATTATTTAATTCAAATTATGTAGACTCACAATTAGCCAACTGGATCAGATGAGGCTGCTATAACTAAAAACGCCCTAAAAGACTACACAAGACTAAATCTTTCCCTCACTTGCCGGCATGCGAGATTGTGAGATAACATTCCAAATGGGTGCCAATTCCATTGATGGATCTTCAAGGCCCAATGGGTAGTTGTGCCCAAAAACGAACAAAACAATCTGATTCGGGAAATTACAAAACCTCTACAGATAGGTTATCAAGCAACATGGTCGAAATCACTTTAAACTACAACCCCACCGACGACACAACACCGAAAAGGCCGCAATAGAGGAAAAGTGTCGACTTGTCATCAAGCAAGGGGAGATGTCATCTTCGAATACAAGAGGACAAATATGGCAAAAATAGCAGAGAATAGAGATTGGCGAGCGGTGGCGGGATCAACAATAAGAAGAGATGAGATATACATCAAACACTTGCATGAACAAGAGAAGAACAACGATTTGAAAGTTGTCATGGAGTCACATGAAAATGTCGACGAACCGTGGTTGTCGATTCTACTAGATGACCACAAGCAAGCAAGCCCCAATAGTGGGGATACATATTTTTGCCTAAAGATAGATAACACTAAGGTACGCCCCCTGCTGTTGAATACCAAATAATCTAAAATCTCGTCGCTTTGGCTATCAAACCAGGTAACTATTGCATGGTTGAACCATTTCCAAACCTCATGATCAGTTCCTTTGGCCCTCGCACTAGGAGTCTACACTACAGAAATAAACATAGGGCCTACATAAAATTAAGGTTGATAAATCAGACACAATATTACAAAATGGATGATGTCGTATTCGTATTTTGTTACCAATCTTATAATCCGAGGCTTTGATCCCAATGGAAATTCATTTTTATACATATACGTGTTACATACTTATGTTATACGCAATCAATCGTTGAATACATGTTTATACGTAAAACCGAGACTCGACATACTTAGAAATATTAATCATACATGCATCATACTCATACAATACCTTGATACACTTTAAATACCTAAAAATGGGCTAAAATACAAGAAAACGACATAAAATAACATAATTACAAAGTTCGGGGGCCAAAATGCAAAAAAAACCAAACTTGGGAAAGAGCCCCTCGTGGGGGGTGACGAACTAACCCTTTCCGACCGCGGGCGACGAGGGGCATCAATATGCAGAATGTTGTTTCTTGGTTGAGGGTTGGTCACCTTTTTCAGCTCTTTTCTTCCCCAGCCACCTTCTAACTCCATTAAAACTCAAACCCTACTTCACCACTATATAACCAAGCCTCCTTCACCTCCATTTCACTTTTCTAACTCTCTAAACACTTTCAATACACTCCATAATCAGCTGAAACATTAAGTTAAGGGCGGATTCAACTAAGTACAAAAGTGAGCTTCTATCTCACTTTTCTTCAAGTTTCTTCACTTCTTCTTCTTCTTGAAAGCTTTGAACACCTCTAGGAATATTTCCACAAGTTTACCATGGTAAAATAAAGTGGAACATCACTATTTTGAGGCCCAAAATTTTCTTTTGGAGAAGCTTTTACTTAAACTTCTATAAACATGTTTAAACTTGCACAATCTTGCACCTACTTTACTTCTAACCATACCTATGGTTATGGAACTTGTGTATGGTTGATTGTTATAAGTTCAGAGGTGTAAACACCCTCTAAAATTTCTATTTTGACAAGGTTTTAGACAACCTACAAATGTTGAGACCATCCAAGCTCACCATCTTCAATATGGTGAGACTTGTGTTTTGGTGAAAGTGTGAACCATGGAAGCTTTGGCTCTCTAATTTTGTTCCACTACCTCAGTTGTTGATTTGTTATCTCCATACCACTAAGTCTCAAACAATTTCCATTAAAGGGACAAGGCTACAACACGTCCCTAAACACTTTCCATGTTTGGGATGTACACATCTAGCTATCTCACTTGGTTGTTTGTAGATTTAGTAGGTTTTAGTCTTAGTTGACCAACCGAAATCATCAACAAAGTTTGGGATGTACACATCTAGCTATCTATGTTTGGGATGTACACATCTAGCTATCTCACATGACCAACCTAAATCATCAACAAAGTTGATGATTTTTGCTTTGGTGAATCATATAATGAGGTTAAATGGATGGAATTCATCCTACCTCCTTGCATGACCATTCTCATGGTACCTTGATTTACATTCGTAATGTGTTAACTTTTAAATTCCTAATCTAATCCATTGAACAAAAACCGCAACTCACACACCTCCGTTCCCCTTTAGGCTAACTTCGGTGTTCCATAAACTCATTACTCATCCAACACACTTTCGTGGTGTAACAACCCGACTTTTGAAAGTCAAAGTACAAGTTAAAGTCAAAGGAAGAAAAAATTGCTAATTGGGATCTGTCACTCCCTGCTTAATTATTGATTATACTTCTCGACTTGTAATCGATACTCTAATTTAAGTTGCTTTAGTTGTATTATGTGGAGTACATGTTAATGAATCGTAGTTTAATCGCTAATCGACTTATCGCTAATCGCATCGCAACTCGAACTATAGGTTATGGATATTGTTTTACGTGCGTGTGCTATTATGTGTTACTTGTGCATGTTATGTTTATGATTGAGGTGATTAATCGCAAACGCAATCGCAACTCTATCACAACGCAATCTCATCGCAAACTCGAGGTTTAAGGATTTTATTTTATGTTATTTATTAATTAGGTTATTTGTGTAATTAATGGGTAATACTATCACATCGCTTACTCCCAACGCATCGCAATGCTCAATGCACAAAACAAAACGTCGAAAACCAACTCTCACCGCCCATCCGATCGAACCGCCCTTCGTTCGCGCTGCTACATCAACTCTTCTCCTCTCTTTCCTATAAATAGCACCTGTCACATCACTGTTCATGTGATGTGACAGCTCCTCCTCCGACCAGCACGTTCCAGCCCTCTTTTCTCTGGATTTTTCGCGATTCTTGTAAGTTTCTGCCTCAAATCTTGTACTTCTATGATCTACACACACTACTTCATCATTTTCACCATAAAATCTTAACTTTTCACAATGAAATCGGCTGATTTGGGCTGTCTTAGGGTGATGTCATCATGGGTTCTTATGAAATTCAAAGTGTGACATCATTCCACCAAGAACAACTCGGATCTAAGAGATTTCAACATTATTAAACACCGATTTCATCTTAAATCTAAACATAATCAAAGTGTTTCAAACTATTCTTCAATAATCACAACTTTTCACATAAAACCGATAGAATTTGAGCTTGTTCAGGCCTTTTACTCTTTTCGCATGTGAAGTGTCGGTCCAAGAACATATTTCTGTCAAAGAGATAACCGATTCACGGGTTGAACATGAATGACCATCAATAACAGCTAACTGATCAGACTGGGTGATTCCCATCCGATCGGGTGACATGGGCTTGATAGGGTTCCGTTGTTTGACACGATGTCATACCGTCTCAGTACAATCACAAAACTTTCCAAACCTAGCAAAATTTTACAAGTTTTCAAACGAACAAGGTTACTGAACGGATCACCGTCCGATCGGATAGCCATCCGATCGAACAGCAATCCAATCGGATGACCTATGGTGTTCAACACTTAACAATTTTCACAAGGAAGACCAGTTCAGTGAATCGCCATCCGAACGGACGGCCATCCGTCCGGCCGGATGACCTGAATGATAGAAACACTTCTTTATTTTGGAAATGCTACAACGAAAACTTCAAAGGCACATCATACACAAACACATCCATCCCAAACGAATGGCAAACCGACCGAATGGCCCTCCGACCGGATGACCATCCGTCCGGATTGCCATCCGATCGGATGACCCTTCGTCACTCAGTCTCTCGCACCGTTTAACTCACTGCTCATCGCTTATGCTATCGTTCTGTAATCAGGCTAATTCTCCAGCGCTCCCTTCAATCCAAGCTTGTGTTTATTTATTAAACACAAACTGTGAGTATACTCGATCCCTTTTTTCTTTAAGCACTTTTGGGTGTTACATACGTTACCTATATCAAATCACATCGAACACACAAACCAACGCACTTTTATACGCTAACCGTTCTGCATGTTATACGTGTTACTCGATGAATGCTAGTATGTTATGTTTACATAGTGATTGTTGCCTGACACCTTAGTGATCGGAATGTCGCGCTCCGGTCAAAGATAATATTTATATGCCCAAATTACCCTTAACAAATAGTTAGTGGTAGCAAGGGGTCGAACCACGAAGAGTATGTGGTTTGCGAATGGATTGGATTGAATTATAACAAATGTCACGATTTATGAAGCTTACTAGAATGTTTTTGTATTTTTGTTTGGTTGAAAGATATGAATTATACTAAAAGAATTGATTTAATTGATTACCAACTAAGAATTAACGATTGCACGAAAACTTGATTACTAAACAATAATGAGAAAAAGGGTTCACACCCGGCTTCGGTAATTGCCAACCTAGGGTTTCTACAAGTTTTAGATCCAACTCAATTGTATATGATTAACGGATTTAGTGTACCGTGACTTAGGTGCCAATAACTATCAACGTTTCGAAAAAACGGACAAGAATGCACTTTGTAATCAACACAAGTAAAACCTAACCATGACAACGCATAACTACACATAACCATTTCGAAAAGTCATAACTTTATAATCATCGACAATTTACGAATACGAAACAAATGTAAACTATTGTCAATGGTTTCAAAAATCAACACAATTTGTTACAAAGTTGAATCAAGAAACAATTCAAAACCCTAGATTAAACAACTACCTACACCGGGGTGAAACCAAGGTGATTAGCCGCTCATGGTTGAAGAAACTTGATCACCGGATGATTGGAGCTTGATTCGGATCATCTTGAAGTATGAATAATGGAGGAATGGTGGAGAATTAGGGTTTGTGGAGTGATGATGGTGGATGATGATGATTCTTGATGATTCCGTGGATGATTCGGGTGAAGCTTGGTGATTAGAGATGGATTGGAGATGAATCGAATGATTCAGGTGATGGATGATGTGTGTAATGGATTGGTGGTGAAAGATATGTTGATCCTTTGCTCCAAGAATATTATTCAAACTCAATTAAGTTGTAACTCCCGTATTCATGGCCTCCCTTCTAATAGAAATCGTTTTTTACATAAGAAACAACAATTTCACGTTTTCAAGATTTAAAGCCCGTCGCCGACGGCCCTGACCCCGTCGGCGACGCCCTCTCAAAAGCTGAAAATCAGCCGACGCCTTGTTTGACTGGGTACGGCCAATGTTACCCGACGGGTGTTTCTAGAGCCCGTCCCGGACGGCCCAGAGCCCGTCGGCGACGGCCTCTCCAACTCCAATTCTTCATTTTCTTCACTTTGCACTCCCGGTTGATCGGTAACGCGTCCCGGTTGTCCGGTTTTCGTCCCGGTGACTCGTAAAGCTCCCAAAAAGCTCCTTAAACTCCATCAAACCTGCAAAACACATTTTTAATTAAGAGTAGGCTATTCAAGATTAAAACTCAAGTTAAAACATCAAGTTACACGATTACGAACACCGGTTTTCAACCACGTATTACATCCGTACACTTGTCTTTTGCTTGCCCTCAAGCAAATCTGTTTTTCACTTTCACGTGGGTCGAACAACGAATACACTTCCCATTCCCGAGACGAAGGTTAAGGTTAATTGTCATGCCCAAGTTCAAACATTTTTACAGTTTTCAACATATTTAACGGTAAAGTGATCATTCACATATACAATGGTTATCCAAGATTAACCCGCCCGTAAAACTTAACAAGTCATGCACATCCCTCACAATGTTCTCTCCACTCGGCTTATAAATTGGCTAATGTGTATAATGTATTAGCACTTCAATCAATTAATCGCTCAAAACCGATTAGAACACATACCCGCATAGGCTTTCAACTCAATCATTCTCCACCACTGAACACAAATACTAAGCACAAGTCAAAAGGTCTTTGAACGAGTTGTAACGGGGCTAGGCTAAGGGTAGGAAATAGGATATTTTAAAGTGTCTAAGGTGATGAAAATTCGATTTTTATTACAAAACAACTAATCTATGCACAACTACTACCAATATCAAACTAGAAGGCAACAAGCTTTCGCCTTTTATTTCTCAAACTAAGAACATATATTTTTTTTCTTTTCTCAACAATTTTCTATTCTTTTTTTTTGTATCATTTTCTGATTTTTCTTTTTTTTTTATATATATGCAAACAAACAAACACAACTGTACAACTTTACTCCTATAATCGAATTTCCATCACACGGGTGTAAAAGAAAAAGGTTTTAAGGTTATGGGCTAAAGGGTGGTCAAACGAAAGGATTAGGCTCAAAATTGGCTACTAGGGGATAATTTTTGGGTAAGGATAAAAAATGGTGTAAAAGGAAAAGGTTTACCTAATGCCTTAATCATTCTCGTGCTTGTATTCGGTCTATGGTCTCGAACGTATCAAAAGTTGCAAGTTCTACAATACGCGACTAATGGTCCACTCAAACAAAGAAACATGTATATGTAAATCTATGATAAAAAAGTGGCTCAAAACCTCACGTATAAGGGTATGGTATGTGATATGCATAAAATGCTAGTTCCTTAGGCGAATTATTCCCAAATAACCACCCGCTAAATACCCGTCATGCTATTAATTTGAACTTGACCATGACAAAAGACCAAATGGGTCGCGTCATCCCTTGTTGACTTAGTTACTTATGCTTTAAGATCGCTTTTCGAAACAAGATATTTTTGAATTTTTTTTGAAAATTCCCCTCATCCCCACACTTGAGGTAAACATTGTCCTCAATGTGTAGTGTTTAAATGAACGAGTCAAAATCGAAAACTTTTACTACTCCCCCATCTCCACACTTGAGGTAAACATTGTCCTCAATGTGTAAGAACTAGAGTTTAAAAACGCACAAGTGATGTGACACGGCTAACTTCCCAAAATTCCACCCCGGAAAATATTATACAATTACAATCCACTTATTACTAATCTAAGAATCAAGGTAAAAAGGAAACGCATGCACCTGATTTTTGTCGCTAGATGCTCATATATTCTTCTTCTCTTCATAAAAACGGTTGTCCCGCGAACATGTTGTACCTACAAATCTTAACCCTTATGTAGAAGCATGCTTCTCACAACCATTGAAATTTGTTAGGTGATTAGTTCTACCATTTTTATGAAAGTGTTACCAAATCATGCGTTAAATTACCTTGATTTATGTGGAAAAATAATGTACAATAACAACAAACCTAACTCACTTTCGTAGGAATCACGGTTGCATTTAGCTTATGCAACAAGCCCCTTTAAACCACCCGATAGCTCGGGAGGACGAGTAGGTCTCGTGAGGGTTATATAGGGAACACACCCACAACGTTCATTTAACTACTAAAACGAAATAACAAAATTATACAACAACAACAACTAACCTACGGAGAGAAACCAAAACAAATTATAAAATAAAATATACAACAACAATTGACTTACCACCTCATGGTGGTCGAATGGCGTGCTTGCCGCCTACGAACTCCTCGAAATCACCCACCGGTGATTCATACCATTTGTTGCCAAACGGTCCAAACTTCCTCACCTCCTCTTCCTTCTTCTTTTCTAGGGGTGACTTTTTCGCCTTCTTTTTCTTGACCGTTTTCTTCCTTGTTTCTCCAAATCTACCAACCATAGCACACACCTTTTTGTTTAGATTCATGTCCTTTTTAGGACACTTATCCTCACCGAGCGGGTTAGTGAAATTTGGAAAAACATTTAAATTTAATTCCCGGTCCCCAAACTTCATGCTTACCGTTCCCGTTGCACAATTTATTATGGCATTAGCAGTTTCCAAGAACGGTCTACCCAAGATAACTACCGATTGGGTGTCCTCAACACACCCAACATAGTCTACTACCAAAAAGTCATCTGGGTAGTAGGAATCATCCACCTTAACAATCACATCCTCCACCATCCCCCTTGGATGCGTGGGAGTCTGATCGGCCAATACCATGGGAGTATCAAAATTTTTTAATGGACCAAAATCGTATTGGTCATACAAACTCTCGGGTAAAATGCTCACACAAGCTCCAAGATCGAGGAGTGCCCTCTCGATTTTAAATGTTCCAATTTGAATTGGAATAAGAGGGTCTCCCGGATCTTGAGCTTTTTGGGGAAGGGCACTCGATAAAACGACACTCACATGAGATATCAAATCAACCGGTTCGGGTAATTTGCTGTGCCGTTTTTCGATGCTTAACTCCTTTAAGCATTCCACATGAGCCGGAACCTTTTTAATGTTATCTAGTAACGGTAAATTAATTTTTGCTTGTTTATAATTTTCCCACCCCTCGTCCTTCGGTGGGTACCGTTCCTCAACTTGTGATGCATTAATTGGTTTAATTTGATTTAAATTTTTTTCACAAAATGACTTTTTATTCATTTTCTCAATTTTAAATTGTGAAATCGTTTCTTGTTCATTTTTATTTTCCGACTCGTCTCTTGTATTTCCCACTACACCATCAACACATTGTGGTGGTGGAATGCTTCCAACACTACTACCAACCTCATTATTTGAAAGAAGACTTACCGCGCTAATGTACACATTCCTCACATTGCCCGTGCTTGAACTTTGATGCTTCGGGTTCGTCGTCGTGTCACTTGGAAGCTTTCCCATGCTTCCCCTTATTTGTGCCATCTCCTCCGCAAGTTGGCCCACTTGCCTCGCCAATGCCTCATGTGATTTGTCTCGCATCTCATATGTCTTCTTCATCTCCTTAATATCATTGTTAGATTCCTTAACCACATTGAACAAGGCGTCCATTTTGGCACTCAAATCATCACCACCGGTTTGATTATTCGACCCGCTTCCATTACCACCTTGACTATTGTAATTCCTTTGGTAACCCCCTTGGTTACTTCCTTGGCGAGTTTGGTGCGAATACCCCCTTGATTTCCCGGTTGGAAATTCGGGTTCATTTGGTTAGAAGCATTACCATACCTAAAGTTAGGATGGTTCCTCAACCCGGGGTGGTAAGTGTTGGAGTTCATATCGTATTGCCTCCGGTCTCCATACACTTGATTCACATCCGCGGTGGCTTGGCAATTCTCGGTTCGGTGACCGATGTCACCACATTCTTCACATACGCTATATTGGACCGCACCCACTTCTTTCTTCTTCACGCGGACCAATTCCCGCTCCAACGCATAAATTCGATCCTTAGAACTTGCATCATGATCGGGCCAAGACCTTGAGGTAGGGTGCTTTTTGGCTCGGTCTGCCGACTCTTCCGCCTTTGATCTCTTGCTCATTCTTTCTAGGAACTCCGAATCGTCATCCTCGTGATTCCTTAATAGAGTTCCATTGCTGGTCGATTCAAGGTGGTTCCATGTCTCATCATCCAAACCCCTTACGAAGCATTTGACCAACTCCCATTTTTCAATTTGATGATGTGGGCACTTCTGGATCAATTCCTTAAACCGAGTGAATGCTTCATGTAACGTTTCACTCGAAAGTTGGCAAAAAGACCGAATTTCATCTCTAGCATCGTCTGTCTTCGCCATTGAGTAGTATTCGTCAAGAAAAACTTGTTGCATTTCAGCCCATGTGCGAATACTACCCGCTGGAAGTGTGAGAAACCACTGCTTTGCCTTATCCTTCAAAGAAAATTGAAACAATCGAAGCTTGACCTCTTCCAAGGTGAAATCATGCCCTCCAATAGTACTACATATGGCCGAAAACTCCGCCAAATGAGTATACGGTTCATCATTGGACCTCCCGTTGAAGTGGGGGAGAATGTTGATGTAATGAGGCTTACAATCGAACATTCTTCGTTCACATACAATCGGTGAGTCATTGTCGGTGACCACCTGCCTAAAACGGTCATTTACTCCCCGTGGAGGTTTTTGACGACGATGTGGGCCGTTAACTTCTTGTTCAACCGGTCTTCGATTATCCCTTCGATCACCACCTCGATCTCTACCTTGGTTACCTCCTCCCACGAAACGAGGAATCCGGTTATGATTCACATTATTGTTGTTATTATAGTACCCATCATTCCGGTTCCTTTGATTGTTGTTTTGTGGGTTGCGAGTGTTTCCATAACCATCATTTCGAGCATTCCTATAACCATAGTTTTCATTTCCCACAAAATTGGCATTTTGATAACCAAACTCCTCATCATCAAACCCTCTTGCATTGTAAGCATTTCCTCGGTTCACATACCCCCAACCATCGTCTTCTCTCTCATCGTAATTTCCCCCGTCGTTCGAGTATTCTGAGTGAATTCTCACGTGTTCCGGCGATTGATAACCGGGAATGCTATACGGTTCGTCATCGAGGATTGCATTCCTCAAGTCATCGATGTTGAAGAATGGGTCTTCATTCACGGGATTGCCGCGATCACGATTACCCCTACGATCGGAATTTACATTTCGGTCATCGAGGTGAATGGGTAAGGAATTTTATCGGTGAAGGTTTTGTTGTTGAGGTGTTCTTTGGGTGTTGTTGGGATTTTGGTTTTGGAAAGGTGGTGTGGGTGGTCTAGAGTTGTTATTACCACCCGGTTGCTCTTGAGGTATAGGTTGGACGTTTTGGGCGGGGTTGAAATTCCTTCGGCATTGGAATTGGTTCGGGTTTTGATTTTGGTTAAGGTTTTGGTTTGAGTTTTGGTTTGCCATTGAATAGGTTTCAATGGATGGTGTGAGTTGTGGTGTTTGGGTGACTTGGTTAGAAGCAAGTGTTGCCTCCAACCGGCTTGCTAAATTCCTTCTTGTAACTTTTTCGATTGCTGGTTCGTAGACTAACGGTGAAGTCCTCCTGGAGTTCCGCGTATGCATGCACTACCTGTAACCTGCACAAGTAACACACCCCGCGTAACAAAGAAAAAGACAAAGTACAAGAAAAGAAATTATGCAAATTAAACAGTTAATTACACAAATTCAAACAATATCCAAACACAAAGCGCACGCACTCCCCGGCAACGGCGCCAAAATTTGATCGGAATGTCGCGCTCCGGTCAAAGATAATATTTATATTCCCAAATTACCCTTAACAAATAGTTAGTGGTAGCAAGGGGTCGAACCATGAAGAGTATGTGGTTTGCGAATGGATTGGATTGAATTATAACAAATGTCACGATTTATGAAGCTTACTAGAATGTTTTTGTATTTTTGTTTGGTTGAAAGATATGAATTATACTAAAAGAATTGATTTAATTGATTACCAACTAAGAATTAACGATTGCACGAAAACTTGATTACTAAACAATAATGAGAAAAAGGGTTCACACCCGGCTTCGGTAATTGCCAACCTAGGGTTTCTACAAGTTTTAGATCCAACTCAATTGTATATGATTAACGGATTTAGTGTACCGTGACTTAGGTGCCAATAACTATCAACGTTTCAAAAAACGGACAAGAATGCTCTTTGCAATCAACACAAGTAAAACCTAACCATGACAACGCATAACTACACATAACCATTTCGCAAAGTCATAACTTTATAATCGTCGACAATTTACGAATACGAAACAAATGTAAACTATTGTCAATGGTTTCAAAAATCAACACAATTTGTCACAAAGTTGAATCAAGAAACAATTCAAAACCCTAGTGTAACACCCCGTGTTTTCACGAGTGAAAGTCAAAGTCAAGGTCAAAGTCAACGACTGATTTCGCGCGACGTGACTTGTAGAATTGTTTCTATTATATTTAGATTATGTGGAGTAAATGTTGTACATTGCAATAATCAAGCCTCACCAATCATATTTCGATCGATCCACGACTGCGAACGATAGGAAGTAACAATGCGATAAAGAGAATCAAGCAAGCTAATCAAATCGACACCAAAATCGTAACTCGAATTTCGTATTTTATTTGTCAGTTATACGTGTGTGTGTGCCTTACGTGTTACTTGTGCATGTTTATTTTATGATTGTGTGGTGATAATCAAGCGAACTCAATCGAACTCGAAGTCTAACTCGAATATGATCGAACCCGAACTCGAATCCCGAATCGAACCGTATAAGAAGTAGTTGGGACTGAAAGTAATTTGAATTAGGAAACCCTATCAAACCGCTCGTAAATCCGAGCCGAATCAACATCGCATCGAGCTCGCCCAAGGTGGTGGCATCCGCACGGATGGCCCACCCGCACGGATGGCCAATCCGCACGGATTGCCAGTCCGCACGGATGGCCAGGCCGCGCGGATAACCTGCCCGGGTGCGTGCCGTGCGCACGGCTCATCCTTTCCTTTTTTGGCATCCTATAAATACACGGGTCACTCTCCACTTTTTCCACTTTTGGCAAGTGACGTCCGAACCACACGCATTCTTCACCTTTTCTCAGATTTCTCTCAATCCAGGTAAGATATTGCACTAATTCTTGTACATCTTTAATCACTACACCATTCTACACATCTCCATCTTTCAAATCTTCACTTCCAACCATGAAATCATCCGGATTTGAGGCATTCACGGGTGACGTCATCATGAAGTTCATAAGAACTTCATGCTTGGCTCCATTCCATCAAGAATATCTCAGATCTAAACGATTTCTACAAGTTTTTACAATAATTCCACCTAGATCTAAACTTTTCTAAGGATAAAAGAGTTGAAAGAAATAAATCTAATGTTCTCTCCTTCTTTTACCCTTAAAACCGATACAAATCCGATCAGTCCTAGTGTTTTGCTCGTCAATAGTGATACCCTAGTTCCAGATCTGGAGTTGTACCCTAGACAACTGATTTCGGGGTTAACCGGGACGACCGTTCAGAGTCGCCGGCAGGCCGAGTTAGGGTGGTTCCTAACCGGTCTAGTCACGCGGGTGAGAACACAACTCCAAGTGGTTGCCACGTAATCAGAACGTCTCGACAAACGACAACAGAAACCAAGTGTAGACGAACGGAACAACCAGAGCAGTTGTCCGCACGGACAGGCTACCCGCACGGACTAGCCATCCGCACGGACAAGCTGTGCGCACGGGTTACCATCCGCACGCACAGGGCATACGCACGGGTTGCCACCCGCACGGACTACCCTTGGGACCCACTTTCCCAGCGAGGTTTGAGTATCGACGAACGAGCAATCCAGACAGACGACCTCTGAATGGATTACTCATCGGATCATGAGATACTAAGGCCTTAAAATGAAAATCGAGCAAACCCCACCCGCACGGTCAAGCCGTGCGCACGGACGGGCTATCCGGACGGATTGACTCTGCCCGCGCGCACAGGCTGCCCGCACGGACTACCATACGCACGGACCACCGTCCGCGCGGCCGGCTTGAAAGGTAGAAACACTTTGGTGTTTTCTAAATGCTACAACGAAAACTCCAAAGCACAAGCCATCATACACAAACACATCTTAGGAAGAAACAATCCACTTGAACATTTAGCCACACAAGCAATCTAACCGTACGGATAAGTCGCCCGCACGTATAACTAGTCCGCACGGGTTGCCACCCGCACGGACAGTCACACGCACGGATGACCTATCCGGATGGAACACCATCCGCACGCATCACCATCCGTACGGATAGGTCATGCGCACGGATGACTACTATTCACGGATAACTGATCCGCACGATCAGTCATCCTACCCACTCTCGCTTGTACTGTTTTACGCGTCACTTATCGTTACGTTATCGAATCTATTCAGGCTAACCGAACTCGCTGAAAAGCGCTCCCTTCAATCCATATCACTGTGAGTATACTCGAACCCTTTTTGCTTTAACACTTTTGGGTGTTACATACGTTACAACTATTCAAACTACAACTATCACACTACTCAAGCTATTTTAACGCTTAACCATTATCGCATGTTATACGTGGCTTATGAATGCTTGTTTGTTATGTTTACACATGGAATGCTGTCTACCTGCCTTAGCAACGATAGTACTATAGTTTGGACTCAGCACCCGTTTCCACGGGGGTTGTTAAGGATCCTTTACTTGCATGGATTACAGTGGTAAACATGTATTGCGAACTGCCTCGGGCAGTCAACCCGCAGTCATTGGTATCGATGGATCTATGTCGATAACTAACGTGCTTCATTTCACTATGTGTACGTGCTGGTTATGCGTAAACGAATTCGAACTCTATATGCTATTAACAAACTTGAATGCTCACCTTTACATTTTATGTATTGACATTATTTTAACGTATGTGACAGGTGCCTAGGTTGTTTATATGCTTCTCGGGCTGTGATGAAATTGAAGCTAGGAACTGGAGTCCTAGAAACCAACGAATAATTTAGTCATGCTAAAATCTGAGTTGTCGGAACAGAATATTTGTTTAGTTTTTGTCTGTAATAACTTGTTTTACTATTTGAGACATGGTATGGGACATGTTAACTTAAATTGAATGGTAATGATGGTTGTTATGGAAACTTCTGGACAATCTGTTTCGCTCAGTGCCGCGCCCCGATGATTCCGCCATCGGTTGGGGTGTGACAGATTGGTATCAGAGCCATAACTATAGGGAATTAGGCAAGACTCGACCTAGTCCGGGTCAAAGTCTTAGAGACCTAGGCTATAGTTAAGAACCAACAGACCAACCCACGCGTATGCGTAAACTCACCACTATCACTCACTCTTTTCTGGCATTACACTCGAATTTCCAAGTTATGAACAGGTCATGAGGTCGAGAATAGGTGTGAAAACCGCAAACTCTCGACCAAAGTGCCTAATCAGCTTGCGTTTTCAGCTACAAACGAGGAGAATTATACCAAATCAGGAGTGAAATCCATATTTTGATGAATAATCTCCTCAATTTTTATCAGAAACAAGGACGGGGGTTGCAAGATAGGGGTGAAACCCTAACCTTGACGACTCGTCCCGCTTTTGTACAAAAACTCCACCAAAGTTCGATGGACTCCAACGGTCTGAAGACACAACCTAACCAATAGGAATTGCGCCAGCGCCCAAGAATCGAGGCAAAGGCATAGTCCTGGAGGTCGTTGTGCAGGATCCTTGCGAATAGTCGAGCCACTTTGGTCAGTCGAAGTCTATTAGCCACAGACAATCTACCTTCGATTTATCGATCTTTATGAAAGTTTTATGCATTTTCTATTAATTGTTAACGTTTTGGAGTGCCATTGGTTTCGACCCAACACTATTGCTTCTGCTAAAACACAAAACTCGCTCGACACAACATTTGCAGATCACTCGCGTTACACTGCTTTCGAACACTCGCAAACTCTGAATACTAGGTTTCTGTTTTCTGACTGCCTTAGTGACTAGGAATATATGTGTTTCTTGCTGTTGTGCTTACACGTTTAGGAATATTGTGATTATGTGCTCTATGTGTTTATGTGATTTTGTGCAATTCTGTGATTTTGTGACTAAATGCGGTTACATGGTACGTGTTACTGAGCTTTAGTAGTAGTAGACGTGTGAGGTGAGATTCGAATACATGTGTTGAGTTCCATGGCGATGTCTATTGCAGACAATGTCGTCTGGATCCCGTCATCCACTCTCTCGCCAGGAAAAGAGAGACAAACGTCTTGCCTCTATCATCGCGAAAAGTGTAGCCAAGGCTGTAAGTGATGTCTACGAGAATGCCAGCAAATCATCTGAGGAATCAAGGACTGAGGGTCCTAAAGCTGCCGCAAGACCTTTCAGCTTCAAACAGTTCAAATCGTGTGGGCCGAAGGAATTCACAGGCGAAGGAGGTCCTACTGCTCTATTCCACTGGTTTGACTCTATCGAGGTTACTCTGCGACAAAGTGGTTGCCCTGATGACCTTCGAACTCTGAACGCTACCGGCGTCTTTCAGTCCCGTGCTTTGGACTGGTGGACGGCCGAGAGGAACAAGAGAGGGAATGATGCAGCTTACGGGTTGTCGTGGGATGAGCTCAAGGAAGTCATGCTGGAGGAATTCTGCCCTCCTCACGAACGACAAAAGCTTGAAGATGAATTCTGGCACATACATCAGAAGGATGGAGACAATGCTGGTCTTACCGCTCGTTTCAAACAACTCAGCATTATCTGTCCCGATCAAGTCAAAACTCCTGAAATCACCATCAAGAAGTACATCCGAGCCTTGCCCGACTGCGTTGCTGATTTCGTGCAAGCGGCTAAGACTACCACGATCGAAGAAACCTATCTGCTGGCCGCTGAGATCAATGACAAAAGGGTCAAAGCTGGGATGTGGGATAAGACCTCCAAACATCTGCATCAAGCCACTACTGCTACACCAACTGCGGAACCCACGTCATCAAGCAACAAGAGAAAGAACAAGAGAAAGAGCAACTCCACCAACAAGAACTGTGCGATCACTGCTGCACCAGTTCAGACTGTACCTGCACAACAGCGACAAGTGGCGGCACCTGTGACCAATGCACCGCCTGCAAAGCGTGCATATACTGGACCACACCCACTCTGCCCTACTTGCACCTATCATCATCCGACTGCTATTCAATGCCGCTTCTGTGCTCATTGCAACGTCTACGGCCACTTTACTGCCAACTGCCGTATTCGTCAAACTCCTGCCAATCAAGCCCTACTCGCTGCCCCACAGGGTCAACAAGCACCTCCGGCACCCGCAGTCAAGGCCAGAGCATGCTTCACATGTGGCGACCCGAACCATTTCACCAACATGTGCCCGAACAGGGTGGTGAAACAAGAACCCCAGCAGCCACAGCAGCAACCACAGCAACAGCAACAGCAACAGCAACAGGCCGCACGTGCCAGAACTTTCAATCTCAACGTGCGTCAAGCCCAAGCCGACAACAATGTGGTCAATGGTACGTTCCTTGTGAATGGTATTTATGCTTCATGTTTGTTTGATACTGGAGCCGATAATTGCTTTGTGTCACTCGAATTTGAGAAACTCCTTAGTCGTAAGCGCTCTCGACTCTCCTCTGCATTCGAAGTCGAGGTCGCTACCGGAAGAACCGTCGCTGTAAGCTCTGTTATTCGTGATTGCACACTCGAGCTCAACAATCACGTCTTCTCAATCGATCTCATCCCTATGCAACTAGGAAGTTTCGATGTCATAATAGGCATGGACTTTCTACGCGAAAACCATGCCGAAGTTGTGTGCTTCGATAAAATGATTCGTTTTTCGCTCGCCAACGGGGATTCACTGTGCGTCTATGGAGATACTACTTCGAAGGGTCTCAAACTTATATCATGCCTACAAGCCAGCAAGTATCTCCGTAAGGAGTACAGGGCTTTCTTGGCTCATGTCGTAGCAGCGGAGAAGGAAAATAAAGAGAAGAAGAAAGTGAAGGACGTTCCAGTGGTTCGAGAATTTCCTCGAGTCTTTCCCGAGGATCTTCCCGGACTACCTCCAAAGCGTGATATCGATTTTCGCATTGATCTTATTCCTGGAGCAAATCCTATTGCCAGAGCTCCCTACCGACTTGCGCCGTCCGAAATGCGCGAACTCTCAACCCAACTCCAGGAATTGCTTGAAAAAGGCTTTATTCGCCCGAGCACCTCTCCGTGGGGCGCACCAGTCCTTTTCGTCAAAAAGAAGGATGGGACGTTCCGGATGTGCATCGATTACCGGGAATTGAATAAGTTGACTATCAAGAATCGCTATCCTCTGCCTCGAATCGACGATTTGTTTGATCAACTACAGGGCGCTACGTGTTTCTCGAAGATCGACCTGCGTTCCGGATATCATCAGTTGCGTATACAGGAGGAGGACATTCCCAAAACAGCATTTCGCACTCGTTACGGCCATTATGAATTCGTTGTCATGCCTTTTGGCCTAACCAATGCACCAGCAGTTTTCATGGATCTGATGAATCGAGTGTGCAAACCGTATCTCGACCGCTTCGTCATCGTGTTCATCGACGATGTCTTGATCTATTCCAAAACGAGATCCGAACACACGCAGCATCTACGTTTGGTTCTCGAGTTACTCCAGGGAAATCAACTCTACGCCAAATTCTCCAAGTGCGAATTTTGGTTGGGGGAGGTTCAATTCCTGGGTCACATCGTAAATAGTCAGGGCATTCACGTCGATCCTGCAAAGATTGAAGCTGTTAAGAGCTGGGTTACGCCTAAGAACCCGACTGAAGTCCGTTCCTTTCTCGGACTGGCGGGCTATTATCGACGATTTATCAACGGATTCTCGAAGATTGCTGTACCACTTACTTCTCTTACTCATAAGGATCAGCCTTTTGTCTGGGGAACCAAACAAGAGTCTGCCTTTCAAACCCTCAAACACATGCTTTGCAATGCTCCTGTTCTCACGCTACCCGACGGAAACGATAATTTCATTGTCTACTGTGATGCTTCTAACCTTGGTCTCGGTTGTGTCTTAATGCAACGAGACAAGGTTATTGCTTACGCATCCCGTCAGCTCAAAATCCACGAGAAGAATTATACAACCCACGATCTCGAGCTAGGCGCAGTTGTTTTTGCATTAAAGATTTGGCGACACTACCTGTATGGTACTAAGTGTACGATCTTCACCGATCATAGAAGCCTACAACACATCTTTAATCAGAGGGAACTAAATATGCGTCAACGCCGATGGGTAGAGCTTCTCAACGACTACGACTGCGAGATTCGTTACCACCCAGGCAAAGCAAATGTTGTTGCCGACGCACTTAGCAGACGGAGTTATCTGCATAGCACTCGTAATGTTCAAGCTCAGCACAATCTAGAAGCTCTTATCCGCGACGCCCAGCATGCATGTTTCAACGAGCGCACCTTGAAGAAAGAAAGGATCTACCACGACGGAGCCCAACTTGTGAGCAAATCAAACGGGATATTCCACTTTCTAGACAAAATCTGGATTCCCAAGCGAGCTAACCTGCGACAAATCATCATGGACGAAGCCCACAAATCCCGATACTCTATTCATCCCGGTGCTGACAAAATGTACCATGACCTTCGATATAGGTACTGGTGGCCGGGTATGAAGCGGGATATCGCTCTCTACGTCGGAAAATGCCTAACCTGTGCTAGAGTCAAGGCCGAACATCAACGACCCTCTGGCTTGCTCGAACAACCTCCAATCCCCATGTGGAAGTGGGAGAGCATAGCTATGGATTTCGTAACCAAGCTTCCACCCACGTCATCGGGTCACGACAGCATTTGGGTTATCATTGACCGTTTGACCAAATCAGCCCACTTTCTGCCAATACGAGAGGACTACAAGGTGGAACGATTAGCCCGAATCTACACTAACGAGATCATTTGTCGACATGGGACGCCTCGTGACATCATCTCTGACCGTGATGCTCGATTCACTTCGCGATTGTGGGGAACGTTTCAAACGGCACTAGGAACAACGCTTAATCTAAGTACTGCGTTCCACCCACAAACTGACGGTCAGAGCGAGAGAACGATTCGTACGCTTGAAGACATGCTCCGTTCATGTGTTCTAGACTTCGGTGGCAATTGGGATAAACACCTTCCGTTAGTCGAATTCTCGTACAACAACAGCTACCAGGCTAGCATCCAGATGGCTCCTTTCGAAGCCTTATACGGAAGAAGATGTCGATCGCCTATCGTGTGGCACGAGATCGGTCACTCGCAACTAACCGGTCCGGAACTGCTACAAGAAACGACAGACAAAATCTTCCAAATTCGGGACAACCTAGCGAAGGCTCGAGATAGACAGAAGCTCCTCGCCGATAAAAAGCGCAAGCACCGTGAGTATGGCATTGGTGACTACGTACTCCTAAAGGTATCACCTTGGAGGGGTGTAGTCCGATTTGGCAAAAAGGGGAAACTTGCGCCTCGGTATGTGGGACCTTTTAAGATTCTGGAAAGAATTGGAAAAGTCGCCTACAGACTCGAATTACCGGAAGAACTTAACAATGTCCATCCGATCTTCCACGTGTCAAACCTCCGAAGGACCATCTACGAACCAGCCGTACATGTTCCTCTAGACGATTTACGAGTGAACGAGACATTGCACTTCGTGGAAAAGCCTGTCGAAATCATGGATCGCCAAACCAAAGAACTCAGGCGCTCGCGCATTCCTATTGTGAAAGTCCGGTGGGAAGGCAAACAAGGCGCGGAGTTCACTTGGGAACTCGAAAGCGACATGAAGGCAAAGTATCCACAACTGTTTAACGAAGAAGTAACGTCCAGCTAAGTAAGGCAAGATGGCAATATTGTAAAAAGAGAGTATTCGAGAGAGATTTCAGAGAATTTGAAATATGATAATATGTATGGAAGCCAACAGAAACCGCCGAAACTACTGGAGATTGAATGTTGCAAATGAGAGAAACTAGAGAGAGAAAGCTCTTGTCCGTTATCCGATCAATCAATAGAATCACGTCTTTATTGCATTCTTGTGCATCGATCCCACTCGTGCACAAATTCCGTACGTCGTACGAGTCGGATCGCAACCGAAGCGAATTCAAACTAGAACCCACAATGATCAAGGTTTTGAAAGAAAAAAAAAAGAAAAAAGATTTTGAAAATGAAAAATTAAAGATTGAAAAAGATTTCTCTCGAATGATTTTCATAGGCTCTTAAATCAGCCGATTTTAACCGTAAAATCCTGGTTAATTTGGTGATTTCTCCACACGTGATTCACGAATTTGTTACAGCTTCCGGCTTAATTTCGGGACGAAATTTCCTAAACAAGGGGAGGCTGTAACACCCCGTGTTTTCACGAGTGAAAGTCAAAGTCAAGGTCAAAGTCAACGACTGATTTCGCGCGACGTGACTTGTAGAATTGTTTCTATTATATTTAGATTATGTGGAGTAAATGTTGTACATTGCAATAATCAAGCCTCACCAATCATATTTCGATCGATCCACGACTGCGAACGATAGGAAGTAACAATGCGATAAAGAGAATCAAGCAAGCTAATCAAATCGACACCAAAATCGTAACTCGAATTTCGTATTTTATTTGTCAGTTATACGTGTGTGTGTGCCTTACGTGTTACTTGTGCATGTTTATTTTATGATTGTGTGGTGATAATCAAGCGAACTCAATCGAACTCGAAGTCTAACTCGAATATGATCGAACCCGAACTCGAATCCCGAATCGAACCGTATAAGAAGTAGTTGGGACTGAAAGTAATTTGAATTAGGAAACCCTATCAAACCGCTCGTAAATCCGAGCCGAATCAACATCGCATCGAGCTCGCCCAAGGTGGTGGCATCCGCACGGATGGCCCACCCGCACGGATGGCCAATCCGCACGGATTGCCAGTCCGCACGGATGGCCAGGCCGCGCGGATAACCTGCCCGGGTGCGTGCCGTGCGCACGGCTCATCCTTTCCTTTTTTGGCATCCTATAAATACACGGGTCACTCTCCACTTTTTCCACTTTTGGCAAGTGACGTCCGAACCACACGCATTCTTCACCTTTTCTCAGATTTCTCTCAATCCAGGTAAGATATTGCACTAATTCTTGTACATCTTTAATCACTACACCATTCTACACATCTCCATCTTTCAAATCTTCACTTCCAACCATGAAATCATCCGGATTTGAGGCATTCACGGGTGACGTCATCATGAAGTTCATAAGAACTTCATGCTTGGCTCCATTCCATCAAGAATATCTCAGATCTAAACGATTTCTACAAGTTTTTACAATAATTCCACCTAGATCTAAACTTTTCTAAGGATAAAAGAGTTGAAAGAAATAAATCTAATGTTCTCTCCTTCTTTTACCCTTAAAACCGGTACAAATCCGATCAGTCCTAGTGTTTTGCTCGTCAATAGTGATACCCTAGTTCCAGATCTGGAGTTGTACCCTAGACAACTGATTTCGGGGTTAACCGGGACGACCGTTCAGAGTCGCCGGCAGGCCGAGTTAGGGTGGTTCCTAACCGGTCTAGTCACGCGGGTGAGAACACAACTCCAAGTGGTTGCCACGTAATCAGAACGTCTCGACAAACGACAACAGAAACCAAGTGTAGACGAACGGAACAACCAGAGCAGTTGTCCGCACGGACAGGCTACCCGCACGGACTAGCCATCCGCACGGACAAGCTGTGCGCACGGGTTACCATCCGCACGCACAGGGCATACGCACGGGTTGCCACCCGCACGGACTACCCTTGGGACCCACTTTCCCAGCGAGGTTTGAGTATCGACGAACGAGCAATCCAGACAGACGACCTCTGAATGGATTACTCATCGGATCATGAGATACTAAGGCCTTAAAATGAAAATCGAGCAAACCCCACCCGCACGGTCAAGCCGTGCGCACGGACGGGCTATCCGGACGGATTGACTCTGCCCGCGCGCACAGGCTGCCCGCACGGACTACCATACGCACGGACCACCGTCCGCGCGGCCGGCTTGAAAGGTAGAAACACTTTGGTGTTTTCTAAATGCTACAACGAAAACTCCAAAGCACAAGCCATCATACACAAACACATCTTAGGAAGAAACAATCCACTTGAACATTTAGCCACACAAGCAATCTAACCGTACGGATAAGTCGCCCGCACGTATAACTAGTCCGCACGGGTTGCCACCCGCACGGACAGTCACACGCACGGATGACCTATCCGGATGGAACACCATCCGCACGCATCACCATCCGTACGGATAGGTCATGCGCACGGATGACTACTATTCACGGATAACTGATCCGCACGATCAGTCATCCTACCCACTCTCGCTTGTACTGTTTTACGCGTCACTTATCGTTACGTTATCGAATCTATTCAGGCTAACCGAACTCGCTGAAAAGCGCTCCCTTCAATCCATATCACTGTGAGTATACTCGAACCCTTTTTGCTTTAACACTTTTGGGTGTTACATACGTTACAACTATTCAAACTACAACTATCACACTACTCAAGCTATTTTAACGCTTAACCATTATCGCATGTTATACGTGGCTTATGAATGCTTGTTTGTTATGTTTACACATGGAATGCTGTCTACCTGCCTTAGCAACGATAGTACTATAGTTTGGACTCAGCACCCGTTTCCACGGGGGTTGTTAAGGATCCTTTACTTGCATGGATTACAGTGGTAAACATGTATTGCGAACTGCCTCGGGCAGTCAACCCGCAGTCATTGGTATCGATGGATCTATGTCGATAACTAACGTGCTTCATTTCACTATGTGTACGTGCTGGTTATGCGTAAACGAATTCGAACTCTATATGCTATTAACAAACTTGAATGCTCACCTTTACATTTTATGTATTGACATTATTTTAACGTATGTGACAGGTGCCTAGGTTGTTTATATGCTTCTCGGGCTGTGATGAAATTGAAGCTAGGAACTGGAGTCCTAGAAACCAACGAATAATTTAGTCATGCTAAAATCTGAGTTGTCGGAACAGAATATTTGTTTAGTTTTTGTCTGTAATAACTTGTTTTACTATTTGAGACATGGTATGGGACATGTTAACTTAAATTGAATGGTAATGATGGTTGTTATGGAAACTTCTGGACAATCTGTTTCGCTCAGTGCCGCGCCCCGATGATTCCGCCATCGGTTGGGGTGTGACACCTAGATTAAACAACTACCTACACCGGGGTGAAACCAAGGTGATTAGCCGCTCATGGTTGAAGAAACTTGA
This sequence comes from Helianthus tuberosus, assembly GCA_030545235.1. NCBI lineage: Eukaryota > Viridiplantae > Streptophyta > Magnoliopsida > Asterales > Asteraceae > Helianthus > Helianthus tuberosus. The sequence goes on from CM060442.1 coordinate 186,880,458, forward strand.
TCACCGGATGATTGGAGCTTGATTCGGATCATCTTGAAGTATGAATAATGGAGGAATGGTGGAGAATTAGGGTTTGTGGAGTGATGATGGTGGATGATGATGATTCTTGAAGATTCCGTGGATGATTCGGGTGAAGCTTGGTGATTAGAGATGGATTGGAGATGAATCGAATGATTCAGGTGATGGATGATGTGTGTAATGGATTGGTGGTGAAAGATATGTTGATCCTTTGCTCCAAGAATGTTATTCAAACTCAATTAAGTTGTAACTCCCGTATTCATGGCCTCCCTTCCAATAGAAATCGTTTTTTTACATAAGAAACATCAATTTCACGTTTTCAAGATTTAAAGCCCGTCGCCGACGGCCCTGACCTCGTCGGCGACGCCCTCTCAAAAGCTGAAAATCAGCCGACGCCTTGTTTGACTGGATACGGCCAATGTTACCCGACGGGTGTTTCTAGAGCCCGTCCCGGACGGCCTAGAGCCCGTCGGCGACGGCCTCTCCAACTCCAATTCTTCATTTTCTTCACTTTGCACTCCCGGTTGATCCGTAACGCGTCCCGGTTGTCCGGTTTTCGTCCCGGTGACTCGTAAAGCTCCCAAAAAGCTCCTTAAACTCCATCAAACCTGCAAAACACATTGTTAATTAAGAGTAGGCTATTCAAGATTAAAACTCAAGTAAAAACATCAAGTTACACGATTACGAACACCGGTTTTCAACCACGAATCACTTAGCAACGATAGTACTATAGTTTGGACTCAGCACCTGTCATGGACAGGGGTTGTTAAGGGCTTTTCTTCACGTGTCACAGTGGTGATATGTGTTGCGCATTCTATAACTCGCAGTCACGTCTGTGCATATTTCATTGTCGATAACCTACTTGCTTCACATTATACATGTTACATGCTGGTTATGCGTAAACTCGCTTTCACTATCTACTATACTATTAAACTTGTATTCTCACCTTTACACTATGTGTATTGACCTCTATTTTAACGTATGTGACAGGTGTTTAGGATGCTTGCCTTTTGCTGGAATCGAGTAGGAGAGAGTCTAGAAACAAACAATTTAAATTCTGAGTTGTCGAAACAATTTATTTGCCATGAGATATTATTGTCTGTAATAATTGAATTACTTGATATATTATGGTATGGGACGTAATGTTAAGTATCCGGTAATTTTAGTTGTTAAGGATTTCTCTTGGACAATCTGTTTTGCTCAGTGCCGCGCCCCGATGTTTCCTCCATCGGTTGGGGTGTGACAGATTGGTATCAGAGCCATAACTAAGGGAATTAGGCAAGACTCGACCTAGTCCGGGTTGATGTCTTAGAAATGACCTAGTCTATAGTCTAAGTACCAACAGACCGACTTGTGTATACCCGGTATGGGTTTTGTACGAGCTTACTTGATATCTTCACTCGAACTCGCTGTACACTACACTCTTGCGCGAAAGTTGCATACTACAGCTTCGCGCAAGGTCAGCCTTTCCTAAGGCTGGCAACACACACAAACGAATGATCTGTTTGAGACTGGGTGTGAAAACTGCAAACTCTCGACCAAATCACTCGTTCGACACGCATTTTACTATCAACACGAGAATCTGTGTTGAATCAGGAGTGAAATCCATACTTCGACGCGATTCTCCCTATCTATCTCGTGATTCTATTGCACAACAGGAATGCAGTCTTTAAGTCAGGGGTGAAACCCGGACCTTGATGACTTGTTCCGTTCTCTATATTTGATTTTACAAAACTCTCACCAAAGTCTCAATTGGTTCCAACGACTAGGGTCACGTAATGGCCGAATGGATGCGTGCCGATCGCCCGGATTGAGGCGAGAGCACAGTCTATTTAGCCAAAATGTGTACCCAAAGTCCTTGAGAACAGTCGAATCACTTTGGGTAGTCGACATCTATCAGCCGAAGACAATCCCCTCTCGATTTTATGTGTTTCGATTCTGAGCCCGCAACCGCTGACTCTGTGATTTATCGCTTTTATGTGGGAATTTTTATGTGTTTTATGTGGTTTTACATGTTTATGTGTTTCCATTTTTGATGATCTACTCGCTTTTCGCTGTTCGCTTTGATCAGCACACACAACTCGCACTACACATTTACCTCAAAACGCCAACAAATCACACGCTTTACTACTCGCTATGCTACTCTATCAGTACTCGCTACTCACAATTCTCGATCGCAATCGCAAGTTTGAAAGATAAGGGAACACGTTTAGTACATATAGGTGGATACGTGCAAATAGGAAGGTGAATACGTGCAAAATACATGCTTACGTGGATTACGTGCTTATATGTTTACGTGGACTACGTGCTTATGTGCCTACGTGATTATGTGTATGTGTGTTGATGTGTTCATGTGCTTTATATAGAGTAGCATTTGGTGAAATCGCTAGACTATACTAGGGTTAATTGAAATTGTGTTTGAGTCCTGTGACGATGTCTGTTGCAGACAATGTCGTCATTCGGATCTCAAACTGATCGCCCCACTCGTCGTAACCATGAGGACAAACGCATCGCTGCTCTAGTCGCCAAGCAGATGGCGAAAGTCATTCCGTAAATTGTCAGCGAGCTTAATGAAAACGCTAGCAAGTCCTCTGAGGGATCAAGGACTGACTCACCTAAGGGTACTTTCAGCTTCAAGCAGTTTAAAGCCTGTGGTCCTAAAGAATTCACCGGAGAAGACGGGCCTACGACCATGTTTCAATGGTTCGATTCAATAGAAGTCACCCTGCGCCAAAGCGGCTGTCCCGAAAACCTCTGCACAGTTAACGCCACTGGCGTTTTCCAGTCCAGGGCTCTGGATTGGTGGACTGCCGAGAGAAACAAGTAAGGGAATGATGTAGCCTATGGGCTTACGTGGGATGAGTTGAAGGACATCATGATGAAGGAGTTCTGCCCTCCCCACGAGCTCTAGAAGCTGGAGGACGAGTTCTGGCACATCAAACAGGAGGGTGGCGACAACGCTGGTTTAACTGCCCGCTTTAAGCAGCTGAGTATCATTTGTCCGGGTCAAGTTACCATTCCCGAGATTACCATCAAGAAATACATCCGTGCCTTGCCGGATTGTGTTGCTGACTTTGTGCAAGCAGCCAAGACGACAACTATCGAAGAGACCTACCTACTCGCTGCCGAGATCAACGACAAGTGAGTTAGGGCTGGTTACTTTTATAAAACCGCCAAGAGTCTTCACCAAGTTACCACTGCTCCCACCGCTGAGACCGCCGCATCGCAATCTTCCAAGTCTTCACGCCGCAAGAGAAAGAACAACAACTTCAGCAACAAGAACTGTGCAGGTACAGCTACCGTGCAATTGAATGCCATCTCTGCTCAACCGCAACCTCAAAACCGCCAAGTAGCGGCGCCTGTGGCCAATGCACCGCCAGCCAAGCGTGCATATACTGGTACACACCCGCTCTTCCCTACTTGTACTTATCATCACCCGGTTGGAATCGCATGCTGGTTTTGTGTTCACTGCAACCTGTACGACCACTTTACTGCTAATTGCCATACCGGTCCTCGCCAAGCCCCAGTTCAAGTTCAAGCTCCTGCTCTACCCGCTCCACAGGGCCAACAAGCAGCTCCTGCTCCCGCAAGAGCCTGCTTTGCGTGTGGTGATCCCAACCACTTCGCAAATGTCTGCCCAAACAGAGTGGTGAAGCAAGAGCCACAGCAGCAGCAGCAGCCAGCACCGCAACAACACCAACAACAGCAGCAGCAGCAGCCAGCTCAGTAAGCAGCCCGCGGGCGAGTCTTCAACATCAACGCCCGTCAGGCTTAGGCAGACAACAATGTGGTTAATGGTACGTTTCTCGTAAATGGTATATATGCTTCGTGTTTATTTGATACTGGAGCCAATAACTGTTTTGTATCGTTCGAATTCGAAAGGCTCCTAAACCGTAAACGCGTTAACCTCCCATCAACATTCGACGTAGAAGTTTCCACTGGAAGAACCGTCACTGTTAGTTCCGTTCTACGTTATTGTACTCTTGATCTCAACGGTCACGTTTTCCCGTTCAATCTTATCCCGATGCAACTTGGTAGCTTTGATGTCATAGTAGGTATGGATTTACTTCGTGAGAATCATGCTGAAGTTGTTTGCTTCGATAAAATGATTCGTTTCTCTCTCGCAAATGGTGATCAATTGTGTGTTTATGGTGAAGTCGCTCTGAAGAAGTTACAACTCATGTCGTGTGTCCAAGCTATCAAGTATCTCCGCAAGGAATACCAAGCTTTCTTGGTACACATTGTAGTAGCGGAGGAAAAGGAAGTTAAGGCAATAGACAAGGTGCCTGTGGTTTGTGATTTTCCTCGTGTATTTCCCGACGATTTACCTGGTTTACCGCCCACTCGTGACATCGATTTTCGAATCGACCTCATTCCTGGAGCAAATCCTGTTGCTAGAGCGCCTTATCATCTCGCTCATTCTGAAATGCGCGAACTCTCGAGTCAGCTCCAGGAACTGCTTGATAAAGGCTTCATTCGCCCTAGCACCTCTCCTTGGGGCGCGCCTGTCCTTTTCGTTAAAAAAGAAGGACGGATCGTTTCGGATGTGCATCGACTACAGGGAATTGAATAAGCTTACAATCTAGAATCGCTATCCCTTGCCTAGAATCGATGATTTGTTTGATCAACTACAAGGTGCTACGTGTTTTTCGAAGATTGATCTACGCTCAGGCTATCACCAGTTACGAATTCAGGAGGAAGATATACCCAAAACCGCTTTTCGAACCCGATACGGTCATTACGAGTTTGTTGTTATGCCCTTTGGTTTGACCAACGCTCCCGCAGTTTTCATGGATCTAATGAATCGCGCGTGTAAACCCTTTCTCGACCGCTTGGTTCTTGAGTTACTCCAGGGAAACCGTCTCTATGCCAAATTCTCCAAGTGCGAATTCTGGCCTGAGGAAGTTCAATTCCTCGGTCACATTGTTAATAGTCAAGGTATCCATGTTCAGCGGAAGCAAATAGTAAACCAATGTTAAACAGTTTCAAAACCAATGTTTAGTATCAATGAATCAATCACATGAATCCCTCCAGTCGACCCATGACCACTCCAGCTTCTCCAGACAGCAAGTTCCCAAATCCAAGATATCTAACGTCCTGCGAGCATGCAACAAGTGTATCAGACAACGCTGGTGAGTTCATAGTTTTACGAAAATGTTAGTTACCAAGTGTTTAGTTAATCCATTGAATTTAAATCCGAAAGTAATGTTGATAATATCTCGATACTGAACAAGACGGCTCCTGATGTATGTTTTGCCCGTTCCCCAGTGCTCCTATCAAAGCACTGGGCCCGACTGGGTCATTAGTTCACAACCGTCCTCCCCGGTACGGTGTGAGGGTGCCAAACCTAAGTAGCGCTACCAACTAATACCCCGTTACCTCCCCGGTAACAAAAGACGGGACTTAAGAATGATAGGGTGAGAATATTATCCAACATCCCAGTTTTACCCAAAAGACCTATCCCTCCCCGGGATACCCACTGACTGTCCCAACCACCAGGACGCATGCTCAAAAGTAATGAACTCACCTTCGATTTGCTTGGTTAGATTAGTTTCTTGTTTAAAGTTGTCAACCAAATCCTATTAGGATCACCAGTGATAATCAGTTTCATATTCACGTAAATCACAATCATACGTGCACATTATACAAGTCGTAACAAGCATAGTTCATACTATCACGTAAGTTGTAGCAAGTATTCATACCAACACATACCCATATTGTAAATTCATATCATATGCTTGTTCCGTTTTAACTCAAACCTTTAACTCGTCGTACGCAAGAGATTGTAACCTAAACTGTTTAACATGCAATCCAGATGCTACTAAGTATTCCATTCATCACATCTAACATTACATGATCCCAATCATTGTTTCATCAATACCCTGAACTCAAGTCCTATTACTCATGCATACAGGTAACGATTAAATATTATTTTGCCAACAACAATCTTACACATTATACAAACCAAACGCATAGTCTTGCAACACAAATTTAATCCATACATAATTATTTACATGTAGGGCTGTAAACGAATCAAACGTTCGGCGAACCGTTCGTGAACCGTTCGGCGGGAAGTTCGTTTGTTGTTCGTTTGTTTATTAAACAAACGAACACGAACAAAAAATTTTGTTCGTTTAGTTAAATGAACAAACATGAACAAAGGTCCTGTTTGTTCGTTTATGTTCGTGAACGTTCGGTAACGTGTTCGTTTGTGTTCGATACTTCATTGGTGTTTTAGTTTTTATATTTATTTAAATACTTCAAAATTCCAACAAATTAAATATCTAATAAGTGTCGTGTATTATATATTTTGTCCAAGAACGATTGTTTGCGTTCATTTGTTTCCATTTGTGTTCATGAACATTAGTTTGTGCTCATTTGTGTTCGTCAACGTTCGTTGCCTAAAATTAACAAACAAATACAAACGAACACGAACAAGTTCATTTCCTTAACAAACGAACACGAACATAAAATCTCGTTCGATAAGTGTTCGTGAACGGTTCGCGAACACATATATTTCTTAACAAACGAACACGAACAAGGTTTTGTTCGTGTTCGTTCGGTTCGTTTGCAGCCCTATTTACATGAACTCACTATTACGACCAATATTAGCAAAACTCATAACCACCATAATATGCATACTGTTACATCGATTTTCAACCTAAATTATCTTGGGCCACTCCATCATGCATTATCAAAATATTCATAAATTTCGACTACCCATAAGACTTCTCAGATCATGGCCCAAACATATTTGTTTTGTGTGACACTTCCCTGTTCTTGGGTGCGGCCCACTCTTACCCGGCCCAAAGGTTATGTTCCCATTTACATAACAGAACCCAAACTCAACCTTGTAACCCATTTCCTCATAAATATAACCAACCTAATCTGCACCCTATGAAGTCTCCTCTATTGTTCATTTGTAATATTAATACACATAGTTCATTGGTTCCATTTATTCAAAACCGTCATCATGATTTGGCAGCATATGACTCATCCCTAATTCATAATAGCCTATTACCCTATATCATTTAAACTACCTAAACCACTTACAACTCTATTTTCATATTCAATCACATACATAAGGTCATGAAGCTCAACATGTAAAACAATAGGCTGGATGAACACTTACTTACATTCTGACATCTTGCACATGACATCAACTCACTTAATACCTTTAATTATAACCGGCAGCATTAATAGGATCCCTACTTGTTTGATCAAATCAAAATTACATCACATGGCCTCCACTTTCCTTAACACATCACATGGCAGTAGGTGATTTCCAATACATACTCTTCTAGCTAATCATTAACACACAAGATTTACACAAAAGCCCAAACCCAACTAACCCACTGTGCGGCCATAATTCTATTATTAATGTTGATTTCTCAAGCGTGATCATAATTACATACAACTATCAAGTTATAGTATTAAAAGTCTCGGCCCATGCTAACTAATGTTGTTCATCAGCTTCACGTTCTTAAAACAGATTGATCACTATGCATTCGGAAGATCACAGGTAGCACATTGATCACTATATATTCAAGAAACCATATATAACATGTTAACCACTAATTGTTCACCAGATCACATTATATTCAAGAAATCATATAAGAAATCATATATAACATATAATAGGGAACCAAAATAACTTAGAGAGAGTAACCCACTGACCGGAAATTAGATGAGATCGAAGAGAAGGCTCCACGAATTAGAGGTATTATCGTCAGGTTCAAGAGAGGCTCTAGGGTTAGCGTGTTTTGAAAAACAATGTACGTACCTGATGTGTTGAAAATGCAACATATAAATTTCATCAAATGAGGCATAAAACTAACCCTTTTTTAGTACTAATGTTGGAAAAAGTGTGCTTTTGTCTTCCTTTTGTATTTTCAGGATTAAATGAGCTCAAATTAACAAAAGAAGTAAAAAGACATCAAAATCTAACATAAATACAAGAAAAGGAACAAGACGTGACATGCCCGACCCCACGACAGCATCTTCCCAAGCAAAACAAGAGATCAGAAGCCTGAACACGCCCCGTGCTCAGCCAGCACGGGGGCGTGCCCAAGTGTCAGCAGAAAAGACAAAGTGGTAGAAGCTTCTATTGCCCACCACGGGGCCGTGCTCAGCGGACACGGGGCCGTGGTCAACTATAAGATTCGCACAATCCAGGCAAATCTTCATAGTACAAAGATTCTTCTGCACACGGGGTCGTGCTCAGCGGACACGGGGGCGTGGTCAACTAATAAGACAAAGCTGCATTAAATGAAGAAAGAGAAGGATGTGGACACGGGGCCGTGCCCACTGGACATGGGGCCGTGCCCGAGCTTCTGTTCAGCCTATAAATAGAAGTGCTTGGCTCAAGCTCAAACCATCCCTTGGCACACCACCTCTCTCACACTTCACCCACCACCCACCACCACCATAACACCATCATCCACCACCATCATCCATTGTCCATCGTAGAGTGTGTGAGTCGTCTCGGGATCCAAGATTGATCGTAAGAGTTCTTGACAATCAAGGCCATTTTTGCCTAAGTCTCTTACATCACTTGGTGAAGACAAAGTGTCTAGTGTAGTACTTTTTATTTCTAATCTTTTGCACTTTTTACTTGGTTTTGTATTAATAACTTTAATAACTAGTTGCTTATGTTGAAGGTGATCTTTCCTTATCGTTTGTCCGTGGTGTCTTGGCATTATTTTACTGTCTATATAAAATAAAAGATTTTCACCATTCATATCTCCACGGTCTATATGGAGGTATGTTGGCTAACTGGTCGGGGGTTAAGGGAATGGTTTGGTAAAGGTCTTGCCATTGTTCAGCGTTTAGAGGTCCTGCAATGGACCTGGGTCAAATTTAGTAGGACCTCCTTCAATACTTCACGGTATTGGATGGCGGGGGTCCAAACTCTTTGATCCCCTCATAAGTTAACTACTATTAATACTATAACCCGGCTATTTAGGACTGTATCCCTGCTGACTCAGACTACTTAGTCGAGGGTAACGTCACCTCCAAAAGAGGGGCCTACCATAATTCGCATTAATAACTTAATTAATTATCTTCCAATAATCCACCATTTTAGGATTGTATCCTTGCTGACTCAAACTACTGGGGTGAGGGTAACGTCACCTTCAAAAGAGGGGCCTACTTCAATAACTAAGATAATCTCTTAAATATGTGCAAAAGTGCGGAAATAATCAAAGGTTACACTAGATACGAGTCGGAACCAAGTGATTCATCTTGTCTATCTGTTTTTCTTTTTATTTTATTTTCAGCATTTTAGTTAGTTTTTATTTTTCTTAGTTTAAAACATTTTTCTAAACTTTTTATTTTGATTAGACGTTGAGGATAAACCGGTACTAAAAGCTCTTGTGTCCTTGGACGACCTCGGTATCTTGCCAACACTATACTACGCTCACGATGGGTGCACTTGCCCATATGTGTGTTTAGTGTTAGTAAAATATCGTGTTTTATAAATTTAAAACTTGGCTAAAAATAAGTGTTAAAGGGGCTTAAAATATACACCTAATATATATAACACTTCACACGCATCAAGTTTTTGGCGCCGTTGCCGGGGACACAAGGATTTTAAGAAAGCTTAAAATCGACGGCCTAATAAGTTTTTCAAAACCTTTTTAAAACGCGCGCACATTTTTCTGCATTTTAGTTTAGTTTCGCATTTACAGTAGCCTGTACACGGGGCCGTGTTCACTGAACACGGGGCCGTGCTGCACATTTTCATAAAAACACCCAGTAACAGAAGCTTGAACACGGGCCGTGTTCACTGAACACGCCCCGTGCTCAACGAAATCAGTAAATTTAATTAAAACGCCCAGATACAGTTCCTGAACACGGGGCCGTGTCCACTGAACACGTGGCCGTGTCCAGCCTCTGTTTCCGTTTTTATTTTTGTTTTCTGATCTCGAGACTCAGTTGTGGTCTGCTGAGTGATTCTTATGGATCAATACTCAGGAGGTTACAACTACACCTATGTGGAGGATGATTATAGGGGTAATTATTGCACTAATTGTCGTAACTCACGCTCGGTTCAAAATAATCACTCATATCAACCATCCAATTCATACACCTACTATGAGGAGCCCAGGTACGAGCCATCAACTTCATACACATCCTATGAAGACCAAAGGTATGAACCTCCTCCCTCATACTCATATTTTGATGAACCAAGGTATGAGCCTTCATACTCATACTTTGAGGAACCAAGATATGAGCCACCACCTTCATATGCTTATTATGAGGAACCATGGCGTGTACAACCCACCTCATATGAGTATTATGAAGAACAAAACTACGAACCTTATCCATCAAATGCTTACAATGAAGAACAATGGTGCGAACCATCTACTTCACATGAGTATTATGAGGAACAAAGGGTCGAACAACCGGATTCAAGCTTAGAAAATCCCGATTCTTTTTCTATAACCGAAGTAACCGAGAGGATATTAGAACACATTAGAGTTATCGATCGATGTATAAAAGAATCTCGCGCAAGGGAAGAGGAGTCCCGCGCAAGAGAAGAATTAAAAAAGGAAGAGATAACTGAAAGTGTAAAAATGGAAGAACAAGTAAGTGAAAAACCGACACATGAGTTAAACAACGAAAAAGGTGAGTCCGACAACGTTAAAATTCAAGAAGAGTCTAATTTTGAAGAAATTAATCTCTTGTCACCTTCTTTTGAAAATCATTGTTTAGTACCCACTCATGCTAAGTTTTTAAAAGAGTTAAACACTAACACTAAAATTGACGAAACGGTAACTGTTAAGTTAACAAATGATCAAACCTCACTAATAAAAGAAGACCCATTTGAAATTAGCATTACACCGGTTCCATGTTTCTTTCAAAATTCATTTATTAGTAATGTCACAATCGATAAAGATCTTTGTGTTAACATAATGCCTAACTACATTTTCGAAAAATTAAGTATTAGTGATTTTTCTCCACTTCAAATACCTATTTTTCTATCCAATCGGAAAATAATAAAATCAATCGGTATAGTTGAGGATGTATTGGTTCAAACAAATCAAATGGTAATCCCGACCGACTTTGTCATCCTCGATGACGCTCCTCTAATGTTGGGACGACCATTTGTAAAAACTCACGAAGCTTTGAAAAACCGGAAGTTCAACAATCTACCTCTTCAATTAGGGGCATTTAAAAGAAGTGTCGATCTCGAACGGTCAATGAAATATCCATTCGGCAATAATGACCCCCTAATTGAAGATGAAGATGAACCACCCGATACAAGTGAAGAGATTGACCACTTTGTTGAAGAAGAGGTCGCCATAGAACAAACTTTTAAAGTTCTTGATCGAAATGAGCAACCAAATAAGGAGTCTCCTAAAGACCCACCACTTGAGCTCAAAGAACTTCCAAAAGGTTTGGAATATGCTTTTCTAGACAAAGAGGGTAATTTACCTGTAATTATTTCGTCTAAATTAGATAGCTTAGAAAAAGAAAAATTAATTAGTCTTTTGAAAAAACATAAAAATGCAATAGCGTGGAAACTTGTAGACATAAAAGGAATTAGTCCTTCTATGTGCACACACAAAATTTTGATGAATGATGACTACAAATCGGTCATACAACCACAACGTCGAGTGAATCCAAATGTTCAAGAAGTGGTTAAAAACGAGGTCATCAAGTTACTTGACGCCGGACTTATCTATCCTATCTCCGATAGTCCTTGGGTAAGTCCCGTCCAAGTAGTTCAAATGAAAGGAGGTATGACGGTAATAACTAACGAAAAGAATGAATTAATACCAATGAGAACCGTCACAGGATGGAGAGTATGTATAGATTATAGACGATTAAATGAAGCAACAAGAAAAGACCACTTTCCTTTGCCCTTCATTGATCAAATGTTAGAAAGATTATCCGGTCATAAATTTTACTGTTTCTTGGATGGTTTTTCAGGTTACTTTCAAATCCCGATAGCACCCGAAGACCAAGAAAAGACAACTTTCACATGTCCCTATGGAACTTTTGCTTATCGACGCATGCCGTTTGGTCTATGTAATGACCCCGCAACATTCCAACGTTGCATGGTAGCCATCTTCCATGACATGATAGAAAAGACAATGGAAGTCTTCATGGACGACTTTTCTATCTTTGGGGATTCATACGACCAATGCCTCGATAACCTTGAACGAATGCTATCCCGATGTGAGGAAACTAACCTCGCCCTTAATTGGGAAAAATGCCATTTCATGGTAACGGAGGGAATAGTACTCGGTCACAAGATCTCAAGCGAAGGAATGGAGGTGGATCGAGCCAAAATAGATACCATTTCTAGATTACCACCTCCATCCTCCGTAAGAGCTATCAGAAGTTTCCTAGGGCATGCCAGATTCTATAGACGATTTATCAAAGATTTTTCTAAAATCTCAAGGCCTCTAACAAAATTACTTGAAAAAGATGCCCCTTTCATCTTTGACAAGGATTGCAATCAGGCATTTCTAACCCTAAATGAAATGTTAGTCAATGCACCTATCATGATAGCGCCTGATTGGAAATTTCCTTTCGAAATCATGTGTGATGCCAGTGACTTTGCAGTTGGAGCTGTCTTGGGACAAAGAAAAGAAAAGCATTTCCCCCCAATTTATTATGCTAGTAAAACACTTAATGATGCACAGGAAAATTACACAACAATTGAAAAAGAATTACTAGCTGTGGTATTTGCTTTTGATAAATTTCGTTCTTATCTTGTTCTTTCTAAAACTATAGTCTATACAGATCATCCAGCCATTCGATATCTCTTCAAAAAGCAGGACGCAAAACCACGTTTGATTCGGTGGATTCTACTCCTCCAAGAATTCGACATTGAAATCAGAGACAAAAGAGGAGCAGAAAACACTGCAGCAGATCATCTTTCGCGCTTAGAAGACCCAGCTTTGGAGGCGACTAGGGACGAGCAAATCAATGAAAAATTTCCAACTGAGTCCCTGGAAATGGTGGAATATAAGGAGGAACCATGGTACGCCGACTATGCTAACTACCTAGCTAGCGGTATAGTCGCAAAAGGGTGGCCACATCATCAAAGAAAAAAGTTCTTTGCCAATGTGAAACACTATTTTTGGGAAGATCCATATCTTTTCAAAATGTGTGCCGACCAACTCGTCCGACGATGCGTACATGGTAGTGAAGCACGAAGAATTCTCCGCCATTGTCATGAAGGTCCATACGGAGGGCATCATGGTGCCGCTAGTACCGCACGAAAGGTATTTGATTCAGGATTTTATTGGCCAACCATTTACAAAGACGCCCAAAGTCTTGTCAAGACATGTGATGCTTGCCAAAGAACAGGTAATATTTCTTCCAAAAACGAAATGCCACAAAATGGCATTCTTGTTTGTGAAATTTTTGATGTGTGGGGACTCGACTTTATGGGACCTTTCCCACCATCAAAAGGAAACAAATATATACTTGTGGCAGTAGACTACTTGTCTAAACGGGCCGAGGCCGAGGCACTTCCAACAAATGATGGAAGAGTCGTGGTAAGATTTCTGAAAAAAAACTATTCTCTCGTTTTGGCACACCTAAAGCACTAATAAGTGATAGAGGTACCCATTTTTGCAACCATCAACTCGAAATTTTTTTAACAAGATATGGGGTCTATCACCGGGTCTCAACAGCATATCACCCTCAAACAAACGGACAAGCCGAAGTGACTAATAGAGGTTTAAAACGAATACTCGAAAAAACCGTAGGATTAAATAAAAAGGAATGGGCGGATAAATTAGATGATGCGTTATGGGCTTTTCGAACTGCTTATAAAACAACAATAGGCACAACCCCATATAAGCTAGTCTATGGAAAAAGTTGTCACTTGCCAGTAGAAATTGCACACAAAGCCTACTGGGCAATCAAAAATGTAAACTTAGATTTAGAATTTGCTGGTAAAAATCGATTTTGTTAATTAAATGAATTAGACGAACTTAGGAATTATGCATACTCAAACTCCGAAATTTATAAGGAAAGAATGAAAAATTTGCATGACAAACATATTAAACCTAATGAATTTCGGGTAGGAGATCTAGTTCTTTTGTTTAATTCACGACTTCGATTGTTTCCTGGTAAATTAAAGTCTAGGTGGTCAGGACCTTTTTCCGTCACCCATATTTTCCCACACGGTGCAGTAGAAATTAAATCTCGAAATGGGCCCCCATTCAAAGTCAATGGCCAACGGCTGAAACTTTATCAAGGATTCATTGAGGATGAAGAGGAAGAGATTTCGTTTCAAACGATGGAAGAATGAAACCAACATCATACCTGGTAAGTTACGAACGATTGAGACGACAAATAAAGCGGTAAGTTCTCTAACCAAAGCTTATGGGAAACAAGGGCACTCACACGAGCACTTAAAAAAAATATATATATATTTTCAAAACTTTGCTCGGCACGAGGCCGTGTCCACTGGACACGGGGCCGTGTCCGCGCTGCAGTCGGGATATATCCCCTTTTTCAAAACAGTTACTTCATTCCACACGCCCGTTTCCCCGAAAAAGCTCTGGTTCCAGGCGATTTTTCGCAGATTTTCGACGTCTCCTATCACTCTAACAACATCAAGGTATGATTCTATCACTTTTAGTAGTTAGATTAGTTACTTGCATGTAGTTAAAACACCAAAAATTTGGGGGAAAATCTAGGGTTCTTGAAGTTCATACGGATCGAACCTCAAATTTTTGTTCAGATCTGTTTGCATTTAGTTAGATTAGTGTTATGGGAAGTAAATACACTTGTATTGTTCATAGATTCACCCGATTTCTCACAAAAACCCCAAACCCTTGTTCTTGAACCGAAAAAGATAAAATTGATAGGGTAAACGGGTTATTTTGGGAAAAACGGCACTTAGGATTTCATTTTCGGGGGAAACCGCACCTATTGGACCAAAAATTTTCATTTTTTCGAAACCGGGTCAAAAAATGAAATTTTTGAGTAACAGACGCCTGGACACGGGGCCGTGTCTGCTGAACACGGGGTCGTGTCCAGACCACTGTTTGCAGTTTTGTCCGAAAATATTTCTGTTTCGTGCTAACTTTTGGTGTATTCTTGCAGATGGCCAGGAAGTTCACAAGATTTAACGCCAATGAGCTCGATGCGAGAGCTCGATACGAGATTCTTCAAACAAGGCCGGAGGAATACCCGAGGCAAGCTTGCACGGAACTGTTAACTGTGGTGAATCAAATAGACCGTTTCAACAACATTGTCACGGGACCACTCAGAGTCGCTTTAACAACTCGACTCCGTTCCGTCCACGAATGCACGTTGGAATTCTATAGCACCTTCAAATTCAACTCGAGGTGCGACCCGTTCGACAATGACGGGGTATCATTCCGATGTGGCGGAACGAGGTATTCGATCTCTATGGCATAAGTTGGGTCGATTGTCGGGTTGTATGCGGAAGAGGATGCGGGAAACGAAGAAAATACTGGAGCAATGAGAGAGATAGGTGAAAACGAACGCCAAGCCATTTGGGCTCAGATTGGTGAAGGGTACTACAATCCGAGCAGCACTAAGAGTACAAAGCTGAGGGATCCGCTCTACAGATACATCCATAGGCTCCTCGGCTACTCTCTTAGTCAAAGGCATGATAGTAGTGGCGTCGTTGGGTTAAGATATTTGGTTGTCCTCCACTGCATATTTGGTTGTCCTCCACTGCATCCACAACCGCAGGCCGCTCGATGTTCCGTTCCTCATGCTCCGAAACATGCATCATAATCGCCTTGCTAGTGCACCGACTCCTATCTTCTTTGGGGGATGGGTGTACCGTCTCTTTAGGCACTTCGCCCACATACCTAGGTCATTTGAGAGGAGCCAATGGTCGGGTATGGTGGATATACACATATGCCGCTCAATGAACCTGATTTATGAGGCGGAAGACGGGACGGTGAGCTTTCAAAGGATGCAAGGTCATGCATGGAACCCGCAAGAAGCACTTGTCCTCCAAGCTCCGCAACATCATCAGTACCAATACCAACCCCAAGGTGATCCGGGCCAATCCTCCTCAGGAGGCGGTTTTCCTAATTTCCAAAGTTTGCATGATTTGTTGCAGGAAAACCTTATGTGCACCAGGAACACCTATAACATGGCGAGCAACACCTACCACCGGGTCGGAGCTATCGAAAGAAACATATCTGATATCCAAGATGATGTTGGATATATACGAGACCACATTGCACGCCATGGAGGGGATGATGATGATGATGACGATAACGATGCCATGGAATAGGCAGGAGGAGCGGAGGAAGAGGAGGTTGTTTGATGGTTTCCCAGGTTAACCCTTTTTCACTCTTGAACAATTGATGGCCTGCGTGCCAAGTGTTGAACAATTTACTTTCCCTAACTTCTTTTATTTTCTGCATTTATTTTCCTTTTAACTTTGACATGGATGTTAACTTTGGTAAAAGTAGGATGTTTGCTATGTTTTGGTGGAGTGTTTATTGATCAAACAGGTACAACCGAGGCTTAAAGTACTAAGCATTAGTACTCTTAAAGCCGGGACAGGAAAACCGACGAAAGAAACCTGTTTTTTTTTAACTTTGCAGACTGTCCACACGGGGCCGTGTCCAACCAACACGCCCCCGTGCCCACTCCCCTGAACCCGCTGATTGTTTTATTTCTGCAGACCTTGACAGACACGGGGTCGTGTCCAGCCAACACGCCCCCGTGTTCACCTTCTGTAAGTTTCGTTACTGGCACCTGAGCACGTGGTCGTGTTCACTCAACACGGGGTCGTGTCCAGGTAACCAGTAACACAAAATTTTTGCTTTTTACACCTTTTTACGCATTCAATCAACCTAAAAAACTTATTTTTGGGACACATTGAGGACAATGTGTAATTTAAGTGTGGGGGGGGGGGATGCTAAAACCTTGAATCTTGCAAGTCCTAAATACAAGCCTTACACAAAACTCTATTGGAACCGCTAATCACCCCAAATTTTTTTTCAAAAATTTTCATTTTTTTTACTTGTCTAGGTTTAACTCGGGAAATTCAAGTTCTTAAAAAGGTTATATTTTTACAAATTTACAACCGATAGCGTCGTGATAAAAAGAACCAACATAAGAAAATTATGAAAAGGCATGACAAGTTTAGTTAAAATTTAATTATATATACTTGATCACATAAAAACCCATTCCCACAAAAGTGAGTTTTGAGCCTTTATTGAGCAAACACTTACATATCATTTGACTAAATGCTCATTTTCGTTTCTTGTGTGAATAGCCGCTTGGTTCTTACGACTCTAGAACTTGCCATGACGATACATTCCCGGTCCTTAACAACTTAAACCCGAGTAAGTAAATGATGGAGGCATTAGGACTAACACTTTTTATTTCTACACATTATTTTTCTTTTTTTTACCACCTACCCAAAATCCCCCTAGTTAGCCCCTTTGAGCCTAAACCTTTTCATTTCATAACCCAAACCAAACACCCTTTTTACCCACCAAAACCTTTTTCATTTTTAACCCTTTGTTTTAGTAACAAGTTCGGTTCTTCATATGACTTTTCAAAAAAAAAAAAAAATTTATTTGTGTTGATGATGAAGCAAAAGAAAATAAACAAACAAGTTCATCAAAAATAACTTTGTTTGAATAAATAGCTTCATCAAAATAAAAGTTACAAAAATAAAAAGTCTTACGAAAACCGACACTTGTTACGCTTTTCGCCTTTTTCTACTAACCACCAACCCAACCACCTACCTTTAACCCAAGCCTAACCCTTCACCCACAAAGTCCTCTTGATATTTACAAAGGTATATAAGTTAAAAAGGAGGAGGATTGATTGCTTGGCAAGCCTATGGTAGGAGTAAGTTCCATGCCGCTCTCGAGTGATCCGCAAAAATACATTTTCGGCCGAGTGTTGAGTGATCCCCGTGAGGTATGTGAACTTGTATATAAATAGAATTTTAAAGAGGCATGTTATGCCCTAATAAGTAATTTATCTTATGAGAAGTTTTAAATAAATCATGACGAATAGGATTGTAAATAAATAAAAATAAATAAATAAAGAATCTTGGAAATCCCGACACTCTACGACAAGCCCAAAAACCTTCTTCTCTACCCATTCCATTTGGGAGTGTAATAGCCACATATTAAAGAGTTTTGCTTGAGGACAAGCAAAGATTCAAGTGTGGGGGTATTTGATGTGTTGAAAATGCAACATATAAATTTCATCAAATGAGGCATAAAACTAACCCTTTTTTAGTACTAATGTTGGAAAAAGTGTGCTTTTGTCTTCCTTTTGTATTTTCAGGATTAAATGAGCTCAAATTAACAAAAGAAGCAAAAAGACATCAAAATCTAACATAAATACAAGAAAAGGAACAAGACGTGACATGCCCGACCCCACGACAGCATCTTCCCAAGCAAAACAAGAGATCAGAAGCCTGAACACGCCCCGTGCTCAGCCAGCACGGGGGCGTGCCCAAGTGTCAGCAGAAAAGACAAAGTGGTAGAAGCTTCTATTGCCCACCACGGGGCCGTGGTCAACTATAAGATTCGCACAATCCAGACAAATCTTCATAGTACAAAGATTCTTCTGCACACGGGGTCGTGCTCAGCGGACACGGGGGCGTGGTCAACTAATAAGACAAAGCTGCATTAAATGAAGAAAGAGAAGGATGTGGACACGGGGCCGTGCCCACTGGACACGGGGCCGTGCCCGAGCTTCTGTTCATCCTATAAATAGAAGTGCTTGGCTCAAGCTCAAACCATCCCTTGGCACACCACCTCTCTCACACTTCACCCACCACCCACCACCACCATAACACCATCATCCACCACCATCATCCATTGTCCATCGTAGAGTGTGTGAGTCGTCTCGGGATCCAAGATTGATCGTAAGAATTCTTGATAATCAAGGCCATGTTTGCCTAAGTCTCTTACATCACTTGGTGAAGACAAAGTGTCTAGTGTAGTACTTTTTATTTCTAATCTTTTGCACTTTTTACTTGGTTTTGTATTAATGACTTTAATAACTAGTTGCTTATGTTGAAGGTGATCTTTCCTTATCGTTTGTCCGTGGTGTCTTGGCATTATTTTACTGTCTATATAAAATAAAAGATTTTCACCATTCACATCTCCACGATCTGTATGAAGGTATGTTGGCTACCTGGTCGGGGGTTAAGGGAATGGTTTGGTAAAGGTCTTGCCATTGTTCAATGTTTAGAGGTCCTGCAATGGACCTGGGTCAAATTTAGTAGGACCTCCTTCAATACTTCACGGTATTGGATGGCGGGGGTCCAAACTCTTTGATCCCCTCATAAGTTAACTACTATTAATACTATAACCCGGCTATTTAGGACTGTATCCATGCTGACTCAGACTACTTAGTCGAGGGTAACGTCACCTCCAAAAGAGGGGCCTACCATAATTCGCATTAATAACTTAATTAATTATCTTCCAATAATCCACCCTTTTAGGATTGTATCCTTGCTGACTCAAACTACTGGGGTGAATATGCGCCAACACCGATGGGTTGAACTCCTCAATGATTATGACTGTGAGATTCGTTACCATCCAGGAAAAGCTAACGTCGTTGCCGATGCTCTCAGTCAACGAAGCTATTTGCATAGCATTCGTAATACTCAAGCCCAACACAATCTTGAAGCTCTTATCCGTGACGCCCAACATGCTTGTTTTACCGAACGCACTTTGAAGAAGGAAAGGATCATCAATAATGGCGAACAACTGGTGAATAAATCGATTGGTATATTCCATTATCTAGACCGAATTTGGATTCCCAAGCGCACCAATTTATGATAAATCCTGCTAGACGAAGCCCACAAATCGCGATATTCCATTCATCCCGGTGCCGATAAGATGTACCAGGACCTTCGCTACAAGTACTGGTGGCCGGGCATGAAGAAGGATATCGCTATTTACGTTTTGAAATGCCTGACTTGTTCGAAAGTCAAGGCTGGGCATCATCGCCCCTCTAGCTTACTCGTGCAACCCGAGATCCCTATGTGAAAATGGGAGAGTATAGCTATGGATTTTATAACGAAACTCTCGCGCCCGCCATCAGGTCAAGACAACATCTGGGTTATCGTTGACCGTCTTACCAAATCCGCTCGCTTCCTACCGATACGGGAAGACTATAAGGTAGAACGATTAGCACGAATCTATACCGATGAAGTTATATGTCGACACGAGACACCTCGTGACATCATCTCTGACCGCGATGGTCGATTCACCTCGCATCTTTGGGAAACGTTTCAATCTGCTCTCGGTACTACTCTCAACCTTAGTACCACTTTCCATCCCCAGACCGACGGTCAGACTGAATGCACGATCCGCACCCTTGAAGACATGCTTCGCTCGTGTGTAATAGATTTCGGTGGTAATTTGGATTCGCATTTACCTTTATTTGAATTCTCATACAATAATAGTTATCACTCTAGCATCCAAATGGCACCATTTGAGGCATTATATGAAAGAAAATGTCGATCGCCTATTGTGTGGCACAAGATCGGGGATGCACAAATTACCGGTCCTGAGCTGTTGCAAGAAACAACAGACAAAATCCTCCAAATTCAAGACAATCTGCTGAAAGCTCGGAGTCGACAAAAGAGTTACGCCGATAGACGCCGCAAGCCCCTTAAATTTGATGTTGGCGATCACGTACTCCTAAAGGTTGTACCTTGGAAGGGGGTGATCAGATTCGGCAAGAAAGGAAAGCTCGCGCCTCGATATGTTGGACCCTTTAAAATTCTGGAAAGAATTGGCAAGGTGGCATACAGACTCGAACTACCGGGGGAACTTAGTAATGTCCACCCGACTTTCCACGTTTCGAACCTCAAAACGTGTCTAGCCGACCAAGATTTACATTTCTCTCTTGAGGATCTACAAGTGGACGAAACATTACACTTCGTGGAAAAGCCTGTCGAGATCATGGGCCGAGAAACCAAGGTACTCCGATGCTCACGTATTCCCATTGTGAAGTTTCGCTGGGAAGGCAAACGCGGCGCCGAGTTATAACAATCCTCAAGAAAACCGACACCCTCGAATATTTTCCGACACCCTAATATATTTTAAAATATCCCAATATGTCCTAAAATACACCCCAAACGTGAAAACGGGCCCCGAATATCTTAAATATTATTAAAAATCTGATTTTGGGGTTTAGGCGGGCCACGTAAAGGACCCTTAACCCTGACGCAGGCCGCGTCAACTTAAAACCTGGCGAAACCCTGGGCCGCCACGTGGCCCAACACCCGTCAAAGCTAGATAGTGACCCGGACAAGCTACGCTGTTGACCAGCGTTGACGCGGGCCGCGTAAGTCCCGGTCTTGTTTTACGCGGGCCGCAACAAGGTCAAGATCAGGCCCTATATAAGAAGGGCATCGGCCTTCAGTCGAGAATCGTTCAAACTTTCTTTCTTTCTCTCAAAATTAAAGTGTAGGCATTATAATCGGGTATTATACCCCCCTAAATAGCGAAGTTCTGCTCCGTTGTAAGTATTATAACCCGTGGATACGTATTAGATACGTTGCCCGATTGATCTAGGGTTCCGTAACGGCTGTCGTGGTTCTGCCCGACGTAGTCGTTGGAATGCGGTCTCGGGGAGGGTATTACTAATGTTAAAATGGGTTATTATACTAACATGTGTGCGTTTGTGTAAATTATAGATTGTCACCAGGAAACCCTTACAGAAAATCTAAGACAGCAATGTGAGTTTATCCGCTTTTTGTAAACCTTTTGTTAACTGTTTTTACAAAACCTCACACGATTAATTATATATTAAGCAGTTATTGAGTATTTGTAAGGATACAATTATCATGAGTATGTTGGGGTTTTGTATACAAAATTTGTTACCACCTGGTCAAGGAGTAACATTTCCACAAGTCGGGTCTGACAGTACCATGGATGTTAATTGTTATAACTTGGAAACAAATGTAATTGCGAGATCGCCCTCAATACTGTGAAATGGTTTTTATTTAAACTTGATTAAACTGGGATTCACTCACCAGTATTTCCCAATGACAAATGTTTTTAAAACGCGTTTCAGGTAACAAACTGTGAAAGCCAAATAGAAGCCAGCTGGACATCACTGAAGGCTTGGAAAAGTGGCAATAAAGTTACCTAAAATAAAATAGACGTTTTTATTAAATAAAATAGGATTTATTCCTATGAAAACGTGTGTACTACGAACTTGGGTTTTATCCCATATGTTTAATATTATGAAAATGTGGTATTTTACTCTGATCAAATATTTCCTAACTACGGTCCTGATGAAAAATTACGCTGCCAAATTAGACAATACGCGATACCACCAAAACTGGCTCGCGGCCGCCCGTTCCCGGGGATTTGGGATCGGGGGTTGCGACAGAAGGTGGTATCGCGTATTGGAGAGATTAGACATGTAGTCAAGGCAGCTAGACCTCAAAGGTTTACCCAAGAATTCCGTTCTGGGAATTTCAACCGCAGGAATATAGGTTCTACCTCTGCACCATTCTGCAAGGTCTGCAAGAAAAAGCATTCGGGAAATTGCTCCACTCTTTGCAATTTCTGCAAGATGCCAGGACACAAGGAAGAAGATTGCAGGAGAAAATCCAGTAATGGACTGTGCTTCAACTGTGGAGAAAAAGGTCATATCAAGCCGAATTGTCTGAAATTGGCTCCAGCTGCAAACAACAACAGGAACACTAAAAATGCTAGAGCATTCGTCCTGACTGCAGATGAAGCCAAGATGATTCCAGATGTGATAACCGGACGTTTTTAGTTAATGATGTTGTTGCTAAAGTATTATTTGACTCTGGTGCAAACCAAAGTTTTATTAATACTTCGTTTTGCAAACTTCTAAATCAATCATTAACTAAACTACCACAAGAATGTCTCGTAGAGACAGCTAATGGAGAAACGGTTAGGATTTCTGAAATCTTGCAGGGAGCAAGAATAGAAATTTTAAACCAAAAGTTTATGGCAAACCCTTATCCCCTTAATCTAGTAGGATTTGATGTTGTTTTAGGAATGGATTGGTTAATAGCCAATAAAGCCAGTATTCTATGTGATCAAAAGTCAATTCAAGTAAATTTACCAAAAGGTGAAAAGATCACAATTAAAGGTGATAAACCCTCTAGATCCACGAAATTCATCTCTGTGAAGAAAACTGCAAGTTATATAAGAAAAGGATCTATAGTGTATTTGATTTCCATAATCACTAACACTAAAGGAAAGGAATTAAAAGACATTCCAGTAGTATCTCAGTTTTCAGATGTATTTCCAGAAGAATTACCAGGACTACCGCCGGACAGAGAAGTTGAATTCAGAATTCATCTACTGCCAGGAACAACACCGATTGCTAAAGCACCTTACTGTTTGGCACCCGCTGAAATGCAGGAATTAAAGAAACAGTTAGATGAATTATTAGGGAAGGGATTCATACAACCAAGCTCGTCACCATGGGGAGCACCGATTTTATTCGTTAAAAAGAAGGACGGATCAATGCGTATGTGCATTGATTACCGTGAATTGAACAAAGTCACGATTAAGAATCGGTACCCATTACCAAGAATCGATGATTTGTTCGATCAACTGCAAGTAGCTCCATTTTTCTCTAAAATCGATTTAAGGTCAGGATATCATCAATTAAAGGTACAGGAAGAGGATATTCCTATGACCGCTTTCAGAACAAGGTATGGTCATTATGAATTTACTGTCATGCCATTTGGTTTAACCAATGCCCCAGCCGCATTTATGGACATGATGAACCGAATATGTAAGCCATATTTGGATAAATTCATAATTGTTTTTATAGATGATATTCTAATTTACTCTAGAAGTAAAGAGGAACATGCAAAGCATTTGCACGCACTTTTAAGTCTATTACGAAAGGAAAAGCTTTATGCTAAGTTTTCAAAGTGTGAGTTTTGGTTAGAGCAGGTACAGTTTCTTGGACACTTAGTTGATCATGAAGGAATTCATGTGGATCCAACAAAGATCGAGGCAATTACTAAATGGAAAACCCCTGAGTCACCAACCGAGGTTAGAAGTTTCTTAGGATTGGCCGGTTATTATAGAAGATTTATTCGAGATTTCTCTAGAATAGCCATTCCTTTAACTAAGTTAACCTGTAAATCTGTTAAGTTTGAATGGGGACCAAAACAGGAAGAAGCTTTAAGAATTCTTAAGCATAGATTAACCCATGCACCCATACTAGCGTTACCAAAAGGAACTGAAGACCTTGTAGTCTATTGTGATGCTTCTAAGTTAGGCTATGGATGTGTGTTGATGCAACGCCAAAAGGTTATAGCTTACGCATCTAGACAACTTAAGAATCATGAAGAGAATTATTCAACCCATGATCTAGAGTTAGGAGCAATAATTTTTGCTTTGAAGATTTGGAGACATTACCTTTATGGTAGTAAGTTTACCATATTCACTGATCATAAGAGTTTAAGGTATGTTTTCGGACAAAAAGAAAAAATATGAGACAAAGACGCTGGATGGAAATGCTTAGTGATTATGATTGTGATATTCAGTATCATGAAGGAAAAGCAAATGTAGTAGCAGATGCTTTAAGCCGAAAGTATCATGAAAAGCCAAAAAGGGTACGTTCTCTTAAATTAAATCTGCAAGTAGATTTAAATGATCAAATAAGAAAAGCACAAGAATCAGTAATCAAGGATGATACTAAAAATTAAAAGGTATGATTAAGGAATTAGAACAAGGAACATATGGAATTTGGAGATTCCATAAGAAGAGAATATGGATACCTAAATTAGGAAACCTGCGCCATTGTATATTAGAAGAAGCCCATAAGTCCAAATATACGATGCACCCAAGAAATGATAAAATGTACCAGGATTTAAGGAAGAATTTCTGGTGGATAGGAATGAAGAAGGATATAGCATCCTATGTTTCTAAATGTTTAACCTGTTCACAAGTTAAAGCTGAACATCAGAAACCCTCAGGATTGTTACAACAACTAGAAATGCCAGTATGGAAATGGGAATTGATAACAATGGATTTTGTTACCAAATTACCCAAAACAAAGAAAAGTAATGATACAATCTGGGTGATTGTA
The DNA here is from genome assembly GCA_030545235.1 of Helianthus tuberosus. Lineage (NCBI taxonomy): Eukaryota > Viridiplantae > Streptophyta > Magnoliopsida > Asterales > Asteraceae > Helianthus > Helianthus tuberosus. The sequence continues at coordinate 186,905,526 of CM060442.1, forward strand.
GATAGGCTAACCAAGTCAGCTCATTTCCTACCAATGAAAGAAACTTTCAGTATGGAACAGCTAGCTAAATTATATGTAAATGAAATCGTTTCGTTACATGGAATTCCTTTATCAATTGTTTCTGATAGGGATAGCCGCTTTACCTCTCATTTTTGGTCAAGTTTCCAAAAGGCAATGGGAACCAAGTTAAATCTAAGCACAGCTTATCATCCTCAAACAGACGGACAAAGCGAAAGGACGATTCAGACGATGGAAGACATGCTTAGAGCTTGTGTAATTGATTTTGGAGGTAATTGGGACGTTCACTTACCTTTAATAGAATTTTCTTATAATAATAGCTATCACACTAGTATCAATGCTGCACCATTCGAAGCACTATATGGACGAAAGTGCCGAACCCCAGTCTGTTGGGCAGAAATTGGGGAGAAGCAATTATCTGGACCTGAGATAGTGCAGGAAACAACTGACAAGATCATTCAAGTCAAAGAACGACTAAAAGCAGCACATGATCGACAGAAGAGCTATGCTGATAACCGACGCAAACCATTGGAATTTCAAGTAGGAGATAAAGTATTGTTAAAGGTCTCTCCTTGGAAAGGAGTGGTAAGATTCATCAAACGGGGAAAACTAAGTCCCAGGTATGTTGGACCTTTTGAGATTATTAGAAGAATAGGACCTGTAGCCTATCAGCTACAACTGCCAGAGGAAATGGCAGGAATACATGATGTATTTCATGTATCTAATCTCAAAAAGTGTTTAGTTGATGAATCACTAGTAGTACCTCTTAAGGATATAGAGGTAAATGAACAACTCAAGTTTGTAGAAAGGCATCTACAAATTGAAGACAGGAAAGTCAAGAATCTCAAGCATAAGAGATTAGTTCTGGTCAAAGTGAAGTGGGACTCCAAAAGAGGACCTGAGTACACATGGGAGCTTGAATCAGAAATGCAAAGGAAATATCCACACTTGTTCCAATAGATCTCGAGGACGAGCTCTAAAACAAGGTGGGGAGAATATAACAATCCTAAAAAAAACCGACACCCTCGAATATTTTTCGACACCCTAATATATTTTAAAATATCCCAATATGTCCTAAAATACACCCCATACATGAAAACGGGCCCCAAATACCTTAAATATTATTAAAAATTAATTAAAAATCTGATTTTGGGGTTTAGGCGGGCCGCGTAAAGGACTCTTAACCCTGACGCGGGCCGCGTCAACTTAAAACCTGGCGAAACCCTGGGCCGCCACGTGGCCCAACACCCGTCGAAGCTAGATAGTGACCCGGACAAGCTACGCTGTTGACCAGCGTTGACGCGGGCCGCGTAGGTCCCGGTCTTGTTTTACGTGGGCCGCGACAAGGTCAAGATCAGGCCCTATATAAGAAGGGCATCGACCTTCAGTCGAGAATCGTTCAAACTTTCTTTCTTTCTCTCAAAATTAAAGTGTAGGCGTTATAATCGGGTATTATACCCCCTAAATAGCGAAGTTCTGCTCCGTTGTAAGTATTATAACCCCTGGATACGTATTAGATACGCTGCCCGATTGATCTAGGGTTCCGTAACGGCTGTGATGGTTCTGCTCGACGTAGTCGTTGGAATGTCGTCTCGGGGAGGGTATTACTAATGTTAAAATGGGTTATTATACTAACACGTGTGCCTTTGTGTAAATTATAGATTGTCACCAGGAAACCCTTACAGAAAATCTAAGACAGCAATGTGAGTTTATCCGCTTTTTGTAAACCTTTTGTTAACTGTTTTTACATAACCTCACACGATTAATTATATATTAAGCAGTTATTGAGTATTTGTAAGGATACAATTATCATGAGTATGTTGGGGTTTTGTATACAAAATTTGTTACCACCTGGTCAAGGAGTAACATTTCCACAAGTCGGGTCTGACAGTACCATGGATGTTAATTGTTATAACTTGGAAACAAATGTAATTGCGAGATCGCCCTCAATACTGTGAAATGGTTTTTATTTAAACTTGATTAAACTGGGATTCACTCACCAGTATTTCCCACTGACAAATGTTTTTAAAACGCGTTTCAGGTAACAAATTGTGAAAGCCAAATAGAAGCCAGCTGGACAGCACTGAAGGCTTGGAAAAGTGGCAATAAAGTTACCTAAAATAAAATAGATGTTTTTATTAAATAAAATAGGATTTATTACTATGAAAACGTGTGTACTACGAACTTGGGTTTTATCCCATATGTTTAATATTATGAAAATGTGGTATTTTACTCTGATTAAATATTTCCTAACTACGGTCCTGATGAAAAATTCCGCTGCCAAATTAGACAATACGCGATACCACCAAAACTGGCTCGCGGCCGCCCGTTTCCGGGGATTTGGGATCGGGGGTTGCGACACGAGTTACCTGGGAACTCGAAAGTGATATGAAGGCAAAGTATCCACAACTGTTTGTTACGCCTGCGCCTTAAATTTCGGGACGAATTTTTCTAAAGTAGGGGAGGCTGTACCAACCCGACTTTTGAAAGTCAAAGTACAAGTCCAAGTCAAAGTCAAAGGAAGAAAAGATTGCTAATTGCGATCTGTCACTCCTTGCTTAATTATTGATTGTACTTCTCGACCTGTAATCGATACTCTAATTTAAGTTGATTTAGTTGTATTATGTGGAGTACATGTTAATAAATCACCGTCCGGATGACCATCCGATCGAACCGCCCTTCGTTCGCGCTGCTACATCACCTCTTCTCCTCTCTTGCCTATAAATAGCACCTGTAACATCACTGTTCATGTGATGTGACAACTCCTCCTCTGACCAGCACGTTCCAGCCCTCTTTTCTCTTGATTTCTCGCGATTCTTGTAAGTTTCTGCCTGAAATCTTGTGCTTCTATGATCTACACACACTACTTCATCATTTTCACCATCAAATCTTAACTTTTCACCACGAAATCGGCTGATTTGGGCTGTCTTAGGGTGATGTCATCATGGGTTCTTATGAACTTCAAAGTGTGACATCATTCCACTAAGAACAACTCGGATCTAAGAGATTTCAACATGATTAAACACCGATTTCATCTTAAATCTAAACATAATCAAAGTGTTTCAAACTTTTCTTCAATAATCTCAATTTTTCACATAAAACCGATAGAATCTGAGCTTGTTCAGGCCTTCCACTCTTTCCTCATGTGAAGTGTCGGTCCAAGAACAGGTTTCTGTCAAAGAGACAACCAATTCATGGGTTGAACATGGATGACCGTCAAGAACAACTAACTGATCGGACGGGGTGATTCCCATCCGATCGGGTGACATGGGCGTGATAGGGTTCCGTTGTTTGACACGCTGTCATACCGTCTCGGTACAATCGTAAAACTTTCCAAACGTAGCAAAATTTTACAAGTTTTCAAACGAACAAGGTTACTGAACGGATCACCGTCCAATCGGATAGCCATCCGATCGAACGACAATCCGATCGGATGACCTATGGTGTTCAACACTTAACAATTTTCACAAGGAAGACCAGTTCAGCGAACCGCCATCCGAACGGACGGCCATCCGTCCGGATGACCATCCGGCCGGATGACCTGAATGATAGAAACACTTCCTTATTTTGGAAATGCTACAACGAAAACTTCAAAGTCACATCATACACAAACACATCCATCCCAAACGAATGGCAAACCGACCGAATGGCCATCTGACCAGATGACCATTCGTCCAGATTGCCATCCGATCGGATGACCCTTCGTCACTCAGTATCTCGCACCGTTTAACTCACTGCTCATCGCTTATGCTATCGTTCTGTAATCAGCCTAATTCTCCAGCGCTCCCTTCAATCCATGCTTGTGTTTATTTATTAAACACGAACTGTGAGTATACTCGATCCCTTTTTTGCTTTAAGCACTTTTGGGTGTTACATATGTTACCTATATCAAATCACATCGAACACACAACGCAACGCACTTTTATACACTAACCGTTCTGCATGTTATACGTGTTACTCGATGAATGCTAGTATGTTATGTTTACACAGTGATTGTTACCTGACACCTTAGCAACGATAGTACTATAGTTTGGACTCAGCACCTGTCATGGACAGGGGTTGTTAAGGGCTTTTCTTCACGTGTCACAGTGGTGATATGTATTGCGCATTCTACAACTCGCAGTCACGTCTGTGCATATTTCATTGTCGATAACCTACTTGCTTCACATTATACATGTTACATGCTGGTTATGCGTAAACTCGCTTTCGCTATCTACTATACTATTAAACTTGTATGCTCACCTTTACACTATGTGTATTGACCTCTATTTTAACGTATGTGACAGGTGTTTAGAATGCTTGCCTTTTGCTGGAATCAAGTAGGAGAGAGTCTAGAAACAAACAATTTAAATTCTGAGTTGTCGAAACAATTTATTTGCCATGAGATATTATTGTCTGTAATAATTGAATTACTTGATATATTATGGTATGGGACGTAATGTTAAGTATCCGGTAATTTTAGTTGTTATGGATTTCTCTTGGACAATCTGTTTCACTCAGTGCCGTGCCCCGATGTTTCCGCCATTGGTTGGGGTGTGACAGATTGATATCAGAGCCATAACTATAGGGAATTAGGCAAGACTCGACCTAGTCCGGGTCGATGTCTTAGAAACGACCTAGTCTATAGTCTAAGTACCAACAGATCGACTTGTGCATACCCGGTATGGGTTTTGTACGAGCTTACTTGATATCCTCACTCGAACTCGCTGTACACTACACTCTTGCGTGAACGTCGCATACTATAGCTTCGCTCAAGGTCAGCCTTTCCTAAGGCTGGAAACACACACAAACGAATGATCTGTTTAAGACTAGGAGTGAAAACCGCATACTCTCGACCAAATCACTCGTTCAACACGCATTTTACTATCAACACGAGAATCTGCGTTGAATCAGGAGTGAAATCCATACTTCGACGCGATTCTCCCTATCTATCTCGTGATTCTATCGCACAAACAGGAATGCAGTCGTTAAGTCAAGGGTGAAACCCGGACCTTGATGAAATCCATACTTCGGTTGGGGTGTGACACGTGGAATCTCTACGGAAACCGTGAGTATACATGACCCCTTTTCCGTTTTACACTTTTGGGTGCAATATATATATATATATATATATATATATATATCATATTAATACTCACACAAACACATATACACAAATACATTGTTCATACAATCGAATCCAATATACATTTATACTCTAGAAATACATGCATGCTAGAAAGCCATTCTTGCACAATATTTTGTCATTAACTTCGTACAAGCCTCCCTTAACATGTATAGCGCTATAGGAGTAGCACATTGCCCGTATTCTTGTGGTCATGTTAAGTAATACAAAAACGGTCTTGTCGTTGCGACGACAAGAGTACGCTAGTGTAATCTTTGGGTTGACAAGTAGGTGATGCATGCTAGTTTATGCTATGTTATGCCTTAGTATACGTTATTGCCATGTGGATCTCGTTAAACACTTTTATACATATTCTAGTACACTAAACTTGTATCCTCACCAATACTTTTGTGTTAACATGTTACTTTAATATATATTGCAGGAGCTTGATGTGATACGTTGAAAAAGAAATATAGTAGGAAGGACTAGAAACGCACTTAGTTAAATTTATGTTTATGTTGTTTATATTGTTATGTTCGAATGTTGTATTTTCCTTTGAAACAATGTAATGCCTTTATCATGAAATGAAAAATCGTTATTTTAAATACTTGTCACAATTAGCCGTTATGAAGTCTCTTGCAATCTCGTTTTCATCTCACTCCGATGTTTTTGCCATCGGTTGGGGTGTGACATAGGTCTTGAATACCAAGTAAGACCCGAAGTTCTTTCACCTTAATACTCGGTTTCTAGTGTTCGTTTTGCATCAGCGCCTTTGCTACAGCTGACACAACACCGCACCCCATGTCTTCTGACTCCTTTAGGATCACACCAATAACTTTTCCAAACACTTGAACCAATAACCACAAACAAGGCAACATCCTCTTTCTTCAATCTTGATCAAGCCCCCTACTTCACCACCTTTGAAGTCTGCTATTGATCCAATCTAGCACTGCACTACACCTAGGTTTTCTCCTTTGATCAAGCCTGCAATCGTCGCTCCTTGATTGCTATGGTCTTGCTGTTGTTGATGACAACCTCGTTCACTATAACCTACTGTTGTAGTTTGATCAACAAACCCTTTTGCACCTACCTTCTTGATCGCAATAACTTTTTTTCCTCCCCTTTAAGCTCTCAATTTGATAAACCACTCTGATACCAATTGTTGGAAACCAGGCTTTCTTCAACTTAGTCAAACAATGGATTTAACAAGAAAAAACTCTTTGATTAAAACTGAAGGTACATAAACCCTAAACTATGATCCTTATTTAAACTAAACAACACCTTGGATAACAAGTAATCTACTCCTATAAGGAAACTAAATAATAATAAAATAGAACTATCATAAATAAACTAACTAAAATAAACTAAACTATCTAGCATCATCCAACTTTTGAGTATTGACAAGATTAGTTATAACAGAGATTCCTTTGCCAATGTTGCTGTCATGTTCTTTGGTCTTTGCGATTTTCTAGAACAGCTAATTCAGGACGACTACTAATCCTACTTCTTAATCTACGTCTTTATCCGTTATAGAACTAGAACCCTCAACCTTATAGGGAGAGACATTCGTATTGCAAGGCTACAAATTCATTTAGTTTTTGTATATTGTAATAAGTATTAAAAGTTGTATGAATTATTCTTTTTCAAATATGGTTGTGGAATGTATATAAAGCATTAATTAGAAACAACTTGCAAAAGTGGATTATTCCTTTTATTTCCTTCAATCGCAATAACGCAAAGAAATATCTTCCTAACTTTTAACTAGGAACAAGACAAAAGAATTTAGTACCCTTTGTCTTTTTATTCCTTTTCTGCATTATTTTCTATTGTCACCTTTTCTTTTCTTTTTCCATCCAAACCTGATGTGACATATGACAAATTGGGCATCTTTGGAAACTTATAATGTTAGTATAATTATGGATACTTTATAAATCATTACACTTCTCTTACTTTGACGGCGACTAACTATAGATATAATTCCATACACTTAACATGTATACGATAATAACGATCCTGAAACAATTATTTCATCATACAAAGTCGTCAAATACAAGATGGAAGATTAATGCAAGTCAACTAAAAGATGAGTAAAAAATTAAACTCCACAAAGGTCAATCACCAATGGGGTTATGGTCCATTGGCAAAGGCAAAACCTTTAAAACACCTAGGTTGGGAAGGGGAAGGTCTTGGGTTCAAGTCTCATAGACGACAGGGTTTAAAGAAATTAACCGTTCAAAAAAAAAAAAAACAAAGGTCAATCAATAAATTAGAGTAAACTGCAAAAATCGCTCCTGTGGCTTTCCCAGATTTGCTACCCTAGAAAAGAAAAGTTATTTTTAACACTTGGAACCCTTGAAGGTTTAAAACTGTCATTTTAACTCAATTTTTAACATGTTAACTCAAGGGCAAAATTGTATATTTTTATTTAAAATTAGCAATTAAAAAATATTTCTATTTATTTTATATAAAAACCCCCCATCCCTAACTGGGGGTGGATATTCTTGACACAGCCCGAATCCGATACGAAAAAAAATAGTTTTAGGTCTCCTAACACGACCGGTTAAAAAAAAACGGGTGGACCTCTGTTTCTTGCCTGCTCACTTGGAAGTGCAGGTTTATTTATAGATTAGGAGAACCAATGGCGTAGCTTCGTGGGGGCGGCCGACCCCCCGAACTTTTTGCTCAGTAGTGGAGAGTATGTAGTTTTTGTATAGAATTTTTTTGGTACATACATTTTTTACCCCTCGGTTTTATAGAAATTTTTGGGTATATACATTTTCGACCCCACGGTCAAAAATCTCAAGTTTCGCCACTGAGGAGAACCAATATATACTTACAACATTGTACATTAAAAATCATAATAGCTTTTGTATCAAGCTCCTTATCTATTATGATTACATCTAAAGGGGATGTTAACATGTCCACGAGGAAATTTATTTGGAAAATTACAAAAATGGCCGTTGACCAACAAGGTTTTCCAATCTAGCCATTTGAGGTGTTCATATGCAGACCTCTCAAGCATCTTAAGTGTCTATATGTAAACCTCTCAAACAGCTGAAGCGCGTTCATATATATGTAGACCTCTCAAGCACCCAATAAAAAATGGACACTTTCAAATGTTTCATGTGGGCCCAAGCGCATTATGCACCTCCAGACGCATCCCATGCACCTCCAGACGCATCAATGAAGGGATTTTCCAAAGACGCATCCCGTGTATGATGTGTCGCTTCAACGACGTATGAAGTGGCCAAATCTGAAAGCGGGTTTGATCAATGGCCATTTTTGTAATTTTCCCAAATTTATTTGAGTCGCATGCCAGTCCTCAATCTAGATATAATTAGTACTATCATCTACGGGAAATTGATGACAATTAAACACGTATTTGGGATAGATAATGAGTAATCATGGAAGATTATGAAGCCTTTGAGAGGAAAAAAAAGCTACACATCAAAGTGCAAAGAATAGGAGAACTTACATTTCTTTGAGTGTGCTCTCAATCATTTGCTGTATATGATAATTCTGATACAAACCAAAGCTAACTTACTCAAAAAGAGAACTCACCTATGTCACATAGACAGCATACACATACCGTCCTAGCTACACTACACACATTGGTTTAAGCATAGGGCTAAAAAGGGTTCGTTTAATTGGGGGGATTGGTGTAAATTTGTGAATATGTAGTTATGTTGTTTGTTTGTTGCCACCCCGGTTTTCGGGTTTGGTGTGTGTTAATGAAGTTCTCGTTTCAAAAAAAAAAAGCTACTCTACACACAAACGATTGCATTACGAGAATTCATTAAAACTCCTTTTTATTAACTTGTTAAGAAGACAAAGGAAACAAAGAATTTGAAACCTAACAGCGCATTAACATTGTTATAACTACCAAACAGAAAATTAATATTTAATATGATTCAATTTCTATAGTTAAATTAAGTAACATCATAGATTACTACATCTTTGAACATATTAGCGTATTGTCACGGGCCAAATATGTGAAGGTCGCAATGCTATGGGTTATGCTTGAACGCTTGGGTTACTGGCTAGTCCCGAACTTTATCGGGAGACGGAGTCAGTGTCCATGAAGAGGTGTACGTGCCTAGTCGTATCTACGACGAACACACCACTGGTCGAAAGCTAGCGCCGCTCCAAGTTGTCACGGGGTTAGTTTTCGACCCCCGTGTGGCGTCCCCAAATCCCCGAGGACAGGCCAATCCATCACGCTTGTGTGGGTCACTAGTTTCGTCCTACCTTGGACTCATTAGGAGAGTGGCACCAGCTCTCGGCCAGTGGTGTGTTCGTCGTAGATACCACTAGGCATGTACACCTCTTCATTGACACTGACTCCGTCCCTCGATGAAGGCTTGGACTAGCCAGTAACCCAAGCGTTCAAGCATAGCCCATAGCATTGTGACCTTCAAATATTTGGCCTGTGTCACTCTCCCACCACCATTTCATGCACGTTCTCGTGCATGCTATCCGTCCCATACCAGCTCGCGTACTTAACAATGCATGAATCCCTTATGTTGAGCATGATTCACTTTGGGAGGGCAAGACACCCGAAAGCACGACAACAATGATCTTCTTTCGCGCATGCTCAATACAGTACGTCAGTTCTTGGTTATGTTGGCGTCCGCCACATCGGGTTTAAGTTGGTGCCGATGATTCACCATGTTTTAGGAATACGGGGAACCCGAATACTTGTAGCAGCTTTCACAAAATTTCCTTTTTATGGCGCTGCTAGTACCGTAGATTTCTAAACATAACACGGAGGGCCTCACCGATACTATACTTGAGCGGTTCACACGATCCCATACTCGCAGAATACAAAGACCTTTTCCGAAGCAAACCCATATTTGGTCTTCTCCCACCACCATTGGGTAACCATACTCTAAATGTTAAGCTCATTTGGTTGAGAGTCACGTTCCAACGTATCTGAGAATCCGTTCTGCTCTAATACCAAGTTGTCAAGGGGTTAGTTTTCGACCCCTGTATGGCGTCCCCAAATCCTTGAGGACAAGCCAATCCATCCCGCTTCTTTGTGTGGGTCATTGGTTTCGTCCTGCCTTAGATTCGTCAGGAGAGCAGCGCCAGCTCTCGACCAGTGGTGCGTTCATTGTAGATACGAATAGGCACGTACAACTCTTCATTGACACTAACTCCGTCCCACGTAGACTCCGTCCCCCGATAAAGTCCTAGACTAGCCGGTAACCCAAGCGTTTAAGCACAACCCATAGCATTGCAACCTTAAATTTTTTTACCTGTGACAGTATGTTGTAGCTTTTGATACTTTAAAAACTCACCTTTCTTGCAACACATTTACGTACATGATATGCATTCATCCCACAATATAGGGTTAATGTTGGTGGATAAAGGATAGAAGTAGAGTGTGACACGTTAAGAAGAAATTGGGTGCCTGATGATCAGTACATCTTCAGAAGTGAGCAGGCAAGATATCGAACCCAACCCGTTTTTAAACGGGTCATCTTAGTCGACCAGAACTCATATTTTCCGTGTCGGGTCAAGATTTGCTGCCCCTAGTTGAGGTGGGGTGGATTTTATATAAAATAAATAAAATACTTTTTTAATTACTAAAATGACCCCTGAAGTTTGGAATGACAATTTTGCCCCTGAGTTAACATACCTTTGTTAACACTATGTTGAAAAGTGGGGCAAAATGTCAGTTTTAAACCTTCAGGGATTTCCATTTCCAGTGATAATTTTTTTTTCTAAAGTAGCAAATCTGACCAAACCCTAGGGACTATTTTGACATTAACTCAATAAATTGAGATTTGTTGTTTTGATACATCTAATTAAATTAAGTTGCTAAACTAAGTCAAAGTTATAACTTTTTCAAATAACTAAAAGTGGTTCTTAAAGTAGAAGTGGAATGTGTGAATCTAATTAAAGAGAAACGACTATTTTTGAAAATATCATATTTGGTAGGGACGGTTTATAAATGATTATCATAATAGTGATGTATATATATGGTAATACACAACTTTGTTTATTATGAAGTAAACTTATCCTATTCCTTTTTTAGAAATCACAGAAATATAGCTTACATCCTATTCCTTGTTTAAAAATCACAGAAAAATAGCTTACATACATTGGACTTGGAGGGTGGGGTGTTAGGTTCTAACTAGTAAAATTATTATAGTTAAGATGTTGCTCTTCTTAAAATAAAGATTTAGGGGCTGTTTGTCAACATCTGAATGGTTAAGTGCTGAACCAGTAAGAGGTCTGAACCATTAAGAGCCTGTATAATGCTTAACCGTTCAGAGACAAATGTCTGACCAATTCAGATTAGAGGTCTTAACCATTCAGACTCTGTATAATGCTTAACCATTAAGAGGTAAATGTCTGAACCATTCAGACATCTGCTCGTGAAACAAACAGTCTGAACCATTAAGTGATGAACCAGTAAGATGTCTGAACCATTAAGAGCCTCGTTAAGATGTAAACAAACAGCCCCTTAAGCTTTATCAAAGACGGACTTAGGGGCTGTTTGGCTAAGCTTATTTTAGTGACTTATTTACTTATTTACTTTTTGAAAAGTTAAAAGGTGTTTGGGTTAGCTTATTATGTGAGAGGAATAAGTAAATGAGTCATTCATTCCATTATGGCTTATTTGCGTTTCAAATAAGCAAATAAGTAAATAAGTCAAAAAAATAAGCTTAGCCAAACAGCCCCTTAATGTATTCACGACACGATCTCTTAAATTAAACGTATTCACGTGTTCTAACCCAAAAATCTCTCAACCCATATAGATGAAAACCAAACCCATAAATATCATGATCAGGGGCGCAGCTTAAGTAGGGCGGGAGGGGGCGGCCGATCCCACAAACTTTTTGCTCAGTAGTGGAGAGTGTAGTTTTCGTATATAAAATTTTGAGTAAATACGTTTTCAACCACCACCACTGATCATGATTGACATGTTGGCAAGTTGCACACAACATTTTAACTTTGTATACAAAAGAATCTTGTAAATTTTAAATGGTTGGTGGAATGGTGACAAGAATGGTGCCCACTTTTTGCTAAATCTCATGATCTCCAAGACCTACATTTACAGAAAAAGCTGAACACAAAAGTAATCAATATATTAGACTGGAAGGAGTGGGGGCCGGCTGAGGCCCGGCTAGGACCGGCGCCGGTCCCCCACACCGCCCCCCTCCATCCCACCCTTCCTCAACAGCAAGTCCCCGCCGGGCTTGCCGGGCCACTTTGAAGATATAGCCGTTAATAACGGCTAGTTTTATAAAAAAAAAAAAAAAAAAAAACCTTTTTCAATTTAAATATATACCCATTCTTTATACCATTTCTTCAATATTTCACCCATTCTTCTCCCATTCTCATCCATTTTTATAAAAAAACACTCCCATTTTTATACCAATCTTTTATAAAAAAATATCTCTTCATCCACAATGGCATCTAATCCTTGGTGGTCCGGCTCTTCTTCGGATGAAGAGGAGATGTTTTTCGCAAGCGCTATGGTACAGGCGGCGCAGATTCTTTTGGAAGAGGAAGAGGAAGAGGAAGAGGACTCGTCTGAAAACGTTATTACCAGACGAATATATGTTACCAGAAACCGCGAAGGAGCGCACGAGAACTTGGTTAACGATTATTTTTCGGAAGCACCCCGTTACAACGCCGACACTTTCAAACGAAGGTTCCGAATGAGTCGCCGTTTATTCACACGGATTGCTGATGATTTGGCGGGGCTAGACCCGTTTTTCACTCAACGACCCGATGCTCGGAATTATGAAGGGTTCACCACGTTACAAAAGTTTACTGCGGCCATTCGCCAACTGGCGTACGGTACAGTGGCCGACGCGTTGGACGAGTACTTACAGATGTCCTCAACAGTTGTACCAAGCTCATGAAGCAAGGCACGGGTTTCCGGGAATGCTTGGTAGCATTGATTGTATGCATTGGGCGTGGCATAACTGCCCGACTGGGTGGCGAGGCCAATACACGCGAGGTGATCACGGCTATCCAACCTTAATACTTGAGGCCGTGGCGTCACAAGATTTGTGGATCTGGCATTCTTTCTTTGGGCTCCCTGGTTCACTCAACGACCTCAACGTACTGTCCCGGTAGATCCGACGCAACAGGATTTAAACTCGTTCGCCCTAACCAACGACTTCACGCATATAAACCTTCAACAGGATTTGGTAGAACATATTTGGAACAACGTTAACGTAGCGGACGGTGCCGAAGACGAAGACGAAGACGAGTAGTTTAGTTTTTTTTTTAGGAAATGTAATATTTTTTTTTATTTTTCGGAAATCTATTTTTTTTTTTTTAGGAAATGTAATTTTTTTTTATGTTATGAAATGAATTTATTTATGTTGTATTTGTTAATTTTTATAAAGTTTTTATTAAGTTAATAAAGTAAAACTTAGAAAATTATAAAATAATGAGGTGGGGTAGCCCCATCCTCCATCCCCCTCAATTATGGAAGGAGGCCCATCCCCCACGAGCCGCCTACGTGGCGCCTACGTGGAGGCTCATCCCGTGGGGATGGGCCAAACCACTCCTTCTAGTCTTAGAGAGAGAAACTTAACAAAAAAGATGAATGAAGGCGCCAACAGAAAACAACCAATAACAACTGGATTCAACCCACCAATCATTTTCTTACACATGTTTGCTTCCTAATCTCCCTATATATTCTCTTTCTGTTTCCGTTATCCACTTGACTTGATTGTCTAATTTCTAGGGTTTCAAAATGTGTGTTTTCTAATTTTCCCCAAATTTTTTTTTTCAAACTAGGGTTTTGAAATTCTATCTGGTTTGTTGCTCAAATGGTGAATAATCTTTATGTAATCATTCGTTTGAGGTTAAATGGTTGATTGTTGCTGTATTGATTTGCAATAGTGTGTAATGGATACTGGTTTTCACCATCAACAGTCTACTGGTATGAATCAACAAGCTATAACGTTTCAATCTAGCCCTAGGAATGAGCAGTCTGAGATGGTTATGATTGGGGATTTGCATAGGGTGACTAGAACAGGTAGCATGAGTTTTTCAGGGAGTTCTGGTGGTTCATCATCATATACAGGAATTGGGAATTCTTGTGAGTCTCATGTTGTTGAGTCGGTACCGGTGGCACCGGAGACGAAGCACCGCGCAGGGTTGGATGGTGATTGGAGTGTTGCAGAACAGTATAAGTTGGAGCAAGCACTTGTTAAGTAAGTATTTTGATCTGATTTTATATTTGTTTAGTTGGTTTTTTTAATCACTATTGTAATGTTCTTTGTTGTTCCTCAATTTTTAAGTTATAAATAATATTATTATTGATTTATATGTCCTTGTCGTACGGAGCTGGTCCAAGAGTTGGCGGCCGACTCATGTATGGTAACATAGGCTAGAGTGGAGTTATGGGCCCATAAATAGTGGACGGAAAATTTTCAACGGGCCGGATCATGTGGCAAACCGCCATAGACGATTTGGGTTAGCCGTTAGACCTGAATTTGATCATTTAGGGCTCTGATTTCATCACTGAAGATTTTCGCCCAATTTTAGTCATTTCTAAATCTTTATTTTTTATTAGCGAAAACCGCTTATATCGCTGATTTTGTTAATTTATGCTTTTATTTATGACTTTAATGTTAGTATTATATTGACAGTTTTTAGTTTTGAAAATTTGGCAAACAAATTTAGATTTCTCTACAAAAGGGGCCATGATGTAATGTTTTAGGCATTTAATACTACACTGCTTTTCTTTGAGAATGTTCTTTGTTACTTTATGCTTCCGCTCTGCGTCATCCTGACCGTGTCCAATACATGTAGATACGCTGATGAATCCGGTATGATAAAATATGTCAAGATTGCTTCCACATTGCGTAATAAAACCGTTCGTGATGTTGCAATCAGGTGTAGGTGGATGGCGGTGAGCTTCCCACTCTTTTGTTTTAGATGTTTTGATTTCTTTTTGTCGACCAGAAAACTATAAACAGCCAAACAGGACATATTAAAAATTTTGCTATTTGCATACATTTATGCCCCCTTCAATTGGGTTTATTTATTTATTATTTAAAAAACAAGCATGTCTTTTTGTAGTGATTTTGAGTATCGAGTTATGAACATTATAAAGTTACTCGTTTGAGTGTTTTACTAAGATGAGAAATTTGGCAGACAAAACGAAGGAAACACGAGGAACGGAGTTTGTGGAAGAGGTCGAAAGATACGAAGGTAGACTATCAAAGTATATTTGAAATACCTTAACTTGAAGTTTTTTTATATTATTTGAAGTAATCGGAAGTAGTAACTAGTAACACGTTAAAATGTGAATATATGGAAACTCTTGTTTGTCGTGCTTGAATTAGAATAATGTTGTAACTAGAAACACGCGTATAAATGGTTGTTGTACATTAGCATTTTATAGGATAATAAAGGGCTTTGATATGGTCAGGTACTCGGCCCCAATTACATGAGATGATTTTTGCAAGATCTCAAGATAGTAATTAAGAACTTGCTTGTAAGAACTAATGTCTAATACTCTGTTTACATTGTGATTAAACGCGCTCTGTCTCTCCATTTGCAAAATGTATTACTTGTGTGACACTCATCATCCAACATGTCATATTAATTCAGGATAAATGGGTGGAATCATCCTCGATGCCAAACGTATCGTCAGTTTCAACACTTAATGTGGCTCCACTTTCGTTTTCAATGAATCATCGAGTCAGGGGTGATGGCGTACATTTAGAGGGTCAGTGTTCATTCCTGTTAGTGATAATAAAAGGAAGAGTAAAATGTCATTTCGTCCTTTAGGTTTGGCCAGTTTTGCGACTTTCGTCCAAATGTTTTTTTTTCCGCATCTGGATCCAAAAGGTTTAAAACCTTGCCATATGACAGTCGCAAAACTTTTGGATCCAGAGGCGAAAAAAAAAAAACCTTTGGACGAAAGTCGCAAAACTGGCCAAACCTCAGGGACTAAAATGACATTTTACTCAAAACGGAAACTAGGATCTTTTTCATATGACAGTATTCAGTAAATAGTTGTACTTGTGAAATTCATCTTGCTAATACGTACATTTGTCAAATTTTATGATGATTGTATGCCCTTTATAACACATTGGCTTTTATATTATTCATTGAAGCAGCATTACAGAGCTCAATGCGGCATCTGTTGGAACAGAACAACCGAGTTCTTGGTCAGATCTCAACTAATATACACACACTAAAGGTAAAGTAATTGTTCCAGTTCAACTAATATATCTCTTGTATATGTGTGCTTGAACTTTTTTTTCGATAAAAAGGATGGCAGCATAGATTGCAGTTTTGAATTTTGTATGGTTGAGTAGTCTTTTACTAGAAGCTGATGCTTTACAACATCATTCAACAGCTGCAGGACAATTTCGATCTTTTTAGGCAGACCAAGAACAATATTACTGCCATCTTAAACGAGTATGTCAGATATTGATATTCATAGAACTTGTTATTTTTTCTGTACAATATGTGGTGGCAACATGGATGTGTCTGGGGTTGAGTAACGGGTCAAAACAGGTTTGGGTCAAATAGGTAATTTTTAGTAGTTGAGATGGGTCGGGTTGACCCGATACACTTCTTTCCAAATTTTTAAATTTTTTTCTAGAAAACTAGGGTCTTAAATATGATTAGAAAAAAATTATGTGTAAATTCTGAATAAAGGAAGTTAGAAAGTGGTATTTATTAAAATACACTTTGAGTTACTTCCGACCCGTTTGACCCATTTCCTTTTCTAACAATTTTTTTAAAAAAATTTACTCATTCAATCTGTTAATAGATAAAACTAAACTCGAATTAATCGACCCATTAATAGGTATATGGATTGAAATTATATTGATATAATTTCTGCTAATGGATAAGAATTCCACTTCAATTCTTGCAGCATGAGATGCATGCCTGGGCCACCGGTGCCCGTTTCACTAAACGAGGACCTTGCTAATGCCATTCTCTCCATTAAAACTCAGGTCATTCTCTTTTCGAGTTTATATATTTGCATCTACAGTGAAAAAGGAGGTTTCAATACCGAAAGTAAAATCGGTCCATTTACCTTTAACAATTCTTGGTTTTTCTGGAATAATGATAATGCATGAAATACTGATTTTGTTTTATGTTTGATAATCGACAGACAATGATGTTCTCATTAGGCGGGATGAATATGAAACAAGAACCAGGGTATTGGTGATTGTTGGTTCCTTCGGTTTATAGTTTTCTCCTAGTACAGAATTAAACTGGCGGGAAAGTCAATGTTCAACAAGTTGACTTTACTCATCAAGGAAAATTGTTTATAAGGACTATTTGGGTTTTTTCTTCTTCTATGAAACTGTATTGATTGCCTATTTGGAACCAAACCCATAATAAGCAAGTTTGTAGAACTTCAGTTTTGATAAGCTGTGAATTTTTAGCTATGAAACTGAATTGATTGCCTAATTTAGGTGTCTTTATCAAATAAAACTATCTGTATTCAATGAACAATCATCATATGCTTAAAAAAAATTCTATTTTTTTAACGTCGAACTAATTTACTTCTAAAATACTCCAAATGCCTGCACTTTGTAAGATTTGAACCTTTCACCTCTTGGATAGAGGGGACACGCCTTACCTCATCTCCGCTCCCTTAGGGGCACATAGTATCTTTCATCTTTTTAAGTTTTAAGTGTTGGTATAAACCCAATTTCCATCTCAGCCTTGTAATTTACATTAAAGTGAATTAAAAGAAGGGTTATAACTGGTAGCAATCTAATAAAAGAGTCTTTATTAAACAATTCGATTTTGGAAGTAATTTAATAAAAGCTTTTACTTTTTAACTACAATAACAAATATATTTTTAAATACATAGAAGATAGGTAAATGACCATAAAAGATGTTTTTAAATACATTGATTTGATATAAAAAAATAAATTAAAATAAAAGAATAAACAATGGTAATAAAAAATTCATATATTTTTTTAATAAAATACCTTTCTAAAGAAAACAAAAATGTTAACGTCAACAATAATATGGGTTGAGAGGTTGGGTCCAATTAACAAAACCATTAGAGTTAAGGTGTTGCTCCTATTAAGGTCAAGTGTTCGAGCTCCGCTGAAAGCGGATTTGGTGTAATTTAAGCATTTGAAAATATAAACCCACATCAACAATAATATGACAAATAATATAAGTGAAGTTTTTATAACTGTACAATAATAGAATTAGATTGTATTGTTTTAGATTTCGTAACTATTAAAGATCTTAATTGATTGTTTCAATATTAACACAGAGTTTTTTTTACCAATCTAGTGTTGGTGGAAAAACTATTTACCAAAATGGTGTTCCTTGAAAAATATTTACCAAAATAGTGTTTCTTGTTTATTTTGTATTTCCCTTTTCCTTTTTAACCAACATATTAAACTTCTTTTATATTTCTATTAAATTAATCAAGTATCTATTTTTTTATTCTTGAATTATTTATAATTTTTCAATCGATTCAATATCTTTTTTTGTTTCTTTGAATTTAATTTTCCGACTAACAATCTATATTTTTTAGTAATAATTATTTTTTTTCAACTGTTCATGCTTTAAATTAAAAGTTATATGTGTGCACACACTTGAAAGAAGAGTATTGATTCCAAAGTGAAACAACTAGCTCAAATAAACCGACAACTATTTAAAAAAAATACACAATTGATATTGAACAACAAAAGAAATCAAGAAGTCCATGTTTAATAAAACTTATAAAAGTGCTAAAACAATAATATGCAAAATACTAAGCTTTTGTGAATTTGCTATTTTTTTAGAATCGATTTGGTGTAAATCGTTTTTGTGGCTACTTATTTATTTTGATAGTTTACATCAAATTTATATATATCTCATTACACATACATACATACATAGTTACATACTACATATACATACAAATACGATACATATTTCCTATGAGCATTTTTTAATTTATTTTATTATTCAAATATCATATATAAGCAAAACGACAATGAGAGTTTTACTATTTACAATGAATTATTGCTAAGAACATATACATACACACGATACATATATGATTGCTTATTTGCATTTTTTAATTTATTTTATTATTGAAATATCAGACATAAGCAAAATCATAATGAGAGTTTTACTATTTACAAAGAATCATTGCTAAAAAGATATACAGAGTTAGTTGGAAAATTAAAATCAAATAAATAAACAAATATTGGATTGATTAAAAAAATATATAAATCTTTCAACAATAAAAGAATAGATACTTAATTAGTTTAATGAAAATATAAAAAAAGTTTAATATGTTGGTTAAAAAAGAAAGGAGGAATTACAAAATAAACAAGGAACACTATTTTGGTAAATATTATTCAAGGAACATCATTTTGGTAAATAGTTTTTCCACCAACATTAGTTTCGAAAAAAACTCATTAACACATGATACATCGAATTTATGTTGCTAAAGATGGAGGGTTTTTTCATTTCTTTTTTTTTTTCCAAAAAAGTATAGTGGAAAGCTTATATCATAATGATGTTGACAGGAAAAATAATTTTCAAGAATAGTGTTTTTAGGAAACATGTTTCTTTGTCACTCCTAATCTCATTGATGCAAAAAGTTTCTATTCAATAAAGGTTCTTTAAAGAATGTTCAGTACATAGGTTCTAAAAAACTAAGAAAAAAATATTTTGTTGGATCATAATATTTTACGAAAGGTTTTTTAGTTTTTTCTTATTTATTTTAGAAACGTTTTCTTAACTGTTTTAAATAGAAAACTTGTTGATGCAGATTTTGTGTCCGAGGCTTGTTGAATAGATTAGATTTATTTTATGCTGAATATGTAATAGTTAGTGAAATGGTCAAACGAACGTGTATTGACCCGCTCGTTTGAAGTGGTCAAACGAAAGGGTTATTTGTTTGACCGTGTGTGTTTGCAAGACAAGGGGGTGTGGCTATAAATAGCAACCCCTTGCCATTTGCAACATTGGGAAGTTTGAGGAGGTCTCAGACCTCACCGGGAGAGATCACCACTTGGTCTCTCCCCGGATGTGTACTCCTTTGGTATGGTTCGGTTAGCTTGTTAATCGGGCCGGCTTGTTATGTTATGTTACAAAATCAATACAAGTAAGTATTTCATCCGTCTCTAATCTTCCCGTCTATGAACATAATCATGATAATCACGGTTTCGGTCCCGAAAACGGTCCTACAATTGGTATCAGAGCATTGGCTCGATTCCTTGTTAAAACCAAGTTGTTTTCTTGTGATTTTAAGGATTTTCAAGAGTTTTTCTTGTGTTTTGAGTGTAAGGATCATACTTTTTCTGGAAAAACTGTTGTTAAAATCTTGAAAATCTCTTTGTTTTGCTATTAGTTTTTACAAAACCTTGTTATATTTCTTGTATCCATGCTAAAATTTGGTTTTGAGTAAACTTTTGTGCAAAAATTGTTGTTCGGAAACTTTTCGGCACCGGAAAACTCATCGGCTTCACCAGGATATTCATCATGTTCATTGTTTTATTCAAATTGTTCTTCAAATAAATATGTGTTTGATCTTTGTTTGGTAAATCGGTGAAGTGTTATTGATTATAAAAATATTGTTTGAATTTTGTGTACAATTGGAATGATGGGTTGGTAACTGTTACGGTGAGGGGTGCTTGACTATTGTGTCACCAACTATTTCAGAAGATAAGGTTTTGTTTTGAAAAATATATTGCAAGCTGTCTGGTCACATTTGTCAACGAAATCCCAGCTGACGAAATCACCCATCTTCGTCAAACATATCCTGGACGAAAACCCCATCTTCGTCAACATCTGTCTTCGACGAACACTCAGACTTCGTCAAAAGAAGTCCTCGACAAACTCTTCATTGTCCATCGACGAAAACCCCATCTTCGTCGACATCTGTCTTCGACGAACACTCAGACTTCGTCACACACATCATTGACGAACTCCTTTGGTCTTCGTCGCATTCACTTAAAATTTCTAACATAAGCTTTTTATTTCATTGATAACTGTTTGATTTGAGTGTTTTGAGCAGGTATTCATCTTTACATATTCAAAATGAATCCAGACTGGTGGGGTACTCCGTCTAATACAGAAAGTAAATATAGAAGCACGGGTTTATCGCCATCATGGGCCGAATCTCCCGCACCCGCATCTAATACAGAGAGCAAGTATAGAAGCACGGGTTTGTCGCCATCATGGGCCGAATCTCCCGCACCAGCATCTTCGCAAGCGAATCCAATTTTGACAGGTCAATGGGCGTTTGTTTCAAATCAAACTCCAAGTATTCAAAGTATACTTCTAAGCGAAAGCAAGACCGGAAGTCTAAATCGCCCACCGAAACGGATGCACATAAATGACTATCCTGGATGGGTAGATAGATTCCATACGTATGTCCTTGGGCAAAACACGGAATTGTGGTTATGTTTTACTACAGATTTCGATCAAGCTCTTGAGGTTGCCGCTTCAACTGCCGCGACATTTGCAGATCTTACGGGAGACGAGAAAAAGGCATATGATTTAGAAAAGAAAGCATATGCTATTCTGACTCAGGCGTTGAGCAAGGATATATATCATCAGTTTGTCAGCTTCAAGACGTCAAAGCGATTATGGGATGCATTGAAGACAAGAGGTCTAGGAAATGAAAAGTCACGCCAATTGCGACATGATTTACTCAAGAAGGAGTTTGATGGCTTCACATGTATGGAAAATGAATCTTTGGGAGATATGACAAGTCGATTTTATCACTTGCTGACTGAATTGAGTAATTATGGGGTAGTAACAACTCCAGCAGAGGTTGTCACAAAGTTTGCCGATGCACTGCCACCTCAATGGAATGGTTTCTTGGAAATCCTGAAATACAATGGCACATTGACTACGACAAACATCAATGACTTCGTTCAGCTCTTGGAGAACAAAGACCAGGAAGAAACCCTAAAGGCGAAAAGGGTTCCAGTGCGACAAAATCCTGATATGTATTATGGAGCTTCTAGCACTTCTGCAAGACCTGCTTCACACGCTCCAATTCAAACGGCGTTTGTCACAAGCACAGATTTATATGGCAATCTGATACAAGTTCCTGTAAAGCCAGCTCCAACCACATACATGTATGGAAATCCACTACAACCAGCTCCACAACAGCAAAGCTACCGGCCATCTACCGTAGCAACTGATTTGTATGGGAATCCACTTCCTGTTCAACAACAAGCTTGTTATGGAAGCACATCATCTGCTGGTCAGCCATCAAATTCAAATACAGTACGGCTTGACACGTCAAACTTCTCCAAAGTTAGCGTTGAAGTAGCTAAAGATCATATGGAGATACTAAACACATTGGTGAGCGCGTATTGTGGGTTGATTGCAGGGCAGATCGGAAACATCAATCTAACTCAAGAAGATTATCAGCAGATCGATAAAGAAGAGATGGATATGATGGACATCAAATGGGCTTTCGCCAGTGCTGTAAGGCGAGCTAAGGACTTCATGGAACGGACGGGTAGAACCAGCTTGGAAAGCAAGAAAGATACCAAGTATGGGTTCGACAAGCAATCCGTCAAGTGCTTTAACTGTGGTGAACGTGGTCATTTCAAGCGTGAATGCACAAAGCCAGCTCAGCATGGGAACCAGAATCCTTTCAGAGGTCAAGGCAACCAACAGAATCAGAATCAAACCAGGAATGATGATCGCACCTTGGTCACTGCAAACAATCAAGCAGGACCATCGAACACCAATCAAGCTCTTGTGGTGCAAATAGATGAGGGTTGCGACTGGTCAATACAATTAGGCATTGGTGATCAGGGAGGAGCAGCTTGTTTTGCTGAAACTGCTAAGGATTTGAATCACGCCAGTGGTGGAGAATCTTCCGCCAGTGGTGGTGAATCTTCAGATGAAGAGAGTTCTGGTTATTCAAGGAGTTCAGATGAGGAAACCTCAACGTCAGGCGATGACCATTTATCTAGTGGGTGAATCGATGCAGATATCGATGAATTGTTAGGAGAAGCTGCAGTAGGGAATGATAGAAGATCTATTCTGGTGGATCAAGCTGCTTATTCTTCTTCTTTTCTTCATTCAGCCTTTATGGCTAATGGCGGCAGTTCATCAAGCCATGTATGTGTCACTGAACCAACTGTCGTTAATTGTGATAATTGTGCTAGCTTAAGTGATAAATGTGCTGATTTAGATGCTAATATGTCTGAGTTGCAAAGCAAACATGATGCTTTAAATGCTGAATTGTCTAACTTGCAAAACAAACATGTTTCTTTAGATGCTAAGTGGTGTGATTTGCAAAGCAAACATGAGGCTTTGCACAACAAATATGAAGTGACATATATCCATAATCAAAAGTTGATAGTGGATCTTTCGAAATGCAAAGAGGCTAACATGTTTTATGAAAACCATGAAAAGGAGTTTAAAACGGTGGTTGCAAATTTAAGAAAAGATAAAACCGAGCTGACAAAAATGGTTTCAAGAAAACAAACTGACATAAACTGTTATATCAATCATCTTGAGATCATGCAAAAAGAGTTAGCTTGTGTAAAGTGTGAAAGTGAGGCGATCCGGCTTAAGCTAGACAGTTATTCAAACTCTAGATACGTGCTGGATCACATCATTGACACACAAAAAGAGAAAAAGGATGTCACGTGCATTGGATATAAGAAATGTCCACCACCTGTTAGACAAAATTATGATGCCATGCCTGATGAGGAAAATAGAACTTATTATGAGGAATCTGTTCCTTTAGACATTGAGGAATTTGCAACTGGACTTGGATACAAAAATGAAGTATCATCAGATTCGGATGTTTCAACAGTTTCAAGTGTGTCAACTGCTGAACAAAATCAGGATCCTCCAGTCATTGTTGAGGATGCTGATTCTTCAGATGATGAATCCGATGATACTGACTCAGCACAGTCTGATGCGGTAATCAAAGAAAAGGACATACCTCTTGATAATCATATTCTATGTGATCCTCCCGCAAAACCTGTTAAGACTGTTCTGGTCGAGTCCACGTCTGCAAAAGAGTCAGAGAGTGTGAATTTGCTGTACACTCTTGTTGGTGATGATAAAATCTATTCTGAAAAAGATTTTCCGATTAAGAATGTAAATCAATCTTTAATCAGTAAAGTTTTTGAAGATTCGACAAGTAGGTTTTTGGGAAAGTCGGGTTCACACGTTGTGGTAACACAGTGCCCTCCGATTCCAAAGGCTGAAGTTCGAAAACAATATGGAAATAAAAAATTACCAACAGTGAAAAAGCAGCAAAATCATACCAAACCAAAAGGTAAATTAACGACTCAAGGTCGAAAGGAACCGAACCAAAAGAAGGACAAGAAGGTGAACTTTGTGAAATCAAAGGGAACGGATAAAATTGACACATTTGAAAACAAATCTAACCTAGATTTTGTTAATCAAGCAAAAATTTTGAAAAGAAATGAACAAAACAGTTCAAAACCAAGTACCTCGGGATCACAAAGTTCATCAACAAGACAATCACATGTTACTTCGGGGTTTGTTGAACGAAGATCATGTTTTGAGTGTGGTGAAATTGGACATATCATTCGAAATTGTCCATATCTTCATAAGTTAAAAGCCAAAGTTGGTGATCCCCGTGACCAAATTGACCGCAAGCGATCTGTTTCATCAAAACCAGATCCCCGTCTTGTAAAAGAAAGGGAAAAGAAACAGAAACGCCAACAGGTCAAGAAAATTGAAAAGGCAATTAAATCCGATGTGGTTAACAAAACATCTGTTTCTGTCAAACCAGACAATTCAAAAACTTCAGACAATCATGAAGTTAAGATTTTAAAGAATAAAACTGGTAAAACAAAACAGACATGGAAACCAAAAACGGTTACTGAATCAGGGGGAACATCACAATTTCCACAACATCGAGAAGTTCAAGTAACTTACGTTGATGAAAATGGAAGACCCAAGACCACAAAGGCTTGGGTCCCCATCTCCAACTAATCATGTGAGTACATGTGCAGGGTGTTCCAGGAGGAACTTTCAGCAGTCATTGGATTGTTGATAGTGGGGCATCCAGGCACATGACCGGTGACATGAAACTTCTCTACGACGTCAAATCTATTAGAGGAGGTTATGTTGCTTTTGCTGGAGATAAGGGCGGATATATTACTGGGGAAGGAATGGTATCTAACGGGGTTGTAAGTTTTGACAAGATCAACTTTGTACAACAGCTTGATCACAATCTTCTCAGCATTTCACAAATCTGTGATAAACAGTTTTCAGTACACTTTGACGCAAATGGATGTTATGTGCTGAAACCCGGCTTCAAGATTCCAAAAGAATGGATTCTCTTATTAGCTCCAAGGATAAACGATTTATATGTCCTTGATATGAGCCAAGCAATAACAACGACTGCACAAGCAACTTGTTTTATGTAACACCCCGAAAACGGGTTTAGTAATCAAACCTCGTTAATAGTGATGGACGGGTAAAATACCGTTAGTGGTAAAATTTAACCCGGTAAATATTAGGACTTAAATAAATAAACCTAATATTAATTAAAAGGGGGAAATAAATTGTAGGATCGTGTACGGACCCGAACGAGTCGTTCAGAGGAGTTTTACTTCGTTTCAGAGGCGGAAACTAAGAAACAAAGGTAGAAACAACTAGTTCTTCACTTTAAACACTCTTCTGATTGATATTATAACAATTACAATCAGGAAATACACCGGCAGCACTTCGGTACAATATTCTAATTCCCCTCGAAATGACATATACACTAGCCTATTTATAGTGTTTCTGATTCCCCACGAAATGACATGGTGTCATTTCGAGCGGAATTAGAACTTAACTTTCGAGCGGAATTAGAACTTAACTTTCGAGCGGAATTAGAAACTTATGCGATTTAGCTTGAAATGACAAGGTTTCATTTCGAGCGGAATCACCCCTAAAACCACTATCTCGTTTTTAGTGCCCTGATCTAACTATTACAGTACAAGACTCGATATAAGATGAAGTTGACAGATGCATGCACTAACAGACTCCCCCTCAGATGTTGACGAGTCTCACGTGTCGAGTCTTCGCATCTTCAGTCTTGATCAGTCTCTGGGCTTCATTCTTTTCACTCAGCATTAACAGACTCCCCCTAACAATGTGCTGGCATTCCTTCAATTCATCAGCATCATCTACTTCAGGATCGTAATCTGACTTTCACAAATTCAAAATCTTTGCCTGGCTCAATCTCTATCTACAGCATCCTCAGGTATCGGAACCTGGCTCTTTAAACACAAACTTCTTCAGGATTGAATGGCCTGGCTCTTCCGGAGGTTGTTCCAAGATCGTAACCTGGCTTTTATCCAACTCAGGTATTCTCAGAACTGATAAATCCAGCTCTTTCATAATCCTGCACAATCTCTACCTCAAAGTAAATTTTCTAAATTTAACAATTCAATGTATGCACTAACACTGACTCTCCCTAAAAAATAACTCAATATTCTTGATGAACCACTTTAAAATTTGATCAAAACACATTTGATTTTCAAACACATACTTCTTTTCACAAACATGTCATCATGTTTAGCACTTGGGATTTTGAAAATCAGCTCCCCAACATCAGTTGTCGAAAATCTTTTTGGATTTTTCAAAAATTTATGCTAAAACACACCGAAAATCTTTTTGGATTTTTGAATGTAAAGAAATAAAATGTAGAAAAGAAATATTTACAGACACTATTTTTGTGACTTCGTGCAAGAGGATCATATCAGTTTTTGACAAGTCACAAGTACCGTTGAGCTTAGTTACACATTAGGAATTAAACAATTCACTTAGATTTCCGATAAACTGATCCACTTAAATTCTCACACAAATTTCAACTGATTCAGGATATAAGTTAGATGTTTTAAGGACTTAAACTCATTCATGTGTCCCACCTCTTGAATATACTCCCGTATCCAGATCCCAATATTCAGTCTTACAGGTGAGTATACCACCGATGATATCTGTAAGGGAATAAATTATAGTACGAAACCGTGAGAGCTCAGGTCAGAACTTCCGTTCAGCAGAGAGATGACGGGTCGACTTTTGGTGTGTCCCCTTTAGAGGATCTTTTGTTTACAACAGCAATGACTATCAATTTTATTGTTTCATCAATTTGCTGAGGGCGGCGCTATGTTTCAAGCAAGCGGAAAGTATTATTCGAGGACTAGGTCAGAACTTCCATTCAGCAGAAGTCCCGGAATAATACCCCAGATATCACTGAGCATAAAGACTTAGTATCTCAGAAAGAGGGACCTTTCAAACGAGATTTCAGGGGTTACCTATATATCCAAGTAGTGTTCCCCACAAAATAAGCAAGTTTGAATTTAAGTTTATATCCCGAAAAAGCTTACTAAATGTGTAAAAACCTATCGGCATATCATTAGTGAGACTGTTTAACGCTATTTAAACATTACATTTCTTTAGCATACTGTGACTGTCTACTGATGTACTATCATTTCCTCTTCTTTGACACCAAAACTCATTTTTGTATTTTATCATGTTTTTGATTTTTTCAAATTTTCTAATGTTTTTGGATTTTCAGAAATTTCTACTCCCCCTAAAATGCAAACACATTAAAGAAAAATTGAAAACCAACTATACAATAAAATGACAACCGATATCGAATCGCATCAATTCGCCATCCACTTGACATAAACAAACAGAACTCCCCCTAACACAAAACTATTTTCTCATAATGATTTCAAAACACTTAAGTTTGTTTTAACCAGAATGATTTTTCCGGAAAATAAGTTTTGTTGGTTTTACCACTTGTAGATTCGGGGTGTGGTTCATCACATTGTCTTCCAAAATGCCAATTGTAAGTATGGTCCAATCAAGCTCAACTTAATAACCTTGATTAACCACTTGTAGGAAAAAAAAAAGTACAACTTAATGTCCTTGATTTACCACTTTTAAGTGAAAACCTTTTTACCAGTTGTAGGAAAAACACATCTTCACAACATCATTTTACCAATAAAGATGCCGATTCCTGCTTCACACTTACCAACCTGGAAGCTCCGGCAAGTCACACTTATCCTGTAAAATTTAACTTTTATAAGATTCAATCACACAATCAATTACTAAGAAAGATGCCGATTCCTGATCCACGATTACAAACTTGGGATCTCCGGCAAGTCAGATGTTCAAGGAAAAATAATTTCCACCCAAGTCTGACCAACCTTGGGTGGTTTTAACTCCTTTAGCTCTTGTTCAGTTGGGTTAAAAGTTGCTTTCTTTGTTGCGTAAAAATCTTTAACCCCCTTTACTTTCCCATCAAGCATTTTCCCAAAAATTTTCTTAACATTTCCATTAAAAACTTTCTCGATATCAAATTCATTCTTCTCGGAGTAAAATTGATCCGAAATCTCAATCTTACCAACTTTCTGTTTAATCTTCTCAAACTTCAGTGATGGAAACTCATCATCATTCACTGAAAGTATTTCTTTCACCTCACCTTGTGGCTCTTCTGGCTTTGTGGAACCAGATTCATCGCCAACTTTCTCTTCAGACTTCTACAACCCACACTTGGTTGTTTTTGGCTTTCCTTTTGTAAAAATTCTTTTTAGAACATTCACCAACCTCATAAGTTGAATTTTCAAACATTTTGAATTGTTCGGTTGGTGGTTCAACATCAACAACTATTTCTTTCAGTTTTTCAGAAACTCCCTGTTTATTCTTAGCATTTTTCGGACAGTTCCATGCAATGTGACCAGCTTCATTGCATTTGAAACAGGTTCGAGTCTCTTTTGGATGAAACACTCCAGTTCCATTCCTTTTTTTCTCAGCAAGAAACTCCTGGTTTGATTGTCTCCAGAAAGGTTTCTTCTGTTCCTCCTCAGCACTTCCATCTGAAACAAATTCTGTTTTTGTTTTAGAATTTTTCTCATTTTTATAATTTTCTGGTGGAATAAAACCTAATCCTTTCTTTTTGTAGCTACCATTATGGTTTGGTTTCTTTTGAAAACCAGAACCAGAATTGTAACCCTTTTTCTTGTTTAATCGTTGTTGTACTCTTGAAGTGTATTTTTTAGGTTTTCCAGTAAGATTTAAATCTTTTATTTCAGAAATCTTAATTTCTGTCATTTTGAAAACCTTTTTGATCATTTCAAATTTAACACTTCTTATTGGAAACTCGTTGTCAGAATATAATTTGTCAGAATCATTTAAAGTATATGCTACTTCAAATGTTTCATCATTCAAATTCGATTTTGATAATAAAAACTCTTTACTGTAAGCCCTTTTAACCGACGACTTTGGACTGTTGACTGACGAACTTGAACCTCCAGACTCAGACTTTGACTCAGACTCCTCATCAGTATCCAACACCTGATCGACCACCTTTTTGATTAATTCAGACTCATGATCAGTGTCAGACGATGTAAAAGTAACGTCAATGTTTTCTGGTAAATCATCAGTTGTATCAGTTTTTAGCTTTATATTGACTGCTTTTTCGACTTGCTCCTCATTTGGTTTTCTGGGAGAATAACCTTCCCAGATCGGAGGCGGACACTTGTTATAGCTAACACTCGGTTTCTTACCAGTATCCTTCTTCTATGACTTCTCATCCTTGAATGCTTCGAAACCTGCAACAGTTGGATAAATTCAATCAATAAGATAATCAGAACTTGAATAACTTTGTAATAAATGTTTGATTCTCTCATTTTCAATTTTCTCCTTCTCCAACTCTTGCTTCAATGTAGCACATTCTTCGATGTAGTGATTTATAGCTTTTTGCTTCGACATCATCGTAGCATTCATCATCGTTAAAGCATCTTCTCTCTCAGAGTTAGTCTTTTGAAGACTAGTTACTGTTCTGTTCAAAACATCATATGATTCTTTTACGTAGTTAAGATTGAACAGTAATTGTTCCTTAATCTTCTCAAACTCTGCCATCTTCTCATCTTTTGCTGTACATTCTTTGCATGGTTCCAAACACTTTGAGCAAGGCTTGATGACTTCCACAATCTTTTCAACTTCTATAATCTTTTCAATTTCAACAACTTTCTCAACTTCATATATCTTTTCTGGTTCAGCAATCTCATCAGCAACACTTTTTACTTCTTCATTCTGAACAACTTTCTTTGTTTGATCACCACTTTCAGACTTCTGTTTCATTTGTTCTTTTGCAGCTTGTTTCTCTTTCAGTTTTTCCAAGCGATCTGCAAAATAAAAATGAAAACTTTCAGGAGATAGATGAGTTTTAGCAACATTAATATGTCGTTCTTCTTCATCATCACTGCTGTCTTCAGTTGGTGATTGATCAAACTCTACTGATTTGTCAGAATTATCATCCTATTGACCACTTGGACTGTTCATCCTCGCGATCCTCTGCTGTTCCAAATCTTGACCCTCAATCTTCTCGATAAACTGAGAAATCGTTAACCCATCATAAACCCCAGTGTTTATCAAAATCATCAAGTATGTGCCCCATTCTTTTTGTGGTAAAGCGTCAGCTAACTTTTCTACCCACTCTTCACGATCCTTTTTTATACTAAGCATCGACATGGATCGCACCAAGTTGCAATAACGTTCAATTAGCTTCTTTGTATCTTCACCCGGTAGACTACTGAATAGATCAAACTCTTTCTTGAGCAACGCCTTCTTGCTCTTGATCATATTCTCACTACCCTCAAACTTGACTCTAAGAACATCCCAAATTGATTTTGAAGTTTTGTCATGCTGAAGCAACACAAAAATGTCTTCTTTGATAGCTTGCTGAAGTAGACTAATCATCATCTTTTCAGCTCTGTACATATCACGTTCTTGATCACTAAACTCAGATATTGCTTTCTCAACTTGCAGATCAGTCCGTGGTAATACATATTTCTTCAGAATGCACTCCCAAGATCTGAGATGGTTAGCTTGAACCCAGTTTTCGAATCTGTCTTTCCATCCGTAGTACTCTTCTATGCTCATCAGTTTCGGGGGCTTTTGAGTAGTTCCCGTTTCGTTTTCCAAATTCATGTTCTGAGCAATGACAGCCGGAGTAGACGGAGTAGCAAATGCGTTGTAAAAATCAGAATCCATGTTCACAGGCACGTAGTTCAAAGACAAATGTTTCAAGCGAAATAACTAGTTTCAGCAGTAAACCCACTCAAGCGAAATCACCAACTTTGCAGGTTCAAGCGAAATACCAACAATGCAATTCAAGCGGAAAATTAATCTGTCAAACTGAACTTCGATATAGATCTACTGATATTAATTGGAATGATGAAAGGAATGGGCTTCAATCAACACATTTGGGCCGCTAGAAATTCACATGGGCTGACTTGATCACTTGGACATATCTCATGCATATTCTGTAGAACAAAAATGTTTGGCCGACAATCTATATAATCCAATAAATTCTATTGGACCTCAAATTCCACTAAACTGACACTTTCAAACATCACAAAAATTTGATTGGACCGAAAAGTTTGTATAGTGGGCTTGACACTCAAATGTATTGAATACTGAACCAAATTAAATCGATCACATGCAAACTATCCGCACTATCTCGTGATTCCTGATTCTCAATTGATAATTGGACCAATAATCTGAACATGCAATCAATAATCCATAACCCAAGGTAATCTCGTGAACTTGGAGCGGAATCACCAATATGCGGTTTGGAGCGAAATCTGAGATTTGGTAGACTGGAGCGAAATCAGATTCAAACAGCAACCTGGAGCGAAATCAGAAACAATCAGCAACTTGGAGCGAAATCAGAAACAATCAGGAGCGGAATCACAAATTTGTTAACTTTGGAGCGAAATCAGCAAAGACTTTGGAGCGTAATCTGAGATTTCGAGCGGAATCAACAGTATTTTGGAGCGGAACTACTGATTTCAAGCTGAATCAAACTGTGGTTCGTTCGAGCGGAATCAGTTCAAAGGTCCGTTTTGGTCATTTTTAGGTCGAATTTTGCTATGAAACTTTCAAGGGTTTGTCTATATGTATTTTTACACAATCTGTGAAAAATTGAACATATTTTAACCGTGAAATCTTCTTGAACTGATGAAAGAAGGTGTAGAAGATAGAAAATGCAATCAATTCCAGCTGTAATCTGCAGAACTCCTCCTCCTGAGCTCTGATACCACTTGTAGGATCGTGTACGGACCCGAACGAGTCGTTCAGAGGAGTTTTACTTCGTTTCAGAGGCGGAAACTAAGAAACAAAGGTAGAAACAACTAGTTCTTCACTTTAAACACTCTTTTGATTGATATTATAACAATTACAATCAGGAAATACACCGGCAGCACTTCGGTACAATATTCTAATTCCCCTCGAAATGACATATATACTAGCCTATTTATAGTGTTTCTGATTCCCCACGAAATGACATGGTGTCTTTTCGAGCGGAATTAGAACTTAACTTTCGAGCGGAATTAGAACTTAACTTTCGAGCGGAATTAGAAACTTATGTGATTTAGCTTGAAATGACAAGGTGTCATTTCGAGCGGAATCACCCCTAAAAACCACTATCTCGTTTTTAGTGCCCTGATCTAACTATTACAGTACAAGACTCGATATAAGACGAAGTTGACATATGCATGCACTAACATAAATGCTTGAGAAAAATAAAGTTATGAAAGGCCCGAGTTAACGGGACTTAAAATATAACGGGTTATAACTTCCCGAACCTATTAAGTTAACTAGGGATAATTAACCTAGTTACTAGTATGTGTTCAATTGATCAAAATAAAACATGAGAGACTAATACTTGACAAGTGGGAAACTTGTTTTAATTAAAACAAGTAATAACACACAATACACACACTAAGGGTGTGTGTGGAGTTCGACCAGGAAGAGCTCTTTGGAGCCCAAACCCTAACTTCAACAAGAATCAACAAATTGAAGGTCAAATCCAGCTCAAATCAAATGCATGAACACGTATAAACGATCACCAAGTCGTGAGGATCATAAGGTTTGTAAAATCTTGATGTTTGGTGAAGTTGTAAGAATTTGATAATCATCCTAATCGCGAATTAGGCATGGATTAGAGAAGCTATGGCTAGATTAGTGATGTATACTTGCTTAGGAACGAAACCCTAAGTGAAAATCATACATAACATGCTATGATTCGAGTAATTTGATGATTTACCACTTTTAGACAAGTGGGTTTTGATTATGTAGTGAAGATTATGATATATTTGTTCTAAAAATCGTCATAATTGATAGTTGAAGTTAGATACTTGAACAAGTTATAAGTTTGAGTGAAAGCTTATGCTTGACTTGAAGTGGGTTTTTGTATGTTATGATGAAATTGGTAATTTCGTTCATATAAATAGGTGTATGAAATCGTGTAGTATATTAGTTCATATGAAGAACTTGATTATATAAGGTGTTGGGATGAATGCTAGTGATATGATGAACGGGTCTCACTTATAGATGAGAACCCTTAGTTCTTGTGAAATGAATGAATAAATTAGTCTTGATAATCGCTTGAACTAATTAAAGTGATTGAAATGTGATAAATGTGGTTAGAACTTTGGTTAAAACGGTGGCCTAAAGATAACGCCTACCGGGTAATTAAAGAATGCAAAAACTAGTTGATGAACTCGAATATGCATTTAGTATACTAATGGGCATTTGACTTTTAAAAGGTCAAACTGACCTACGATGTGATGAATGATAATTAGATATAGAAATGCGTAAGGTGGAATAATCGTATTAAGTCATGATTAAACTAACCACCTTGTGAATGATGAATAATAGTTGGTGCTTAACAAGCTAGGTGAAGCTTGGGGAGAAAGCGGGTCAAACGAATCAAGAAGGAAAAGAAAAGTGTAGCTTGGATAAGAAGTAAGTAAAACTTACACCCTTTTTGTAGGACACGTGTTTATTTTATAAACTATAAATGCGAATGATGTAATATCCAAAATAAGGGTTCCGACACGATTGATACAAGTCGGAACAAGTGTAAATGATAAAAACCATGGTTTATGGTAAACGGGGCAAATGGGTGAATTTGGATATTTAAAACCATGCTTTTATTTTTGGTCTTATAGTCCAAACGGGTCAACTGGTGATGATAATACCATTTGACAATATTGACTAATGTGATTGTTAAGTCGTAGGTTATCAGGAGCGATTAGCAACTTGGATAATTTTGACGCCATAGAATATTGGTTAATTTAACGTGAGGTATAGAACGGGTCTATATGTTGACTCGAGCCAGGTACGCATATATATAAATTTATAGTTAAAAAATGCAACGAGGGTCAAATACCTTAACAAAAGGACCTATGTCGTAAAAGGAGGAAATAAGTTGACGAAAATGCCCTCGATAGGTAAATCGGGCAAACGACCCTTAGAAGTCGTTTAGATACTAGTATTATCATTGTGTAACTCTTAGACACATGTAAGAGTTGCAGGCATCAATCTTGGGGGTCAAATGTCTATGAACGGGTCAATCACGTAAAATGACTATCCTGAGGGTAAAAACGAGGATAGCGGTTCATTATGTTAAATCCACCACAAAAATAGTTGTGGTGGAATGTAAGAGGCTATTTTAAAGTGAGAATATGAAGTGTAGGAAGAGAAGGCAGAGTTTGATGCTTAAATGTACATAATTCGCTCTAAACGGGTCAAAATAAGAACTTGAGCGTAAACGGGTTTTTATTATGTAAGAATCCCATGATTTGAAATTAATATGATAGGAGATATGGAAAGTTTGAATTTCATGAGTTTAAGGATCAAATAAATATGTTTGTTTGATAAAATAATCGAACGGGTCAAAATTTGGTAAAAAGGGTAATAAGCCGAAGACTTAAAAGTCTGAAATTTTGTTAAACCGGATGTTGGATTTTAACTCCATAAGGTGGAGAATCAAATTACAATTACGTAGGAAGAAACGGTAGGTCAAGCGGATTGAAAGATACGAAAGTTTTCGTGTCAAAAACGGCAAAATGGGAGTTCTGATACAGGGGCCACCGTAACTTACGGTGCCCACCGTAAGTTACGGTGGAGCTGAAAGCATTACGGCAGCTGCCTACTGATATACGGTAGGGGCATGTTATACCAGGGGCCACCGTAACTTACGGTGCCCACCGTAAGTTACGGTGGAGGCCAGTTTCAAATCCTTGTTTTTGGGATCAAGACATCCATGTTGGAATTTCTCGATTTCCTTGTTTAATTAAATTATTCGACCCAATCATCCTTGTTGTACTAGTTATTTAATTATCAAAACTAACTTTTGAGTTGGTTTTGATCACAGGTGAATCAAGAATCCCGGATGAAGATCAAGCATCGAGCAAGAACCGAACACACGTTATACGAAGCTTCCGCAATGTTGTTTCGTCGTTATTCTAAAACGGCGAATTGAACCACATTATGTTGTATCACTTTAAATTGTAAAAGTTTTTAATAAACCCGTACTTTAGCATGAACGTTCAAATACAAATACTCAGTAATTGTGATTATTTATGGAAAACGCTAAATAAATATATGGTTGTTACATTTTATTACCAAAGCCACAGAAAAATACTCAATCTCTTGGCACAGACGTATGGGTCACATTCACTTACGGAAAATGAATCATTTGGTGTCGAATGAATTAGTGAATGGTGTTCTTCTTAAAAATTTCCATCTTCAAGACGTCTGTGTTTCATGCCAAAAAGGAAAGCAAACTAAGAAGCGACATCCGGCAAAGAAAATCAACACGGTGGCAGTTCCTCTTGAACGTTTGCACATGGATTTGTTTGGTCCTGTCAAGCACAAAAGCATCAGGAATGATCAATATTGCCTCGTGATAACTGATGATGATATTTTAAAAAAAATGTGGGGTAGTCACGGTTTGGTGACTTGACTACTATGGGCCAAAAACAAAAACGGTATGTTCACTTCCGCACGTCAATGTTTATGATTGTTATCGGTTATTCGTAAATGTTCGAAAGCATTTTATTTATTGTCATATTCTCGCATTTGAAAACGAACGTATGAACCTGGAATGTCAATACTGGTCCTAACGAGTTCACAAAGTCTTTGGAGGAATACAAGTCGGATCCTACGGGGTACTAGGCGAAATTTCTTTATCAACTAGAATATGCAACGAAGAAATCTTTTTGTTTATTGTCATATTCTCGCATTTGGTAAAGAATGAATGAACCTAGAATGTCAATACCGGTCCTAACGAGTTCACAAAGTCTTTGGAGGGATACAAGTAGGATCCTACGGGGTACTAGGGGACGTTCTTATTCAACTAGAATATGCAAAGAAGAAAGTTGTTTTCATGATTTTTCAGAACCGAGAACATTCAGTGAAGATTGACGACAGTTCCGCTCAGTGGAGGGAATTGGTGAACATTTGAAGATAAATTATACTCAGTGGAGAGAATTTGTTCTGTGAAATTGACGACAGTTTCTTTGAAGTGGAGAGAATCTGTTAAGGTTTAGAGATTTTACCAAAGAAATGGGGGGATAAAAATTTTCATATGTTGAATTTCTTCGGTAAATTTATAAACGCAATCACAGGTGGTAGAGTTTGTGATTTTCTGGTGATACAAACGGTTCGGCGTGGAATGTTTTGCACAGACACATATTTGAGGATTTTAATTAATTCTCCAGCCAGCGTGAAGGGTTTTGCATGGAAACATACAGGTATCTAAAGTCGACAATAGTTTCAAAGCGTTGTTCACTGAAGACCTGGGGAATCTTTATGAAAGCTGATAGTTCAAGACTGAGGACATGCAGGATTCGGTTTTGGGTTTGATGTTTCTTTGGGATTTTACAGGGATCTGGGGGTAACTCAATTCGTTGAGTTTGCAAACGATGCACTTGGTCTAGCTGACTTCCTGAGTACTGATGCTGAAGATCCGTAGTGCATTACGTGGTCAACTTCACAAAGGCGAGACAATGAGATCTGGATGTAGTTCAACTAAGCATGCTGGTTGAGCTTGCAAAGGATACACTTGCTCTAGCTGACTTTCCTGAGTGTTGATGCTGAAGGTTAAAGTGCATTACTTGGTTGATTCCACAAAGACGGTTTAAAGAAGACAGTTCACCAGAAACCTCTACCAATGTAGTATGCTTGAAGATCAAGACTTGATGCAGTTTTTAAAGAATGGAACCCTTATCAAATGCCGGTTGAAGTATTGGAAGATCAGCGGAAGATCGGTCAACTGATCCTTTTGAGGAAATTGCACAACACCCAACACGGATACGCATACTTTGAGGGGGAACTATTATACAAGAAGCGTCAAGATACTAGTTACCTGGATCATCGGTTAAGGGGGAATTTGTTAACACAGAAAAGATGAATACTTGACTGAAGATCGATTGCAGTTGCATTTTCGGCATTCGACAGCAACGGACAAGGGAGAATTTGTTGATGCAGATTTTGTGTCTGATGCTTGTCGAATAGATTAGATTTATTTTATGTTGAATATGTAATAGTTAGTGAAATGGTCAAACGAACGTGTATTGACCCGCTCGTTTGAAGTGGTCAAACGAGAGGGTTATTTGTTTGACCGTGTGTGTTTGCAAGATAAGGGGGTGTGGCTATAAATAGCAACCCCTTGCCATTTGCAACATTGGGAAGTTTGAGGAGGTCTCAGACCTCACCGGGAGAGATCACCACTTGGTCTCTCCCCGGATGTGTACTCCTTTGGTATGGTTCGGTTAGCTTGTTAATCGGACTGGCTTGTTATGTTATGTTACAAAATCAATACAAGTAAGTATTTCATCCGTCTCTAATCTTCCCGTCTATGAACATAATCATGATAATCACGGTTTCGGTCCCGAAAACGGTCCTACAAAACTTTTTTAGTTTTCCATAAAATTGATCATATATTATGCTGTTGCAAATTTAAGGACTTAAGAAGTGAAGTAGCTAACATTCTTTTTATTGTAGATATGTAAACTGTATCATTTATGAAAATTCATTTACCTAAAGCCCTTATTGTGAGAAACATACCGTAAAACTGGACTGCCCTCAATGTTTTTATAAGTTAAAATATAATTCAGCTCATACACTTCTATTAGTTTTAATCTAATACTAACTCACATCACTATTTGTAAACATTATCTCTACTAATTAAATCAAACTAGATAATTCTAAACATTCAAATAATTAATTTAAACTAATTAAAATAAACTTGTCACTTTAGCCCTTCAACTTTCTTTGAAACTTGTTTTAGGATTGCATTCCAACAGATGTTTTGAACATTTATGAAAGTAGAAGATTAAGTACAAAACTAGCAATGGTGCATCTTTTCTATATATGATAAAACAATTCATGCATTAATCTTAATCTTTATAGACCTATCATGGTAGGATTAAAAATTGAAATTTTTATGTATATAAGTATTTTGAAGAATTTGTACAACGGCTATGCTAATAACATTCCAGAACAATCAGTCGAATCAATTAACTTTGAATGCTTAATTCATGCAGTTGGAGGATTTGTTTCACTGCCCATCAAGATCACTACCAAAGTTTTAAAATTCCTTTAGCATATTACTCAGAACCTCAGGAGATAACCATGGGTGATACACTTGGTCTTCGTGTAAAGGAATTAATCAACCACTACATGACATTTGACCTTGCATATAATCGAGCACCAAATTCCAAGAGAAAGATGATTGAATTTCTAGATGGTTTCTAGAATTACCTCAGAGACATGATGGCAGGGAATGAAAATGAGGAAGTGCTGGCTTTACTAAAACAAATGGAAGATGTGATGGCTAGTGAAGCTATAAATAGGCATGAAGAAACATCGGCGAGTCATATGATGCAAAATGATTTCCTAGAATATGTTGATATGTTAAACAGTGATGGGCAGATTTTTATGAGGCTTTATAATGTTTTGGATGTACATACAAAAAGAAGATTGGATAAGATGATAGTTATATGTAAACAACTCTACAATACCAGATATAACTCAAATGTTGAAGAAGAAAACGTTGTGGTGGGTTTTGACGATGAAATAGAAACACTACTTGATCAACATACGGGAACTTCTACAAAGCAGTTCCAGATAATCTCAATTACAGGAACGGCTGGGCTTGGAAATACGACTTTGGCTAGAGCGCTATACAGCCATCAATTAATTGAGTATATGTTTGACTTTAGAGCGTGGACTTGTGTTTCTCAGTCATATCAAAAGAAGGATTTGTTACTCAGCATATTAAGATCTTACAGACGAAATTTACGAAATGAGCAAGCAACCGTTGGGGGAAAAGTTATACAGAAAAATAAAGGGTCGTAAATATTTGGTGGTCTTGGATGATATATGGGATTGTAGGGTCTGGAACGATCTTAAAAATGTATTTTCCAGATGACAAAACCGGAAGCTGGGTTCTATTTACTAGCCATGACATAGACGTGAGTTTACATGTACAGTCAGTAAGACCTGCTCATGTTTTGCGCCTTCGTAATGAAGTTGAAAGTTGGGCGCTATTTGAGAAGAAGGTGTTTAGAATGGAAATATGCTCCAATGGATTGGGGAAGTATGGAAGGTTGATAAATGAAAAATGGAAAGGTTTGCCTCTTGCAATCATTATAGCAGCTGGTCTAGTGAAAAATAATCTTTCCGTCATCTGGTGGGAGAAAATTTCTACAAGTCTACATTCATTCATGGTTAGTGATCCAAGACAATACATAGACTCCCTGGATTTAAGCTACAAAGTTTAGATATGGATCCATGGCTATTCGGCTTCTTGGAAACATCAAGATAACTGAAGTTGTGTTGTATGTTGACAACTTTATGCAGTACCTGGATTGTTGGATGCCATTAATGTCTTGATTTGAAAACTAGACAACGTAGACCATAGGGCTGTCATATCGGGTCAACCCGATGTGTTAAGACAGGAACACGATAAGACACGAACACGAAACCTGTAAACACGAACACGACATGAAATCTTATTTTGTCAGATTTTCCAAACACGAACACGAACCTGTTAATAAACACGTTACACGAAATGACATGTTAAGACACAACCTGTTTAGTGAAAATTTAGTCGCCAAAGGTTCACAAAAGTCATAAAACATGCATAAACACATAATGTCTTAACAAACATAAAACGAAATCCATAAAAATCTAAATAACTTGGATTTGGAAGATGATGAAGTTGTCTCTGAGTCTTCATGTCTCACTGTCTGTGTTCAATATAGTAATCGAGATAAAGAGAGAAATTTTTTATTAATAAATAACTTGGATTCTGATTAAGATTGCCTATAACCTTTACAGCAAGCAAAATCATCACACCAAATTACCCAAATGTTCACCCTTGTCATCAACAGATACAACTGAATGAAATTAATGAATTTGCCACATCATCATGAAATTTGTTCACTCTTTTAAGCAAAAGAAAAACAAATAGTGAGACATGAAGACTCACAGACAAGTGCCTTCCTAACACAAAATTAACCCAGTCTTATCAGTTATCAAAATCCGATAATCTAGAGTTTGAATTAGCAGTTGCAGCACAAAATCCTCAACTTAAACTTACGAAATAACAACAAACTGAAAGTAAAGTTACCAGTGATGATGGAGGTCGAACAGTTAAGATGAAGGTCGAAGGGATGAGAACGATCGCCGAGATGAAGGTCGACGACAACTTCCCATGATGAAGGTCGAAGGGATGAGAACGATCGACGGCGGTGATACTAACTGAAGTGTAGAAAGTGAGCGGCTGAATTAGAAAAATTTAGGGTTTGGTTATTTTGGATTGGAGAGAATGAAAGTGAGCGGCTGAATTCAAATTTTTGGGTATACCCTTGACTCCACATGTCCCCACCCCACTTTGATATATTTTTTAATTTAAAATTATAAACAGGTCACTAACGGGTTTTAACATGTTTAGACACGAAATTTAAACAGGTCTTATCGTGTCGACCTGTTTAGACAGAAACCTGTTAAGCTCAAACACGAATTCGTGTCGTGTTATCGTGTTCGTGTCATAATTGCCAGCCCTAGTAGACCATGTGCAAGTAAGTTCAGTTCCATCACATTATCTTCACAGACTCTGGTTTGCAAAGGTTTTACCGAGTTCATATTTTGATTACTTAAAAGCTTATTTTTCTTTTTATTAATAATAGATTAAATCCATGCAGGTTTCAATTCTCATGGCAGGTTGCATCTTCTAACAGCTCAGTTTCCAACTTAGGTGTGGTTTTATGGTCATAATGTTGGATTTTGGTGAAGTTCTTGGAATAGATAGATAAAGACACCAAATCTTGGTATTCGGAAGACGATGACAGTTTGTGATGTGTTTCAAAGTACAGGAGTCGGCGCCCAACATAGATCATCACTACTTGGAAATTGGATTTTGTTTGTAAAATACATCTAAGTAGAAGCAACATAGTGATTCATAGATGTATAAGATCAACACATCACTGAAAAATAACTGAGCTGCCGGATAAGGCTGCGATTCGTGACTCGTGAGACCCAGTTGGAGCTGCAGATAGCACTTGACTAGCACTACGCACGTTATGAAGCAAAGAAAGAAATCAAAGAAATATGTAAGATGTTATTATATTGTAACACCTTGTAAAATCATGTTCAATATAGTATCGACACGTGTCATGGACTTTAAACGTGTTACAAATTTAATATGAGGGACTAAAGTTGACAAACGAAGAAAATATATGTATATAAGGATTCAAAGTGTCAACATTTGATAATTATGCCTTTTAACAACTCTACACGATGTTTATACCCTTAAAACGAATGTATCATGAAGCATATGAAACCGTTTGTGGAAGAATGTGAAAGTTTACAAGACGCGAGGGTTAAAAGTGTCAACATGTTTAAGTTATACCTCTGAGTGACCTTTTAGCGAACCTGGAGCCATGTAACGATTAATTATACTCCCAAGAATAAGTGATAAAAATTTCACAAGGTTTCGATATTGTATGAGAAAGATACGCTAACTTTCGTAATTAAGGGGTTAGAAGCGTCAACGAGGCAAAACTTGTGTTTTCGGTTATCGTTTAACGAAACCGGACCTAACGATGTTTGGTTATATCTCATGGATCATAGAAATATAAATTTCATGGGTTAAAAGTGCTTAAAGTAGAAGAAATTACGCTTTAGAAGGTCCAGGGGGTGAAAATGTCATTTTTGAAACTTGTTTGGCTAGTCACCTACCTGCTGGCGCTGCGCCACCACTAAGGCACTCTGCCGTCGCGTGACGCGATGGCATGCCAGATCAGCAAAATGTGTTTTAACGTGGCAGCTTGCATGTTTTGCTAAATTCCGCGAGTTTGCCACCCTCTAGCTGCTATAAACACGTCCCTTGACACTTGTTTTCATCTCTAGAGTTGCCACAACACCTGTATCAATCTCCATGATCCTTCCATGGCTATAAATAAGCCCATTGTTGTAACTTGTGAACTTACACTTTCACATTTTCCTTGTTCTAACTCTCTGGAGCATTCTTGGCACTTAAGAAGCCTTTTCTCTGTTCTAATCTCGTGCTAAGGACCATTGTAAGTCATCTTAGCTTCTGTAATTTAGTTTTAATTAGTTAAATGGCCCAAAGTCAAACTGTCATAATTAAGGTTTGACTTAGTGATTAATCACTAATGGTCCAGTCAATTCTCGAATTGAAAGTACCTATGAGTTGGTAATTATGTGGGTAATAAACCCTTAAGAGGGCACCCTCTGATTCCCACTCTAACTAGGTCAATTGTCGGGTCAAACTTGATTGTAAAAAGTCAACAGAAAGCGAAATTTCATTTAAACGCATAATTAAAAATGTAAAAGCCATGGAACCTGTTTTATCACTCATATAACTTGGTAATTAATGTAAGAACATGTCTAAACATGTTCAACCCGACAATTTTTAGTTTAAGCTCGGTTCGGAACCGAAAGTCGCAAAAGTAGACTTTTGCTTTGACTTTCAGTTCTGACCCAATGTAGCATATTTTAGTAATGCCTTAGAGCTCTATTAGGACCAGGTTATAGATTAGTGTAACCATCTAAGGTTATACAACCTGCTTCATTAGTTATTCAATTCATGTGTATGTTTTCGTTATATGCCTAAATATTGACCATAATGCCCTTTTGACCTTAAAACGAGATTTTTGAAAATGTGAGAGGAAAAAAACCTTTATTACTGATTTATAAACTTGTCCTAAAAATTTGACATCAGTTTGAGGTCTAGATTAGGAGTTATGCTCAATATCGTAATTAAGAAGCTTTTTATTAATTAAACGGCGTAATTAGCATAAAGCCTATCTAAACCCAAATTTTGACACCAAACTTTTTACCCACTGATGTAATATAATATTTTGGGATTTTTGAAGATTTTTATTTATTTTTAAGCTGAGCATAACATAGGGTTCTTGCTATAATTCGATAATTATCGATTATACCCTTTTCTTGAATAAAATGAGTTTTACATAATATTTTGACACCAAACTTTTTGCTACTGATTTTATATAATAAATAAAACATTTTGAACTTTATAAACTGATC
The DNA here is from genome assembly GCA_030545235.1 of Helianthus tuberosus. Taxonomy (NCBI): domain Eukaryota; kingdom Viridiplantae; phylum Streptophyta; class Magnoliopsida; order Asterales; family Asteraceae; genus Helianthus; species Helianthus tuberosus. The sequence goes on from CM060442.1 coordinate 186,949,009, forward strand.
AAAAACTCAGATTTCCTATTTAAACCCGAAAATCGCTTAAAACCGACTTTTACGCGTTTTAAGCGCATAGTATGGGTTAAAACTATTTTTAACATATAAGACTTAATACCTACTGATTTTTTAAGTAAATTTTTATAATTAAATAGTAAGCAAAAGTTTTGAACTCAGAATTCTAATTTTGACCTTTAAAGCTTATGTGAAATTACCAAAATGCTCCTACGGTGCATAGTTTGGTTATAAAAGATAAATTTCACATATATGCAATACCCTACTGTTATGACTTATAAAAATAAATGTTTTTACTGATTATATCAGACCTGAAACTCAGATTAGTATTTAAACTCTTTTATAACCTTTAAAATGACCAAAATACCCCTACAGGGCATAATTTGAGTTTAAATCCATTTTGGGCATAATGGAAGGTATCTTACTGATATCACAATATATTTAAGGCATATTAACTTAGGAAACCTGTTCATGACTCATTTGGTTACCCGTAACGCATTATTTGCGTTCGGTGCGGTTTATGTAACTAGTTTGCATAAATTAGCCGAAACGGGACAAATCTTATCGTTTTTATCTCAAAATCCTGAATGTGTTTAGTTTACCCATATTATACAAGTATACAAACTTGTCGGGTCTAAACCACACTCTAATCCGGTCATCGCTTAATCATGCGTTTCGAACCGTGTATCTTTCTTTAAAACTAACTGGTCTAAGTTTAGACTTAATTAAGACCCGTTAGGAATCTAGTAGGTTATTAAAACCTTCGTTCCAGATTAGGAGACCGGTAAAATATACTTGCACTCGCTGATTGTGATATATACTTGCTCAGGTAAATACTTTTAACTTATTTTCCCTTATACGGGCTTGGGGTAAGGTATATAAAATACCGCTTGGTAGGGCATTGAATTGTTAATCATATGAAGGTTAATTTATTGAGATGACCCGTTTAATCTGTTTTGTTTGCTTTAAGCCTTTGGGGGGTTAATGACCATGTCCCGGATATCCTTGGCATCATTCATTGAAATGGCCACGACCTAAGCACGGGGTGTAGGCATACACCTGCCAGTGCATATATATATATAAAAAGGTATAACCGACGGTTCGAGAATAACTCTCCGCGGGATTATATCATGTGGTGTGTCTATTAATCTTTAACCCGGTATTCAGCCCGGGCTACTGGACGTTTAACGAACATGTAATTCTTTTACAAGTTTATATATAAATAATTATCCCAAGTTATAAATGATATTTTGTGCCTTGTGCAGTCAAATCAATTTTCATAAACAATTTCAAAATGAGTCGGTTAATTGTATTTAACAGTGTAAACTGACGTATTTTCCCAAAAAGGCTAAGTGCAGGTACTAGACGGAATAGGCTGGCTACTCCTAGCATCAATAAAGAGTCTTGCAAGCTTAGATGTTATCAATCTGTTGAACAATATTTCTTTTAACTTTGATCCGCCTGTGGATCCCTTGCAACCGTTATTGTAATACACTTGATATTACTTTTAATTCGGTTTGTAATGATTTTATCTTTCGACTTCCGCTGTGTATATAAACTGTGATAAATTTTCTATGATGATATCAACTACGTCACGATACTCCCCACCGGGTCCACCAGTAATACGTGGAAATATCGGGGTGTGACATATATATGTCATCTTATTATGTTAAATGTTATTGTTGTTGGTTGTAAATTTTGATTGAAACTATTCTATAGTCAACGGTTTGCGTTAATCAATAGGCGTTACTATTTACGTTGCCGCCATATTTGTTTAGAACTGTGTTTCGTTTGTTATCCCGCTGCAACGCGCGCTAAAAACCACTAGTTAATACTATAAGGGAACCCATTTTGACAATTTTTTTACTTATTTTTTTTAAATAAAAAGTAAGAGTAAGTTGGTTATTTTACAAAAGGGACCCATTTCGACAATTTAATAATTTATTTTTTTAAATAAAAAGTAAGAGTAAATTCTACACTAACAGGATGAATAGTGTGAGTTTGTTAAAGATTTAAAAAGTAAAGTATAACAGGAAGAATAGTGTGACTTTGTTAAAGATTTAAAAAGTAAAGTAAATTGTACATTAACAGGACGAATAGTGTGACTTTGTTAAAAAAAAGGCTTCAGACTAGATCATTGACTAAGATATGTTGGTTGGTAAGTAGATTTCTTCTACAGCGACGATCATTATCATCATCATTATCATCAGAGGTGAGTTCTTATGAATTCGATTATATATTATGCTATTGCAAATCAAGGGATATAAGAAGTATAGTAGTTAAGATTCTTTTTTTGTAGATGTGTTAAGTATAGTAGCTAAATGCTTTTCTTCGTTAAAATGGAGTATCTTTGCCTTTCTGTTCAGATCTGAGATATTGTCGGCATTTTTTTTTTTTTTATTGACACCTGCAAATGTTATTGCTCAATATGATATTAATGAAAGTAGAAGATTATGTAACAAAACTTGCAATGCTGCATCTTTTCTATTGCAGCCAATTGGAAATTTTATGATAAAGCAATTGAAGCATTAATCTTAATCTTACTAGACATTTGATTATAGCAAAAATATGAGTTTTGTATGTATATATGAGTAGTTTGAAGAATTTGAACATTTGATAGGCTAATAACAATATAACATTCCGTTTACAATCAGTCGTATCATGTTAACTTTGGTCTGTTCATGGCAGTTGGAGAACCATGGCTGATGCCCTTGGTCATCGCTTAGAGAAATTAATTAAACTCTTTGAGACAATTGCCCTCTCAGATGAAGATGAAGAAGAAGAAGAAGAAGAAGAAGCAGATTCCGTGATAACGATGTTAGAGAAATTAATTAAACTCTTTGAGACAATTGCCCTCTCAGATGAAGATGAAGAAGAAGAAGAAGAAGAAGAAGCAGATTCCGTGATAACGATGTTAGAGAAATTAATTAAACTCTTTGAGACAATTGCCCTCTCAGATGAAGATGAAGAAGAAGAAGCAGATTCCGTGATAACGATGTTAGAGAAATTAATTAAACTCTTTGAGACAATTGCCCTCTCAGATGAAGATGAAGAAGAAGAAGCAGATTCCGTGATAACGATGAAAGAATCTTTACATGATCTCATGATTTACCTAAGAGACATGATGGCAGGGTATGAAAACGAGCAAGTGCTGGCTTTACTGAAAGTAATCTTTGGCATGAGTATAGGATGACAGTTACGAGTACTTGTGAACAACTAAATAACATCAGATATATCCCAAGTGTAGAAGAAGAAAAGGCCGTGGTTGGTTTTGATAATGAAATAGAAGCACTACTTGATCAACTTACTGGAACTTGTTCCACAAAGCAGTTTCAAATTATCTCAATTACAGGAATGGCTGGGCTTGGAAAGACGACTTTGGTTAAAACACTATACAGCCATGAGTTAGTTCAGTATATGTTTGACTTTCGATCATGGACTTGTGTTTCACAAGTATATCAAAAGAAGGATTTGTTACTCAGCATATTAAGCTCTTTTATTGATGATCTTACATATGAATTTTACGAAATGTCCGACCACCGGTTGGGGGAAAAGTTATACAGAAAACTAAAGGGTCGTAGATATTTGGTGGTCTTGGATGATATATGGGATTGTAGGGTCTGGAACGATCTTAAAATGTATTTTCCAGATGACAAAACCGGAAGCCGTGTTCTATTTACTAGCCGTTACATAGACGTGAGTTTACATGTACAGTCAGCAAGGCCTGCTCATGTTTTGCGCCTTCGTAATGAAGATGAAAGTTGGGCCATATTTGAGAAGAAGGTGTTTAGAATGGGAATATGCCCAAATGGATTGGGGAAATATGGAAGGATGATAAATGAAAAATGTAAAGGTTTGCCTCTTGCAATCGTTATAGCAGCTGGTCTGGTGAAAAATAATCTTTCCATCACCTGGTGGGAGAAAATTTCTACAAGTCTACATTCATTCATTGTTAGTGATCCAAGCCAATACATAGACTCCCTGGATTTAAGCTACAACCATTTGCCGCCTCACTTAAGACCTTGTTTTCTCTTTTTGGGAGCATTTCCTGAGGACTATGAAGTCCCTGTCACAAAGCTGATTTGGCTATGGATTGCTCAAGGATTCATACATGAAACCGGAAGCAGAATGTTGGAGGATGTTGCTGAGGAGTGCTTGATGGATTTAATCAAGAGAAGCCTGTTGATGACGTCCAGAATAAAGTCTGACAACCAAGTTAAAACATGCCGCATCCATTACTTATTGCGTGATTTTTGCTTGAGAAGAGCTGAGGAAGAAATTTTTTTGTCAAACAATTATAGGTATGAATATGTTTCTGTATGAAGTCATGAACTTGCTAAATTAAGAATTACTAACTTAAATATGCAGGTACGGCGTGCTCTCATCAATACCTTGCTTTCCATTGGAGCTAGGAAAATCTCTTCAAGAGGGTGGATCAATTCATGTTGACTCATACAAATTCCTTAAGATTTTAGATCTGGAGTCTATTGTTCTCTCCTTATTCCCTCTTGATGCAGTACAAATAGCTAATCTGAGATACCTGGCCATTCAAGCACAAGATGGAAGTCCCCATGCATCAATTTCAGACCTTTTAAACCTACAAATGCTCATAATATCCTCAAGGAAGAATATAGTTGTACCAAAAACCATCTGGAATATGCTAAATCTAAGGCATCTATATATCAAATCTGGTGAAAATATTATAGAGGGCGCTAGTTTTCTACAAGGGGCAGGGAATGATGGACCCGGTGTTTTGGCCAGCTTTCAAACCTTGTCACAAGTAAGTCCTCGATCTTGCCACACTATATTTTCAAGGACACCTAATCTTAGGAAGCTTGGCTTTTGTGGACCGTTAATATCAAGCCTAGGCGATTTGGAATTTCCGAATTTAGGCTCTTTGGTGCACCTTCAAAAATTGAAGTTACTTAATACATTTCCATACACTGAAGCAACGAGATCATGCAATCCTGTTCTATTTCCTGAAAATCTTAAGAAATTGACATTATCAAACACCGGCATGGACTGGGAAGAGATGTGGACTTTCTCTTTGCTACCTAACCTTGAGATTTTAAAATTAAAGTTTCATGCATGCATTGGAGAAAAATGGGAGACAGGGGATGCAGAGTTTCGGCAACTCAAGGTCTTGAAATTGCATGATCTGGACATAAAGCAATGGGCTTGTTCGAGGGATAATTTCCCAAGGCTGCAGCATTTGGTGGCTCATCGTTGCCTAAAACTCGAAAGCATCCCAACGGGTCTTGGGAGGATTTTTACGTTGGAGGTGATCGAGGTAAATGGATGCAGCCTCTCTGCATATACATCTGCAGTGGAAATTCAGAAAGAGCAAGAAAGTAAAGGTGACAGTTTCTTGAAAGTCCACGGGAAAGAAATTTTTTAAGGCAAATATCTTCAGATTATGTGCTTGAAATCTTCTCATGTAAACATTTTGTCAATCTAAATTTTAAGGTCATATTTAATTTATATGTCTCATTGCTTGCTCTAGAAACTAAAATCTGTTTAAAACTTTATAGAAATATAGAACATCACCTTTAAACCATGTTTAATTCATTCCGAGTGATATTTATCTTCCTATATGTATATATGCAACCAGTTGGTATCATTGTTTGTACCGTGTTTAAGCATCTTGAACTTGTGGTCTTGATTTCAAGCCACATGCTGCATGATTACTTTTCCTCTGGTGCCATTGTTTTTATCTCAATAGTGTGAAAGGAAGTCTCCAATTTGAGTAGGCGTAGTTAGTGACGTCTCTGGGAATTCATGTACCATGTTCGAACTCGAAAAATGTGCCCTTAGCCTTAACGCTAAACAATGCAATTACGAAAATGACAAAATGGTAGTATTGGATAAACAATGCAATTACGAAAAATGAGAAAATTATAGTATTCAAATGAGTTACATTACATACCGTATTAACTAATAAACTAATAGCTAATCAATGATTTGTGCAACTTATTCATAGCAAATTGGTGGATCAACTCTTCACAATTTATCTTATCTAAGACTTCGTTTTCAATTAATAATTGGCTCAATTAACCCAGTGGGCTAAATTCTAAAGTCTAAACCATAAAAAAATTATTTGTAAATGAGCCTTACTTGAAATTGGTATGGGTTTACTATTTTAAAAAAATTAACATGTATATATCGGATTTTTTTTTTAAAACCATATGCCCTGCAAAATCACGGGCCCTGTGCGGAAGTTCTCCCCGCACACCATCTAAGCCTTCCCTGGGCGTAGTGGACCATTGGTTTCTCCGATTGGATAGTATGTGGTCCAAATGGATTTTAGGAGGGTTTAGTCCTACAAGGCCCAAGTTAAATCTTATTGGCCGGGCTTGTGTGACCCAATAATAGGTTTCTTTTTCTCGGGATTAGTCATTTAGTATTTGTTATTAACTAGTATTTACCCCCGCTTTGCGGGCAGGGTCCGTAAAACTGTATGAAGTTTTGAAGGTTTAGTGTCTTTAAGGATTAATATTACTAATCGAATTTAATATAGTTGTTATAGAGCGTCTAGGCAATTACTCATTTAAAGTCTCGTGTCTTGCGTATGACTAAATAAAAATATTGAAAATGCAAAAAATGATAATTTAAATTTCAAATCATAATTCCGCAGATACATTAAATGAAATCCGCTAACATAAAATCTAAGTAAGAACATAACATTACTTTTTTATATTTCACTTCTTTTGTCATTTTAAAGAAGCATTTAATATCGAATAACACCTATTACCTAACCATGTCTCTGTATCTTTTGAAGATTTGTTTGTCTAGACTTGAATATTGAAATAATTTCATTTTTTCTGAAGCCCAAATATTGATTGAGTTAAAATAAAATATACCCAGTCTATTCTTGCAGGCATGTCCATGCAATTATTCATATGCACACATGTCCATAGAATTTCATTATTATTCTCAATGGCAGTATTTTAAATAACATAAAAAATTAGTCCAATCAATCTACTGTTCACAAGATCCTACCTAAATTGTAATATAAGAGTAATAAAATGTGGTGGGGTACCGTCCCCTTAAAAAAAAGGGGGAATATACCATTATTTATTCCAAGTTATTTTGAGTTTTCTCAATCCAAAACGATTTGTGTAGTATTTTTGTTAATAATTTTTCAAAGCTATTAACCTTAGTTTCGGTTGTTGTTTTTTTTAATAGTAAACTTCATTAGAAAACCGGGCAAGCCCTCAAAACAAGGACCGCCACCAAAACCACTTACAACATATAAAGAGGATTACGACCCCAATCTTTCCATTCTATACAAGTATATTTAGATCTACTTTTTAACCATAGGAACGACCAGGATTTTATCCGAGCAACCGCGTCGACCACCTTCGGGTTAGACCCTTGAAATATTTTTTCATTCCTCAACTTCCACACCACCCAGCATGTAATATAAACAATACCTCTAATAATTCTTTGAGCCCACTTACCTCTGTGCGATTGGTCTTGCATATGCAGAAGATCAATAAAGTCGAAAGCCATAATCGGCCCAATATCACACCAAATACCCACAGCCGACCACACACCACAAGCAAAATAACACCCTGTAAACAAGTGCATCACATTTTCGGCTGCTGAATTACATAAAGCACATGAATCATCTTGAATATTAACATGTCTTCGAATCAGCGCCTCTTTAGTCGGTATACGATCCATCTCCGCTCTCCAAATAAATAAATTAACCTTATTCGGAACCCATGACTCCCATTTCATCGAGTGATCCCTCGGAACCTCAGAACCCATCCTAATCCACTTTTTCACCGATGCGACCGACATCGGCTCGTTCCCATCTTCTCCCCAGAACCATCGATCAACCACACCAGATAAAGAACTATTATTAAGGAAGAAATCAACGTCTTGCATCTCCGAAAACTCCTCAACAGTAGATAAACCATGCTTCCAATTCGGCGTGAACCTCCACATACTACCATCCCAGACCAACCTATCCGCCACAACGCATTGTTTATCTTTCTCCAAACAATAAAGTTTAGGCCACCTGTCTTTTAAAACCGTTAAGCCCACCCAGTTGTCAGACCAGAACTTCACTGTCAACCCATTCCCTACCTTAGCAGATAACAAATCAAAGAAAGATTTTCCGTTGACCCGACGTTTCTCCATCTCCTTAACCAAAGAAAACCAACACCCTTTGAACCGGCGATTCAACGGTAAGAAACCCCACCTACCCCTCCCCCCATGCACCTCTTCCATAACTATACGCCAAACACTACTCGGTTGAATTTTAAACCTCCACACCCATTTGACCAGAAGTGCGAAATTAACATCTCTTAATTTCGATATACCCAACCCTCCATTATCTTTAGACTTCGTCACAGAATCCCACGCGACCCAACTCAATTTCTTAACATCGCTGGATCCAGCCCACAAAAACTTCCTCATCAACCTTTCAATTTGATCAGTCACCTTAACCGGCGCTTTAAAAATCGATAAATAGTACACCGGAAGACTAGAAAGAACAGATGTAACCAAGATTAATCTCCCGCCCATCGATAAAGTCTTGGCCTTCCACGAAGCAAGCCGACTCTTAACCGTGTCTATCACCGAATCCCAATGATGACTCTTATTCATGTTCGCCCCCACTTTAACCCCCAAATAGTCAAAGGGGAACTCTCCATGCCTGCAACCCAATAAATTAGCCATCCCGACCACCTCTTCATTGCCTACTCCAATACCAAACAAGAATGATTTCTTAATATTAATTTTCAAACCTGAACAGATATGAAAAACCCTTAATAACCTTGCCGTTTTCTCTATATTTTCTCTCGACCATTCACCTAAAATCACAGCATCATCTGCATAAAGCAAATGGGAAATAGGAAGGTTTCTGCATAAACTTCTGAGATCTTTTAATTCCCCCATATCACACGCCTTTCTGATTAAACACGAGAACGCCTCCATGACAATAAGAAACAAAACGGGGACAAAGGGTCTCCCTGTCTAACCCCTTTCTGGCATTGAAACTCAAACGTTGGAGAGCCGTTGACTAACACCGCCGATCTTGAAGAATTAAGCATCCCTTTGATCCAAAGACACCATCTGCTAGGAAACCCCATTTGATTCATAATCGATAAAAGAAAACCCCAATTGACGTTGTCATAAGCCTTTTCGAAGTCAATTTTCAGCAAAAAAACCTTTTCTCTTTGTCTTCTTTATCCACCCATATAGCTCGTTAATAATAAGCGGGCCATCCAAGATAAATCTGTCTTTAAGGAAAGCCGTCTGTGACTCCGATATTATCTTCCCCATCGTTTCCTTCACTCTAGAAGCCAGAACTTTCAAAATAATTTTACTAATTACTCCCACTAAAGTGATCGGCCTATAGTCCTGTCCTTTAAACCAACCGGAGATGAGGTCTTCGGGATCAACGTTATAAACGAAGTACTGCAGCCTCTACTGATCTCTCCCGTCTCAAAAAAACTACTGAACATCTTGGCAAAATCGTCTTCTAACAAATTCCAAAATTGCTTTATAAAGTAAAAATTAAAACCGTCTGGCCCCGGAGCTCTATCCGAACCACATTCAAAGACCGCCTCCCTTATCTCCTCCTTAGTGAATTCCCGAACCAGTCTTCTAGCATCCTCCATAGAAACTACCTTCAAATTATCACACAGTAATTCCGGTCTTGTTACATACTTCTCAGAAAAATGATTCCTGAAAAATTTTAATACTTCTCTTTTGACCAAACTAGGTTTCGTAATCCAATGCCCATCTACCTCGAGACCTGGAATATCATTCGCCGTTTTCCTCCCATTCACCAATCTATGAAAATAAGCCGAGTTATCATCACCCTTCGAAGCCCATCTAACCCAGGATTTCTGTTGTAAATCTCTACATTTCCACTGCTCAATTTTAATAATTTCTTTCTTACATTCCTCCCAAGTCCACAATTCCTCTTCCTCCAAATCCCTATCTTCCATAATCTTTTCTAATCTCTCAATTTCGCTTTTACATCTTTCTAATCCCTCCCCTTCTTTTTGGAGCTCCTCAACCCGCCACCGCCTAATCGCCTCCCGAACATTTTTTAACTTACCGGAAATAATCACATCCGGACACCCCTCAACCGAGCAGTTTTTAATCGCCTTCGTGACCACTTCATTACATCCCTCCCTCTCCAGCCACGAGTTAAACCACCGAAACAGTTTATGGCCAAAGTTAGCGTCCACTAAAGTTAATAATAAAGGCGTATGATCCGACAAACCACGCGACAAAGACCGAAGACACCCCCTTGGCCATTTATTGAAGAAATTATGACACACTAGCATCCTATCAATCTTGCTGAATTTAACAACCCCATCTATCACCGACATACATGTAAATTTATTATCACTCATATTATATTCCAGAAGGTCCACCTCATCATTAAACGAATTAAAGTCTGAGGCTGCTGTGCGATTGAATGTAGAGTTCTTCCTCTCCTCAGCACAACGCACCACATTAAAATCCCCCATAACAGCCCACATACCTTAATTATTACTAATAAGCGTTTTTAACCTTTCCCACAGACTCCTTTTTGCAACTACTTTATGGGGAGCATACACATTCAATACATTCAACAGCGACCCGTCTTCAACCAAAAATCCAGAGGTAAGCAAGTAATTAGGATCGAACTCAGCTGAGACTTTTTTAAAGACCTTAGGATTCCACATGTTGATAATACCACCGGACCTACCCGTGGCTTCCACCATATCGAACTCAACCACTCCCCTCCCCCAACAATCATTATAATCAAAACCCTCTGCCGCTAAAAACTTACACTCTTGTAACGCTAAAAAATCCACTCCATTCTTAGACTTTAGATCTTGAACCCATCTCTGTTTCCATTGAATACCCAAACCCCTAACATTAATGGATATGAAATTCATTGATTACCTGATTGTACTCCTTCTTCCTCCACTATAGTGGTCACTAAGCTCCGAAACACCTCCAGTTAAACCCCCATAACCGCCCCCAACTTGATGGTACTATCAACTTCCGCCGAAGACTCCAACTTACCTCCTTTCTGCGCCGATAACTCCTTAGACTGGTTCTGATTCTTTTCACGAATTTGAGTATTATCGATATCGTCATGTCCTTCTCTTTCTCTTCCATCGTTCATATCTCATAGCCGATTTTCACTGTGAGCAGACTTCTCAGCTCTAGCTTCCCCCACGTTTTGGTCGATACCTTGCGTCCTTTCTGTAACCTTCTGCACACTTTGGTGAAGCCCCAATAGAACATCTAGACCAAAAGGGTCCAATCCGCTAGGATCAACATCCAATCTGGGCCGCTTCCTAGAACTGGGCCTGACATCCACCGAAACGTGTTTGGGCTGCATAAGGCCCAATCGAATTCTACCCTCTTGTTTGAAACATTCCTGCTTTTTCCACAACGGGACCTACCTTCTCTCACCACCTCACTTTCCTTATCCGTTCCCAAATCATCTCCCATATTCTTGGAAAAAATATTTTATACCCCAATGTCAGCATGTACCTGCCCAAAACTTTCCTTATCAACACACGTAAAAAACGGCCTTTCCAAATCCCCAGAAGGAAAGGGTGCGTTTGGAATTTCCGCATCCTGAACACTATTCCGATTAACCGGAGACTCATCCTCCGACCACCGGGACTGATCTTGGGTATCCGTCACTTGACCCTCCACTACCTGTTCTTCATTGTTGTTATCCTTAATAGACTCCACCCTTTTTTCTTTTGTCAAAAAATCTGGAACCCAATCGCCAACTTCCTCCGCCACCCAAACCTGGAACCTTCAGCCCTTCCACTACAAAACCACCTCTTCCTAAATCCGTTTTCCTTCGGCAACCAACACTCCAACGTAATCAAAAGACAAATCTGAATCCCAATCATCATTGTAGACCACCCTGTACGACTTTTCGAAACCTCTCCCCAACCTGATTAATCATACCATTGTCAAGAAAATGTAAAGGAACTCCTTGAATTCTTAGCCACGCGATTCTCTCAAACGGAAAGGATTGTCCTATCCACTTCTCAGCCGAATGAAACATCTCTCCCTTTTCCTTGGACAGGACCAAAAAAATTTCGACCTCTTCCATACTACTAAACAAGACCAGAACGCACATCCCTCCGATTGCACTATCCCTGCACCCGCCATCAAGTCTCTAACCAAACTTTCGGCCTCCTTCAAAACTTTAAAATCTTTCATTCTCACTATTACTGCTTTTCCATTTCCCAGCTCCAGCCCTTTAAAATCCTCATTAATAACTATTAACTTCTCCTCTTTTGATTCAGACTGTCTCCCCAATATGGCATCCTTAAACGATCTTACCCCTACAAAAGTGCCTCCACTCGACTCCTTCCCTCCTGAAGTACCGCCACTCACCCCCTTAATTATCTTAGGTTTCATAGTCTCCGGTTGCCTCTTGTTAATCTCCCCGTCCTCCAACGTAAATCTGGCAACATTAAAGCATAATTTAAAATCCCCCATCCTGATATCAGACAACTTCTTCTCCATGTCAACCGTATCCTTAACATCCAATAACGATAAAGCCGAACCGATTACCCAACTTATCCCTCTTCCTGGCTATGTATATGTCATAAATGCCTGCATGCACACGAACAACCCCTGCTAGATCCATCCCGCTGCATCGATCTGGAAGGTTTGACACAAAGTACTTCGTCAGCCGCCTTTGAATGTTTACCGGAATAGGTTTCCGGCGGTCGCCCATTCTCTCTCCTTTTCCGTTTCCTTAGTTTCGGTTGTTAACCTTGTTTTATTTAGTCTAACCATGATCAAATGGTATTTTAAACATTTTTAGCCTAGAAACATAAATGAACAGTAACTATAGTTACAACTTTTAACTAGTGAACAACATGACTCATGTCATGGTGTCACACACCAAATTCCCTGGGCACGAAGTGTTGGATTGGATTTACACAATTTATCACTTAAAACCATGGTTGTAAAACAAGGTCTACAAGGCCGAGTATTCCTTGAGTCGTCACTACAAGGTAGGTTGCCTAGACAGCTTTCTTCAACTCCGTATAATTACTCGGAATCGATCAAAGTGATCAACCTCAGTCAAAATCGGATTTAGTAGGTCAACTTGGGTCAAGTTTGACTTAAAAAAATAAACATAACTTTTATGTCTATCATATTAAAGAATGAATATCATTCTCACGTATTTTGTTATAAACTAGGTTTTGCCCGCCCGCGTTGCGGGGCATTAAGCCGAATATTTTCTTTCATAGCATGTACGTCTGTGTTTTAGTTACTTGTACATACTACTAATAACACGATCTAAAAAAAATTACATTGACTAAACAAAGTAAAACGAAATACTACCATACTTTGCTAAAAAAACTAAAACGATGGAAAAACTACGGCTTGGCAAGACGAATAAAAATTAAATCGAGCCAAACAATTAAAACAAAACACTACCATAGTCTTATAAAAAAATATTAAAACGAATTTTATACTGGGGGCAAAATCGTAAATAAACACAAAAAAATCATATCGAAATGTAAATCAACTTAAGTTTGTATCGACACGTAAATAAAAATAAAGACGTAAAACTCGATTAAAAAGTATTTAGAAAGTTAAGAGGTTGTAAGAGCCAATGCTGAAAATTAAAGGGTAAAAATAAAAAAGAAAAAAAAAACAACAAAAAGAAAAGAAAGATAGAAAAAGGAAAAAAAAGAATAAAAGGAAAAAAAAAGACAACACCACCGTAGCAAAGTGGTGTTGTCATTTGATATATATAATAATATATTAATTCTTTAAATTTAATTTTGCTTTATTCATTGAGATATTTTTAAATAAAGCGTAAAAACACTAAAATTCCCTTGTGTTACCTATTTTAATAGAGAAAATTAACTGGGCTAGGGCAAAAGTACATACCGTTCAAGATTTTTAAACAATAAGTAAAAAGCTTGTCAATATCAAAAACAAAAAAAAAAACACTGCCTAAAATGTGATATAAAGATAAAATACAAAACTTGGAATTCACTAAAAAAACTAAGAGTGAAGTACAATTTCAGTCCCTGAGGTTTACACCCAATCACACACTCAACCCTCATGTAACACCTCGAAAATTTGTGTCGAATTATATGATTACAGGTGTCTGATAAACTCTCATTTTATGCCACTTGGTTTGGCTAGAGGGACTAAATATGTAAAGTTATGGAAGAATGTTGTGGAGGGACCATATGTGTTAACATGCCAAACTTTTGGCCTCTGAGTAACACTTACAGACCGTAAGCCTTATGTGCTTACGGACCGTAAGGCAATTAAATCTTTGTCGCTGGTAATCGGTTACGGACCGTAAGCCATATGTGCTTACGGACCGCAAGCCAATTCAAAACTGTGTGCGCCAAGGTCCTTACGGACCGTAAGACTTGACCCCTTACGATTCGTAAGGGACCTGCAGATAGCAGAATGTGTGTTGGCCAAGGCAGTCTGCCCTCTTGCCACCATTCTCGCATTTTGCCACCATGTAGCAGCTCTTGACACCTCACTAAACACCTGGAGACATCCTAGATCAAGTCCTAACACCTGGATTGGTCTTGTAACACATCCTCTAGTATAAATAGCAATGCTTATGCAACTAGGATCCTTGCTCATTTCTCATAATCTCCTCTCTACTCTCTCTACTGGAATTGCTTCTTCATAGAGGCCTCCTCTGAGTTTAATCTTTCTCCTGGAATACAAGTAAGTATTCCTTCGTAGCTCATTTCATTTTATAAGCTAGTATTTAGCCGAAAGTCAAGCAAATTGACTTTTGCTTTGACTTTTGGTTAAGACCATTATGGTCTAGCCATTTTTTGAATCGAACATGACTACGCGATCGTCATAAGTTAGGTGATAATCCCTTAAAAGGGCACCTCCTGTAAATCACGTTAAATAGGTCAAATGACGGGTCAAAGTTATGTTTAATAAAAAGTAAAAAATGCAGTTTTCGGAAAACTTATAAACTGAACTTATAAATGTTTTAACTCATGTTTTTGACACTATATCAATTGGTAAATAATATTAGAACATGTCTAAGCATGTTCAGCCCTTCATTTCCAGTTTATTGCTGGGTTCGCAACTGAAAGTCAAACAGTTTGACTTCTGCTTTGACTTTTGATTCTGACCCGACTTAGCCTTGTTAGCTACTGATTTAAAGTTGCATTATGATCATATTTATGTGTAGCATAACCCTCTGTGGTTATACTACCTGATCATAATCAGTTGTCGAGTTTTTATACAAGTTCTTGAATTATGCCATAAAATGCCAATATTGCCCTTTTGTGCATGAATTGGTTTTTAAAACACATTCAACATATAATGTGATAAACCTACTAATGTGGTAACATAATTAAGATGTTTTGGCATAATGAACTTGTTTATGACTCACCCGATCACCTGATACCGCCCATGCGCGTACGGTTAGCTTATGTAACTTACTTGGCGTCAGTTAACCGAATTGGGTCAAACTCTTTCAATTTCTTTTATATTCCAGAATGTAATTATGTTTACCCATATTATGCAAGTCTTAGTACTTGTGAGGATTTAACTACATTCCATCCGGTCACCGCTTAATCTAGCGTACCATACCGTTTTCATTATATTAAAGTTAACTGGTCCAAGTCTATGACTTGAATAGGACCCATTAACATTCTAATTGGTTATTATACCATTTATTCCAGACTAGGGCGTCTAGTGGATTGCAACCTTGCTAAGTTATTTTTTTATATCGGTTGTGCTTATATATTTATCTTGGATTGTAAGACTTTAAGCCAGGTAAATACTCTTAATCTATTTTTCCTATACGGGCTTGGGATACGGTAAATTATTAACGCTTGGTCGGGTATGGGATCAATGTCGGATTGTGACTAAAAATCCGCATAACCCGTTTTAATCTGTTTTGCTTGATAACTTAAATATCGGAGGTTAATGCGACCGTGTCCTGGATATCCTCGGCTCATTTAATTGCAAATGGCCACGACTTAAGCATAGGGTGTAGGCATACACCTGACAGCTGCTAATGCTATCATAAAATATTTTCTACCCATATTGGGGAACCCTTTATGGGTTAAAGTGGCGTGTCGGTTATTCATGTTATCGGTGTTTAGTACCGGGCGCAATATGTATTGACAAGCATGTAAAACTGTATACAAGATATATTTATATTTTCCCAAGTTATTTATGAAAATACATGAGCCTAGTGCACTTAAAATGGTTTTGAAATATTTTCAAATGTGTCGATTATTTGTATTTACCAGTGTAAACTGACGTATCTTCAAAAGACTAAGCGCAGGTTGCAAGGATATGTAAATAGGCTGGAAGTTGCCCGGTAAATGCTTAAGTGGAATTTGCAACTATATGCATTGAAGCCTAGTAGTCTGCTTATATAGTCATTTTGTTTATTTCGATCCGCCTGTGGATCTTTTATACATTTCCATCTGTATATTATTTTGAACATTCGGAGACTTATAATTTGTAATAGTATTTTAATTCCCAAGACTTCCGCTGTGTTATTTGTGTATCTTGATATCAACTCGTCATGTACCACAAGTCCGGGCCCACCGGGAAATACAGGGTGTGACACCTCATTTGAAAAAAAAAACAATCAAGTCCCTATGGTAGTCAATTACTCGCAATTAAGTCCCTTTGAAAAAATTTCGTTAGTTGGCCGTTTAGTTATTTAATGTTGTGAAGGGCAGTTTGGTCATTTCACTGAAACATGACCCTTATCACACCTTTTAATCCTCTAGCTTCCAAGAGAAGCACCATTTCAATCCCTTTCTCCCCAAAACACTCCGATGAACACATAAGCTCCGATGATCCATTCAGAAGAGCTCCGATCGTTCAAAAGTTGAGGCAATACACGATAATCTTGACGACTTTCCACATTATTGATACGAAATTGTGCTAATTTTACTTAAAATCGTTGATTTCATTATGCATGCCATGTATATAATCTGAAATGTAGGTTGGTTTTCATCGAATTCTAGTCGGGATTCGTGTACAGGTTACCTGATGCCTTATTAGGATCCAATACCGGGTTTTGTTGAGGACTGGAAGGGGGTTTAGGATCGAGCTCTGTTTTAGCTGTCGAACATGAAGACGGGGATGCTTGGTTGTCTGTACATATTATACCTAATATTAGGATAAATGTAACACTTTAAAATGGGTAATTTTGGACTAATCATGCTTATTTTTGGGTTTTTGAAGTTTATGATCAGGATTTACCCTTGTTTTGTGATGTTCATTAGGATGCTTATTAAACTATGTTTGACTTATAAAGTAGATGCCAATTGTGGTCTTTAATGGTTAAATGAAAGTGTTAATGATTCTTATTACACTATGTTTGAAGTTATTAGACAGGGTGTAACTTATAAAGTAGATGATAATGACTTTGATGAGCTTAACTGCGTTTGGTTGTCAAATAGGATTCTAAAGTTAGGTTAGAACTAATTGTGCTTTCTATGATGTGCATTAGGATTATGTCAGTAGCATTTTGATTAGATCACATTCACTTGAGTATGACTGCTGCATATTATGTTTTGAATGCACATAATCAGTTGTGCTTTCTATGCTGTGCATTAGGATCCTGTCAATATCATTTTGATTAGATTACATTCAGTTGAGTATGACTGTTGCACATTAAGTTTTGAATGCACATAAGCCTTTGAACATGAAATGTTAGCTGGTTCTTTTCTCATTGGATGCACAATTGGACTTACTCATAAGTTGAACATGCATGATAGGCTTTTTTTGCACATTTGGGTTTACCAAACTCCGGAACAGGGATGATAGACTTTGTTATGCATAGTAAGATTTAGCAAACTCTGAACAAGGATGATAGACTTTGTTATGCATAGTATGATTTATCAATCACTTGAAAAGGGAGCATACACCTTGGTAGAGATAACATGAACTGTTTGACAAGATAAAAAGGTCAAACAAGTGATAGTCAAGCCAGTTCAAGTTTTGATAGTAAAATTCAATTGAAGTGAAGGTGAAACCCAATTCAAGTTCTAAAAGTAAAAAAAAATTAACTTCTAAAGGTCAAACATGTTTAAGGGAAAAAAGTCAAACTCAACCCAACTCCAAAAAGGTAAACCCAATTCAACTTATAAACTGCATTTCAATTATGGTTACATTTTTTAATGACAAATTTGGATCACTGACGAACCATTGAAGTATCATCGTGTCACCAGTGTAACCACCCGATCATATCCATCTCCAATAGGCATAATGCATATACACCAATTCCGGAGGAAACCCAATAAATATAGGAAAAACCCCCCTTGTGGGAATCGAACCCAAGATCTGTTGGTCTCAAAGCCTTATCCCACTCCTAAGATGCTACTAGGTTACATGTGTTGATCTTTGTTGTTGTTGTTGTTGTTGTTGTTGTGTTAGTACCTTCATATTGCTGATTAATTGATGGCTAAAGGTGGTTTGTTAATAGATTATGAAAAAACTTTTGAATACGGAAGGAATTTATGAAATATACCTGGAGGGAACGAAATGGTAATCAAAGCTGTGAGGGTATTTTTGTCTTTTCACAATATTCCAAACGGCCAATTTGTTAGAGAGACTTGATTGCGAGCAATTGACAACCACGTGGACTTGATTGTTCATTTTTTTCAATCTTTAGCCATATTTTTTTAATTCTTCTAGAAATATGAATTAGCTTACAGTTTTTTTCAAACTTTTTTTTGTCATCTATCCAAAATATGGAATAGCTAACAGTTATTTTTTTTTTTTCAATTTTTTAACTCATCTATCCAAATTTCAATTATAAATTCATTATATTTTAGCTAAAACCATTAGTTTTTTCATCTATATTTTAGCCGCATATTACTACTATCACAGTAGAACATAACTTTTACAAATATTAATTTTGTTTGTGTTGACGCCCCGCTTGCGGTATGTGCATATAATGTATATATGTGTGGGCCATCGGGAGGCAAAAGTGAAAGTGCACTAATTTTAACGTATTTTTACTAATTTCATGAAAAGCTGAGGACGGTTAATCACGCATCATATAGTGGCGTTGATAGCTGAAAGACAAAAGGGTACATGCACTAATCGGTCTTTGTCTCGATTGCTGAGTGTTATGTGCCTTATGTTCAAGGCTTGATGCAAAACTACTATCGAGCCGGGGGGTCTCACTAGAAGCAGCATCTCTATTCCTACGGGGTAGAGGTAAGGCTGTCTACATCTTACCATCCTCGCTCAGACCCTACCTTTGTTTTGCTATTGGTGGGATTTACTGAGTATGATGATGATGATGATGATGAATTTTGTTTGTGTTGATTATAAAGAACATTAATAAAATAATGTATGAAAATGTATCGAATATAAGAGAAGGTTTATGTAGCCCGTTAAACCTATGCTCCTCGTAGACTATAACATATGGTCTCTTAATACCTCTAAGTATCCTCATACCTAGCAATATTATACAAAGAAATACTCATGGCTACCTCGTGTTTTTCATGTGCTGCAAGTCTTAAACTATCATATTTTAATAACTTTATTTGATAGAAAAATCACTTAGTTTACAAATACACTAGTAATCCCAAAATAAAAGTGAAAAGGGGCCTCAATTTTTTTTATTTCGCTTTGGGCCTCCAAATTGATTGAACCGGCCCTGCTTATATGCTTATGTGAGTCTGGTTCAATATTTTCGATAATAATTAAATTTAAATAATAGCACAACTATACTAGTCTACTTTGTTTGAATTTACGGTACGTATTTTAATAAGATTAGGTTTCAGAAGTGAAGTAATTTAGATATTTTATTTTGATTTGTAAACTGTATCATTTATAAAATTTGACTGTGAGAAATGAATTTTTTTCTCTTCGAAAAAAATGATTAATCACGCTAGAGAACTGATTTTGAAACTTTTAAGATGAAGCAATTGAAGCATTAATCTTGATTTTCAAAAAGACCTTTGATTGTAAGGTATAAGACCTTTGCATGTTTGCTTAGGAAAATGTGTGATCCAGTATGTTTCTTAAGTTTCTCAATTAGTCTAGTGCTTCTCACACGATCCTAACCCTATATATATTCAAAAAGACCTTTGATTGTAAGGTATAAGACCTTTGCATGTTTGCTTAGGAAAATGTGTGATCCAGTATGTTTCTTAAGTTTCTCAATTAGTCTAGTGCTTCTCACACGATCCTAACCCTATATATATATGAGCAAACTTCCGTTTTGCTCCCTGTGGTTTGGTCACTTTAACGATTTTGCCCCAAACCTTTAAAAATAGCCATTTTCCTCCAATAGTTTGCTAGGGTTTTTCTATTTTGCTCCCCGCCTCTAACTCCATCCAAATTGTCTGTTTTTTCATTTTGCTCCCTGCAGGGAGCAAAATGGAAAAACCATAGCAAATTATTGGAGGAAAATGACTATTTTTAAAGGTTTGTGGCAAAACCGTTAAAGTGACCAAACCATATGGAGCAAAACAGAATTTTACTCTCTCTCCCTCTATATATATATATATAGGACAAAGATCCATTAGAAACCACCCTTTATTGCGAGAACCGCGAGAACCAATGTGAACACAACCAAAAATGCCTAAAAATAGCTAAAAACACACAATTTTTTTTTTTATTTTTTATAAAAAAATCGCTACTTTTAGTAGGAAAAAAAATTAAAATAAAAAAAAATGGCTACTAAAAGTAGCGATTTAACATAAAAAAATATTTTAAAAAAAATAGATTTTTTTTAGGTTTTTTTGGGATTTAGTTTTTAGCATTTCAGCTTGGGTTGGGGGGGGGGGGGGGGGAGGGTTAGGTTTTTGGGTGGTGGGGGAGGGGGGTTTAAGTTTTTTTTTGGGGGGGGGGGGGGGGTTAGGTTTTTTTTAGGTTTTGGGGGTTTTAGTTTTTAGCATTTAGTTTGGGGGAGGGGGGATAGGTTTTTTTAGCTATTTTAGGTTGTGTTTACATTGGTTCTCGCAATTCTCGCAATAAAGGTGGTTCTCGCATGAACCTTACCCTATATATATATAGGGGGCCGCTAGAATGAGAACCACCACGAGTTATGAGAACCACGAGAACCAAGTGCCACGGAGGGCCGTTGACCACAAAATTTTTTTTACACCTAGATCCGTATATTTTAAGACCCGGTGTAAATTTTGGGTTCAAACGGCGCGCCCGAGGGGGTAGTTTTTTACGCCCAAAGTTTGGGTTTTTTTAATTTTTCTTTTTTTTTAACCAAACTTTGGGCGTAAAAAACTACCCCCTCGGGCGCGCCGTTTGAACCCAATATTTACACCGGGTCTTAAAATATACGGATCTAGGTGTAAAAAAAAATTCGTGGTCAACGGCCCTCCGTGGCACTTGGTTATCGCGGTTCTCATAACTCGTGGTGGTTCTCATTCTAGCGGCTCCCTATATATATATATAGGGGTCCGCTAAAATGAAAATCACCCCCAGTTGTAAGAACAATGAGAACTACACCGTACGGGGCGAGTTGGGCCAAAAAATTTTTTCATAAACGTAGATGCGTGTATTATAAACACATTTGTAAAAAAAATTCAAAAAAAAAATGTCGTGTGTGTAGTTTTGAGCATCACAAGTTTGTGTTTACGGGTACCGTAAATTTTGAATTTTGTTTAAAATTTACAGTACCCGTAAACACAAACTTGTGGTGCTCAAAACTACACACACTACATTGTTTTACAAATGTGTTTATAATACAAGCATCTACGTTTATGAAAAAAAAAAAATTGGTCCAACTCGCCCCGGATCAAAAAGTTCTCATGGTTCTTACAACTGGAGGTGGTTTTCATTTTAGCGGTCCCCTATATATATATATATAGGGTCATGATTTAGAGAAAACGGTGAAAAATGTGACAACGGAGAGAACGGTTATGGATCGTCAGATCAAAACAATATAGGGACTAGATGGCGCGGTGGCGTTTTCGTAAATAACATCACTTTTATTAAGTGGACGCGCTTCATTAAGGGTAAAAAAGTCTATCTTCAATATAAATGCCAAGACATACAAAAACCACAAAATTGAAAAACGTCTTTTCTTGGAGATTTAGTTTTGTTCGCTATAAAGTTAGTTGAACGGGGTGGACAACATTGTTAGACATCTTTCTTGACTGAGGATTAACAATGTTGTCCATCTCGTTCAGCAAAACATTATTGAGTTCAGCATGACCAACATTAGAGGTTTATGCTAGTTTTATTTAATGGCATTGTTTTTTTTTTTTGGCGTTTGATTTGCTTGTCCGATCTTGTATTGTTTGTTATGTAACTTCGAAGTAACATGTTATGAACAAATAGGTAGAAAAAAAAAGATGGAAAAACAATGATATATAAGAGATGTAAAACGCCAAACTGAAATCTGTGTGTGTTCTGTAAGAATGAAAAATACAAAACTCCAAACTACTCTTCACTGGCTCTCGAAGACCTTGTCGATCTTCTTTTAATTACGGCTTGTTTGCATGTCGATGCGTAGTGTCCATAGCCTTTGCAGTTCTGACACTGTCTTTCTTTGGCCCCGGGTTTCGACTTTGATTTCTTTTTCTCGATTGCTATCTTCTGTTTAGATTTCAGGCGCTTCTGAGATCCAGAACCTTTGGATTTATACCCAACAGGAACTCTTATCGGATTCTTGTCATTTTTATATTGACCGGTTATCTCCGCAAATCTATCCCTAGTACTAGTGGGGGAGAAACAATCCGCATGTCTTGAACCTTCTTCATATAAGATTGAACATGATCCTCGTATAAGGATAACTCCTCTTTATTACCAGATAAACGGTTCAAAGTATATTTCGTTGAAAAAATAATATCTCGCATCATACTTTGCACATCGGGATCAAGCTCGGTCATATATTCACGACTAATTGAGTATTCGGGAGAGCAGTTTGGGGAGGCATCTTTGCGCAATCTATTCAAAATGTATTGTTTTGGAAATTCCCTAATGTCGAAACTTCTTAAAACATAGAATATATGTCTACATAGCAAACCAAACTGCTCAAAACGCCTGTATGAGCAACTGCAAGTGCAATCAGACTTACGGTACATTACCTAAAAAATGCCAAAAAACAATACTCTATAACGCCATACAGAGAATGTTTGTCTAAAAAAAATAAAAAAAAATAACACAACTGGATATGATAAAACGCCATGTATAGAAAACGCTATATAAAAAACAAAACGCCATTGTTTACCTCAAATAAGGATGTACAAGGCTGCTGGAAGTCATTTATGTAAAACTTAACAAACCCATCGGGCTGAACTTCGTAACGTTGATTTATGCAATCCGCAATTCCAATTAGCTCAGCTTGAACGTCACAAAAAATATTTTTTGTGTATATGTTAGCAGCTTGGCCTTCCAACACTTGGTAATTACTCTTCAACTGGGATAGTTTGTATCGAGATTCATGATCATTTTTCCGATGCGTGTGACGCTGTGCTTCTATTGCAGTTTCGTAATGAGTCATGTACTCAACAAGAGTAGCTTTTGAATTATACACTTAACCAAAAAAAATGATTCTCACTCTCCGACCTCGATGTCGTTCGCATAAGGCCAGACAGCTCTTCCATTCTATAGTATGCAGGGATCCAAGATTCCCTGAGTGCAAAAATATCAGATAGCCAGTCATTATCTGCTAAATTGAACTCTCCGATAACCACTTCCCATTCTGATTCAAACTCTTCAGGTGTAAGAATATCCGTCCACACAACACCACAAATACGTTCTTTGAAATTGGTGGAATTACATAGCCTAACACCAACCTATGTATAACACAAAAACGCCATATATTTTAAAACATATATATTACACAAAGACAAAACTTAATTAAAAAAAAACAGTAACAAGGTACAGAACGCCAAATATTTTAAAACGTAGTGTATCCTAAAAAGCCAAAGGTAAAAAATAATCATATCTAACCTTCATAGAAAGTTTATGCATCACATGCCACATGCATAACCGATGCCTCGTGTCAACAAATACAACAGAAATAGCCTTCTTCATTGCTGGATCTTGGTCAGTGACAACAACTTTTGGTAGAGAACCAACAACTTTTAGAAAAACTCTCAACAACCAAATATACGTATCAGCAGTTTCCGATGCCAATAATGTAGCACCAAATGTAACATTGCAGTGATGATTGTCTATACTAGTGAACGGTACAAACACCATAGCGTATCTGCATATGAAAACCCATGAGAACTGAAACAATAATAAAACGCCATTGCATGTAAACTCATAAAATGCCATTGCATGTAAACTGATAAAACGCCATTGCATGTAAACTTATAAAACGCCAAAAAGAACAGAAGAAGTTGAATTATAAAATATTACTTGTTGGAACGATACGTGGCATCAAACGAAATCACATCACCAAACACGTGGTAATTACGTTTGGCTTGATCGTCACACCAAAAAAGTCCCTTCAAACGATTGTCTTCGTCTGTGAAGTAATCGTACGAGGAGTTAGGCTGTGAATGTTTTTTTTCATCCAAATGTCTCACAACCATATCGGTGTCGTATTCCCCTATAAACAAGTTAATTTGCCTCTTGTAGTTATTAAATTCTGTAACACCCTGACCGGAGGCGGAAAAGTCAAAGGGCATTACGAAACTTGATAGAATGCATTTGAGCACATGGAGATTTTATTTAGTTGAAATGTGATTAAGGTTCATTTAAGTAGATTGCATTCAAATCCAAAAGAAAATTATTGAACAATAATAAAATACAACATAACAAATATATCACAATTACATTTGATTTCGGATTTAGTCTAAGGCATAAGTCTTGAATCAATCCTATATGAAAATATTTCTTGCAAATCATAGCATCATGCATTGTCACCTGAAACATATGTTAGGGGTAAAAAGATCAACAAAGATTGAGTGAATTCATAGGTTTTGTTCTGCAAAAATTGTCAATGTGATATAAATAAAGTTTCAACAAAAGTGGTTGTCGATATGTCTTTGTAGCAAAAGATTAATACAAGTAGTCACTTAGTGGTACATTCAAACCTATGACGATACTCGGTAATATCATCCATCCATCCTTCCTTGTATGTATGTATGTATGTGGCTCCAACAAAAACAACAAAATTGCAAAGTTGGAAGTCTGGATGGGGTGTCAATCCTATAGCGCTATAATACAACCGATGGGCTTATGCAAGTTGATGAATGTAAACTTCTTAAAGCAACAACAACAAGTATTAAGCAAATGCAAAGGCAATCGGGGGAAACCACAAAATAGCAAATAGTTTGTATCACATTGTAACATATGTATCATCCCAAAAATAATGTAAAAAGGGACTATGAACTCACCTTGATTTCGAGCAAGTCCAAACAAGTATGCAAAGTGTGAGAGTTCTTGGAATTAAGATTCCACGTCACTCTAGTTGATTGAACATGCAACAATATGGAATATGTATCAACAACAATGTTTAATTGGATAATTGGAAATCCTAAATCTATAGGATTCGGTAGTGTTTAGTTTAAAGGGTAATTATGTGGTTTGGATAACCTAACAAGAGGACTCGGAAAAATGAACATGAGGTAAAAGAATTATTTATGAAAAATATAAATTTAACATAAATAATAAAACTGCAAAAATATGTAATTGATTTAATATAAACCTTTGTAATAATAAATCGAATATAATTAATTAGTATAATTAATTAACATAATTAACTATAATGATTATTGGCAAAATGTTGTACAAGTGATATAATTAATTTATAAAAATTATAAATTAATTTAGATGGTTGAAATATATATTATTTGTTAAATGAATAATTATACAGTTTAAAGAAATAATATGATAATTATATAACTGATTCTCAAAATAATTAATTTAAATCAGAATAATTAAAAATAATACTTTTAGTTGTTGAACTTGAATATTACTGATTTAAAATAATTATTATGTAAGTATATATTATGTATGGGAATATATATATATAGTTTGTAAATTAAATCCTTGTAAGTTAAGTCCAAGAGTTAGATTGTTATGTCAATGTCCAAAGTCACATATTAATACAAAGATGATCGGACGGTATGATTTACCGTCACCTATCACCATGAGTATGATTGGATTGGAAGGAAAATAACAACATAATAATAGAATTTGTAATATAGTTAGCTTAACCAAATCACAAATCTTATCACAAGAATCATGGTAGACTCGGTTGGTTTAACCAAAACACTTGCCACCACAAGAACTATGATAGATTTGGATGGTTTTAATATTTGTAGTTATGTTAGTTATTAATAACAGAAAGTTAAGAGAGTTTTCACACCTCTAAACTCATGAGAATTAATCATACATAAGTGTCTTAAACATGGTTTTGATTAGAAGTATGGTAGATATAAGATTCATGCAAGTTAGTATAAATAAAGATAAAGTATAAAATTAATAAAAAAAACAGCAAGTTTGGATCATGAAATGGTGTTGTTGTACCTTAGATTAACAAGATAATCGGTTGGAAACAATCCTAGAGAAGATCCAAGCTTTGTAGAAGAAGATTTGATGAAGAAATGATGAAGAAAAGTGAGTTTGAACTCACTTGTATATTAAGAAAAATTTTGCACTTGTTCTTGAAAATGCAAAATTTTAGCTAGGATTTTGATGATTTAGAAGATTTGGTGTGAAGAAAATGGTAGGAGGATGTTGGTATTTATAGATGGAGGTGGTAGGTGATTTGTGGAGATAATAAAAAAAATAAATAGAAAAGATAAATAAAAAGATAAAAAAAAATTATAATAAGAAGGGAGGTGGAAAAGGTGATTGAAGGAGGTGGAAAAGGTGATTGGAGAAGAAAAGAGGTGGAAAAGGGGTATAATCCCCGTATGGCACTATTCACGGCACTATTCACGTTTTTTTTTTTGAATACCATGGATTAAAACACGCACTTTTTACAAAAGGGACCTATGCTAGAAAAATTTCTAAAAATTATTAAAAATCCTTTTTTTTAAATACTGAATTTAATTAATAAAACTCTAAAGTGTATATAAATGAATTTAATTTCCATATTCTAACAGCTCTGTACAGAGGATAAACTGGTTAAGACACTTCGGTTTCAAACACAAGGTCACGGGTTCGATCCTCACACACGCCGGTTCCAGGGGATTTATCCCTTTTATTCCGATTTTTGGGAATTTACACTTTGGTCCTTGTAGTTTCATTTATTACAAAATGGTCCCTCGAGTTTCAGATTATGTCACAAATGGTCCCTGAACTGTTCAGTTAATTTGGCTAACTGGGTTAATGTTTTAAAGGGAATTTCTTTTATAAAAGTTAACCCAGTTAGTGAAAATTAGTTAAATTAAGTTTTAAAATGACAATTTTGGTCCTTAGAATTAAAGTTTGAGAAAATGACCAATTAAACCCTGGACTTTTAAAATCAAATATATATATTCATTTCTTTTATAAAACAAGTTTCAAAAATGACAGAAAGGACCCTAAACCTTTTTTTTAAACATAATATATTTTTATTTCTTTTGCAAAATAAGTTTCAAAAATTACAAAAAGAACCCTAAACTTAAGGTTTGAAATAATTGCATTTTAACCCTTGTATTTATATAGTTTCAAAAGTGACAATTTAGTCCTTGGACTTAAAAAGTAATAAATCTCAAGCGGGTTTCAAAGAATGACAAATAGGTCCCTTAAATTGTAGTTTCACAACATGTCATAATAGGCCCTTATAGTTTTGTAGCCTTGTTTAGTAGTATAAATTCAACAAATTTGCAAGTTGTCTCGTGTGTTTGTATGGGTATAAACATGTATAAGCACAAAGCAAGTATGTTCAAATAAATTTTTGTTCCAAATACGGTATTTGTCACGATGTAAATCAAACAAGTGCAAGTATGAAAACCAGGATGGTTACAAATTCAACTTTACTTGCACCGACGTCTTTAAAACCTCCAAAACAAGTCTTCATAACATTAAACCCCTTCACTGGACCCAAATTCAACTTAGACATGCTGTGTATAACATGCTTCTGTAGCTGAGTGAGGTGTCGTTCTGTTGGAAGAAAATGCTTATCAGGGCGTTCAACAAGATCATGGTTGTGCTCCTCGACAAACTTATAGACCTTCCATGATTCAGTCTCAAAAATTACACATAACAGTGCACCATAATCAGTCATCTTTGAAAAGTTGGATCGCACTAAACGTTCCTTTTAATTGGGGTCCAACGTATCAACCTTTTTGTCCTTATATAGCCCAGCTCTCGTACACATGTAATACTTAATATGTAATACACCTTTTGAGTTTATCTTTTCAGTCCCTTTCCTGACTGAAAAACCAACAAGCCTTGGCATACGTAACATACATTGAATAACAATCATCGAGGCTTGTGAATATCATGTCCATTCTGGGTTTTATTTTTTCACTAACGTTAGGAATGATAAATGGTAATCCAGTTTTGGGGGAAAACCTTTCACTCGAGGAAGCAACTTTGCCTGAAAAAGCACAGTGAGGAACAAAAAATTCAGAAAAACGCCATAAAAAAAAGAAAATGTCTCGTAATAACATTATAGATTAAAACGCCATTAATTGAATAATAAACAAGACATAATAAATACATAATTTGAAAACGCCATGATGAAAACGCCAAAATACGCACACCATAACTTTATTGATTAACAAAAATAATGAATTAACAATACTAATGCAACGTGATAATGAAAACACCATGAGATGAATAATTAAAAATAGTTAACAACATAAATAATTAACAAAATATAACATCATAATGAAAACGCGATAATTAACAAAACTGATGTTTACACAAATTAACAAATAATAATAACTGATGTTTACAAATACTACTGAATAATATTCAAAACTAATCAGGTGTAAAACGCCAATGATCGTAAAAACATAAGAAATATACTAGATCCCAACGACAATTAAAATTAATAATGAAAACTCCAATTATCAGTTGTTACTAATTGTTTAACTACCAATGAAAACGCGAATAAATTGGATACATGAACAACGCCATTGAAAAGCATACAACACATTATGAAAATATAAATTAAAAAAAAAACAATGAAACATGCATAAAAGGAACAAAACGCCATATATGTTGCATGATTTGCTGAAACAAAAATAGGAAACATCATCGAATTTTACTTTGTCGAACAGAATCCACGTTAGACGCCATAGATATGAGAAAGCTTGGAAAGGAGGTAACACGAAATCTTTGGAGTTTTAATTTGAAACAGATTTATAACGCGAATAAGGAGGGAACGTATAAAAGGACAATCGTACACCTGCATATCAATTAGCGCCCCCTACCAGGTGTTGGGCCAGGATCCATTCTCACCGTTCTCACACTTTAGGGCGTTTTCTCCTGATCCTAACCCTATATATATATATATACATATATAAACCTATCTACTTAACCGATCTCTCTATCTCTAAATGGGGTAAATTACACTTTTCGTCCTTTATGTTTATATCGGATTACAATGGATGACCTTTAACTTTAATATTTACAATCACAGTCCTTTATTTAAAAAACTCATTGCACCTTTCGTCCTTTAGCACTAACTCAGTTAAAATTTTAAGTTAAATCTAGTCATGGACACCTCATGAGGGCATTTATGTCAAAAGAATTAAAAAAAGTACCATAAACACCTCCTCTCTCTGAATCATTATGATTTGTATAGATTCAATCTTTCTTCACTTCTTGTTAACCCCAAACCCATATGGTTGACATGTAAACATCAAATCCACACCTCCCTCTCTCTCTAAACACCATAAACATATGGGTTTTTCCCTAATCTGAAACACCCACAAATCAAGTACTGAAGAAAACTTTTATGGATTTAAACCTCTCGGGTCAACCATTCTGCACCCATTTAGAAACTAAGAACCTTAGATTAAAGGGGTTTATGAGTGGGTGCCTTAGATGAATAATTAATTTCTTGGGTACAGGAGGGCAACCACCATTAAAACCATTAGCCTCAAAAGAAAGAAGTATGACTAAAATAAAGTCAAAATCGAACTTTAACACAGGAGGGCAACCACCATTAAAACCATATCCTTTGAAAAAAATCAAGAACAAAGTGTGTTATACTTGGGCTCAGATCTGTAAATATGAATCGGATGAAGTGGATCGAACATCGGCATGGCTGCACCACAGATCTGCAAATATGAATCGTGTTCCGCAAGGGTGGTGGTGTCGGCGACGGAGAGAGCGCCGCCGTGTTCCGCCGCCACAGTGGCGGCGTCTCCGGTGAGGATTTCTTCGGTGAAATCGGTAGATGATTTGTTGTGCTTTTTCTTCTTTTTTTTTCTATTGAATTGCTTGTTGAAGCTAGGGTTGCAGTGGCGGAACTAGAAGAAAAATTTAGGGGTATCCCAATTTTTTTTCCTAGGGTCGTCGACTTGTCCCTCATAATTCGGGAGCCCTGTACAACTAGTAAAAATATGCCCTTAAATATTTTTTTTACCCAGGGCCATCCTTAAGAATTCGTGATCTATTAGGGTCCCGTGCGACTACTAAAGATATATATATATATATATATATATATATATATATATATATATAGGATTAGGTTCAAGAGTGAACACTAGTGTAGCTTGCGAACTGAGTGAACTAATCCTGGCCATACACGTGTGTAGATCAATGACTAGTATTTTATGTTGAAATACACTAGTGTATTTTACGATTTGATGATGAGATCTTGGCCATACACGTGTGTAGATCAATGGCCAGGATTTGTTCACTCAGTTCTCAAATACACTAGTGTTCACTCTAGAATCCCACCCTATATATATATATATATATATATATATATATATATATATATAGGGCCAGGATCATTTCAGAACCATAAATATTTACAGAACTCGCAGAACTCCTAATAAATAATCTTTTTATTTATATATTTTTATGTTTAGAATAATTTTATCATTTATTATGTATATTTTTACGATTACATACATGTTAAGAGTAATTTTATCATTTTTATATGTAATTTTATAATCACACATATGTAAACTAGTTTTTTTACATATATGTAATTAGTTATGACACATATATATAATTTTGGCAATTAAACATATGTAAACTACATATAACATGTATGTAATCAAAGAAATACATATAATAGATGATAAAAATATCCTAAATACAAAAACTTATATAGAAAATGATTGTTTATTAGAAGTTCTGAAAGTTCTGTAGTTATTTAGAGTTCTGAAATGAACTCAACCCTATATATATATATATATATATATATATATATATATATATAAATATTAAACAGTTACTAATAAAATTTAGTAATTATAATAATGATATTTTGAGATCAGATATAAGTGAAATTTCATATTAGTTAGGTAAAGATAAATTTACCTTTCTTAATCCATACTCTATAATATAGTGTGACTTTCTAAGACCACACGGCGTGGGTGTGGAAATCCGGCGTGGAGCACGACGTTGTAGTTGGGGCTTGAGGATCTCAACCGGTGTGGGAGCAAATGCGTGGGTTAGATGGTGGTTTTTCATTGGTGGGTGGATTTTGGGTTTGTTGTTTTTATAAAAACGCAACTTTAAAAGAAAATTCATTTTGTAAGGAACTTTTTTGAAAAGCCTACGTTTATTAAGATAGATGTTTTTTATGCTTCATAAAAAAATAAAAAAAAATGTATGAATATTAATTCAAGTGTGACTTTTGACTATCCCCACTTGTAGTGGAGTGGTGGAAAGAACTTTGGGTTTCCTTGGAGACCCGGGTTCGATCCCCACCCCTTGCATTTTGGGGGAAAATGACCCCAAACTTGTTGAGGGGTCATGGCAATGATGGATTAGAGTCTTGAGTGCGTTATAGCCCGGGTTCGAGTCTTGAGCCGCACACGAGTTTTCTATTACAGCGCGGTTACTCCGGCTCTTGAGTGCGGAGGCTGCAACGACAGTCAAGTGGCTGTCGGTTGGAAATTTTCTCGTGGAGCGCCTATGGTCAACCTCGGATGCCTCGCCCGAGGGGGACTAGGACCCATGCAATGTGGGTGTGATCCTCTCGACTGTTGGAGTCAATCGCCGTTCAAAAAAAAAAGTGTGACTTTTGACTTTTGCATATTTCTGCTTTTTCATGTTCCCGATGCTCTTAATAATAATATTAATATATGTCATCTTCTTCAACCTTTTAACAAAGCCGCTGCAACGTCCACCGGAAAATTTCGTTTTCTGTAAACCTTAAAGTTTCATATCATTTTAACTTCTCCTACACTAACGCTGTGTTCCAGATATCCACTTAACAGGGGGAGGGGAGGGGAGGGGAGGGAAAATGGTGTTCCAGAGATCCACTTAACAGGGGGAGGGGAGGGAAAATGGGGTTTTTTTTGCCTGAAAATAGTCTTTCCAATTTGGAAAGACATGGAGGGGAGGGGAGGGGAGGGAAGGGGAGGGATTTTTAACTCGGGAACACACCGTAAAGGTTCAAAGGTATCCCCATAAATAAATAAATAAAACGGAGACTAAAAAACGTACATTTCGCTAAAAAAGTTGAGGGATATCCCGTGCAATCCGTCACCCACACGTAGATCCGCCCCTGCTACCGATAAGAAGTTGAGCCGTAGCCCGTGCTACGGCTCGTTTAATGCTAGGTCCGCCCCTGTAGGGTTGCTCATTTGAAGGTTAGCCTGCCCCCTTTCACTCTCCCGTATGCATCCGACATGGTGAAGGATCAACAAACCCTCATTTGATTACGTTTATGTGGGGTGGCGCTGCCGCCGTGGCTCCGCCACAAGGGTGGTGGTGTCTGGCCATTTTCTAGTGTGAGAGATATGAGAGAGAAGAAAGAGAAAGGGGATAATGTGTGGTCATGTGTGCTGTGAAAATGAAAAAAAAAAGGTCTTTTATATATAGAAGGAAAATTACTAATGTACCCTCGTGTGCAAGGCACATGTAATATTTAACTGAAAATTTTAACCAGGTTATGGTTAAAGGACGTAAGACGTAACGAGTTTTTCAAATAAAGGACGGTGTCTGTAATTATTGAAGTTAAAGGCTATCCATTGCAATCCAGTACAAACATAAAGGACGAAAAGTGTAATTTACCCCTCTAAATGCTTAACCACCACCAAACACCACCACGATAAAAAAATACTGACGCCGCCGCTACCGCCCACCTTCGACGCCCTCTCACCACACCACACCGCACCACCGCTCCCCACCTAAACCACTACACCACTGTTCCCCACCACAACACCATTTACTTAACTTTCTTATCGGATGCCATTACAACTTTGGACTCAGATAGTTACAGGTTGAAAAACCAAGTATTCGGATAGTTAATTTTTTTTATTTTGAACTCAAGTTATTAAAATCACCAAAACTCGGGGACTCAAAAAGCAACTTACTCTAACATTAAAAACAAAAATACTAATAATTAAAAAGTAAAAATTAACAATAATTAAAAATACAAGACTTGATTGTTGCTGTGAAGTGTGGCGAAATGTTAAACCAAATTCCCTCGAAGATTATTATGCGTATTGCAGTTGTGTACTTTTTTGATTATCGTCAAGCTTTTGTGCGTCACTAACTTCTTCCAATTAATCAAGTTAGAATCTCATGTTTTATAATTAAATTGGTTTTTGTTATGGCTCAAAATTGAACCTAACCGAATCACCTCTTGCAACCCCTAAAATCACCAATCTAAATGTTGTACTCTCGTCACATCGCAAGACACCCCGATAGTATCGAATAAAAAAGAAATGAATTCTCTCTCTTGTTCACAGCTAGAAAACAAAATTTATTTTCATTACAAATGGTATTTAATAAATTTCGTTTTTTATTCTTTTAAGTTATTGTATGTGTTCAATGTGTTTTCATCTTTTGAACAGCGAAACAAGCATCTAAAGTAGGGCTGCAAACGAACCGAAAGAACACGAACAAGACATTGTTCGTGTTCGTTTGTTAGAAAATATATGTGTTCGCGAACCGTTCATGAACACTTATCGAACTTCTTTCCTGTGGAGGTAGGAGTCCACCAAGGGTCTGCGTTGAGCCCTTTTCTCTTTGCGGTGGTCTTGGATGAGTTGTCCAAGTTGATCCAGGAGCCAGTTCCGTGGTGCATGCTTTTTGCAGACGATATTGTATTGATGGCAGAAACTAAACAGGGCCTGAACGCGAGGGTAGAGGAGTGGCGAGTCGCTCTAGAAGGCAAGGGCCTAAGGATTAGTCGATCTAAGACTGAGTATCTACACTGTGATTTCAGTGGTGTAGCCGATGACGATGACTCCCAAATCACCATTAAGGATCAATTGGTCCAGCAGGCAACTAAATTTAAGTATTTGGGGTCGTTTGTACAAAGGGATGGTGACATAGATAGTGATGTAACCCATCGCATACAGGCTGGCTGGCGTAGATGGAGGGCAGCCAGTGGAGTATTGTGCGATAGGAGATTCCCAACTAAATTAAAGGGGAAGTTTTACAGGGTAGCAGTTAGGCCAGCTATGCTATATGGAACAGACTGTTGGGCTATCAAGAAGACACAAGCGCGCAAGATGGAGGTAGCAGAGATGAGGATGTTGAGGTGGATGTGTGGACACACGAGGTTGGATCGATTAAGAAATGAGGTTTTTAGGGAAAGATTAGGAGTAACTAGTATATCGGATAAGATTAGGGAGGGGAGATTGAGATGGTTTGGGCATGTGAAGCGGAGGCAAACAACGGCACCAGTTAGAGTGGTGGAAACTCTTACTGTGGAGGGGAGGAGAGGAAGAGGCAGACCCAAACTGACATGGGAAGAGCAGATTAGGCATGATTTACTAGAGTTGCATCTTTCCGAGGACATGGTCCAAGATAGGACTTCGTGGAGGCGTAGGATTAGGGTTAAGGACTCCTAGAGGATATTGCTGTAAGGTCTTAGGGGTATTTTAGGGACGTAGGTTTTTCTTATTCTTTAATATTCTTTTTTTCAATATTCTTTTTTCAATATTCTATTTGTCTATATTCTTTGACTTGATGTGTTGGTATGTTGTTCGTCTTCGTCTTCGAGCCGAGGGTCTCTTCTGGAAGCAGCCTCTCTATCCCTATGGATAGAGGCAAGGTCTGTCTACATCCCACCCTCCCCAGACCCTATAAGTGGCTTTGCTATTTGTGGGTTTTACTGGGTATGGTTGTTGTTGTTGTTGTTCGTTTGTTAAGGAAATGAACTTGTTCGTGTTCGTTTGTGTTTGTTTGTTAATTTTAGGCAATGAACGAAAACAAACGTTGACGAACACAAATGAGCACAAACTAATGTTCATGAACACAAATGGAAACAAGCGAACACAAATAATCGTTCATGAACAAAATATATAATACACTGACACTTATTAAATATTTAATTTGTCGGAATTTTGAAGTATTTAAATAAATATAAAAACTAAAAACACTAATAATCTATCGAACACAAACGAACACGTTACCGAACGTTCACGAACATAAACGAACGAACGCGACCTCTGTTCATGTTTGTTCGTTTAACAAAACGAACAAAATTTCGTGTTCGTGTTCGTTTGTTTAATAAACGAACGAACACAAAAGAACTTTCCGCCGAATGGTTCACGAACTGTTCGTCGAACGTTTGATTTGTTTACAACCCTAATCTAAAGTAAGAAAAAATGACTAGCGGGAAACCGGCCTAATATACAACCAACCTATAGTAGACCATAAAACCACTTTCTAAAGAAAAAAGACTCAATACACCATAGCATCTTCTTCACCCGTTGTCTTAGACTAGACGGTATGGGGGCCGGCTGAGGCCCGGCGCCGGTCCCCCACCCCCCCGGCCGGTTCCGGCATCTTCGTCGCCCAGCGGACGTTCTCGACGGGCCTATCTCCACACACACCAACCTATACATACATGCATATATATATATATTTAGCCCCATCCTCCACCCCTAGGTCCATCCCCTCCAAACCACTCCTACGGTGACTTGGCGGCCCATCCTTGGAGGACTTGCCTCCTCCATTCCAGTCTTATACCATGAGGTTGGATAAGAGAAAGATAATGAGTGGCTAGGAATTAAAAAAAAAAAAACTATTATATATGTATGTGGGAAGGTAGAAAGAGGTCTTCCGTCTCGTTGACTTGAGTGCTGGTACGTAGTTTCTTCTACAGCGATCATCATCATTGGAGGTGAGTTGTTATAATTTCAATCAAATATTATGTTGTTGCAAATCTAAGGATTTAAGCGCCATTATGTATGTACGTATGTCAGTCTGGTTCAATCTTTCCGATGATAACAATAACAGTCTGCTTTGTTAGGTTTTACTATCTGTATTTTAAAAAGATTAGCATTCAGAAGATATTTCTTGTAGATTTGTAAACTGTATCATTTATGAAATCAGGATTAGGATCAAATACAAAGGATCCTAATTGTAAGAAGGATTTATAGAGTGACAATTGTCTAATAACCTAAAAAAAACCCACTACACAAAAAAAAACCCACTACAAAAAAAAAAAAAAAAAAACCTTAAACATCCACCACCACCAAAAACCTAACCCTCCCACATCGCCAACCCCCAAAAAAAAAACAAAATTTTGCCGAGGGGGGTGGGGGGTTTAGGTTTTTGGGTGGTGGTGGGTGGGTGTTTAGTTTTTTTTTTGGGGGGGGGGGGGGGGGGGGAGGGGGGGGGGGGGGGTTTTAAGTTTTTTGGGTGTTTTTTTGGTGAGGCATGGTTTTTTTGTTTTTGTTTTTTATTGCCCGGGGGGGGGGGGTGTTTAGGTTTTTGGGGGGGTGGGGGTTAGGTTTTTTGGGGGTTTTTTTGGTGAGGTGTAGTTTTTTTTTTTTTTTTTTGCGGGTGGGGGGTTTAGGTTTTTGGGTGGTGGTGGGGTGGGGGTGGGTGTTTAGGTTTTTGGTGGTGATGTAGTGGGTTTAGTTTTAGGTTATTGGACATTTGTCACTATATAAATCCTTCTTACACTTCTTACAATTAGAAACCTTTGTAGAATAACTTGACCCTATGAAATCATATTACTTAAAGGCCAACACCTGCAAATGTTATTGCTCAATTTGACATAAGTGACATTAGAATGGAACTTTTATCATAAAACAATTGCTTAATCTTCATAGACCGTTGATTGCAGGATCAAACAAATCGGAGACACTAATAACATTCAGTTTGAAGAATTTGGACATCAATTAATGTAAAATGCTAATCAAGATCATTACCAAAGTTTTAATATACTTTTGACATGTTACTCAACCTGATATAGTTATCATATCAGTAGAGAACCATGGCTGATGCTCTTGGTCTTCGCGTAAAGGAATTAATCAAATACTACACGGCATTTGACCTCACATATAGATGTTATCCAGCACCAGATTCCAATAGAAAGATGATCGAAATTGTTGATGGTTTCAAGAATTACCTCAAAGACATGATGGTAGGGTATGAAAATGAGGAAGTGCTGGCTTTACTTAAACAAATGGACGATTTGATGCTTGAAAAGGCTGTAAATAAGAAGAGAGAGCGAAACGTAGAGGAAGAAACATCGACGATTTATCTAAGGGAAGAAGAATTCTTAAAGTATGTTGATATGTTAGATAATGATGGGCAAAATTTTATGTGGCTTTTTACTCGTGTGGATGTTCATGAATATATGGATAAGATGATAATTATTTGTGAACAACTCTGTAATATCAGATATAACTCAAACGTAGAGGAAGAAAAAGTTGTGGTGGGTTTTGATAATGAAATAGAAACACTACTTGATCAACTTACCTCAACTTCTACAAAGCAGTACCAAATTATCTCAATTACTGGAATGGCTGGGCTTGGAAAGACGACTTTGGCTAGAACATTATACAACCATGAATTAGTCAAGTACACGTTCGACTTTCGAGCATGGACTTGTGTTTCTCAGTCATATCTAAAGAAGGATTTGTTACTTAGTATATTAAGCTCTTTTATGGATGATCTTACAGACGAATATTACGAAATGAGTGAGCAACAGTTGGGGGAAAGGTTATACAGAAAATTAAAGGGTCGTAAGTATTTGGTGGTCTTGGATGATATATGGGATTGTAGGGTCTGGAACGACCTCAAAATGTATTTTCCAGATGACAAAACCGGAAGCAGAGTTCTATTTACTAGCCGTGACATAGACGTCAGTTTAAATGTACAGTCAGCAAGACCTGCTCATGTCTTGCGTCTTCGTACTGAAGATGAAAGTTGGAACATATTTCAGAAGGAGGTGTTTAGAATGGGAATATGCCCGGATGGATTGAAGAAATTTGGACTGGTGATAAATAGAAAATGTGAAGGTTTGCCTCTTGCAATTGTTATAGCTGCTGGTCTACTGAAAAATAAACTTTCTGTCACCTGGTGGGAGCAAATTGCTGCAAGTCTACGTTCATTCATGGTCAGTGATCCAACACAATACATAGACTCGCTGGCTTTGAGCTACAACCATATGCCTCCTCCCTTAAGACCTTGTTTTCTCTTTATGGGAGCATTTCCTGAGGACTATGAAGTCCCTGTGACAAAGCTGATTTGGCTATGGATTGCTCAAGGATTCATACATGAAACTGGAAGCAGAATGTTGGAGGATGTTGCAGAAGATTCCTTGATGGATTTAATTAAGAGAAGCCTGTTGATGACGTCCAGAATAAAAGCTGACGGCCAAGTTAAAACATGCCGCATCCATGACCTATTGCGTGATCTTTGCTTGAGAAAAGCTGAAGAAGAAAGATTTTGGTCAAACAATTATAGGTATGATTATGAATATGTTTCTTCATCTAACTTACTAAATTAAGAATTACGAGTCAAAATTTACAGGTATGGCATGGTCTCCTCAATGCTTTGCTTTCCATTGGACCTAGGAAAACTTCTTCAAGAGGGAAGATCAATTTCTGTTAACCTATACAAGTTCCTTAGGATCTTGGATGTAGAGTCGATCCTCATCTCCGTATTCCCATTAGATGCAGTACAGATGGTTAATCTGAGATACCTGGCGATTCAAGCACATGATGGAAGCCCCCATGCATCAATAT
Organism: Helianthus tuberosus; assembly: GCA_030545235.1. Classification (NCBI taxonomy): domain Eukaryota; kingdom Viridiplantae; phylum Streptophyta; class Magnoliopsida; order Asterales; family Asteraceae; genus Helianthus; species Helianthus tuberosus. The sequence goes on from CM060442.1 coordinate 186,988,002, forward strand.
CAAACCTTGTGAACCTACAAATGCTCGTAATAGCCTCAAGGAAGAATATTGTTGTACCAAAAACCATATGGAATATGGTAAATCTAAGGCACCTATATATCAAATCCGGGGAAAATATTATGGAGGATCCTTGTTTTCTACAAGTGACAGGGATGGATGGACTCAGTGCATTGGCTAGCTTTCAAACATTATCACAAGTAAGTCCTCGATCTAGCCACAATATATTTTCAAGGACTCCCAATCTTAGGAAGCTTGGCCTTTGTGGACCCTTAATATCAAGCCTAGGCGATCTGGAATTTCCAAATTTAGGCTCCTTGAAGCACCTTCAAAAATTGAAGTTACTTAATACATTGCCATACCCTGAAGCAACGAGATCGTGCAATCCTATTCTGTTTCCTGAAAATCTTAAGAAATTGACATTATCAAACACCGGCATGGATTGGGAGGAGATGTGGAGCTTCTCCTTGCTATCTAACCTTGAGATTTTAAAATTAAAATTTCAAGCATGCATTGGAGACATGTGGGAGGCAGGGGATGCAGAGTTTCGGCAACTCAAGGTCTTGAAATTGCATGATTTGGACATAAAGCAGTGGGTTTGTTCGAGGGATAATTTCCCAAGGCTGCAACGTTTGGTGGTTCATCGTTGCGTAAAACTCGAAAGCATCCCAACAGGGCTTGGTAAGATCTTTACATTGGAGGTGATTGAGGTTAATGGATGCAGCTATTCTGCGTATAGATCGGCATTCGAAATTCAAAAAGAGCAAGAGAGTGAAGGTAATAGTTTCTTGAAAGTCCACGGAAAAGAAAATTCTTCAAGGCGCGCGTAATCTTCACGACTTCACATGTGACAGTTAATTTGTATGGGTCATAGAAGTCTGTGTCTTTTATCCCTTGCATTGTGTTCTATAGAAAATAAAAGCAGTTTGAAAACTTATATAAACATATAATATTACCTTTGAACTACATTTGATTAACTCCGAATGAATGATACGTATCTTTTTTTCCAGAGAATGGGCAGTTTAATAAACAGCAACTTGCCGTTTTTCTTGTGAGCCTACTTGTTGTATTGATTTGGTTTATACATGAAAGATGGTGTTCTATTTATTATTTTGATGTGTTTGTCATCTACCTGGGTAGTGCGTAGGTGCTTGTTGGAGTTGATGAGATGGACCTACGCCTGCAAGTCTGCAACTAAGTTAATTTCATTTTTCATTAATCTAAAAGTGGCCAACTGTACCTTTTGGTGGATCAATTTACCAACTTTTTGTAAATCATGATTCATTGGGGTGGGTGAGCCTTTCAGGGTATAACCCACCAAACCCGTGTACCTGACCAGTGAGAATCATGAATAAGAACCGTATTCTTTATATACGTTGGTTCTAGGTTCTGGATTTCGGTCCAGTTCCAGCCTCCGAGTAGTACCCGCCCGCAACTAACTAAAAATCGTGACCCGCCTAGACTTTTTATTGCGAATGGTTATAATCACTTATGTGGATTTTTCTTCTAAACCGAGTGTGTATCAAACATGTGTTCCACATTACTAGTAATTTACGTACAACTGAGGTAAAAGAAGTTTATATATGGTAGAAATTTGATAAAATGAGTTTTTTAATTAAAGCAATTCGATTTTGATGGTAACTGGCGTGGATTCACCCGCATTACGCGGCTGGAATTTAGTTGGTTTTGATTCGTTTCATTATGGTACCAACGACACTCGTTATAGCAACCGAAAGTTGACACCAAGATATGCCAAACGATATCAAGCCGTGTTTTACAACACACGGACAAATAATGAATACTAATACCGGTACCGAGGTTGATCGGTCAGGATGGTACCAAAATCAGTTCAGCCTAAGAAGCTTGAGGGGGGATAATCACCAAACCTTTGCGGATGATTGCCGAAAATCAAGCATTCTTTAAGGCTGAATGGATATGGGTTACGGTTTCCTAAAAGAGCATGTACGGTTTGTAATATGGAAAATGATTTAAATGTTACATATGGCCCCTCAAACTCTCATCCGTGTTGCAATAAAATTCTCAAAGATATTTGCTACACCATTTACACAAAGGCCCTTCTAAATTCACCTCCAAAATAATAATTCCATTTAAGTATTGTAACTAATCACAAAAAGCCCTCAATGTTTCATCTTTATGCAACTAGGTCCTTTTCTATTCCGTTAAATCATAAACGCCACGGTTTCAATTGCTTGTCTGATTGAGACTCGTAACTTAGTCAATAAAAACCAATTATACCATTTCGAACACTGGCACCGATATTGATGTTATTCGAACGATATCGATCGGTTTAGATCGTGAAGATATTGGTACCTATTTAATTTATCGTCACAGAAAGGAGTAATCATATCTATATTAATCGTAAGTCTTGATGAATAGTAACAAATAAATATTTTAATTTAATTATTATCTATATTATAATTATCATTTTATTATTATATTAGTTATTATTATAAACAAGATCATTTTGTATATGATATATACATTTAATATGTTTATTGTTTTATTAATTTGATTTTATACTTACGTTTATTCTCTTTAAAAACTAAATAAGTAGCTATGTTTGACTGCTTTTCTTGATGTTCCTGTGTAAATTTTATTAAAAATTGGGTTATGTTCGAACTTCGAAATAGAGTCTATATATTGTATCGTAGGCTATATCAAATGTCGGTGTTATAGCGGTTGGTGTCACGAAAACGATACGACGATACCGATTGAACAACGGCCATACCAACTGTGTTTAAGATTTCTTTTTCACGTTGCTCGCGTAAAAACTTTGTTGAAAAAAGAGTTTATTTTTCAAAATATTACCATGACGAATTGAGTTGATATCAAAATCTATACCAATATAATTATTATCAAAACTGACACCGGTATTCATTTTTCATGGTTTTCAATGTAAAATTCAAATTTTTGGACATATCATAAGTTTAAACCAAGTGCCAGTATCATGCCAATACTGTAACGAATCGAACCGATACCGACCGAATTCCCTATCATAATGAACCAAAGGGATACCAACCGAATTCCCGCCGCATAGCGCGGGGAAAGTCACCTAGTGTATTATTAAAATATAAATAAATGCTTAAGAAACCCAAAACAATATTCATCAAGACTTTTAAGTAATACGTACAATATATTATACAAATTGCCTTAACGTACGATGCGTACGAGATTGCCTTACAACATGCGAATTTTTCTTTACACATGCGTTTTTTTTTTTCTACAACATGCGACTTCTATTGGCTTCAACATGCGATTTTGCTTTGGTACTATAGCATGCAATTCTAGTCTGTAACATGCGAATTTGACACTGGGTACGCTTCGTACATTAAGGCCTATTGTATGATACACTTATTTCTCTCTCTCTCTCTCTCTATATATATATATGTATATATATATATATATATATATATATATAGGGAGAAGATCATGCGAGAACCACCTCTTATTGCGAGAACCAATGTGAACACAACCAAAAATGCCTAAAAATAGCTAAAAATCACACAAAAAAGATTTTTTTGATTTTTTAAATATTTTTTAGGTTAAAAGCGCTACTTTTCGAAGCCAAAAAATTTTTTTTTTCTTCAAAAAGTAGCAATTTTAACCTAAAAAATATTAAAAAAATCAAAAAAAAAATTTAGATATTTTTAGGTTTTTTGGTTCGAAAAGTAGCGATTTTAACCTAAAAAATATTAAAAAAATCAAAAAAATTTTTTTAGATTTTTTTAGGTTTTTTGGGGGTTTAGTTTTTAGCATTTTAGCTTGGGGGGGGGGGGGGGGTTAGGTTTTTGGGGGGTGGGGGGGGGGGGGGGGTTAGGTTTTTTGGGGGTTTTAGTTTTTAGCATTTAACTTGGGGGGGGGGGGGGGGTTAGGTTTTTGGGGGGTGGGGGAGGGGGGTTAGGTTTTTTTTTAGGTTTTTTAGGGGTTTTAGTTTTTAGCATTTAGCTTGGGGGGGGGGGGGGGGATAGGTTTTTTTTTTTTTGGGGGGGGGGGGGTTGGTGGTAGGTTTTTTTAGGTTTTGTTTTAGCTATTTTAGGTTGTGTTTTCATTGGTTCTCATGGTTCTTACAATAAATGGAGTTCTCGCATGAGCCCCTCCCTATATATATATATATATGGTAGGGTTCATTGAAGAACCACTCTTATTGCGAGAACCACAAGAACCAGTGTGAACACAACAAATAAACCTACCCACCACCACTCAAAACCTAAACACCCACCCCCACCCCACCCCACCCCAAATACCTAAACACAACAAAAGTTTTGTTTTTACATTTTTATTAAAAATCGTTAAATTTCGTCACTAAAAAAAATTGAACAACAGTATCAATGCACATGTGCAACGGTACTTTTTGTTCAATTTTTTATATAAGAAAACGCTAAATTTCGTCACTAAAAAGACATGTGCAGCGGTACCGTTGTTCAGTTAGTTTTTTTTTATTTTTTAGTTTTTTAGTGACGAAATATAGCTTTTTCTTATAAAAAAAATATTTATGTGTGTTTTAATTTTTTTTAGATATTTTTGGTTGTGTTTACATTGGTTCTCGCAATAAAGGGTGGTTCCTAACGGATCCTTATAATATAATATAATATAATTTTTTTTTGGAGGGTGGGTGATTGGGGGGGGGGGGGGGGGGTTTAGGTTTTTGGTGGTGGTGGATGTTTAAGGGTTTTTTTTTTTTTTTTTTTTTGTAGTGGGGTTTTTTTGTGTAGTGGGTTTTTTTAGGTTATTAGACACTTGTCACTCTATAAATCCTTCTTACACTTCTTACAATTAGGATCCTTTTGTATTTGATCCTAATCCGTAATTATATATTATATTATATTTATACGTTTAAACACATAGACATGTAATGGTGACTATTGATGGCGCATGATAACCGGGTTAACTACCAATGGTGATACCAAATTCAATGATATGGTAACAACCTCATGACTATAGTCGTATGACGTTTGTTAATATCGTAATTCAATCAAGCCTTTTCGGTTATTTTTTCTTGTGTTTTAGTGTTTCTGATGATTTCTTCAAAACACTAAACTTTATTGTAGAAGACTTTACAAGGATCCACCCACTCGTACGACTTGATTCTTCTACAATAATAATTTATGTTAATAATAACTCATCAAAAATACAAAATAAAAGCATTAAAAAAATTATTTCCACACATACGATAAGAGAAAAAAACTGTAAAATTTCATTTACCTTTGTATTCAGTTTGTCAACAATGATGTTTTTTTTAAGGAATATTATTGGCTTGTCTATAGAAATCTTCCTTTTTTGTAATTTTATTTTATCAACTTAAACCAATATAAATTGAAAATTAAATCAAAGACTCATTTTCACCCGTGAGTGCACAAGCTCACCAGTTGGAGTTGTGACCTGCTTTTCTACAAAAGGTAAATGTCCCAAACCATGCTCCACAACCTGTTGAATGTGGAGTAATTTTCCAATTATATGTATGAACAATTATGCACATACAAAAACTGAAATAACCAAAGAATAACTATCAAGAACCAAGAACTTCGAATCAATCGCTCGGAATGAAGAACAAAAGACATGTTTTGTTGTTTAAGCATCACATATGATGTATAATATGGTATCGTTTAGGGACCAAATTGCAATCCCATTTTTTTAATCAGCTATTCAATAAAAAGTTTACTAAAAAAGAATCTAAGACAAAAGAACAGAACAGCTGAGGATCATTTGTAGCGCATAACACTATTAGAATTAATAGAATAGGTTCTTTTCAGGGCCGTCCCGGAGAATCCCTAAGAATTTTTAGGCCCTGTGCGAGTTGGAAAATTGGGCCCATAAATATAAACTTATGTGTATATAAAATCAGTATTAGGACGATGGTTGTAGTAACAACAAACAATTAAAAAATATTGTAGCAAAATGATCTATGTTACATAGCTAGACGAATCATGAGTTCTCCATTTGTATTCTATCGATGAATAAGTTGCCAGGATCTGACGACATTTTCTACATCTCAAAGTCCACGACCAACAACCAAAATTTTAATATGCACATCACATGTTTTAATACAAATATAGGGTTTGATTGTTATCTAAAAATCGGTATGAAGATGAGCACAATCAATTTCAGGATTGTTAAAACATTTTTATCAGTTATCACAACTATTCATGCTCATAGAGTGAGTACATAGCTCAAATTAGCCTTTATTGAAAACAACTAGTCTAAGTTTTATGTTACAAATAAACTATTACACCTAACATTAGTCTTAATAACATCTAGACAAGGAAAAATAACTAACACTTAAATTCTTATAACAAAAAGAACTATAATATGTGTAAACATATTCAAATTAGTTTACAACACTAACCTTTTTATACAAATAAAATAAATGAAACTAAAAAATTGAGTTTTACTAAGTTTATATTGTAAATGGTTAAGTCAGAAATTATAAATAAAAGTAGCTTACAAATTTAAACAATAACAAATAAACAAAAACTTACAAATTTAAACAAGAAAAAAACATATGATGTTTTCGGGTGAAGTTTTATTTTTGTAAATGATTAGGGGGGTGGGGATGGTCATCACTCATCACTTACTCATCACTCACAACACCCAATCATGTTCCACCATATCATCAACCATTTTTCCATCACTCACAACTTTTTTTAGTGGCAATGATCATCACTCACAACACCCAACAATAAACCCTCACACCCCCTCACATCCATTTATCACGGAATGGGCCATAACGCGTGAAGTTTATCACGCAAACATTTTATCACTCGTTAAACTTGTATGTGGCGGTGGTATGTTGCCAAATTCCACGAGTTATAAGAAACCATCACGGAAACATTTGTCCACACCCCCACTCCCCTTACATGAGAACAATAATAAAAAAAAAGAACATACAAAAATTAAAGACAAAGGTAAATTTATGGGAGCATATGTGCCTTTCCAGTTTCCACCAATTAAAACATAAGCTGAATTATCCACTTGAGGCACAAACAAAACTTGAAAGAACTCAAGAAAAGCAAATAAAAAAAAAAAAAAAAACAAGACGACTAGGAATCGAACCAGGAATGGTTGGTTTGGTAGAAACGAGATGCTTCCATCAGGACAAAGAGACAATTTGTGTAAGATTTCTTCTACAAAAACATATATGTAAATTAAAGGTATATATATATTTTTTAAAATTTTGGGCCCCTCGATATGATGGGCCCTGTGCTATGACACATCCCGCACAGGCCTAGAGCCGGCCCTGGTTCTTTTGATAAAAACAAACTAATGGAGCATGTGATAAATATATGAATAATAAAATACAAAAAACATTAGAGGACATCAAGTTAATAATAAAAAGGGTTAGAAAGAACCAGCTATTATCAATTGAAAACTTGTTTGCAACGATTGTGGTTAGACAAATTAACAAACCCTAATCTACAGAAACATAAATTGTTGGTTAGATTAGGGGTTTTATGGCTATAAAACATAAAACAACTAATAATAAAAAGGATTAGAAAAAAACTTGTTCTACTCGATTGAAAACTTGGTTGTAGTGATTGTGGTTAGACAAATCAAACAAACCCTAATATGTAGAAACATGAATTGTTCGATTGAAAACTTGGTTGCAGCGATTGTGGTTAGACAAATCAATCAAACCCTAATATGTAGAAACATGAATTGTAGGTCATGTTTATTTCCAAAACAAATCGTCCAACTGAAACTGATGTGTGCTATTTTCTGTTTCATGTAAAACAAATCAAATAATAAATAGGTAATCAACAAAAACTTACGAAGATCGGCTAGGTTATGTTAACAAACAACTGTAAATCCTCAAGCTAAAGGATCGGAGATTGGCGGCTTCTTCATTTTTCGGGTGGCTTTAGGGTTTTTTGAATAGATGAAGCAGAATGGAGAGAGAATGTAAACAATAAAGCTGGTTAATTCAGTATTGTCAGACGGGTCGGTTAATTCGTAAGACCGTAGGGTGTGGTTTGCTTAGTCCCCAAAGGGACTACCCGCCACGTAGGCGCCACATCACCAAGGGTGGAGGACCAACCCTTGGGGACTACCCAAGGGTGTGGAGGATAGGGATGGCAATCGAACCCGAACCCGATGGGTAAACCCGAAACCCGACACATCTGGGACGGGTTTGGGGTCGGTTAATCGGGTTTGGGACGGGTTTAGGACTAGTTTTTATTTTTTTCGCGGGTTTGGGATGGGTTTGGGATTTGGTGATATACCCGTTTACCCGACCCAATTACCCGATAAAGTAAACCCGTTTACCCGATTGTATACTCGGTATAATTTCTTTTATATTTTTAAATATGTAATTATATAATACATCATTTTTTTTTCTATACATATAGATATTTTATCCCGTATACATTATAGTTATTTGATATATTTCTTGAGTGATAATACTAAATGTAACTAAATAGTAGTTACCCGATGGGTTTTGTGCCGGGTATACCCAATGGGTAAAATTTTTAAAATTAATGGGTTACCCGAAACCCGCGGGTATACCCGATACCCAATGGGTATTTACCCGTTAGAAACCCGACGGGTTTTGGGACGGGTTTGGGACAAGCTTATCTAATCGGGTTTGGGGTTGGGATTACCTAAACCCGTCCCAAACCCGACCCATTGCCATCCCTAGTGGAGGATAGTCCTCCCCCTTTTTTATTTTTTATTTAATTAAATAATTAAAACAAAGTAAATAAAAATAAAAAAGTTACATTTAAATAAAAATCTAACGTTACATTAAAATAAAAACTAAAAAAAACAACACACTTAAAAAAAACCTAAAGCGTTGGGTTGTTGCATATGGTATTGGTTTCGTTGGTTGAAGGCGTTGGGAATTTGTTGGTAACCCGAAAAAAAGTTTTCCATGACGGGTGTGTAGCCGGGTTACGAGGACGGTAGTGAACTTGAGTTGGGATTATTTGGTTTGTAGGGATCCATATTTTTTTTAAGGTTGAGGGAGATTGTTTTATAAAAATGGAGAGAATGTTGAGATTGTTTGAAATAAATTATGGTTAAAAGGTTAAATATATAGTGATATTGGGTATTTTTTTAAAAAGGCAAGTTACCGTTTGGGGGCCCCACTTTTTCAAACTCTTCACTCGTCGCCAACGTCTCCCTGCCGACGTTTGGGACGAGCCGAGCCCCAAGGGGACGGTGTGCGACGAAGGGGATGGCCCGAGACCGGGGGGGGGGGGGGAGCCGACCCCCACACCGCTTGATCTAATGGTTCAAAAAAGGCTCATTCTAAATACACCCACCTAATTACTAATTACACCCCCCTATAAAACATCACATCAATTGATAAAAAATTTTATTTTGTTTTTAGTCTATTTTGTCTTTTAGTTAACAACTTTTGTTAAGTTTTTAGTTTTTTTTTGTCTTTTAGTTATCTTTTTTTAATCTTTTATATAGTGATTAGTTATATATTACTTATTATTATTATTATTATTATTATTATTATTATTATTATTATTATTATAACTAGTTATTATTATAACTAGTTATTTATCCAATTACATTTATAGTAGTAACAGAAACTATAAAAAAGTAAGTGCATTCTTACAAAATTATATCATTAAACATTTTACATACCGAACTTTAATCTACAACATAATATGTAGCAGGTTGTGCTATCCAAGAATTATACATATTTTGACGTGATTCAAATATATTCTCCCAGTCAGCCGCATCATATTCTCTCATTAATGTCCATAGGTTGTTTGTGGTGGCAATTGGATACTCTCCTTACAAATCTACCATTATAAAATGGACACCATTCATGTGTGCAATTGAAATTATTTTTTTCTTTGGGAACTGGTGAGGGCCTCTCCAAAGCGAAAAACAAGTCGAACTGTTTCTTTTTCCTTTAGATAAAAATTGAACGATTACGTTAAACTTGTTCGCAATCAAGAATCCTGCCTCTTGCATAATCATCTAATGTTTTTTTGGTGCAACCCCGACCCTGACCAAGCGAATGACGTAAACACATTTTCAAATGAGCCATAGAAAGCTTTAGTATACTTATTTCTAAACTGAAGTAGCTCTTCCAACAGTGATCTTCGAATAAATAACTATTCATCTTCATTGTACCTTAGACCAGAAGTTGTAGCCCGAAATCCACAATTTCCATAACCTAACACGTTATATGCGTGTAACATACGCATGGAAGATTTTTGGAATTTGATCAATATATTCGTGTATCACTTGTGATGTTTGGTCTTGGTTCAACCCCATGAAGTCATAGTGCGGCGCACTTGTAGAGTTGGCGAAAGAACTCTGTCCAACAACATCTTGGTTTATCCCCATGAAATCATAGCCTGATGTGTTTAGAAGGCTGGCAAAAAAACCTTGGTTCACCACAGTATCTTGGGTCATGAACAATTTCCATCACCTAGTTGTTATGGGGGGGTGTAATAATAAAAAATTGCTAAATTATATATAAAATTTGTTTTTCATTTCTCTTTTATAACAATTAATTTCACCTAAAATATGGTTTTCTTTAATAACTTATTAACATTTTACTTTTAAAAAATATGAAAAGACAGCCTTGTTTAACTTTTTTTTAACATTCAGATAAGTTTTATTAAAAACCGAGTTCGTTCAAATTTTTTTTAATAAATATTTTTTATTCAAATAAATATTTTTAAAATAATAATAAGTGATTACTACTAGTAAATAATAATAATAATAATTAAAAAGACAACAAAAAGACAAAAAATCAATAAAATGTTGATTTGTGATGTAATGATGTGATGTTTTTATAAAGGGTTGTATTTAGTAGCACCCAAAAAAATTGGACCGGAACATATGAGCGGGAAATCCATGGATTGTTTGAGAAGTTGACACTAGTCCCACCATAAGTTTTATTTATTATATAAATAAATAGAAGATAGAAGATATATGTGGCTATGTGGGTAGGTTTGAATCTTCGTTGACTTGACTAATGAGTAGGGGTACGTAGTTTCTTCTACAGCTTCCATTGAGTAGGGGTACGTAGTTTCTTCTACAACTTCCATCATCATCATCATTATCGGAGGTGAGTTATTATTTCTAGAAAATACTATTCTGTTGCAGATCTAAGGATTTCAGATGTATAATATTAGTAGTTAACATTCGTTTTTTTAGATATTGTTAATGCTTTTCTTATTTTGAATAGAGGAGTATAGTATTGTTGCCTTTGTGTCTATGAGATATTGTGTGTTGGTCCAGGCCCCAAAATCACACACTCAAACTCACGAATGTAATTTGCAAGCTGTTGAAAGTTTTCTTACTTATTTTAATAAAACTAGGTTAGAAACCCGTGTATTACACGGGGTTGTACATTAAAAACACTATAATTCGATTTTTTTTACCAAACATCTCATCACTGAAATTACATATTGTTACCAAACATCTCATCACCAAAATTACATATTGTTACATGTAAGGGTATCCGGGGCACTCCCCTCTTAGGGGAGTCCCCTCTCTTACGCACACCCAATCAGGTTATGCCACGTCAACTCCCCTCACACCCCAATTTGATGGTGGCACTCCCCTATTAGGTGACTTGTTTTTTTTATTCAAAAAAAAAAAAAAGGAAATCATTGATTGGTTTGAAAAGATGGTGGCCCCACACTCTCCCCCTCTTAAACTCCCCTCACCTCCCCGATTTGGGTCACCGCAGGGATGGCGGCGGTGTTCCCGATCGGGGAATGGGGTCACCGCACCCTCTCCCCGAGAGTGCCCCGGATACCCTTATAATGGTAAAATAAAATGTATAATAATATATCATAAAATTTAAATGTCTATTTATATAAAATGCAATAAATAGCTGGCTAAACTCATCAAGAAGCAATCTTCTATAACCCAAAAAAAACTTTTTTACTTATAAAGTATGTTTCTAAAAGTATATCTTTGAAAAACAATTAAATAAAATTAAAAAAAAAGTATGAAAATATACCTCCACCTATTTTTCAAGCACCTTATTTGCATTTTTTTAATTATTTTATTAGTCTCAAGTATACCTATAATATTACTGAGTTAAACTATACAACTTTTGGTGTACATTTGACGAGGTTTTGTTTTTTTAAAAGGGTGTAGTTGACAAAATTATTTACCAAAATGACTTGTTTCAAAAGTATTTATCAAAATTGGTTCTTTTATAAAAACAATAAAGAAATACTAAAAGATCCCCTAACCATCCTATCTTCTTCCTTGTTAAATATGGGGACTCCATGGTTATTGCCACCAAATCACTACGCCCTTTTGAAAAAAAAAACCTATATATATGTTGTTTTTTAACAACGAATATCTTGTTTTTCGTAAGACTTGAACCCAATATCTCACACTTAAGACCAAAGGGTATGGTGATGATAGTCCCCAATGGGACTATCCGCCACGTAGGCGCCAAGTAAGCAAAGGTGGAAGATCATCCCCTTGGGGACTACCCAATGGTGTGGTGGATGGTCCTCCCCTATTTTTTATTATTATTTTTTTGATTTAATTAATTAATTAAAAGAAAGTAAATAAAAATAAAAAACTTACATTTAAATAAAAACCTAAAGTTACATTTAAATAAAAACTAAAAAAAACACACTTAAAAAAACCTAAAGTTACATTTAAAAAAAAACTACACTCCCCCACTCCATTTTTTCCTTCATCATTTGTAAAATGTGTCACACCCTTGCTTTGCGGAAGCGTGAGTTTATTTGGTGTGACTTCTTAATAACATAGCTTAATCACAACAAAGCTATATGAAAATAAAACCATGAAGATCATCCGTTGATTTAAGTTTGAAAAGTAAATTACGACAACATTGTTTAAAGTTGACACATGCAACGAGTTACAACCCATCAAAATAAAAATATTGTTCATACGACATAACCACAAACATAAAATGAACACCGTTTAAGACTTGCGACTCGTCCAGGTAAAAGTCACAATCCCTAAACGTGGATGACCTCATAACTCTTACGCAGCGTGAAAACGTAGCATACTTCGCCAGATCCCTAATTTCCTGAAATACATGTAAGTTGAAAAGTCAACATAAAGTTGAGCGAGTTCATGTGTAAGTGAGTATGTAAAACCTTTGTAAGTATAAAATTCCTGGTATGTAGCAAATAAGGAAATAAAGAGATCACCAATGGTTTGCAAGGCCATTGATATGTGTGAAGTGCAGTAGGAAGACTCAAACCTAGCAGATTTTTGCGTCGGGTACCAAGTCACCCCGAGGTCCGTACTGTTGGGCCTGGGGCTGGGCTCGCTACACCCAGAAAGATCTACCGCTAAAGACCCTCGGTCCTACAATGAGGATTAATGGCCTCCAGTTCCCGCCTACCCACTCACATGATCTAAGTAGTAACCCTCCTTACGCTAACCATACCATGTAAAAAGTATTCGTAATCATAGTAACATGTATTTCACCCCCGCAGTTTAAAAACAAAAAACAATTAAGAGAAAAGGGGGACATGAACTCACAGAAGTGCGTCTCGAAATAGTCCGTCCCAAAATAACCTGCTGCGTGACGACCTACACGTGCTAACTTCTATTAGACGGACGGCCGTGCCTTGGCTTAAGGTTTAACGTTTTTGGGAAATAGTTAGACAACTATTTCGTATTTACACTTCTTAATTATTTAACAAGTATATTCCTTCCCAAGGATGAGGGTTTTTAATACATGTGCGTTTTATAGTTCCGAAAATATAGTTTTAAGTTTCACTTAAAATATATTTTAATTACTTGCCTAAAATATTCTAACTCCAAAATATACATATTTTTCTCAAAAATATTATATTTTATTCCATACGATTTCCAAAATAATACTTTGTCAAAATACACATTTAAGAGTATTTTTCCGAAAAATACGTAAGTTACATTTTAAGGTTCGGATGGTAATAATAATACCGGTGTAACTTAAATATTTATTTGTGAAGGCGTTGGTATTATTTTGGAGTCGTGCTTTCATAATGTATTCCAGTTATATTATTTTTACTTTAAAAATAATATATAGTTCACAAAAATAATCATAAAATCACGCAAGCGTTTTACTATGAAATATATATTCTAAATATATATGTAACGAGTTTTATTTATGAAAACTCACCTCCGAATACTTGGTTATATTGTAATAAAAATCATGACGAATTTTTATTTGGAAAAATAAGTTAGAAATATATTCATAACACTTGTTGTAAAAATATTTTCCAAGTGTTATATTTCTGGAAAAATTTCGCCAGAGTTTCCCCTGTAACTGGAGGTGGCCACGCTTACAAGCGTATCATTTTCTTTTAACAACCCAATCAATCAATTTTCAGTCATCAATATTCAATATCAAAACATCAAACTAGTCAAAAATATGCATAAATTGTAAACACATGAACTTGTAAGTTGTGTAAAAGTATGTAGTAACTTTCCAATATTTTTAGTAGATCTTTCTATTTCTAAAAATAAAATTGGTTTCTTGGAAATCTTATCTTTAAAGAAAATGTAACTTTACATCTTCTTAGTCATAAATTACTACGAAAATATTTCTTTGTTAAAACCTTTTGTTACACAAGTGTCTACACACTTGTTTGTTCACAAAAACACCTTTAGTTTATGAAAGATCCGGCTTTAAATTAAGACTTGTATATTTTACTTGGTTCTTCGAAAATACCACTTGTAGATCTTTAGATCTACTAGTTTAGAACTCCATTTTACAAGAAAAAACTATTTTTACACAAGTTCAAGGTTATGTATGGAAGGGTTCGTCATCTTGTATCTTCTACACTTAACATATTGCTAGTTCATGTTCCATGAACATGATCTAGCGTGGTTAGGTGACGATCCGTTCCACTACTAGCAACCAACAACATAAAATAATCATAACTAAACAAGATTCATGAGTTTTACACCATTATTTACTCTTTAACCAACAAGTTTATCATTCTTACAAGACTTTTAGTTTTGTTTTCGCATGTTCTTGAGTTTTAACCGTTAAACTTCTTATTAACCACTTTAATCATGAACAAGGAAGTGTTTAGAATCACTTACAACTAGCTCAAGGCTAGGGAAGAATCAAAGCGAAAATAGGTGGATAAAAGCGATGTAGAGAGGTCCTTGTGATTCCGTAAGCACCGGGTCTCCTCGTATGATCTCTTGCACCTTAGATTGTATGTGGTTTAGCAAGATTGAAATTGGAAGGTGATGGTGGGTGGGTTATGGTTCTCGGCGAACCAAAGGAGAGGGGAAATAGAGAGATGCAATTTTTGTAAAGTGTTGATGTGAATGAAAGGATTAACCTCCATGCATTCTTATAAATCATCATCTACTAATACCCATTGTATATAATGTCTTTGAGATATTAGACATAGATTAATAAAATAATCAAAAGTGTAAGGGTGTCCCACATGAGGGAAACCGATCGGATTAAAAGGGGGGGGGGGGATATTTAGTTGGAATTTAACTAGATAGTTTAGTGATTGTTATATTTAGTTAGGTGATTAAATTAGTTACTAGTGTGTTATGTGTTATAACGGGTGTTAGGGTATTCGGGGACCCTAACTGGCTCAGAAAAGGAAAAACAGTGTCATTGACAATATTTTTATGTTCCGGGTAAAGTTCGGTTGTTCGGTTGAATATTAATCCGTTAAAGTGCTAAATAAGCATTTAAAGTGTCTTTAATATTGTTTTTAGTGACACAAAGAATTCCTGACACTTTGGAAAGTGTCTAGTATTATTTTTCGATGTTTTTTGCACTTTACTAGTTAGCTTAAATGCTGAATTTTGTATTAAAGTGCAGGATTTTGTAGTTAAAGCATGTTTTAGGCACATCCGGTCACTATAACTATCACCTAGTGACGCAGTTTAACAATCCTCACCTCCCTACACTCCCTACTAGTGTAGTAATCTATTCCCGACTCATACTGGCCTTAGAGACAGTGCCTGTCTGATGCTGGCTATGTCAGCATGTTTACTGGGTTATCTGTTCATTGTGCTATTGTGCTTTTGTGCATCAAGTTTGTCACTATGGTTCTGTGTAAATAATGGAGTGACAGTAATAAGGTATGATGCATGTATGTGTATGTATCAGAATTCAAGTAGCAGTTTAATCACAACTGTAAGCAAGCACAGTAATTAAGCATTAATTAAATATTAATTCGTACGGATACCTGGTTTGGTGAGGGTTGTCACATTCTCCCCCCGTTAAATAAATTTCGTCCCGAAATTTCAGGCTCTGCTTCTAGTTGCAGGGGTCTTAGGAAATAAATGGGGGCATTTCTCTTTCATACGATCCTCACGTTCCCACGTGAATTCAGGCCCATGTCTTGCATTCCATCGAACTTTGACGAATTTGACACTGCTCCTGCGAGTTTTGTTAACTTTCCAATCCGTAACCTCGACGGGTTCTTCGGTAAAGTGGAGCGTGTCGTCGATATGAACTTCGTCAGCAGGAATGATCACTGTTTCTTGTGTTGGACTCTTTCTCAAATTTGATACATGGAATGTATCGTGAACACCATTGAGTTCAGCAGGTAGGTCCAATTTGTAGGCTACAAGCCCAATCCTTTGCAGTATCTTGAACGGGCCAATGTAACGCGGATTCAACTTCCCACGCTTTCCGAAGCGTGCCACACCCTTCCAGGGTGAAACTTTCAATAAAACCATGTCTCCAACTTGAAATTCCAAAGGTTTCCTCTTTGGATCTGCATAGGCTTTCTGTCGGTTGCGAGCCGCCTCGATGCGCTTTCGAATCTGCGCAATCTTGTCTGTTGTCTCTTGGACTATTTCGGGACCAACAAGCTGCCTATCACCTGCATCAGCCCAGCATAGTGGGGATCGACACTTGCGTCCGTAAAGAGCTTCAAATGGCGCGGCTCCGATACTTGTGTGGTAGCTGTTGTTGTACGAAAATTCGACCAATGGTAAATGATTATCCCAGCTACCACCTAGATCCATTACACATGCTCTCAGCATATCCTCCAATTTCTGGATAGTTCTTTCACTTTGGCCATCAGTTTTCGGATGAAATGCAGTACTTAGATTCAACTGTGAGCCAAAAGCTTCTTGGAAGGATTACCAAATCCTTGATATGAAATGTCCATCTCTATCCGAGATAATCGAGAGGGGCACTCCATGACGTGCAACGATCTCTCGCATGTATATTTCCGCCAGTTTACTAGTGTTATCTTTCTCTTTGATTGGTAAGAAGTGTGCGGACTTTGTTAAACGGTCTACTATTACCCAAATAGTATCATAGCCTCTGGGCGTCTTGGGCAATTTCGTAACAAAATCCATTGAAATCTGTTCCCATTTCCATTTGGGAATTTCAGGTTGCTGTAGAAGTCCTGAAGGCTTCTGGTATTCAGCTTTCACTTTGGCGCACGTTAAACACTTGCTAACATAAACAACAACGTCGCCTTTCATCCTAGGCCACCAATAATAGTCCTTAAGATCTTGGTACATCTTATCCGCACCAGGATGAATAGAGTACCGTGACCTGTGGGCTTCATCAAAAATAACTTTTCTCAAACCGCCAAACAGAGGAACCCAAATCCTTTTCATGAAGCATAGCGTTCCTTCCTCGTTTGGCACTAATTGCTTCTCCATCCCACGGAGATATTCCTCTTCTATGTTCCTTTCTTTCAGAGCCTCTTTCTGAGCGGCATGAATACGCAGGGAAAGATCCGTCTGGATAATCATCTCTAAAGCCCTAACCCTTATGGGCTTGATTCTTTCCTTTCGACTTAGGGCGTCGGCGACCACATTCGCCTTCCCTGGATGATACTTGATCTCGCAGTCGTAGTCGTTCAACAATTCGACCCAACGTCTTTGTCTCATATTCAACTCTTTCTGGTTGAATATGTGCTGTAAACTCTTATGATCCGTGAAAATTGTACACTTTGTACCATACAAATAATGTCGCTAGATTTTTAACGCAAATACTACTGCGCCTAGCTCCAAATCATGCGTGGTATAGTTCTTTTCATGAACTTTCAATTGGCGTGAAGCGTAAGCTATAACTTTCTGGCGTTGCATCAACACGCAACCCAATCCTTGACGCGAGGCGTCACAATATACCACAAAATCATCAGTTCCTTCTGGTAGCGATAAAATCGGTGCATCACAAAGCTTGTTTTTCAACATCTGGAATGCTTCTTCTTGCTTGATTCCCCAATCAAACTTCTTATCCTTCTGCGTGAGGAGTGTCAATGGTTGAGCGATCTTTGAAAAACCCTCAATGAATCTTCGATAATAACCAGCCAACCCTAAGAATTGTCGAATCTCGGTTGGCGTCTTTGGAGGCTCCCAGCTCTTTATCGCCTAGATCTTTGTTGGATCCACATGGATTCCATTTCCATTAACCACGTGTCCAAGGAATTGGACTTCACTCAGCCAGAACTCGCACTTCGAGAACTTGGCGTATAATTTCTCCTTCTTGAGTAGTTCTAGAATAGCTCTTAGGTGCTGTTCGTGCTCGTCCTTTGTCTTCGAGTAAATTAGAATGTCGTCAATAAATACGATCACAAACTTGTCCAAGTACGGCTTGCAGACTCGGTTCATTAGGTCCATGAAAACTGCAGGTGCGTTTGTTAGCCCAAATGGCATAACTAGGAACTCGTAATGTCCATAACGAGTCCTAAAGGCCGTTTTCGGGATACTTTCCTCTTGTATCCTTAGTTGATGATATCCGGATCAAAGATCGATCTTTGAATAAAAGCTTGAGCCTTGCAACTGGTCAAATAGATCATCGATCCTCGGCAAAGGATATCTATTCTTGATGGTCAACTTATTAAGCTCACGGTAGTCTATGCACATACGGAAACTACCGTCCTTCTTTTTAACAAGCAGAACCGGAGCTCCCCAAGGTGAGAAGCTTGGTCTGATGAATCCTTTGTCTAATAGCTCCTGGAGTTGTGTCGACAACTCCTGCATCTCTGATGGCGCAAGTCTATAGGGTGCCTTGGCTACAGGTGCGGCGTCTGGAACCAAATCAATGTGAAACTCCACCTGCCTTTCAGGCGGTAATCCTGGCAAGTCTTCTGGAAAGACTTCCGGATATTCCTTGACGACTGGATTGTCTTCGATCTTTGGCTCAGCAGCTTTCTTATCCACGATGTGTGCCAAGAATGCAACACATCCCTTATGCAAACACTTCCTAGCTTTCAGGCAGCTAATAAACCTCAACGGCGTATCATGCTTCTCTCCGTGCACTACGATCGTTTCTTCATCCGTCAGTGGGATGCGGATGGTCTTCTCATGGCAAACGATCTCGGCTTTGTTACTTGATAGCCAATCCATTCCCACTACCACATCAAAGCTTCCCAACTTGACAGGTAGTAAGTCTAGCGTAAACTCGTGCCCTCCTAGTTCAATCACACATCCTTGGAAAACTTCACTGGTCTCAACTAGTTTTCCATTTGCTAATTCGATAGAGTACGGAACGTCTAACTTACTAGGCGTCAACCCAAGTATATTCTTAAATTCTAATGACACGAAACTATAATCCGCACCAGTATCAAACAGAATAGATGCAAAGCGTTGGTTTACAGGGAACGTACTGGTAACAACGTTCGGATCCTGGCGCGCTTCCCTTGCGCCAATGTTAAAGACTCTTCCCCGTGCTTGGTCCAATCCTGGGCAGTTCCTCTTAAAATGCCCAATGTCGCCACAGTTAAAACAACCCAATTTTTGACCATTACCTCCTCCGTTCCCTGCTTGATTGTTGTTCTGATTTCCATGCGCGTCCCCAGCTTGATTTGCATTGTTTCCTCGATTTCCATCGCCTCCATTATTCCCTTG
Organism: Helianthus tuberosus; assembly: GCA_030545235.1. Taxonomy (NCBI): domain Eukaryota; kingdom Viridiplantae; phylum Streptophyta; class Magnoliopsida; order Asterales; family Asteraceae; genus Helianthus; species Helianthus tuberosus. Next base: position 187,007,778 of record CM060442.1, read on the forward strand.
TGGACGATTTCCATTACCACCACGATTATTGTTCCGATTACCAAAACCTCCTTCTGCACTAGCCCAATAGTTATCCTTCAGGTGGCCAACTTTTCCACAAGCTTCACATACTTTTGGCCCACACCGGCCAGAATGATGACGCTGGCAGGTGTTACACTTGGGATGCGTACCCATATATCCTTTCCCCTTCTTTCCAACACCGGTTGCAGCTTGGACCGGTGTGTTTGGTTCTCCTTTCTTGCCAACATTGCTAGTTCCCTGCTTGAAGTTCGAGAATTTCATCTTATTCTCACCAGACGACTCTACGTGAGTCTCTTTCTTCTTTGGCTCAACATTCGAAAACTTGTTCAGGCGGATGGCTTCCTCAGTAAGAGCCACACTCAGATCGATGGCCTCTGTGATAGTCACCGGCTTGGAAGTAGTGACCATACTCATGATTTGAGGTGCTAAACCCCAAATAAAGCGCTCGATTCGCTTGAACTCTGGTGTAACCATATAAGGTACCACATGAGACAGGTCGTGAAATCTCTGAACGTACTCAGCAATCTTGGGTCCTTCCATTTTCAAGTGCTAGAATTCAGTTTCCAACCTCTGAATCTCCGCACGTGAGCAGTACTTTCTTCGCATGAGCTCCTTTAGCTCATTCCATGTCATTGCGTAAGCTGCGGCTTCGCCAAGAGTTTGCACTTGTAAGTTCCACCAAGACAGGGCTCCGTCCAAAAATAGCCCAGAAATGTAAGTCACTTGTTGGTCTGGAGCGCACTTGCTCATTCGAAGAACAGACTCTGTCTTTTCGGCCCATATTACAAAAGCAACAGCACCTCCGGTGCCGTCGAAATTTACAGGCTTGCAGTCTAGGAACTGCTTGTAAGTGCACCCATGTGGTGGATTGTTATTGCCGTTATTGTTCGAATTACTTCCGCTTGTTCCTCCTTATGAGGCTGCGTACTGCGCAATGGCGGCAGCAATGATTCCTTGAAGTTCTGCCTCGTTGGCAGGCATACGCGTCTGGCGTCTTGGAGGCATCTTCTAAAAGATGGTTCACGTTGGTCAGGTCATAATAAATAAAGTGTACGTATGTAGCAATAATATCAACGCATAACATCTCATGTTATAAATAAATCGACCACATAACATCTCATGTTATAAACTAATCAAGCACATAACATCTCATGTTATAAAATATCAATAATCAATAATCAACTCAACATATAATGAGAATACTACGATTGCGCTGTCATAAATCAAGACCATAATGTAAGGTTTACAAGTTCATAACTGTATCATACATCATCAGTGACTGAGGGCCACATCGCCCTAGTCCAAACTATCTAGTCAGTGACAACAGCAACAAATATACAAATCATCAAAAGTCACAATCATCAAAATGCGGTCTCCAAAAGCTGTGTAGTCTGCACAATCGCGGTCGTCTCACCAAAAGTCTACCTGCGTCGAATCAAAATGGCCTAAGCTGATGGCGGTGGGGGAGGGGGAAAACGAGAAAAGAGTAAACGTCGCATATGAAGCCAGTCCTCCTCCATAGCGCGATAAGCGCGCAATAAGTATGCTATCTGCTGCTCGGGAGTCCAAAAACGAGCGGCAAAATCAGGTGAAAGCGTACGAGGAGGGTGTGATACTGCAGGTGGGGTCTGGCAATGACACGGTGGTCGCTGAGCTCTCTCCAGCTCCTGAACGCGACGGGTCAGCGCCTCCTGCTGTATCATGAAAGATGTGAGAACATCCTCCGTAGAAGACCCCACGTGGTATGGGTGATAGGGATCCGTCGGTGGCATAATGGGGGGCGTGGTCCAGAGGAATGGCTCACTAGATGGAGCGAAGGATGGTACAGTAAATGGTGCAACAGTGGGAACAACAGTGGGATGAGAAACCTGAGGCACAAACTGGCCTCCTCCTGACACAAAAGGCGTATGACCAAACGGATGACGTGACGAACCCTCCCCAGGACGTGGCAGAGGAATGTCTTGGAGATAAGTGATCGGGATATCTGTGCGGTGAGCATCTGTGGTGTGTGGGGGAATCAAGGGAACATCAATGGGGGCTGAAACAGGGTCTGAAACGGGGGCAACAGGGGGCGTAACAAGGAACACGAAGGGTGGGTAATCATCGTCATCAATCCACCCATTGCGAGTGTGAGCGTATCGTGGATCTATATGGGTCGCGAAAGGTGCGCGGTCGAACATCACTGGCATAGGGTCAGGAAATGGTGCAACAACAGGATCCTCTAACAGAAGTGGAGCATCAACAGGAGCGTCAGCAACATGATCATCCACCAACGGTGGAGCAACAACGGGATGATCGTCAACAGAAATGTCATCAACAAAAGGAGCAACCGCAGGTGCATCGGCATGAACAGGGTCATGCTCAAATGCGGGGTCAAGAGCAACGACTGGCTCAGGGGCCATGACCGGCTCTGGATCTACAAACTCCATATCAAAATCAGCTGGATCAGCAAACAAAGGATCGACAGGGGCTACAGGATCCTCTAGTGGCTGGTCTAAGTGAATGAACTCAATGTCCTGGTCAGGATCAAAACCAGGTGGAAAAACAGGATCATCATCAACATCGTGATCAAACTCAAAGTCATGTGCGGGTGCAGCTGATGACGCCATGTCAGGATCGGCGTCGTGTGAGTGGTGCTGCACTCCCTGTGTGTGCGAAGGTGCGGACGCCACAGACTCAAAGGAGTCTGGGACAGGTGAATGAAAAGGAGCCTCCTCCGCAGGAGCATCAGCAAGAAGTAGGATATCACCGGCAGCAATATGGGCCTCGCCCTCAAGTGGGTCCTCCTCAAATAAATCGACATCATCGTCAGAAACATCAACAAGTGGCATATCAACAACCGGATAAACAACAAGGGGTATAGGAGCAGGGATCACCACGAGTGGTAAATCCCCAGCGAGATGGCCATCAGCAGGCTCGGCTACGACATCAGGCAGCGCAAAGGGCTGGAAGTCGTCATCATCTGTGCTGGTAGTATCGGAAGTGTACACCTCGTGCTTCGATGAAACTATGTCGTCTGATACTATGGCCATGGGGTCCAGAGTGTCGGAAACTCCAGTGTTTGATGAAGAAGGCATGATGTCTGTAACACAAACACACATACGTACAAACAATCAATCATATAATCATATAAACATGTTAGTCACCAATAAGCAAACAAGTAATCATCCTAGTCTACCCTAGACTATCCTCTCAGTCTCCCCGACTGAACTTCCTAGTCCCACTAGACTACTTTCTCAGTCTCTCAGACTGATCCTCCTAGTCCCACTAGACTACTCCCTCAGCCTCTCAGACTGAGCCTCCTAGTCCCACTAGACTACTCCCTCAGCCTCTCAGACTGAGCCATAACTAACAAATAAAATGTGCTCACTCTTTTGTTTGGGAAAATGTTTTGTGACCTGGATCTGGACGTAGTGTATGCATTGTAAAAATGTTTTCGTGAGAGCCCTAGTGATCATAGTCTAGACTCGAGAAGGAATCCTAGTTCGCTATGATCAAAGCTCTGATACCAAGCTGGCACACCCTGGCTTTGCGGAAGCGTGGGTTTATTTGGTGTGACTTCTTAATACCATAGCTTAATCACAACAAAGCTATATGAAAATAAAACCATGAAGATCATCTGTTGATTTAAGTTTGAAAAGTAAATTACGACAACATTGTTTAAAGTTGACACAAGCAACGAGTTACAACCCATCAAAATAAAAACATTGTTCATACGACATAACCACAAACATAAAATGAACACCGTTTAAGACTTGCGACTCGTCCAGGTAAAAGTCACAATCCCTAAACGTGGATGACCTCATAACTCTTACGCAGCGTGAAAACGTAGCATACTTCGCCAGATCCCTAATTTCCTGAAATACATGTAAGTTGAAAAGTCAACATAAAGTTGAGCGAGTTCATGTGTAAGTGAGTATGTAAAACCTTTGTAAGTATAAAATTCCTGGTATGTAGCAAATAAGGAAATAAAGAGATCACCAATGGTTTGCAAGGCCATTGATATGTGTGAAGTGCAGTAGGAAGACTCAAACCTAGCAGATTTTTGCGCCGGGTACCAAGTCACCCCGAGGTCCGTACTGTTGGGCCTGGGGCTGGGCTCGCTACACCCAGATAGATCTACCGCTAAAGACCCTCGGTCCTACAATGAGGATTAATGGCCTCCAGTTCCCGCCTACCCACTCACATGATCTAAGTAGTAACCCTCCTTACGCTAACCATACCATGTAAAAAGTATTCGTAATCATAGTAACATGTATTTCACCCCCGCAGTTTAAAAACTGAAAACAGTTAAGAGAAAAGGGGGACATGAACTCACAGAAGTGCGTCTCGAAATAGTCCATCCCAAAATAACCTGATGCGTGACGACCTACACGTACTAACTTCTATTAGACGGACGGTCGTGCCTTGGCTTAAGGTTTAACGTTTTTGGGAAATAGTTAGACAACTATTTCGTATTTACACTTCTTAATTATTTAACAAGTATATTCCTTCCCAAGGATGGAGGTTTTTAATACATGTGCGTTTTATAGTTCCGAAAATATAGTTTTAAGTTTCACTTAAAATATATTTTAATTACTTGCCTAAAATATTCTAACTCCAAAATATACATATTTTTTCCAAAAATATTATATTTTATTCCATACGATTTCCAAAATAATACTTTGTCAAAATACACATTTAAGAGTATTTTTCTGAAAAATACGTAAGTTACATTTTAAGGTTCGGATGGTAATAATAATACCGGTGTAACTTAAATATTTATTTGTGAAGGCGTTGGTATTATTTTGGAGTCGTGCTTTCATAATGTATTCCAGTTATATTATTTTTACTTTAAAAATAATATATAGTTCACAAAATAATCATAAAATCACGCAAGCGTTTTACTATGAAATATATATTCTAAATATATATGTAACGAGTTTTATTTATGAAAACCCACCACCGAATACTTGGTTATATTGTAATAAAAATCATGGCGAATTTTTATTTGGAAAAATAAGTTAAAAATATATTCATAACACTTGTTGTAAAAATATTTTCCAAGTGTTATATTTCTGGAAAAATTTCGCCAGAGTTTCCCCTGTAACTGGAGGTGGCCACGCTTACAAGCGTATCATTTTCTTTTAACAACCCAATCAATCAATTTTCAGTCATCAATATTCAATATCAAAACATCAAACTAGTAAAAAATGTGCATAAATTGTAAACACATGAACTTGTAAGTTGTGTAAAAGTATGTAGTAACTTTCCAATATTTTTAGTAGATCTTTATATTTCTAAAAATAAAATTGGTTTCTTGGAAATCTTATCTTTAAAGAAAATGTAACTTTACATCTTCTTAGTCATAAATTACTACGAAAATATTTCTTTGTTAAAACCTTTTGTTACACAAGTGTCTACACACTTGTTTGTTCACAAAAACACCTTTAGTTTATGAAAGATCCGGCTTTAAATTAAGACTTGTATATTTTACTTGGTTCTTCGAAAATACCACTTGTAGATCTTTAGATCTACTAGTTTAGAACTCCGTTTTACAAGAAAAACTATTTTTACACAAGTTCAAGGTTATGTATGGAAGGGTTCGTCATCTTGCATCTTCTACACTTAACATATTGCTAGTTCATGTTCCATGAACATGATCTAGCGTGGTTAGGTGACGATCTGTTCCACTACTAGCAACCAACAACATAAAATAATCATAACTAAACAAGATTCATGAGTTTTACACCATTATTTACTCTTTAACCAACAAGTTTATCATTCTTACAAGACTTTTAGTTTTGTTTTCGCATGTTCTTGAGTTTTAACCGTTAAACTTCATATTAACCACTTTAATCATGAACAAGGAAGTGTTTAGAATCACTTACAACTAGCTCAAGGCTAGGGAAGAATCAAAGCGAAAATAGGTGGATAAAAGCGATGTAGAGAGGTCCTTGTGATTCCGTAAGCATCGGGTCTCCTCGTATGATCTCTTGCACCTTAGATTGTATGTGGTTTAGCAAGATTGAAATTGGAAGGTGATGGTGGGTGGGTTATGGTTCTCGGCCGAACCAAAGGAGAGGGGAAAGAGAGAGATGCAATTTTTGTAAAGTGTTGATGTGAATGAAAGGATTAACCTCCATGCATTCTTATAAATCATCATCTACTAATACCCATTGTATATAATGTCTTTGAGATATTAGACATAGATTAATAAAATAATCAAAAGTGTAAGGGTGTCCCACATGAGGGAAACCGATCAGATTAATGGGGGGGGGGGGGGGTATTTAGTTGGAATTTAACTAGATAGTTTAGTGATTGTTATGTTTAGTTAGGTGATTAAATTAGTTACTAGTGTGTTATGTGTTATAACGGGTGTTAGGATATTCGGGGACCCCAACTGGCTCAGAAAAGGAAAAACAGTGTCATTGACAATATTTTTATGTTCCGGGTAAAGTTCGGTTGTTCGGTTGGATATTAATCCGTTAAAGTGCTAAATAAGCATTTAAAGTGTCTTTAATATTGTTTTTAGTGACACAAAGAATTCCTGACACTTTGGAAAGTGTCTAGTATTATTTTTCCATGTTTTTGCACTTTACTAGTTAGCTTAAATGCTGAATTTTGTATTAAAGTGCAGGATTTTGTAGTTAAAGCATGTTTTAGGCACATCCGGTCACTATAACTATCACCTAGTGAAGCAGTTTAACAATCCTCACCTCCCTACACTCCCTACTAGTGTAGTAATCTATTCCCGGCTCATACTGGCCTTAGAGACAGTGCCTGTCTGATGCTGGCTATGTCAGCATGTTTACTGGGTTATCCGTTCATTGTGCTACTGTGCTTTTGTGCATCAAGTTTGTCACTATGGTTCTGTGTAAATAATGGAGTGACAGTAATAAGGTATGATGCATTTATGTGTATGTATCAGAATTCAAGTAGCAGTTTAATCACAACTGTAAGCAAGAACAGTAATTAAGCATTAATTAAATATTAATTAATTCGTACGGATACCTGGTTTGGTGAGGGTTGTCACAAAATGGGACGGTCTTCCGGTGGATATTCGCTAAGGTCGTTGGTCATTATTTTCCATTCCTCCAACTGCTGCGCTTCTTCTTGCCTCCTTTGCTTCTCCTTGGCTTGTCGTTTTTTTACCTTTACCTTCTCGATTTGCGTCTCGGTAAAGGTTTGGTTGAATGCTTTCAACTCGGCCATAATACCTTCCAACTTCGAACCACCACCACTTCTTGATGCGGCTTGTTTCCTTTTTTCAGCCGCTATCTTTTTACTTTTGTCCCTTCCTGGGGGAGGTTCTTCCTCTCCAATCGGCTCCTCCTCATACTCGGGCTCGTCGTTGATATTTATTTGGCAACGACCGGTTGAGCCTCCAACGCTATAACTTCCTGACTCGGAAGTTTTAGACCGTTTGGTTGCTCGTTTCGTGCTTGCAACCTCATTTGGAGTTCCCTTCCATTTTGGATGATCCTTTATAATGTGCCAAGCACGGACATGTGGGAAAGAAGTTTTTTTTGTCATTTTCGTATAAACGCAAAGCTTCATTGAAAATATTTTTGTTGTTCCACCCACTAAAAACCCACAAAAGTGTTGGATCAACGTATTCATCTTGCGCCACTTGGAGCTAATAGAATCAATGGTTCTGTACTCGCCTTGTTCCATAATCGGGTGGAATATATCAAGGGCTTCTTGCCAAAACCCATCGCTTTGTTGATTGTTACCTACAAGTTAGTAACAATAATAATAATATTTTGTTAGAAAAGTATAGTGTACAAATAAATGTTAGTAACAATAATAATATTTTCTAACAAAAATATAATGTACAAATAATATTTGTAGGATCGTTGTCCGACCTGAATGAGTCGTTCAGAAGAGATTATATCCGAATCTAAGGCGAAATTCAGAGAAACGGACTTGTATACAGCTTGATTCAATTTAAATGTCTCTATTATTGATTTAACAATGATTTACAACCTGGAGACAATTTGGCAGCACTTCGTTACCAAATCAGAAAAGTTACAAATGAATTGGAGATCAAGGTATTTATAGGTGATGTAATTTCGTGTGAAATAGCACTTTGCTATTTCGTGCGAAATTACTTCAATCACACATAAAACCTATTTTCTCGTACAATGAGCCCTGATCTAACAATCCTATTACATGACTTGATACAAGACGAAGTCAACAGACATAGTGCACTAACAGACTCCCCCTTGGATGTTGACGAAGTCTTCAGTGTCTAATCTTTAGCATGACACATATTCAATCTTGATCAGTCTTCAATCTTGACCAGTCTTCAAACTCTTTTCCAAATTGTCTAACATTGTAAACATCCATCAATCTTTCTTCATAAATCAGCTTCTATCTTTGAATATTATACCAGGATCTGACTCTGGCTCTTACAAACACTTTTTCTTAGGCTCCCCCTTTCGCTAAGCTTCCGTGCTTTTGGGATCGACACCTGGCTTTCCTAATTACAAACTCCCCCTTGCTTCGAGCTTGTCTTCAGACTCCCCCTTAGTCTCAGCTGACGGGATCGTAGTCTGGAATCTCATCTGCAACACTCATACATTTATAAGTAACAATATTTTGAATATCAAGAATCAAATATCCTGACTTTTTAGCAGATTTTAACAATCTAAGAATCCAACTCCCTTACAGTTAATCATCCAAGTCCAACTTAATGACCTTGGAGATATCACAAACTGTTTTTGAATTTTTTATTTTAAAAACTTCAAGTTTCAAATTAATGAACTTGTTTTATTTTCAGAAACACAATCAGCATACTTAGATCTTGAAACTTAGCATCCCAGACATCGGTTGTCGAAAATAAAGCAGAATCAAAATCTTTTTGTATTTTTCTGAAATATAAAGCAGTATAGAAATATTTACAAACATATTTACAGACAATATTTTTGTTTGAGTATGCGACAGAGGATCATATTAGTTTATGACAAGTCACAAGTACCGTTGAGCTTAGTTACACATTAAGAATTAAACAATTCACTTAGATTGTCGATATACTGATCCACTTAATTTTTCACACAAATTTCAACTGATTCATGATACGAATTAGGTGTATTAAGAACTTAAACTCATTCATGTGTCCCACCTCTTGAATATACTCCCGTATCCAGATCCCAATATTCAGTCTTACAGGTGAGTATACCTAGATGATATCTGTAAAGGATTAAATGCGAGACCGTGAGAGCTCAGGCTATTGCTTCCGCAAAATCAGAGAGATGACGGTTCGAATTTAGGTGTGTTCCCTTTAGAGAATCTTTTCTTCAACAGCACATGATTAGCATTTTGCAATGCTTCATCATTTTTTAGCTGAGGATGTGCTTATATTTCAAGCAAGCAGAAAGTATTATACGGGGACTAGGCCATTGCTTCCGCATTATCAGAAGTCCCGGAATAATACCCCAGATATCACTAAGTATAAAGACCTAGTATCTCAGAAAGAGGGACCTTTCAAACAAGATTTCAGGGGTTACCTATATATCCAAGTAGTGTTTCCCACGAAACAAGCAAGTTTGAATTTATGTTTATATCCCGAAAAAGTTTACTAAATGTATAAAAACCTATCGGCATATCATCAGTGAGACTATTTAACGCTATATAATCATTACATTTCTTTAGCATACTGTAACTGTCTACTGATGTACTATCATTTCCTCTTTTAACACAAAAACTCAATTTTGAATTTTATCATGTTTTTGGCTTTTTCAAATTTTCAAATGTTTTTGTATTTTCTGACAATATTACTCCCCCTAAAATGCAAAACCATTTAAAGAAAATTTGATAACCGATGCTGATAGCTTTGTCTCGCCATCCATTTTCTGCTTCTCATGCACTGATTTGCAGAAAATATAACATACCCCCATGATTTACAACCCATTGATATTTTACAGTTTGAAAACCGTTTTTCAATCTTGTGAAAGTAATCATGTTTGTTCAGCCGTGAGGGTTTCAGCGTATTCAATCAACATATTTTTGAATTTTTGGATTTTTTTTACAAATTAAAAAAAACAAACATATTTTTTATTTTTCAAAATTTTGACAAAACAGAATAAAAACATATTTTTTGTTTTTAAATTTTTCAATTTTTAGGGTTTTTGAAATATTGTATATTATTGTACAGAAATCAAACAAACTCCCTGTTTCAACCAACACAGGGTTCAGCAGCCTCCTCTTCCCGTTGTGCCAGGCTGCTCCGAATTCCATTTTCACAATCTTCAGTTTTCTTGAGCACCTGCACACTCAACTAATTCAATCACTTGAACAAGTTAGCCCAGGTCTGTTTGACCTTAGGCATTTCAACACAATATGCATCATTTAACTTCGGAAAATCTTTGTCATTTTGTACAAAGACTTTTTCAACTTTGACTTCAACTTTTTCATCATTTACCGAAGTTACTTGTTTCTTAACACTCCATGTTTGATCTTTTGGAGTACCTCTTTTGTAAAAATGTGACTCTTTTTGAACATTTTGATGTTGAACAACAACTTTTGGTTTCCAAAATTCATTTGGTTTCGTTGTGTCAACAGTTGTTTTCCAACTTTGTGTTGTTCTTAATCTGGGTGTGTGAGAATTCCAGGTCTGTCTAGAATCAAACCTATTCGGGTTAGATTTCCAAGATTGGTTCGAAACAAACTTGTTTGTGTTGTACCTCCAAGTTTGTTTTGAATCAAATATGGTTGACCTTTGTTTCACATCCTCAGATTTATGTTTCTCAACATTTTCAGACTTCTTTTTCGACTCAACATCAACAGGTTTCTGATTCTGACACTTGCGAGCAAGATGTCCTATTTGATCACATTTGAAACATGTCCTCTTTGAGACATCTTTGACCTGTTGTTGTTGCTTTTTCTTTTGAGCACAGAACTCTTCATTAGACTGTCGTATAACTTGGAGTTCTTTCTCTTCTTCTAAACTTATTCCTTGAACAAAATTCATTTTTGCCTGATAATTCGGCATTTCATTTCTTTTCCAACTTTGTTTCTTCTTATAACCCAACCCAGCTTTCATGTTTTTCTTCTTGTAACCAGGTTTGTTATAAAAAGTTTTGTGACTCTTTCCAGCAAACTTTGAAATTTCAGATTTTTCAATCTCAACTATTTTGAAAACTTTATCAATCTTTTCTGAAATCACATTCTGAATTGGGAATACAACATCTAAGAATAATTTTTCCGATCCAATCATGGTATAAGCCAATCCTTTTGAATCATCATTCAAATTTTTCTCGGATTTTGAGTTTTTCAGATATCCATCATGAAAATTACCTTCATTTTCATCCTGTGATTCAGATTTACCTGTTTCAACCGACTCTTCTTTCAACACACTTTCAACGACCTTACCTACCACCTCTGAATCACTAGAATCATCAGATTTGGAATAGGTTACGTCAATGTTGTCTGGCAATTGATCTACCATGTTGAAAGCTTTTTCGACCTTTTCATCATCATAAAATGCAAACTTTTTCGGTGGTGGAACTTGATGAAACTCTGAGCCAATGCCTTTTTGTTTTGCTCAGACTCACCATCTTCCGGTTTTATATTGAAAATACGTTCAAGCACATATGATGACACGTGATAACTTTTTAACTTGTTATTATCCTATTCTAAATCTGCAATCTGACGCTTTAGTTTAGCAACATCCTCAATATAAGAATTTACAACATGTTGCTTAGTTTCATACTGTCGCTTTAGTTCAGTTGTTGTTTCAGAACAGTAATTCAATCTTGATTGAACAAATCTCATTTCACTCTTTACCTTTTCATATGACTCTTTTGTAATGTGATATGCCAATTTTATTGAATCATATTCTTTCTTCATTTCTTGACAAACATTTTCTTTTTGAGAACATTCTTCTGTCATTTTCAAAACATTTTCTTTCAAAACTTCATTTTCTTTTTCTAATTTTTTATATTTTACCAAAAGTTTTTCATCATTATCTTTTAAAACTTTTTCATTTTCTAACATTTCTTTGTATTTATTTTTAAAAACATTTTCAATTTTTATGAACTCAAGATCTCTTGTTCTGAACTTTTCGTCTTTTTCAGTACAAGCACTGCATGGGTTCATGAATTTCCTGCACTGTTCAACATTTTCATTTAAGACTTCAGAATCAGAATTTACCTCAGTGATTGACACCTCAGTGTTTACTGCAACTTCTGTCTGATCAGCATCTTTCTGCTTCAGTTCAGTTTCACTCTTCTTTTCATCACCATTACCAGCATCATCACCAACCTTTGAAATCTCATCCTTTACTTCAATCGAACTTTCAACTTTCTTCTCAACTTCTTTAACTTGCTGTTCTTCGGTAACAGCTTCTTTTTCAACAACTTCTTCTTTTGCCTTCTCATTCTCTACTTTCTCATCTTCAACGACCTTCTTCAACTCATCAACCATCTTCTCAATATTATTCTTCATTCTCTCTTCATCCATTTTTCTCAAACTCAATGTCATGACATATCTTATGTCTTTTTCATGCCTTTTCGCATATTTGCTATCTTTTGTTACATTTGTATAATATTCGACAGATCGAGGAATTATGAGAAGAACATCATCAAAGATTATGTCCTTTTTGGGAACAACAGGTTCACCTTGTCTGTTGACATAGCACTCTCGCTTCTTATCCCATCTCTTATTGATCACTGCACTTTCATACTCTTCTTGCATTTCATTAATTCTGTTGCTAGCAATGTTTCTCTCTCTATATGTCTTCTCACTTAGAATCTCTTCTCTGGTTTTCTCTTTGATTTCAGCAACAAAAAAATAATGGTTGCTCTTTGATGTACTTCTTCCATGAGCTGTAACTCGATTATCAACACGATCTTCTTCTGGTAGAATTTGACTCCAATCATATCCTTCGTCATCATGAATAACTGCACAAGCTCTTGATTTTTCTCTGGGATTATTTTCAATCATCTTCGGCTCTTCTTTGCTACGGTGATAGATCGCCTTTCGGTAATAATCATCGTTGAAAGGATGTTCATTTCCACCAACTGCAGAATTGTTGCATTCTCTCTTGAAATGAACTTTTTGTTTGCACTTGAAACAAGTCACTTTGGATTTATCAAATCCAAGCTTTGTTGTTGGACCACCGATAGATTGCTTTCCAGTAATCTACATATATCTCTGAGCTCTGCGGATGCAACTAGCCAAACACCAGCGGATATCAATAAGTTCCATCTCTTCCGGATCAATCTGGTCATAATCTTCTTTGGTCAATTCAGAATTTCCAATTTTTCCAGCTACTAGACCTTCATACGATTCCAGAACAGATGCAAGGAAGCTCATTTGCTATTTAGCAGCATTGATGCTCATAGCCGGAGAATTTTTCAACTTGAGAACAATGTTGCACAGTATTTCTTCTGATTCTTCAGAATTAGCTTTTGATGAAAATGAATGATAACCCGGATCGTAACTTGATGATCTTTTCTGAGGTTCTTTTGTCCTCTCACCACTGAATGCTGTCTTTGGTGATTCACCAACTTTCACCGATGGTAAGTTACCTTTGTAATAGAGACCAACATTCTGTTGATGTGAAGAACTGCTCATCTTGTTTTGTTTCTGCAATTCAAGCTCATGAGTTTCAATCTTTTCAATTAACACATCGAGAGAAATTGTTTTATACAAAGCAACATTTTTCAATATAAACACGAACGTTTGCCACTGATCAGCTCGTGGTAACGCTTCTATTATTTTGTCAATTATTTCTTCTCTCATTTTTTCAATCTTAAATCTTTCTAGTTCAATTTTTAAATGACAAAAACGTTCAATCATTTGTCGAACTGATTCACCATTAAGACTGTCAAACAAATCGAATTCTTTCTTTAACAAAGCGATTTTATTCTTTTTGATTTGTTTACCCCCTCAGCTTTAACCCTTAACGCTTCCCAAACAGATTTTGAAGATCCATCATGTTGTAATAAAGCAAACATGTCATTTCTGATTGATGACTGGATCAAGGCAATCATTCTCTGTTCGGCTGCAAATTCGTATTTGTCTTCTTTGGATAAGTTCTTGTGTGGAAGATTTTCTCCTTTATCATCTTTTGGTCTTTCATATCCGAACTCAAGACAGAACCAACTTTCATGTGCATAAGCTTTTGCCCTGCTAATGAAACGTTCTTTCCACCAAGTATAGTCTTCAATACTTTCATGCGTTGGTGGTTTTGAATGTGTTCCGTAAAAATTATCATGTTTAATGTTTTCTTTGATTGCTTTTGTTATGGTTTTTGGTGTAACAGTTGTAGTTTCGGAAGATTCGGACGTTAATGCGTTGTAGAACGTGTTGTAGAATTCTTCAGCCATGATAAGAATTTCTTGAATTTCCTGAAAACAACAAGCAAACACAATCAGTCTAAGCAATATCAAACAACTTGAAACAAAATGATATTCGGTTGATGCGAAATGATCTTGACACGAAATGACTTTGATGCGAAATAACCCTTTTAAACGAAATCCCTTCAAACGAAATTACAACTCAAACGAAATCACTTTGGTGCGGAATATGCTTTCAAGCGAAATACCAACTTTCAAACGAAATAGGTGATTTCGTGTGAAATACTCAAACGAAATTCCACTTTGGAGCGAAATTACTAATTTCGTGTGGAACTCCCAAACGAAATACCAATCTGGTGCGAAATAAGGCGAATTTCGTGCGAAACTCTCAAACAAAATCTAATTTCGTGCGAAATAAAAATGCCTATTTCAAACGAAATAGTGATGACGTCAGCATTTTGGTCCAATTTTTGTCCAATTAATCCAGTAATAGGTCGAATTATGATCTGAAACTTTCAAGGATTCATTAAAACTGTGTTTCGCATGTAATGTGAGAAATTCAATCCATTTTTACTGTAAAATCTTGTTAAATTTGAAAAAGAAAGTGTAGAAGACAGAAATCTGATGAAATCAAGCTGAACTCTTCCTCCTGAGCTCTGATACCACTTGTAGGATCATTGTGCGACCTGAAAGAGTCATTCAGAAGAGATTATATTCGAATCTAAGGCGGAATTCAGAGAAACGGACTTGTATACAGCTTGATTCAATTTAAATGTCTCTATTATTGATTTAACAATGATTTACAACCTGGAGACAATTTGGCAGCACTTCGTTACCAAATCAGAAAAGTTACAAATGAATTGGAGATCAAGGTATTTATAGGTGATGTAATTTCGTGCGAAATAACAAAGTGTTATTTCGTGCGAAATTACCAAAGGTTATTTCGTGTGAAATAACACTTTGCTATTTTGTGCGAAATTACTTCAATCACACATAAAACCTGTTTTCTCGTACAACGAGCCCTGATCTAAGAATCCTATTACATGACTTGATACAAGACGAAGTCAACAGACATAGTGCACTAACAATATTTAATTACAATAATAATATAATGTACAAAAAATTAATTTTTACCGATTATAGGAGACGTTGACGAGCCAATATATGCCTTCGCCAACGCCTCTTCCTCAATTTTTGACCATGGCCGTTGTTGTTGTTTGGCGGCTGCGTCTTCTTTTTTACCCTTTCCCTTTGTATTTTTCTTTTTTGAAGGTTCAGGTTGCGTTTCTGGCACAACCTCTACGTCATCATCTTCTTCCTCGATTTGTGTTGGACGTGCTTGTGGCGGTGGTTGATATGGCATATTTAGCGGGTTTTGCATAAGTTGCTGCATTTGATATGGCATTTGGTTGAACGGTGAAGGGGTAAGGTCCCAAAAATCCCATAATAAGGGCTTAGGACCATACCACAACCTCATCTTTAAAGTTCTCCTTTTTTACTTTGCGCGGCCGCGCACTGGTCTTACAAAAGGAAGACCCAAGAAACAGTCAACAAGTCAACACTTGCGCGCCTAAAGGAAAACATAAATCCTTGCGCTTGCTTCCATGAATAAAGGATGAAAATCCTAAATACTTCCGCTTTGTATCCAGTCTTTGATATTATTGCCCAGACTTAGGATTTATCTAAGCTGATTCCACACAATAAGGAGTCACACCAGATTACAACAGTGATCTTCTAGAAGGAGTTTAATCGTGCACCACTAAGACGGTTATAACCGTCTGGACACGTGTCAGCTCCCCAGACGCCCCTGAAATCACAATGGCAACATGCAATTGGAGAGTAATCTCCACTTGGTCACTTTACACGTGGCAAATCCCCAGCCATCGATCTATGCCACGATCCGTGTGCTCTCACATCGGATCAAGGAGCTGAACGGAAGGAAATGCAACCGCTTACGGTGTTAGCATCTTCCGTCAACTTTTCACTAACGGGTTTTCCCGCCCAAAGACTCCCGACTATAAATATGAGAACTATTCAGGTATGAAATTCAAGTTACACACACTTCTCAAATACTTCTTCTTCTTCATAACCCATACTTATTCTCACACTGGAGTCGGGTCAAGGAGAGAACCCTTTTCTCCCCTTGGCGAGGCTAACGATGCTTCTTTTTTGCAGAATTACCGGAGAAGGAGATCAGTTGTAACCGAATCAAACGAGATGAAACTAACCTTTTTATGCGGATTCAAACCCCCTAGATAATTGATTCCGATCAATTCATCTAGTGTTTCTTCATTGGCGCCCACCGATTCCTCTGTCTTATCAGTTTTCATCTCGTTTCGATTCAGTTCTTTTCATTCTCTGTTTTAACATAGCAGAAAATTCATCATCTCATCGGCAAACCGGTCCTCGGCCGAACGTCGGAAACAATGTTCAAGTAGAAGGAATCCCAGAGGATGCCTCGGATGACAACGAGGTTCAATCCAATCGAGCAAACGACCCTGTCACTCCAGGAGCGTTACCAGCAAACCCTGCTCAGTCAATTCTGCCACCAGGAGAAACTCCAATATCCTGGTACGTCAGGTCTCAAGGGGCACTAAACGCAGTATACACACAGCTGTGTGCTCAGACTGCTCCCTTAACTCAGTCACGGAGACCAGGATCTCGTGCAAATGCTTCCCAACGGGAGGATTCAACTTACGAGAATACAGAAGTTTATGCCAGATCCATATCGAAACGTGAGTACACTCAGTCAGGAAGTCACCATAGAGAACATCATGGTGAACCACACCCTCACCGAAGGCAATCAGTTCATGATAGGTTGGGTTCCCAACGGAACACCCACACCGATGAGTCTGATCCAACATACCGTTTAAGTGCAAATACCAGTGTGTTCAACCGATTGCAGCCAAATTACAATAAATGCAGGCCTCGTGCGGTTTATAACCCTGAGGCAGAACACAACTATGATTTGATTTACCGCCCTGCGGAAGCAGTGGAAAATTCAAAGTTCATCATGGAGATAGCTTTGGCTCCGCTGGAGAAGGCTAAACTACCATCCAATGTAGGTAAGTTTAACGGGCTCACTGACCCCGATGACCATTTAAGAGTGTTTACCAGCGCAGGTCTGGTTGGGGGCTGGACCCTCTCGCTATGGTGCCATATGTTCGTACAGACCCTGACCGGCGCAGCGAGAATATGGTTCGATAATCTACCAATCGGACAGATCGAATCATGGAAGGATCTGCGCGAAAAGTTTTTGACACACTTTAGCCAACAACGGCGTTCCATTCGCGATACATCTGACGTCATGAACATTTGGCGCCGTGATGACGAAAATCAGGAGGATTTCATCACCAGATACAATAAAGAGGTATTGGAGATCGGCAGAGTCCATGAGCAACTAATCCGCGCTCAATTCAAGTACGCGGTTAGATGCGATGACATGATTAAGGTCTTATCTGGAACAGAGGGCCTTCCAAAAAGTTGGGAGAAGGTAATGGCGGCGGCCAAGGTCTACGCGCAAACCAAAAAGAACCTTACCACAAACAGGCCACCGCCACCACACAATAGACCCGCGGATTTAAGCTCAACCAGTGAAAGAAGATTTAAGAAATCATGGTGTCACGACCCTCGACCCGGTTTGACCCGTTTCAAGAGCCGCGGGACAGAAATACTACGGTATTGATTTAATTGAGTTTAACAGCGGAAACAGGATCGCTTAAAGCTAAAAAAAATTTTTCCCGATTATTTATTTCACAATTCGGGATAAAACCCCGATAATTTACAATATTATATTTTTACTATAAAAGTGTGATATTACAAAATCATTTATTTATTTTATATTGAGCCACTATCCTAAGCTTGAAATGCTCCCCAGCACTTTTCCTGAATTACAACAGATCACCTGAAACATGTTTGAAAAATGTTTTGTCAGCGGAAAATACTGAGTGAATCATTCTATTTACTAAAATGACATATTTGTTATAATTTACAGTATTAAGAGCGATTACAATGTTTCTGATATCAAGCCAATTACCCACGGTAATTGTCACTCGACCCATTGGCCCATTCGTCCAATGGTGTCTGTGGCTATGGTCATATCCCCCATTGGCTGCCCCAATGGTGACGATTATCAAGTAATGTATACAAAACCCCACATACCAGCTGTAATATGGTGATTACATAAACTTAATCCCTGTAATTATAACTTTGAAATAATTAGGGTTTTGTAAATAGATTTGATAAAAAGAGAGAATGACTCACATTGCTGATTTAATATGGTCAGAGTCTAATCTATGATTTAGCCTTGTTAACCTAATATAAATAATGCACACAAAACTGGGTTAGTAATTAATCCAGCAATTACGATAATTTACGAGATCAAATTATCACAATGAATGACAAAATGCAATACTTTGTCCATCGAATTAACGATGATCCGTTGAATTAACAACGAATGACAAGGTATAATACTTTACCCATCGAATTAACGATGATCCGTTGAATTAACAACGAACGATAAAGTATAATACTTTACCTATCGAATTAACGACAATCCGTCAAATTAATGACGAACGATAAAGTATAACCCTAATGTGGGCGGCATTTAAACATGCATTGGATATCTTGATCGTCGGATAAATGAATCGTAGCAGCGATTGTGCTAATACCCTGTTTTGTAGCAGAATTTCGATACCCGGGGGTATAATTTCGGAATAACAGTTCGTAATACAGTGTGTGAATGGAATTCTTTCGACGTAAAATGTTCAGAAAACGACTGCCACAGCCTGCTATTTATAGGTGAAATTTTACTAGCTTACGGACCGTAAGCTTGTCAATGTTGCGGTCCGTATGACTGCTTACGGACCGTAAGGTTGAGACTGTTGCGGTCCGTATGGAATCAAAATAGACTATAGGGTAGCCACGACTGAAACTAGCTTAGCTGAATTGACATACTCGAATTTTATTAACTTGACAACGAATTAAGTGGATAATCGTCCACTAGGGTTTATCCCCCCTTGAGTTTTAGGGGCCCTAATCCTGATTCTGAAAATTCTGAAAATTTCAGGGTTTGTTCAGAATCACTTGGGTCTCTCAATTAGGGTTTCCTTTTGGACTAATTAATATATTAAATAGTACTTTTGATGAGAGTCGTTACATTCTACCCACCTTAAGAAAAATCTCGTCCTCGAGATTTACTGGAATAAGTGTGGATACTTCTTCTTCATTTCTGATTCCAGTTCCCAAGTGTATTCAGCTCCCCTCTTTGAATCCCACTTGACTTTGACTAAAACTAGTCGTTTGTGTTTGAGAAACTTGATCTTTCGATCCTCAATTTGAAGAGGTTTCTCAACAAATTTCAACTTTTCGTTTACCTCTATATCTCGAAGAGGTACTACCAGAGATTCATCTGATAAGCATTTCTTGAGATTGGATACATGAAATACATTATGTACTCCAGATAATTCTTCTGGTAATTGTAAACGATAAGCTACTGATCCTATACGTTGGATTACTGAAAATGGTCCTACGTACCTTGGACTTAGCTTTCCTTTCTTTCCAAATCTGACTACTCCTTTCCAAGGAGAAACTTTCAACAGTACTCGGTCTCCAACTTGGAATTCTAACGGCTTGCTTCTTTTATCTGCATAACTCTTCTGACGATCTCGAGCCGTCTTCAATCTTTCCTTGATTTGAGTAATTTTATCAGTTGTTTCTTGCACTATTTCAGGTCCTGATAATTGACTTTCTCCGATTTCTGCCCAACAAACGGGAGTTCTGCACTTTCTTCCATACAGTGCCTCGAATGGAGCAGTTTCAATGCTTGAGTGATAACTATTGTTATAGGAGAATTCAATTAATGGTAAGTGATCATCCCAACTTCCACCAAAGTCTATTACACATGCTCGGAGCATGTCTTCTAGAGTTTGGATCGTCCTTTCACTTTGTCCATCTGTTTGTGGATGATATGCAGTGCTTAAATTTAGTCGAGTTCCCATAGCTTGCTGGAAACTTTTCCAGAAATGGGAAGTAAAACGACTATCTCTATCCGAAACAATGGAGAGTGGAACTCCATGTAAGGATACAACTTCATCTACATACAATTTAGCCAGTCTTTCCATGCTAAAGGTTTCTTTCATAGGTAGAAAGTGAGCAGATTTGGTTAATCGATCCACAATTACCCAAATCGCATCATTACCTTTTCTGGTTTTGGGTAACTTAGTAACAAAATCCATTGTTATAAGTTCCCATTTCCATACTGGCATCTCTAACTGTTGTAGTAATCCGGAAGGTTTCTGATGTTCTGCCTTAACTTGTGAACAAGTAAGACATTTAGAAACATAGCTGGCTATGTCTTTTTTCATTCCTATCCACCAGAAGTTCTTCCTTAAATCTTGGTACATCTTATTGTTTCCTGGGTGCATAGTGTACCTAGATTTATGAGCTTCTTCTAAAATCTTAGGTCTTAAGTCTCCCTGCTTAGGTACCCAAATTCTACTTTTATGGAATCTCCAAATTCCATCTGCTCCTTGCTCTAATTCCTTGATTCGTCCTTTCATCCCTTCAGCATCATCCTTGATTGCTGTAGTTTGAACATTTTTCAATTGTTCCATTAAATCTATTTGTAGATTTAATCTGAGAGCACGAACCCTTCGTTGTTTCTCATAATACTTACGACTTAAGGCATCTGCAACTACATTCGCCTTTCCTTCGTGATACTGAATATCACAGTCGTAGTCACTTAAGATTTCCATCCATCTCCTTTGCCTCATGTTTAACTCTTTTTGCCCAAATATGTATTTTAAACTTTTGTGGTCAGTGTAGACAGTAAATTTACTTCCGTAAAGATAGTGTCTCCAAATCTTAAGGGCAAAAATTACGGCTCCTAATTCTAAATCATGAGTCGTATAATTCTCTTCGTGCTTTTTCAACTGCCTTGATGCGTACGCAATTACCTTCTTGCGTTGCATAAGCACACATCCATATCCTAATTTTGAAGCATCACAATATACTTCAAAATCTTCAGTTCCTTCTGGTAAGGCTAAGATTGGTGCATGGGTTAGTTTCTGTTTCAAAATCCTAAAGGCTTCTTCCTGTTTAGATCCCCATTCAAACTTAGTGGCTTTACAGGTTAACTTAGTTAATGGTACGGCTATCTTAGAAAAATCCTTAATGAACCGTCTATAATACCCATCTAAACCTATAAAACTTCTAATTTCCATTGCTGTTTGTGGAACCTTCCATTTAGTAATTGCCTCTATCTTAGCAGGATCTACATGAATACCTTCATGATTCACCATGTGTCCTAAAAATTGCACTTCCTTTAGCCAAAATTCGCATTTCGAGAATTTGGCGTACAACTTTTCTTTTCTTAACAAAGTTAAGAGTGTATGAAGATGTTCACAATGCTCTGTTTGACTTTTGGAATAAATAAGTATATCGTCTATGAAAACAATTACAAATTTATCCAAGTACGGTTTACAGATCCTATTCATCATGTCCATGAATGTTGCAGGTGCATTCGTTAACCCGAAGGGCATGACTGTAAACTCGTAATGACCATACCTAGTTCTGAAAGCAGTCTTAGGTATGTCTTCTTCTTGTACCTTCAATTGATGATATCCAGAGCGTAAATCTATCTTAGAAAAATATCTAGCCCCCTGTAGTTGATCAAAAAGATCATCAATCCTAGGTAATGGATATCGATTCTTAATTGTAACCTTATTCAATTCCCTATAATCGATACACATTCTCATTGAACCATCCTTTTTCTTCACAAACAACACTGGCGCTCCCCAAAGGGATGAGCTAGGTTGTATGAATCCTTTACTTAGTAATTCATCTAATTGCTTTTTCAATTCTAACATTTCTGTGGGTGCTAACCGATAAGGTGCTTTGGCTATCGGTGTAGTTCCTGGAATTAAATGAATCCTAAATTCTACTTCCCTATCTGGAGGTAATCCTGGTAAATCTTCTGGAAATATATCAGAGTATTCCGATACTACTGGTATTTCCTTCAGATCTTTTCCCTTAGTGCTAATGATTACTGAAATCATATACACTATTCCTTGTTTTCGTTCATAATTAGCAACTTTCATTACTGATATGAACTTCATGGGTTTCCGTGGTTTATCTCCTATAATCTTAATCACTTCTCCGGTAGGTGATTGAATTTCTATAGAATTCTGATCACAAAGGATTCTAGCATGGTTGGCTACTAACCAATCCATTCCTAATACAACATCAAATTCAGCTAAATTCATCGGCAATAGTCTTGCAGAGAATTTATGTCCTAAAAGTTCTATGTTTCCTTCTTGCAACACTTTATCTATTTTAACTGAATTTCCGTCTGCTGTTTCAACTGTAAAAATCTGACTAATATTGGTTAAAGGTAAACTAAGAGCTTGACAGAATGAAGTATTTATAAAACTTTGGTTTGCACCAGAGTCAAATAATACTTTTGCATACACGTTGTGAACTAAGAACGTACCCGCTATCACATCTGGAATAAGTTCTGCTTCTTGAGTGGTCAGCTGAAATGCCCTGGCATTCTTTTTAGTATTTCCTTCGGTCGTCTTGGGTTTGTTATCTACTGGTTTGATCAATTTAGGACATTCTGTTTTATAATGCCCTGCTTCACCACAGTTAAAACAGATTACTGTTTTCTTTTTGCAGTTTTCTTCACGATGTCCTATAGCTTTGCAAAAATTGCAAGTAATATCGCATCTTCCATAATGCTTCTTTTTGCATTTCCTGCAGAATGACGGAGTTGGAGATTGCCCTGTTCCTTTTCTCTTGAAGCTGTTATTATTACCCACACGAAATCCTTGGGTAATTTTCTGAGCTAGTGCCTTCTTCCTATCTTCATCTCTTGTGCGCACCAATTCATCGGTTAGAGTGTTGGCTAATTCTACCGCATCGTCAATAGTGCGTGGTCTCGCAGCTTTAACAATATTGCGGATTTCGCTAATTAGCCCCCAAATATAGCGAGAAATAAGTACCGGTTCTGGCGAAGCCAATGTTGGTACCACTCTTGCATATTCAAAGAATGTCGAGGTATAACCGCGACAGTCCACACTCATCATCCGATGATTTAGAAATTTATTCGCCATCTGTTCCTTTTCATACTCAGGACAGAATTTTCTTTCTACCAAACCTTTAAATTCTTCCCAAGTCATAGCATAAGCTATTGCTCTTCCTTTTGATTGTAACACAGTATTCCACCACTCGAGTGCTCCTTCTTTGAACAAATTGGATGAATACATGACCTGGTCATCTTTACCACATTTACTTATTGCAATAACTGCTTCGGTTTTTTCTAACCAACGCAGTGATGCAGTTGCTCCTTCATTGCCTGCAAATTCAGTGGGTTTACAAGCAAGGAATTCTTTGAAAGTGCAACCAGGCGTTGCAGTTTTCATTTTCTTGGGTAATGGAGCTTGATGTGGTTCCTTATTATGATTATCATGCTTATTGCCTCCATTTACACTATTACTGAAGTTATCTTCAGTAATTTGTTTGCTAGGAACAATCTGTTGTGGTTCGATCGGATTCTTTATAGCAGCAACGAATGTTGGAATAGCATTGGCTATCCCTTGAGCAACAATGTTTTCGATATCTTGCCGAGTCATATATTGATCTCTCGAATGTTGTTCAGAATGATCAACTTCATTAATAGGTTCATTATCACTGTTTGCCATCTGATAATGTATATATATAAATTTTATTAGTAACTGATAAATAATAATTATATACAAACAATCAGAAAATTGTATAATACAGATATAGTCAAAACAATCGATCTTTCGATTTCATTTATATATATATTGATCATAGCATGCATCATTACTCACAGATATCATACAGAGTTTTATTGGTTATTTACAGACTAACTTGATTAGTACTATTATACAACTACCATTTTATCATCGCACTATCTCTCATCACTTGTTGTTAAAAACGCATTTCCCTCTCGTCGTACTTCCAAGCAATCTGTCCACCTATCTCCCTCATTCTATTTCCCATATCAAACAACTCTTCGCCAAAGTGGCGAAGTTCGGCCATGTTTTCATTGCTCATGGGTGGATTAGGTAATGGTTCTGGATCGAATTGTGGAAGAAAAGAGTATGGATCGTTGACAATATTTTGAAATTGCCAATCGTTCGTCCACCATTCGTCCATTCCTATGGGTTGGGAGTGAACTATTGGATCTGGAATTGCTGGTTCCCAATTCATAGGGAGTTGGTTTCCAAGAGAATAATTAAAAATATTATTATTATTATTATTGACAGGCTGAATGGTTTCACAGCTTGCCAACAGGAAGTCTATCTCATCTTGGAAAGTTCTCTCCTGGGTTGGATTGGAACTCTCTCCAATTTCTCTCTGAGCTGGTATAGACCCTTGCCCAATTTCCATTATTACTTCTTTAGTAATCTCCTCCATCGGTATTTCTATCTCCTTATTCTTCTCTTTGTCTCCAGTTTCCATTTCATGTGATTCAGAACTCTCTTCAATTATAATTTCTTTTTCCTTTTTCAAAGGATTATTTATTTTGGGCAGTTTCTTAGCTGGCTTCTTCTTACGGATTTTCCTCCATCCTACATAAGTTCTTTTCTTCTGTTTTGGCTTGCTCAGGGGTGGAACCTTGAATTCTATTGGTTGTTCAATATCGGGATAGTAGCTAGTATATTCTTTGGAAGCTTCGACAGTTACGGGATACAGATTAAGATTCTGAAAATCTTCGGATAGCCCACTCATGCTGATGTAGCATATATGCAAATTGCATAAAATACTGAGTTAAAAATAAATAACTTTGTAATTTATTACATACTGTGTACTAGTTGATTACAAAGATAACTAATAAACATACTCAGGTTTTAAATTTTATTTATCACACAAGGTTTCTAGATTTATGAGAGTAGAGTGCTAAACTTTAAAGATTTATATTTTCTGCTACTGTGGCTAGCATATATAAATTTGCCCATTTCTCATCTAGTTTATCTTCCCAAGGTGATTTATCAATTAATTCTTGAGTTTCCCGTTTAATCCTCTTTTCTCGGATTTTCTCTTTACTTTTCTTAATAATCATTTCCCTCTTTTGAGGAGAAAGTGATTCCTCATATTGTGCCTTTCGCACGAATATTCCTTCTTCAGGAATTTCAGTCTGATTCGAGGATTTGGTTCGGGATGAACTTCCCTTCTCATTAGATGATATATCTAATTTAAGATAGATGCTTGACAGCTTTTTCTTACCCATACTGTAACTAACAAATAATCAAATAATCAGTTAATAATACAAATAATCACATAATAGTAATCAGGAAAAATTAAGTATTTCTAAATACTTAATTAGCTTAACCCAGTGGCTCTGATACCACCTTTTTCTGTCACGACCCTCGACCCGGTTTGACCCGTTTCAAGAGCCGCGGGACAGAAATACTGCGGTATTGATTTAATTGAGTTTAACAGCGGAAACAGGATCGCTTAAAGCTAAAAAAAAATTTTCCCGATTATTTATTTCACAATTCGGGATAAAACCCCGATAATTTACAATATTATATTTTTACTATAAAAGTGTGATATTACAAAATCATTTATTTATTTTATATTGAGCCACTATCCTAAGCTTGAAATGCTCCCCAGCACTTTTCCTGAATTACAACAGATCACCTGAAACATGTTTGAAAAAGGTTTTGTCATCGGGAAATACTGAGTGAATCATTCTATTTACTAAAATGACATATTTGTTATAATTTACAGTATTAAGAGCGATTACAATGTTTCTGATATCAAGCTAATTACCCACGGTAATTGTCACTCGACCCATTGGCCGATTCCTCTGTCTTATCAGTTTTCATCTCGTTTCGATTCAGTTCTTTTCATTCTCTGTTTTAACATAGCAGAAAATTCATCATCTCATCGGCAAACCGGTCCTCGGCCGAACGTCGGAAACAATGTTCAAGTAGAAGGAATCCCAGAGGATGCCTCGGATGACAACGAGGTTCAATCCAATCGAGCAAACGACCCTGTCACTCCAGGAGCGTTACCAGCAAACCCTGCTCAGTCAATTCTGCCACCAGGAGAAACTCCAATATCCTGGTACGTCAGGTCTCAAGGGGCACTAAACGCAGTATACACACAGCTGTGTGCTCAGACTGCTCCCTTAACTCAGTCACGGAGACCAGGATCTCGTGCAAATGCTTCCCAACGGGAGGATTCAACTTACGAGAATACAGAAGTTTATGCCAGATCCATATCGAAACGTGAGTACACTCAGTCAGGAAGTCACCATAGAGAACATCATGGTGAACCACACCCTCACCGAAGGCAATCAGTTCATGATAGGTTGGGTTCCCAACGGAACACCCACACCGATGAGTCTGATCCAACATACCGTTTAAGTGCAAATACCAGTGTGTTCAACCGATTGCAGCCAAATTACAATAAATGCAGGCCTCGTGCGGTTTATAACCCTGAGGCAGAACACAACTATGATTTGATTTACCGCCCTGCGGAAGCAGTGGAAAATTCAAAGTTCATCATGGAGATAGCTTTGGCTCCGCTGGAGAAGGCTAAACTACCATCCAATGTAGGTAAGTTTAACGGGCTCACTGACCCCGATGACCATTTAAGAGTGTTTACCAGCGCAGGTCTGGTTGGGGGCTGGACCCTCTCGCTATGGTGCCATATGTTCGTACAGACCCTGACCGGCGCAGCGAGAATATGGTTCGATAATCTACCAATCGGACAGATCGAATCATGGAAGGATCTGCGCGAAAAGTTTTTGACACACTTTAGCCAACAACGGCGTTCCATTCGCGATACATCTGACGTCATGAACATTTGGCGCCGTGATGACGAAAATCAGGAGGATTTCATCACCAGATACAATAAAGAGGTATTGGAGATCGGCAGAGTCCATGAGCAACTAATCCGCGCTCAATTCAAGTACGCGGTTAGATGCGATGACATGATTAAGGTCTTATCTGGAACAGAGGGCCTTCCAAAAAGTTGGGAGAAGGTAATGGCGGCGGCCAAGGTCTACGCGCAAACCAAAAAGAACCTTACCACAAACAGGCCACCGCCACCACACAATAGACCCGCGGATTTAAGCTCAACCAGTGAAAGAAGATTTAAGAAATCATGGTGTCACGACCCTCGACCCGGTTTGACCCGTTTCAAGAGCCGCGGGACAGAAATACTACGGTATTGATTTAATTGAGTTTAACAGCGGAAACAGGATCGCTTAAAGCTAAAAAAATTTTTTCCCGATTATTTATTTCACAATTCGGGATAAAACCCCGATAATTTACAATATTATATTTTTACTATAAAAGTGTGATATTACAAAATCATTTATTTATTTTATATTGAGCCACTATCCTAAGCTTGAAATGCTCCCCAGCACTTTTCCTGAATTACAACAGATCACCTGAAACATGTTTGAAAAATGTTTTGTCAGCGGAAAATACTGAGTGAATCATTCTATTTACTAAAATGACATATTTGTTATAATTTACAGTATTAAGAGCGATTACAATGTTTCTGATATCAAGCCAATTACCCACGGTAATTGTCACTCGACCCATTGGCCCATTCGTCCAATGGTGTCTGTGGCTATGGTCATATCCCCCATTGGCTGCCCCAATGGTGACGATTATCAAGTAATGTATACAAAACCCCACATACCAGCTGTAATATGGTGATTACATAAACTTAATCCCTGTAATTATAACTTTGAAATAATTAGGGTTTTGTAAATAGATTTGATAAAAAGAGAGAATGACTCACATTGCTGATTTAATATGGTCAGAGTCTAATCTATGATTTAGCCTTGTTAACCTAATATAAATAATGCACACAAAACTGGGTTAGTAATTAATCCAGCAATTACGATAATTTACGAGATCAAATTATCACAATGAATGACAAAATGCAATACTTTGTCCATCGAATTAACGATGATCCGTTGAATTAACAACGAATGACAAGGTATAATACTTTACCCATCGAATTAACGATGATCCGTTGAATTAACAACGAACGATAAAGTATAATACTTTACCTATCGAATTAACGACAATCCGTCAAATTAATGACGAACGATAAAGTATAACCCTAATGTGGGCGGCATTTAAACATGCATTGGATATCTTGATCGTCGGATAAATGAATCGTAGCAGCGATTGTGCTAATACCCTGTTTTGTAGCAGAATTTCGATACCCGGGGGTATAATTTCGGAATAACAGTTCGTAATACAGTGTGTGAATGGAATTCTTTCGACGTAAAATGTTCAGAAAACGACTGCCACAGCCTGCTATTTATAGGTGAAATTTTACTAGCTTACGGACCGTAAGCTTGTCAATGTTGCGGTCCGTATGACTGCTTACGGACCGTAAGGTTGAGACTGTTGCGGTCCGTATGGAATCAAAATAGACTATAGGGTAGCCACGACTGAAACTAGCTTAGCTGAATTGACATACTCGAATTTTATTAACTTGACAACGAATTAAGTGGATAATCGTCCACTAGGGTTTATCCCCCCTTGAGTTTTAGGGGCCCTAATCCTGATTCTGAAAATTCTGAAAATTTCAGGGTTTGTTCAGAATCACTTGGGTCTCTCAATTAGGGTTTCCTTTTGGACTAATTAATATATTAAATAGTACTTTTGATGAGAGTCGTTACACATGGCGTGAGTCTGGCTCAGGAAGTCGTTCGTCTGAATATGCTCGCGCAACGATCAACAAACTTACCGCACAGAGGGAGTCTAAACAGGAGAATAGGGAGAGGCAGTGGACTCCCCTAACTAAGACCCCGGCGGATGTCTTGAGTACTGAAGACTATCAATTCAAACCCCCGATCCCCATGAAAAGTAAGCGTGGACAAGACCCGGCACAGTACTGCGAGTATCACAAAGACAACGGGCATACCACTAACAACTGCATCTCTCTACGCACAGAAATAGAGAAAGCCCTCAAAAGCGGCGAACTCACACATTTGCTCCAATATGTGCGCAAAGAGATTAAGCAGATAACCCGGGGTGAGGAGGGCCCAAGCAAAAGGGCAAAAACTTAAGAGACAACTCTATGAATTTCCCGCAGGAAAACACGATCTATCAAGCGAAGCGGAAATATTAGAGAGTAAGTTAAGTTTCATATAATTATATCAGCAAACTTTGTAAAAGCCTCTGTGCTCTATCCCTAAATAAAATAGCAAAGTTTCTATTATTCCTGTGTTTATTTTTACAAAGTGCATGCAATTTCTTTTAGTAAGCGCAAAAACATCATGGTAGTTATAAAAAAAAAAGCCTCATGAACGGTCAGTGATCACGTCACAAACGACCATAAGTTCATACATGAGCTTTATAGCAACTTCATTCGCCTTACTCAATCAAAGTAATTGTGCCCATGCAAGATATTGTAAACAAACAAATAGAAACATCATGCTATTCTCAGCGTACAAATAAGCCCTAAAACCTATCAAAAACGGCAGTGTTTTAGTTACTTGCGCAACAGCGCATCAACAAAAAAGAGGGATATACATCCCAAATATTACAAGGAAATTGTTCAATACATTTTCAACCTATGCCAAGTCTTCACCCTCATCCGGAAAGATTTCCTTTAGTTGCGCTACGTGATCGTCAGATTGCAGCGCAACATTTATTAGCTCCATAACCGGAAGTTGCAAATTGTTAAACTCTGTCTTTAAGGCAGCAAGCTCAACACCAGTATCCACGCCAAAAGTTGCAGATCTACTAACATCCCAGTCAACCTTTAAAGCGCTATTTACATGCTGAGAGCACTCAGCATATCCTTGGGCATACCCATCTCTACGCGCGGCAACAACTAACCGCCCAACAGTTTTATCCAACTCTTCAGAAGTTAGCACTGACTCAGCAACCTGTAGAAGTAAGAAAGGGTGAATATCAAGAAAGCGCATAAACAGTTCCACAACAAAAAGGAACAAACAACTTACACAAGCAATTCCACGATCTTTTAACCACGCCATATCACTCTTCAAAGGTTCAAGCTCGCTATCCGCTGTAGCTCGCGCCGTTTCAGAATTTTCCAATTTTTCTTCAGTTTCGGTCAAACGGCGAGAGGTTTCAGCATTTTCAGAATGAGCAAGCTCCAGATCCTTTTTAAGTTGTTCCTGGCCAGAAAGCAAAGCAGTAAGTTCTTCTACCTCTTTATCTCTAAGGGCAAGAGTGGCGCAAACTCGTACCTCTCGTTGCTCACTGCGCTCCCTATGAGAACGCGCCTCCGCCAGCGCAGCTTCTGCATCAGCTTTCTCCTTCTTTAACCTTTCTACCTCTGCATCCTGGTTCTTCAGTTTTTCAACCTCAGCCTTGAGGTTATTAATGATATTACGGAGGTTTGCCTTCTCAACATTATCTTTTTCGCAAATTCTCCTCCAGTTTTTGCGTTCCTCGGAAAGGAGAGCAGCTTCAACTTCCGCTTTCCTCTTCCAATCTGCAACAGACCACTCCTCGGTCTTGCGCTCAGCTTCAAACTTGGCCTGATCAGCTTCCAATTTAGCCTTCAGCTGAGTCAAGCGTCTCTCGTCTTTGGCAAACTTCTTCTAGGACACCTTAAAGGCTTCCCAGTCCTTATGCATACTATACCACTCACGCACTATGCGTTGAGTGGTAGACACGTGAGAAGCAGTCTCTTCAAGGTCAGCTTGATAGGTTTGTTCATAAGACCGGCCTTCTTGAAACTTGATCTCCCCAGGCGGAAGTATCCCCTGCAACCAATCTTGGCACACGCGCCAATCCGAGAAAGTGTCACCTTTCTTCAAATTCCAAACGGGGGCGTGAGGCTCAGAGGCATCTTTCTCCATATAAGTCCGGTAGTAGTAATCCCCCAAAGTTTCTTCTGGGCGGATTAGAGAATGTTTTCCAACACCAGCAGATGAGCCCTGCTCCTCAACTGTCACCTTCTCAACATGCTCAGGCATAGCATCAGAAGGTTTAGGGGAAGGAGTTGAAGTTTTTCAGCAGTTTGTTCTTTCTCCACGTCTTGAGCAGCAGTTTCAGGGGTTCGTGGATCACCAGCACCATCCACAACCCATGGATCAACAACTTTTTCAGTTTCTACAGCAATATCAGCAGGCTTCTCAGCCTCAACAGTCTTATCTACACCACCATCAGCAACCCCCGTAGGCTCTAACTGATCAAAAACAGGAGCACGCGGAGAGGTGGGTGGAAGATTTTCATTAACCACAGAGTACAGCCCTGTGGGAACAGGGGAAACAGGAACCTCTGGGAAAACAACAAAGTCTGTAAAGATTTAACGCACATAAAGGAAACAAGAAAAGGCAACACTTACCAGGAACAGATTCCGAAATAAAAGCATCTAGATTCCCTTTTCTGGTAATTTTCTTCCTCTGAATCTTCTTAGAAGGCTGACCCTCAGCATCAGTTTGTTTCCTTTTACCAGCTTTCCTATGCACCAAGTGTTCAGGGCTAGAATCCAAGTCAATGGGTTCATTTGGGTTGGACGGAGGGATATCAGCAGAATCCCTCGGTTCAGGTTTCGGTTCCCGTACAGTTACTGCAGGGGTAAGACTCTCAAAAGAATCAGAAACCACCACATAATTACACCTGGAGTCAGGGGAACGACGCGTACCTTTCTTCTCTCCAACATTTTTTGTCTTCAAAGTTTGAGTTTTATCAGCCCCACCTTTCTTCAACGCAGAGGTAGAAGTCATCGCGCGTTTTTTCCTTTCAGGGCCTATGCCCAAATTTGACAACTCACCTACAAAAGCGCAAAAGAACAATTTACCCACAAGCGCAAAAAGGAAAACAGAAACAAATATAGCTCACCAGCACCAGCAGCAGGTTGAGCAGACAAAACCGCATCCCGCGGAAGAACAAAGTTCTTTACAATCCTATGGTACCAAAGCTCTTCTTCAGGTTTCTTCTTGATGGTACCCATCTTCCCGCCTTCCCTCTTAAAGGCAACAACATACAGCGAAACAACTGCAAGCAAAGGATAGCAAGTCAAAAAAAAAAAAAGAGAAAGAAAGAGGGAAAAACCTCAAACTTACTATGACCATCCTCCGTATATACTGGTTTATCGTCACGATCCATCTTCCAATTCAAGCTCATGCTGGCTCCGACAAGAGTTTTCTCCGGCAAGACAATATTCGGAACGTCCTTTAGATCCTGGTACCAGCTCTCATCAACAGGGGTCTGAATCGTTTCAATCGGAACATCTTCCTTCCCCCTTAAAACCATCCTCACCGGAATCACTCCGGCCTTGATAAAAAAGAATTTTTGTTCCCAATCGTGAAAGGATTTTGGGGGTTGCTGTAGAATCTTCTTTGCATACGCCCTCTGAACGAACGAGTAAAACCCTTGGGTACAGTGCATCTGGTGAAAAACTCTAAATCGAGAAACTGTTGGCTCAATATGCATTGTCCGACACACAAATTCAAAATGTCGAACCCTAACCATGCCAATAGGATGAAGTTGAGAGATATGCAACTTATAGTACTCAAGGAATTCAAGAAAAAATTTAGTAACTGGCAAACGAAAGTTGCCTTCGCAGAAGAAATCCCAAAAAAAGGTAATATACCCAGCCGGAGCATTCGCTGCAGTCTGCCCCTCTTCAGGGTACAGAGCACCCCAGTTCTCCGGGAATTTGAAATTCCGAACCAAACCATCGAAGGTTGTTCTAGGCCACTTTAACGATGGAAGTTCAGTCGACATTTCTTCAGAAAGATCTTCTTGATGGTCTCCGGTTGACATAAGAGGAAGGAATGATAAATCTTTTCTTAGAAGAAAGAAACAAGAAAGTTTCAACAAAACAATGATTACACAGGAAGGGGGTTACTCAAACGTTATATATACTCACCGCAATAAATAGCATCGGTAACCGCCACAACAACTTTTTCGGATATCACAGTTCTGTAAACAGCAGAGAGAGAAAAAACCAACACAAACGCGCTTACACACGCGCGTGCAAGACACGTGCAGTAAAAAACAACTGACAGTGACAGACTATCACTCAGGTTTACTGTACCAGTCTCATTTAAAGTCAAAGATTTTTCAAAAAATCTTTACAATAATCAAAATGAATCTTCCTCCGGAAGTTCCCTTATTTTTCGCGCCAAAAAAGCATTTCCCTCTCATAAGTCCAGTGCTCCACTTACTTGCATAAGTGCAACACTAGACTGGGGGGACTTGAAGGGGTAAGGTCCCAAAAATCCCATAATAAGGGCTTAGGACCATACCACAACCTCATCTTTAAAGTTCTCCTTTTTACTTTGCGCGGCCGCGCACTGGTCTTACAAAAGGAAGACCCAAGAAACAGTCAACAAGTCAACACTTGCGCGCCCAAAGGAAAACATAAATCCTTGCACTTGCTTCCATGAATAAAGGATGAAAATCCTAAATACTTCCGCTTTGTATCCAGTCTTGGATATTATTGCCCAGACTTAGGATTTATCTAAGCTGATTCCACACAATAAGGAGTCACACCAGATTACAACAATGATCTTCACGAAGGAGTTTAATCGTGCACCACTAAGACGGTTATAACCGTCTGGACACGTGTCAGCTCCCCAGACGCCCCTGAAATCACAATGGCAACATGCAATTGGAGAGTAATCTCCACTTGGTCACTTTACACGTGGCAAATCCCCAGCCATCGATCTAAACCACGATCCGTGTGCTCTCACATCGGATCAACGAGCTGGACGGAAGGAAATGCAACCGCTTACGGTTTTAGCATCTTCCGTCAACTTTTCACTAACGGGTTTTCCCGCCCAAAGACTCCCGGCTATAAATATGAGAACTATTCAGGTATGAAATTCAAGTTACACACACTTCTCAAATACTTCTTCTTCTTCATAACCCATACTTATTCTTACACCGGAGTCGGGTCAAGGAGAGAACCCTTTTCTCTCCTTGGCGAGGCTAACGGTGCTTCTTTTTTGCAGAATTACCGGAGAAGGAGATCAGTTGTAACCGAATCAAACGAGAGGAAACTAACCTTTTATGTGGATTCAAACCCCTAGATAATTGATTCCGATCAATTCATCTAGTGTTTCTTCAAACGGAATGTTGGGTTGTTGCATTTGCATTTGGTTGAACGGAATGTTGGGTTGTTGCATAGGGTATTGGTTTCGTTGGTTGAAAGCGTTGGGCATTTGTTGGTAACCCGCAAAAGTGTTTTCCATGACCGGTGTGTAGCCGGGTGACGAAAACGGAAGTGAACTTGAGTTGGGATTATTTGGGTTGTAGGGATCCATAATTTTTTTTAATGTTGGGAGAGATTTTTTTTATAAAAATGGGGTGAAAAGTGGAAGTTTTTGGTAAAAAAATGGGGTGAAAAGTGTTGAATTTATAGTGATGGGGTGATTTTTTTTTTAAATGGGATGTTACCGTTAGGAGTGGCCCACCTTTTCAAACAATTGCTCTGACTCCAACGTCTCTTGGCGGACGAAGGCGCCGAGACGGGCCCCTAGGGGGCAGTCTGCGACGGTCCCGGACCGGGGGGGGGGGGACGGCCCGGGGACGAGCCCCATACTATGTGGTCTAAGTGATCAAGATTGTAATGAACTAATGATTTTTCAACTAAGAGTGTTACTACAATACTTGCATGCATCATAATACCTTGAGATACGCATTTAAAGATATGAATAATTGAATTTAGGTAATTACAACTTATTTATAATTTACTTGCAGTAAATGCATTAATTAAATCTAAATGTTGACCACGTTTACAAAATACCTAAACTTTTTTGAAGAAAAAACATTTCTTACTAAAATTTTAAAATCAATTAAATCAATCAATCAACCATCAATTATCAATTATTAATAATTAATAATTAATTATTATTATTAATCAAGAATAAATAAAATGGTTAATAAAATCTAGGAATACTCACAACATAACACGTGGCAAAAATAGTCCTAATAAATGACAAGTGGCAATAATTAAAGAAGAAAGCCTAAAAATCATCCATGTGTACTTTATTTTTATTTATTAGTATAGAGATGAGAGTACACTAAAAGATATGCAATACATGCCTTTAAATAGTAAAAAAAACAAACAAAACTAGTCCTACTAATATGGTCCACATGCATAAAACAAGCCCACGTATTCATTTGTTGCAGCCACACTCCAACGTTCACATCCCTTCTATTTCGGTCAATTTTGACAAGTTCTATACATGTGACTAAAATAAAACCCAGCAAACCCATTTAGTTATTCGACCCGCAACCGACTTGACCCGTACTCGACCCGAACCATCAAGATTATCCCAACATTCACCCCCTTAATCTTGATGTCGGTCTTTTATTCTTGCTACACTTGCTACTTACGATACGAACCACACGGGTTCAGTCTTCGTCTTTCTAACGTGAACACTTTCGGTCTTCAGTTCATGACTCGGTCTAATGTGAACTCTCGGTCTTTGTTCACAAGCTCGGTCTTTCTTTCGGTCATTCGGTCTAAGCTTTTTTTCCATAAAAGCTTCTTTCGGTCTACGGTCTTTCTCGGTCTATCTTGGTGTGAACCTTCGGTCATGGTCACACCTACGGTCTCGGTCTAGTTTAGTCGCCGTTTTGTTGCAGCTTATCGGTCTTCTTTCTTAGGCAAACCGCGATCTCGGTTACCTACTTCGGTCTTCGGTCTTTATTTCCGGTGAAGAGAACAAATTCGGTCTTCGGTCACGCTGTTCGGTCTGTCACGGCTTCCGTTCTTCTTCTCCGGTAACGGTCCGTCTTACGCCGGTATCTCCTTCCGGCTACGGTCTCTTTCTTCACTTTCCGGTTACTTTTTTCTGCTGATCATCAGATTAGAGATTAGCCCTTGCATCTTCCTATCTTTCATCTTCAGTTCCTCCTATTGCTGCGTTTTGCCCTGCAGCGAAAAGCGCCGCACTGTTTCTCACCACTGACTCTCAAAACGGCCCACTTTCTTTAACCTCCGCTTTGATACCAAATATTGGTCCAGGCCCCAAAATCACACACTCAAACTCACGAATGTAATTGCAAGCTGTTGAAAGTTTTCTTACTTATTTTAATAAAATGAGAGTACACTAAAAGATATTCAATACATGCCTTTAAATAGTAAAAAAAACAAAGAAACTAGTCCTACTAATATGGTCCACATGCGTAAAACAAGCCCGCGTATTCCTTTGTTGCAGCCACACTCCAACGTTCACATCCTTTCTATTTCGGTCAATTTTGACTAGCTCTATACATGTGACTAAAATAAAACCCATCAAACCCATTTAGTTATTCGACCCGCAACCGACTTGACCCGTACTCGACCCGAACCATCAAGATTATCCCAACAGATTTGTGGGTATTTGCTTTTTTATGATACTTGCATATGTTATTGCTCAATTTGATATTTATGAAAGTAGAAGATTAAGTAAGAAAATTGGCAATGGTGCATCTTTTTATTGCAACAAATTGGAACTTTTATGATAAAGCAATTGAAGCATTAATCTTTGTAGGATCGCTTTGTGACCCGAACGAGTCGATCAGAAGAGTTTTTCTCAATACGAATGGCGGAAACAGACGTATCGAGTTCAATTCAGTTAGAATATCACTTTAAATTGTCTATATATTGATTTGACAAAGTTTTACAATGAGTAGACACTTCGGCAGCACTTCGGCTCTAAACCGGAATTACAGAACTCTCTCAAACGAAATCAGGCAGTTGCTATTTATAGGCAATGTAATTCCGCTTGAAATGGTTCAAACGGAATCACTTTCAAGCGAAATTAGTAATTTCGTTTGAACGTGACATGGTGATTTCAAGCGGAATTACAACTTGTAATTTCGTTTGAAATTACCTCACAACCTATTTTTGACATTTTTCTCAAACAACGTGCACTGATCTATCTACAAACATACAAGACTCGATACAAGACGAAGTCGACAGACGCATGCACCAATAGACTCCCCCTCGAATGTTGACGAGTCTTTAGTGTCGAGTCTTCAACATCTTCAGTCTTTATCAGTCTTTTCTACTCTCTTCTGAAGTATCTAACAATGTAAAGCATCCTCAATCTTTCTCTTCTCTCTATCTTCCATAATCGCAACCTGGCTCCATACTCCTCTTGATCAGGTCTCTTGATTCCTTAAGTTCATTAGCATTCATCAGCTTGCATAAACATTAGATCCAGGATCAGACCTGGCTAACCTGCACATTCTTAACCCAGAAATAAATTTCACAAATTTAACATTTTACAAATTTATTCTCTGCTTACCACTTGTAGAAACAAAACAACATTATTTGCAAGAATAAAATGATTTAACATTTAAAAGACTTCTGATGACCACTTGTAAACAAACATTTAAAACATTTTTCATTCTAAACACAGACTCCCCTTCACAAAATGCTCATCATGTTTAGCACTCGG
The DNA here is from genome assembly GCA_030545235.1 of Helianthus tuberosus. NCBI lineage: Eukaryota > Viridiplantae > Streptophyta > Magnoliopsida > Asterales > Asteraceae > Helianthus > Helianthus tuberosus. The sequence continues at coordinate 187,045,473 of CM060442.1, forward strand.
AATTTTGAAAATTAGCTCTCCAACATCAGTTGTCGAAAATCTTTTTGAATTTTTCAAAAATTTATGCTAAAACACACTAAAATCTTTTTGAATTTTGAATATTAACAAAATGCAATAAAGAAATATTTACATACCATATTTTTGCGAGATTGTGTAGGAGGATCATATCAGTTTTTGAGACCAATCATCAACAACATTAAGCTTTAAACATTTTCAGTTCTAAACGATTCACGTAGATTGTCAGTATACTGATCCACTTAAAATTTCACACAAAGTTCAATTGTTTCGAGATACAAGATTAGTGTTTTAGAGACTTAAACTTATATGTGTGTCCCACCTCAGAATATACTCCCGTATCCAGATCCCAATATTCAGTCTTACAGGTGAGTATACCTAGATGATATCTGTAAGGGGTTAATTGCGAGGACTGTGAGAGCTCAGGTCAGAACTTCCGTTCAGCAGAGAGATGACGGCTTCGACTTTGGGTGTGTCCCCTTTAGAGGATCTTTTCTTCAACAGCATGATTAGCATTTTGCAATGTTACATCATTTTTTATGATGAGGGTGGGCTATGTTTCAAGCAAGCGTAAAGTATTCTCCTGGGACTAGGCCATTGCTTCCGCAAAATCAGAAGTCCCGGGATAATACCCCAGATATCACTAAGCATAAAGACCTAATATCTCAGAAAAAGGGACCTTTCAAACAAGATTTCGGGGGTTACCCATATATCCGAGAGATGTTCCCCACGATATAAGTAAGTTTGAAATTTAGATTTATATCTCGTCACAATCTACTAAATGTATAAAAACCTACTGGCACATCATCAGTGAGACCGTTTATCACATTTTGACTTTCCAATTCTTTAGCATGCTGTGATAGTCCACTGATGTACTATCATTTCCTCTTTTCTCAACAAAACTCTTTTTTCATTTTATCATGTTTTTGGCTTTTTCAAATTTTCAAAATGTTTTTGAATTTTCTGAAATTCTTACTCCCCCTAAAATTCAAAATCATTTAAAGAAATTTGAAAACAAACTGTACAGAAAAACGTGACAACTGATATCAAATTGCTTCAATTCGCCATCCACTTGGCATAAACAATCAGAACTCCCCCTCACAACAAAACATTTTCCCAATATGATTTCAAAACACTTAAGTTTGTTTTAATTAAATGGTTTTTCCGGAAAATAAGTTTTGTTGATATCATAAAACCACTTGTAGGTTAGGGATTTCAACACATTGTTCTACCAATCTTTTGAAAAATATAACAATTTTAAGTTTAATCACAAACATCACTTGTAGAAAATCAAGTACAACTTAATGTCCCTGATTTACCCCCTGTAAGTCGAAATATCACAAACGTGAATTTCTCAAGAAAGATGCCGATTCCTGCTCCACTCTTATCAACCTGGAAGCTCCGGCAAGTCATACTTTTCACTCATCATAAAATGTTCCATCCCAGTCATAAACCTGGGATGTCACAGTTTTACCTGGTTTCTTCAATTTCTTTTCATAAAATTCTTTCACTCCCTTGACTTTTCCATCAACCATTTTTCCAAAAATATGTTGTACTTTGGAGTTAAAAGTTTTTTCAATATCAAATTCTTTCTTTTCAGAGAAAAATTGATTCGAAATTTCAACTTTACCAACTTTTTGTTTAAAATTATCAGCCCTCAATGGTGGAAAATTAACATCATCCATTGGCGGTACTGATGTTTCCAATTTTATCTCATCCTGTGGCTCATCTGACTTTGTGGAATCAGATTCATCGCCAGAAGATAACTCCTCTGATTTTAACATATCAGAATCATCGCTAAAATTATCATCAGATTTCTTAACAACCCATTTTTGGTTGTCAAGCTTTGCACTTCTTTTATAAAACCTGTTTGAACATTCACCAATTTCAAATTTTGAATTTTTGAAAATTTTAGATCTTTCAATTGGTGATTCAAACTCAACCATTTTTTCTTTCAGTTTAGAAACTCCCTGTTTTGTTTGATTTTCCTGTGAACAATTTACTGCAATGTGTCCAATTCTTCCACAGTTAAAACAAGTTCGAGTCTCTTTCTTCTTCTGAACAACCATCTTCTTCATTTCTTCTTGCTTCTTTGCAAGGAACTTTTTGTTTGATTGTTTCCAGAATGGGCTCTTTTGTTCTTCCTCAGCACTTGTCCCTGAAACAAATACCATTTTTGATTTAAAATCTCGAACATATTTTTCATTTTTATGATTTTCTGGTGGAATAAATCCTAATCCTTTCTTTTTGAAATTACCGTTATGGTTTGGTTTCTTTTGAAAACCTGAACCAGAACTGTAACCCTTTTTTTCTGGTTTAAACGTTGTTGAACTCTTGAGGTGTAAGGTTTAGGTTTTTCAGAAAGATTTACATCTTTTATTTCAGAAATATTAATTTCTGTTAATTTGAAAACCTTTTTGATCATGTCAGGTTTAACACCTCTTATTGGAAATTCTTCATCAAAATATAATTTGTCAGAATCATTCAAAGTATATGCAACTTTGAACATTTCATCATTCAAATTAGATTTTGATAACAAGAATTCTTTATTATAAACTCTTTTGCCCTGTTTGACTTTTGAACTTGATGTGTCGAACTCAGACTTTGACTCTGATTTTGACTTCTGTTTTGACTCCTCGGTTTCATCGTTATCCAACACCTGATCGACCACTTTCTTTATTAACTCGGACTCATGATCAGTATCGGACGATGTAAAAGTAACATCAATGTTTTCTGGCAAATTTTCTGCTGACTCTGACTCCCACTGTAAATTTGTTGCTTTTTCGACTCTTTCAGAATTTGGATTTCTAGGAGAATATCTATTTTCAAGCGGGGGTGGACACTTGTTGTAACTGGCACTATGTGTCTTACCAGAATTTTTCACTTCAGTGTCCTTCTTCTTTTCCTTCTTCTTTTCAATATTCTTTTCTTCAGTTACTTCATCTTCTTCAAATGCCTTCATGCCTTCAACAGTTGGATAAATCCTATCAATAACATAAGAAGAACATGAGTAACTTTTTAACAACTTATTAACTCTTTCAGTCTCAATTCTTTGAGTTTCAAGTTTTTGTTCAAGAACAGCACACTTCTCAATGTAATTATTCACAATTTTCTGCTTTGTCATAAAAGCTCCCTGAAGTGTCTTCATAGCTGTTGCTTGCTCATCACTGGATTGATTATATTTGCTTTATTTAGAACATCATAGGATTCTTTCAGCCTGTTCATGTTGTTAATCAATTCACTGTTTTTCTTCTTCATGATCTCACAGCTTTCACAATTCACAGAAATCTTCTGTGCATCAGCTTCTTCATCAACTTTGAATTCAGGAACTTTCTTTACCTTTCTCTTGACCACAGTAACTTCATCATCATCACTACTGACTGGTGTTTTAACTTTCTTCTTTTTCTTTTTAACTTTCTCGTCATCACTATCACTTTCTTCAAGCATTTTCAAGTGCTCTCTCATTCGTTTCGCATAATAATCATCATCATTATCACTGTCTTCTTCAATTCGAGCAACAAATGCTTTTTCTTTTAACATCTCTTTATCTGGACAGTAATTATCCCAACTAAAATTTTCCCAGCTAAAACCCTCTGGTAATTTTTCATCATCTTGGTTTATCAAACATGCTTTGCTATCAGCTGAAACATATTTGTCCCAACTGAAACTATTTGTAGACTTTTTATCATTTTGATTCACCATGCATGCTCTCTTTGATGATTACTCAATTGCCTTCCTGGCATGTGCAGTTTGTGGCTCTTGTTGATGTGATTGTTGAGCAACTTGATGATAAATTGCTTTCCGATAGTAATCATTGTTGTTGAACGGATTTTGAGCTCTACTTGTTTCACAATTTGTGCACTCCCTCTTGAAGTGTCCTTTTTCCCTGCAACGAAAACAAGTGACTTTAGATTTATCAAAACCTAAAATAGAAACATTAGCATCACAGAAGTCATATCTTCCTGTGATCTGTTTGAATTTCTCAGCTCGTCTCAACACACTTTCCAAACACCACTTTATATCCATTAACTCCATATCTTCAGCATCTATCTGGTCGTAATCTTCTTTTGTCAACATTGGATTCCCGATTCGACCTTCTACTAAACTTCCATATGATTCTAATACAGTTCCTAACAAAGACATGTGACTTTTTGCAATTTCTTCAGAATAATCCTGATCACTTTCAAGATTCAATACTATGTTGCATTGTAATTTCTTGCCATTCTTGGTTGCTGACAGGTTTGGATCAAATGACTGATATGATGAAAACCTTGTTTTGCTGTTTGATCCTTTAGAAGAACCCCCCGATGAACTTTTAGCATTGAATGCAGTTTCAACCTTTGGTGACATATTTGTTTTATCACTGATACCCCCTTTGTAATAAAGACCGATATCTTGCTCACCATAAAAAACTTTCATTCTTGAGATCTTCCTTTGTTCCATCTCCTGAGCTTCCAATTTCTCAATAAACTTGCTCAAAGTTAGATTGTTAAACCCTTTCTTATTTCTTAACATCATCAAGCATGTGCCCCAAGTTTCATGTGGCAATGCATCAGCCAGTTTCTCAATCAACTCTTCATTATCCTTTGTGATGCTCACCCTCTTCATATTTACTAACAAATTGCAGTATCTTTCAATTATCTGCTTTGTGCTTTCATTTTTCAGACCACGAAATAGATCAAACTCTTTTTTCAGAAGTGATTTTTTGTTTTTAATCATTTCTTGAATTCCAACAAATTTAGATCTTAACGATTTCCAAATCGAATATGCACTCCCACTGTGTTGCAATAAGACCAAAATGTCTTCTTTAACAGCTTGTTGCAGTAAACTAATCATCATCTTTTCGTTTTTGTATTTCTTTTTCTCATCCACACTAAGATCTTTGATAGCAATCTCCTCTTCGTCATCATTTGTCGGTCTAACATATTTCGTTTCAATACATTCCCAAGCATCCAAATAATTTGCTTGCACCCAGTTCTCAAAACGTTCCTCCCATCCTTTATATTCCTCAATATTCATGAGCTTTGGCGGTTTTTGCATAGTCCCCGTTTCGTTTTCCAACATTGCTTGTTGTGTAATAGTTATCGGGGTAGCAAAGGCGTTGTAGAATTCCTCTTCAATATTGCGGTTTTCAAGAATTTAAAAACTGACAGTTACAAACGAAATCAAGTCTCACACGGAATCACATATTCAAATGGAATTACTTGTTCAAACGAAATAGCCTGTACTGACAACTTCAAGCGAAATCAGTTCAAACGGAATACCAGTTTCACACGGAATTATCTAATTTCGTGTGAAACAACGACCTTTCAAACGGAATAGCAACTTGAAACGAAATATCTAATTTCGTATGAAACAATTCAAACGGAATTACACTTTGAAGCGAAATTATGCTATTTCACCCGGAATCACTCAAGCGGAATCAGATTTCGAGCGAAATCAAGATGCTATTTCAAGCGAAATACTGCTGATGTCATCACACTCGAGCTGTTTTCAAGCGAAATTACAAAATTTTATCAATTTTAGATCAAATTAAGGTCCAAATCTTTCAATGATTTGTTAAAACACTGTTGCGCACATGATGTGAGAAAATTAGCCAATTTTAACCATGAAAAGTTGTTAATTTTGAAAGAGAAGGTGTAGAAATCAGAAATTGCAGCTGAATTGGTAAGAACTCTTCCTCCGGAGCTCTGATACAACTTGTAGGATCATTTTGTGACCCGAACGAGTCGATCAGAATAATTTTTCTCAATACGAATGGCGGAAACAGATGTATCGAGTTCAATTCAGTTAGAATATCACTTTAAATTGTCTATATATTGATTTGACAAAGTTTTACAATGAGTAGACACTTCGGCAGCACTTCGGCTCTAAACCGGAATTACAGAACTCTCTCAAACGAAATCAGGCAGTTGCTATTTATAGGCAATGTGATTCCGCTTGAAATGGTTCAAACGGAATCACTTTCAAGCGAAATTAGTAATTTCGTTTGAACGTGACATGATGATTTCAAGCGGAATTACAACTTGTAATTTCGTTTGAAATTACCTCACAACCTATTTTTGACATTTTTTCGAACAACGTGCACTGATCTATCTACAAACATACAAGACTCGATACAAGATGAATTCGACAGACGATTTCAAGCGGAATTACAACTTGTAATTTCGTTTGAAATTACCTCACAACATATTTTTGACATTTTTTCGAACAATGTGCACTGATCTATCTACAAACATACAAGACTCGATACAAGACGAATTCGACAGACGCATGCACCAACAATCTTGATTTTCAAAGTCCTTTGATTGTAATTGTAGGGCAGTTTCAAGAGTTTGTTGATGGATTATGCTAATCACATTCTGTTGACAATCAGTCGAATCAAATAACTTTGAATGCTTGCTTGGTCTGTGTTCATGACAGTTGAACAAATAAGAGTTTCACTGCTTATCAAGATCACTACCAGGTCTTATAATACTTTTGACATATTACTCAAAACCTGATATAGTTTTCACATCAGGAGAGAACCATGGCTGATGCTCTTGGTCTTCACATGGAGGAATTAATTAATTACTTCATGAGATATGACCACTCATATGTTGAAGGAGCACAAGAATACAAGATAAAGATGACCGAATATTTTGCTGATCTCATGAATTACCTCAAAGACATGATGGTAGGGTATGAAAATGCGCAAGTGCTGGCTCTACTGAAAGAAATGCAAGGCATGGTAGATAGCGAAGCTTTGGATATGATTGTAAAAGCAGCGAGCAGCTCTGGATTGTCAGCTTTGATCTCATATTGTTCAGATACACATTTAACACACCCATTGGATAAGATGATACTTATTTGTGAGCAACTCTGTAATATCAGATATAATTCAAACGTAGAGGAAGAAAAAGTTGTGGTGGGTTTTGATAATGAAATAGAAACACTACTTGATCAACTTACCTCAACTTTTACAAAGCAGTACCAAATTATCTCAATTGCCGGAATGGCTAGGCTTGGAAAGACTTTGGCTAGAACATTATACCACTACTAGAAAATCTAAAACTTCTTACACCAGTTTTCCTAGGAAATGCGTCATAAAACTAGTTTTTCTACGAATTTATGACAAACACCTGATGTAGGAAAACAGCTCGTAGGAAACCCGTTTTCAACGCATTTCCTACGCAACTTCCTACACATTTTCTACGAAACTACTACGTCGCAAATTGCTACGAATCTCCTACAATATATTTAATTATTATCTTTTAGGATTTATTTTTTTGGCTACACATTTCTGACAAAAAAAAAATTAACAAATTTTAATACAACATTATTTGTGACCCATTTCCTACAAATAAATTAGAAGTGTTGTTACAAATTTCCTAGTAAACTGAGTATTTTTTGTGACCCACTTCCTACAAATAAATTAGAAGTGTTACAAATTTCTGAGAAAACTGAGTATTTTTTGTGACCCACTTCCTACAAATAAATTAGAAGTGTTGTTACAAATTTCCGAGGAAACTGATTATTTTTTGTGACCCATTTTCAACAAATAAATAAGAAGTATTGTTACAAAATTCCTACGAAAACTGAGTATGTTTTGTGACAAATTTATGACAAAATAAAGAAAAAAAGGTATTTTTGACGGTTTTCTGACAAAAGCTATTTATGTTGTGACACATTTCCAACCACCTAATTTATTAAATAAAAAGGATAAATTACACTTTTCGTCCTTTATGTTTGTATCAGATTGCAATAGATAGCCTTTAACTTCAATAATTACAGTCACAGTCCTTTATTTGTAAAATTCATTACACCCTAGGTCCTTTAGCCCTAACCAAGTTAAAATTTTTAGTTAAATTTGGCATGTGCCTTGCACATGAGGGTAGGTTAGCAATTTCACCAATTGTATTTAAAATGTGTGTTATTTTTCCTTTCATCTTCAGCTCTTCACAGTCAAACAAGTGAACAACCAAAACCCTTATCCCCTTTCTTATCTCTTCTCTCTCGTGTCCCTCCCTCTCTAGGAAATGGCCGGCTGCCACCTTGGTGGCAGAGCCACGAGCCAGCTCAGACTTCAATTTCAAGTTGCTGAGAAATCTCAACCGTCGATCATATTGTTTGATGAGATCAATGGTTTGGCTCCTTCACGCACTAGACAACAAGATCAGACACATAATTCAGTTGTCTAAACTTTATTTGCTCTACTCGATGGTCTAAAGTCGCGTGGCTCCGTTATAGTGATCGGTGCAACAAATCGACCCAATGCTATCGATCCAGCTTTAAGGCGGCCCGGGAGATTCGATCAAGAAATTTACTTTTCACTCCCGTCAGTTAACGATCGGGAAGCTATTCTATCACTTCATACGAAGAAATGGCCCACACCTGTAAAAGATCGTTATTAAAGCTGATCACAAGAAAAACCGTAGGATTTGTCGGTGCTGACTTGCAGGTGGGCGCCGGAGGGTGGACCAAAGGAAGTGGGTTCGCAGGTGGGCGCCGGGGGTTAGGGTGACGGTGGTAGTCGGCCTTGCCGCCGTGGCTCCGCCACCAAGGGTGGCATCCGGCCATTTCATAGAGAGAGAGGGACGTGAGAGAGAAGAAAAAGAAAGGGGATAAGGGTTTTGGTTGTTTGGCTGTGAAGATGAAAGGAAAAATAATACATATTTTAAATATAATAGGTGAAATTACTAACTTACCCTTATGTGCAAGGCTCATGTCAAACTTAACTGAAAATTTTAACCTGGTTAGGGCTAAAGGACCTAGGGTGTAATGGGTTTTACAAATAAAGGACTGTGACTGTAATTATTAAAGTTAAAGGCTATCCATTGCAAACTGATACAAACATAAAGGACGAAAAGTGTAATTTATCCTAAAAAAACTGCAAAAAATAAATAATATTTCTGCATTTTTCTGGCGAAAAATTCCAGAAATAATCTGCAATATTCCAGAAATAATCTGCAATACCAAAAACCTGTTTTACAAAATTCACCGAAGTTACAATGACATAAATTCAAAAATCATGCGTTACAACGCAAGTTCCAATATGTTTAAACCGTAAGCTAATACAATTCAACGTAATTCCAAAAAGATATGAAAAACTAGAACTAATTAGAGGGAGGATGCCAATTCTTTATAAACTCTTGAAGTTGTTTTTGAAGTTCTTCCCTTGCTTTCCTTTCTTCGTCAAGACGAGTTGCAAGTAGATCCCTTTCTTCTTCAAGACGAGATACAAGTAAGAACCAGTGGTTCACCCACTCAACCAATTCAGGGAAAACGCCACGCAATACACCGTCGTCTGGACCCACCATGGTACTGCCAAGTAAACATCTCCTCGGCAAGCGCACTCCACAATACCCCGAGCAGTAGTTGCAGCCATCCCTATTGGCACCGTACTCATTTCCGCCTATGATCAGTTCACCGTAAAAGCAAATGTCATCAGTCGGTTCAATCAATTAAGACTATTAACACAATAGTATCTATCAAAACATGACTCACATCTCTAAATTCTTGATCAACCACCAACTCACCATCTTTATTCATGATTTTGCCTTGAGTCATTTCTGACTCGGTCAACCCTGGAGTCACGATTGTGATTCCAACTTCAGAACCAAGTTCCATCCTCAACAACTGCTTTGCTTGCCTGAGATAATATTAATGCAAAGAAATAATAAAACTTAAAACAAACATGAAACTATATATATAATTAAATATTAATGGCAACCATGAAGCAGATGAAGCAATGACTACAATTTTCCCTTTGCTCCTTCTCAAATGTGGAATTAAAAGATATGTCATAAACACATAGCCCCAGAAGTTTATGTCCTACAAAGATATGATGCAGCACATGAAGTTTATTTAAATCTTTTAAACTTTTTACTTATACAAGGTCAACAACTACATTGACATTTTAATTATAGTAAACAATATATAGTTCTTTTCTGCCTCTAAACTCTAAAGTATGTTGTTTTGTTATTACTTCAAAATTTCATTATCAACTTCAACTTCAAAGTTCTCTAGTGCTTACCATGCCTAATTAATAAATAAATATTTTGTCACAATTGTGTAGGAAATGCTATCATTTTCCCTTATTTATTTTACATATATTAATATTTATTCTGTAGACAATTATAATTAACCTTTTGTAGATTATTTGTGAGAGATTTGTGACGCAACTGTCAATTAAATAGGGTTTTTTTTTTTTTTTTTGTCGGAAACTTGTCACAAGTTGTGACGGAATTCCGACGGATGATTTAAGTTAATTAAAAAATAAATATTTCATCATAAATGTGTAGGAAACGATATTATTTCTGACAGATTTGTGACGCAACTGTCAATTAATTAGCGTTTTCTTATTTTTCATCACAAATGTGTAGAAAACGATATTATTTTCCCTTATTTATTTGGCTTATATAAATATTTATTGGGTAAAGAATAATAATTAACCTTTTGTAGGTTATTTCTGACAGATTTGTGACGCAACTGTCAATTAATTAGGGTTTTCTTGTTTTTCGTCATGGATGCAAAAAAATTTGTAACAAAATCATGAAAAAAAAATTTGTAGGAAATTCGTCATAAAGGTGTTGTAATCTGTGACGAAAAAAATTGTGTAGGAAATTGTCCCCTTTTCTAGTAGTGTACAACCATGAATTAGTCAAGTTGTTAATGCACTTTAGGTGATAAGTGCATGCCTTCCAATTTATAGGGTCTTTATTGGATATGTATTGAAACTTAGTCCAAGTTTTAACCTTGGACATTTTGTCCAAGTTTTAGGCTAGACTTTTGTCAGAGTTTTTGTTTAGGACAAAAGTCAGAGTTTTGTGTAGTGTGTTTTGTCCGGGTTTCTAGTTTGTCTTGGAAGTCCGGGGTTTGCCTTGTATATATACCTTTATGTGGAATAGACAAGGTGGCGATTCTGTGTGAAATTATGTGCACCTAACCCTAATCATCGTGTGTGTGTTTGTCTGGCGGCTACTGTGTGTGTGACGTCATTCATCTTCATCATCAAGAATACTCTGTGTATTCTTGATTTCTCTCACAAATCTTTGCATTCTAGTGTTTCATCTACAGTGGTTGATCATCAGGTGGATTCCGCACACCTGTTGGTTGCGTTAGCTGAGTGAGATCTTGGATTAGGAGGCCTTACAAGTGGTATCAGAGCAGTGTGCTCATACTACTGTAGGTGTTTCTTAGTTTGAAGGTTTTTGTGAGGAAAGTTCAATCTTTGATAGGGTTTAGTGAGTGTTTAGTGAGTTTTTGTGTTTTATTCGTGATTCTTCATTCATTTCTAGTGATTTGGTGATGGATTTTGAGTAGTTTGGTGATTTTTAGTGTTGATCTTCATCTGGGTTTTTACAGGGGTTTTGGCTTTTGTTCATACAGTGTTTTAGGTTGAAAAAGATTCCTAAGTTTGATCTTTGGAAGCATTGTCCGTGGTTTAACTTTTGTGTTTGTGTTTCCGGGGTATTATTGAACCAGTGTGAAGTCACATTGGGGAGATAGTCCGGAGACTGGTTCATTTTGATCCGAGTTTGAGAAATTTACTTGCTCCGAGTTTTAGTTCCACTCCTTTTGGTCTGAGTTTAAGTTGGTCCGAGTTTTAAACCCTTACTTTGTTGTCCAGTTTTGGTCCAAGTTTTAATCGCTCACATTGTTGTCTAGGTTTGGTCCAAGTTTTAAACTCTTACTTTGTTGTCCAGGTTTGGTCCAAGTTTTAAACTCTTACTTTGTTGTCCAGGTTTGATCCAAGTTTTAAACTCTTACTTTGTTCTCTAGGTTTGGTCCAAGTTTTAAACTCTTACTTTGTTGTCTATGTTTGGTCCAAGTTTTAAACCCTTATTTGTGGTCTGAGATTTGGTCCGAGTTTTAAACTCTTAGTCCTAGTTTTATTTTGTGAATCCGAGTTTCTTATCAAGTTCAACAAGTCCGTGTTTTAGCATAGAGTAGAGTGGTCCGAGTTTAATTTCTTAACAGTGTAGTGTGGAGTTTTTGTTTGTGTTCTATTTCAGGTTGTTATATGGGTTTGCACTCTGATTAAAGCCTCAGACATTGCACTCCGTGTTTTCTTCTCTGAGTTTTGGACTTGGAAGCTCTCTCAGTAACTCTTTTGCTTGGAAACCTACTGTTAACCTTTTGTGAACTTACTGTTTCATTCAAACATTGTTCAAATGGCGAACAATCTTACTGCAATGGTTCAGAATCTCAAACACAATGCTGAAGTGGGGAGTAACGACAAGCCTCCTCTGTTTATTAATGAATTGGATTTCCCAGAATGGAAGGATCGGTTTGAGAGGTATGTAAGAGCAAAAGACATCAAGATTTGGTTGTGCATTGTTAAAGGATGTGGAGCTACTCCAGTACGTACGTTAACGATTGATACTTATTTGGCACTCACCGACGACCAGAAGAAATTTTATGATTGTGAAGAGAAAGCTATGTCAATGATTACGATGGCTATGACACAATCTATACTTCATACCTTTCGTAAGAGAAGTAGCTCGAAGGAGTTGTGGGATAGCATGATCGAGCGCTATGAAGGAAATGCAATATACAAGAAACAACGACTCGAACGTTTGAAGACTCAATTCGTTGTGTTTAAAGCTTTAAGAAATGAATCATTTGATGATACAGTGAACCGGTTTTATCATTTGTTGAGCGAACTTGATAGAAGTCAAGAGGGTATCTACACTGAATTTGAGAAGGTTGAGAAGTTTCTGAATTGCCTTTCCAAAGAATGGAATATGTACACCGCTTTGATTAGAGAAGGTGTTCTCTATGAGGAGCTCTCATTGGAAGAAGTTGTACAAAAACTGAAAGGTTATGCTTGGAATATGGAAGATCAAGCATCTGATTTCGAGAAGATCCAAGATCCTCAGTTATATAAAGCCTCAAAACCGATGGATAAGGGTAGTAATGGAGTAAACGGTGTTGCCCTATATTCAGAGAATGAAGTTCCTGCAAGTGAACACGCCTTTATGAGCAACAATGTCAGTTCAAGTGGAACAACAAACTCCAATCAAGGAATGTACTCTTCTAGTGGAGCTCAGAAATCTCAAGCAACAAACTTGAACATTCCAAAGTTACATGCAAGCGGCTTAAAGTTGATAGAAGAAAACATGAGCCTTTTGGCGTCCTTCATGACTGCCTACAAGAACTTCTGTCTTGGAAAGCTCATTGAACCGTCAAGTCTCGATGAGGACTTTGACCAGATAGACCAAGACGAAATGGAAGAACTTGATCTACAACTCAATATGGCACTCTTAGTCCGTAGAGCGAAGAAATTTCTGTTGAGAACGGGTAGGAAGTTCATAGGAGGTCAAACAAAGACTCGAATGGGAGTCGACATGTCAAAGGTGAAATGACACAACTGCGGCATCTACGGGCATTTCGCACGTGATTGTCGAAAGCCAAAAATGGAAAGATCTGACAGAGAAAGCAACTCTCGAGGAAACAATACAAGACCTCACAACAATGCATCAACTGCTACCTCTAACTCAAGTACTCGTCCAAGTGGTTCTGAAAATCATACACCTTCGACAAACAATGCTATGGTGGCTCAACCTCTACAAAGTGTGACTGAGCCTTACGACTGGGGTTGTGCTTTGGAAGACATTTCAGGAGCTATTGTGTCACAAGCATTTATAGCTGAAATTGTGAACGAACAAGTATGTGAAGAGGTTATCGAAGAGACTAGCATTGAGGAACTTGCGGTTGTAGCTGAGGTTTTTGGGGAAGAGTTGGATTCGGGCAATGTTGCTGAGAATGAAGATAACCTGAATGAAGAGTCTGTTGAAAAGGCTAACAAAACAGAAGATGGAGAAAAGGGAGAATGCTTTGAGTTCAACATCTCCACAGCTGAAATGCAGCAATTTGCGGATGCAGAAGCTAAAAGGTTGGAAGAAAACTCCGGAGAAAATGAAGCGTGTGCATTCATGGCTGGCATTGAGGTAAAATCATCTTCTGTAGATAAGCGATGTGCTAGATGTGTTGAGTTTGTCGCCAAGATTGATAGATATGCCCTTCATAACACAAACTTAATTGCAGATTTAGAAAAATCCAGAGAACTCATTGCTGTTTTGTCTAATTCGGATAAAGAACACCGAATTAAGATAAAAGCACTGAAAAATGATATCTCTGAATTTGAGAGACTTGTGGCTCAGGGAACTGTTAAAAATCAGGAATTAAGATCTGAACTTGAAATGAACCAAAATTGTGTTTTGGAAAAGAACAAAATCATTTTGGAAAAAGATAATCTGATTTTAGATTTGCAACGAAAAATTGAAAAGTTCGGGGATTCATCTGAAGTGATGAATTTCTGTATTAACAGCCAACGTCTCAAAGAATCTGAGGAAGAAATGTTCAGCATCGGTTATAAGAAAGTGCCTCCTCCGGTAAACCATAATTATACATCGATGCCAAGCATTGATCCTGAATTGGCAAATTTTGTGCCAAAGACCCCTCTGACGGTTGAACCGCAAAGTGAGTCAGAATCTGAGCCTGATGAGGCTTCTGACTCAGAACATTCGAAGGTGAGTGAAGTTACAAAGAAAAATGAGCTAACTTTTGATAACATTGAGAATTTGATAAGCAATAAAATTTTGGAAATTTTTAATCAAGTTCAAAATGCGAAGTCAAAACCAAAGTCACGTGGGAAACCCAAAAAGAATTTGAAAAATATCCCTAAAACTGAGTTTGTTAAAGGGGAAGATTTTATCTAAGAAGAAGAGAAAATCGAAACAGGTTCAAACTCTCAGTTTTTCAACCAAATTTTGAAAAATCCCACTAACACCTCATCATCTTCGACCAGTCATGAGGAACGCCCAAAGAATGCTGCGAAAGTTCGCAAATGTTATAAGTGTCGTGGTAAAGGACACTTAGCAGCAGATTGTCCAGATGACAAGGGTAAATCACTTGTTGATCCTGATCAAAAGAAACCTTTTGTTGAAAAACCACAAAATGAAACAGTTAATGTTGAAAAGAAAAACGGTAAAAATCAGAAGGTTGAGAAAAACAAAGTGATTAAACAAGAAGTAAAACCAGTTGTCAAAACAAATGTTAAATCACAACAAAATCAGGATCATGGGGAGAAACCAGTTGTTATAAATCGTGGTAAAGGATCGGAAAGTTCATCTCAAAAACATGATACTCGTGAGAAAACCCCTCACAGACGACAAAATAATGTTACTTTCCAAACACATGAGAATGACCAACGTTCTGGAGGTTCGAGCAACAACAATGTTAGACCTCATGCACAGAACAGATTCGTGAATGACCGAAATGCGTCACCCCCTGATTTCCAAATCAAAGACAACATTCGGATAATCATCCACGATCATTATCAAGACACGATGATGTTCCTAGATTTGGTAGGAATTTTGAGCCACCCATGAATCAAAATTACGGTTACCGAAACTATGGACGCCGAGATTATGGAAACTCTGGTTATACCAACAGATCGTCAACTCCGTATAATCCACGATTTACGAGGAGTCATTCCAACAATTTCCGAAATGGAAATGGAGGACAAAGAGGCGATGATGGTTATTTCAAAGAGTTTTCTTATGTTGACGAATCGGGACGACCCAAGACCATCATGGCTTGGGTCCCACATTCTAACTAAATTTTCTTGTTGGGGAGTGTAGGAGCAGCTGAAGAGGGCTATCTATATTTGGTATATCGATAGTGGATGGTCTAGACACATGACAGGAAATAAAGAGTTATTGAACAATTTTAAACAAATTCGTGGTGGTTATGTGAATTTTGCCGGTGAGAAGGGTGGTTACATCACCGGTGAAGGTTCGGTGTCAAATGGAAAAATTACGCTGCATAAAGTGAACTACGTTGAAGAACTGAAGCATAACTTGATGTCGGTTTCTCAAATCTGTGATAACAAGTACACGATGTTGTTCACTGATAAAGCTTGCTTCGTTTTGCATCCAGGATTTGTTGTTCCTAAAGATTGGATTGTTATGCGGGCTCCAAGGGTGAATAACACATATGTCATGGACATGCGCCCGTTGGTTAACTCGTCTGCTCCAGTGACATGTCTACTTTCGAAGGCGACTGAAGATCAATCGTATCTCTGGCATAGGAGAATGGGCCACGTGCATCTGCGAAAAATGAACCACTTAGTGAAAAACAACTTAGTGTTGGGGGTTCCTTTACGTAGTTTCAATATGCACAACAAATGTGAATCATGTGAAAAAGGAAAAATCAAACGAAAGCCTCACAAGCCGAAAACTATTAACTCAATCCAAAAACCACTTGAATTGCTTCACATGGATCTTTTCGGCCCAATCCATGTTGCTAGCATTGGTGGGATGTCTTACTGCTTAGTTGTCACTGACGATTTCTCACGATACTCGTGGGTATTTTTCTTAAAAACAAAGGACCAAACTGCTGGTATTTTAAGAGACTTGTTCAAACAACTTGAGAAAAATTATTCACTTCCTATTAAGAAAATCCGAAGTGACAACGGCACTGAGTTTAAAAATCATTATATGGACGAGTTATGTCGGGAAATGGGAATCGTTCATCAGTTCAGCGCTCCATATGTTCCTCAACAGAATGGAGTTGCAGAACGGAAGAATCGTACCCTAATTGAGGCGGCCCGAACTATGCTTTCTGAATCAAAATTGCCAATTTTCTTCTGGCCGAGGCGGTAAACACTGCATGTTATGTGTTAAATCATGTGCTTACGGTCAAAAGAGAAGATAAAACGTGTTATGAATTGCTTGAAAAGAAGAAACCGAACTTATCTGGTTTTCAACCTTTTGGGATCAAGTGTGTTATCAAACGCACCAAAGATACTCCTAAAATGGGGGAAGTTGGAAAAGTAGGGTTCTTTTTGGGATATGCCAATGGAACTCCAAACAAACGCGTTTATAACGTTAAGAAGCGTACAGTGGAGATCGTGTTTGATATAACTCCTTTGAGTTACGATCCTCCACCGTCCGAATTCGGTCCTAAAAGCGGTTATGATTATGATAAATTATTTGATTCATTTGATCTTCCTGATGTTTCAGAAGAAGATTCGGAGGTTGTCTACACACATCTTGTGAACAAAGATGAAGTGGATGCAAGCTGGAGAGCAAGTATTCCTACTAATGTGTCTCCGAATGTTCCAGTCGTTGATTCTTCGATCGTAAACGAAGTTGTTGCTGAGCAGATCCCCAATGCAGCTGCTCAAACTACAAGTGGTGATCTTTACGTTGATTTTTCAGCATATCCAAATGTTAATGTGTCTTCTGGAAATGATCAAGCTTCTAGTAGTAATGCAAATGCTGAGGGGGAGATTCAATCAAATTTGGGAAACAATCTTCAAGCTCCAGCTATCCCAATTCCAAGAACAAATATTCATCATCCTGTTGATAATATTATTGGGAATCCAAATGCGGGAGTGCAAACGCGAAGGAGTATTTCAGAGATGCAGTGTCTGTTCTCTGCTATCAAGAATGAAGAAATCTACAATCTTAGCCTACATGAATGTTTTATCTCTCAGATAGAGCCGAAGAACTACCAAATGGCTCTGAAGGATAATTCTTGGTGTGAGGCGATGCAAGAGGAGTTAGCTCAGTTCGACAAGTTAAAGATGTGGAATTTGGTCGATCTTCCAAAGGGCCAACATGCAATCAACACGAAGTGGGTTTTCAAGTGCAAGAAAGACGATAAGGGTGTTGTCGTCAGAAACAAAGCACGGTTGGTTGTTCAAGGCTTCAATCAAGAGGAAGGGATTGATTATACAGAAGTTTATGCACCGGTGGCAAGACTGGAAGCCATCCGTTTGTTTCTAGCTTTTGCTGCACACATGCGTTTCAAAGTCTATCAGTTGGATGTGAAAAGCGCGTTCCTTTACGGGAAATTGCATGAAACTGTGTATGTATCCCAACCACCGGGTTTCGAAGCTCCAGAGTCTGACAACAAAGTCTATTTGTTGGACAAAGCTCTCTACGGTCTCCATCAGGCTCCTCGGGCGTGGTACGAGACTTTATCAAGACATCTATTGGAGCACGGGTTCTCGCGTGGCGCGATTGACTCCACACTATTCATATTGAAGAAAGGGGGAGATTTTTTGATCGTGCAAATTTATGTTGATGACATCATTTTTGGTTCTTCAAATGAAGAATTGTGTCGTGAGTTCGAGGCGGTGATGAAGTCAAAATTTGAAATGAGCGCGATGGGCGAGTTATCGTTCTTTCTAGGTCTTCAAGTGAGTCAAGAAAAAACCGGGACGTACGTGCATCAGACGAAGTATGTCCACGAGATTCTCAAAAGATTTGGATTGGAAGATAGCTTACCCTATGACACGCCTCTCCCGACAAATCACAAGCTTTCACCCGATAAGGAGAAAGATCCTGAAGTGGATCCGACTCTATATCGAGCAATGATAGGTTCGCTAATGTATCTTACTGCTTCACGACCAGATATTATGTTCTCTGTTTGTTTGTGTGCCAGGTTCCAATCAACTCCGAAAGAGTCTCACTTGAAAGCGGTCAAGCGTATCTTCAGATATCTGAAAGGGACGCCTAAGCTTGGATTGTGGTATCCAGCTGAAGGTGGTCTGGATTTGATGGCGTATGCTGACGCAGACTTCGGAGGGTGCCCGATGAACAGAAAGTCAACCTCTGGCGGCGCACAACTTCTTGGGAACCGTCTTGTCTCTTGGCAATGCAAAAAGCAAGTTGCCGTTTCTCTATCCACGTGCGAGGCCGAGTACATTGCTGCATCAAGCTGTTGTGCTTAGGTCTTGTGGATTCAGCAGCAGATGAGGGACTACGATTTGAATTTTACTTGAACTCCTATTCTTGTCGATAACAACTCTACCATTTCCATAACTAACAATCCAGTTAATCACTCACGCACTAAGCACATAGATGTTAGGCATCATTTCATTCGCGACTGTGCTGAGAAGGGTTTAATAGAAGTGGTTAGGGTAGACACCTTGGATAATCTTGCCGACCTGTTTACGAAGACATTCGATCGGGCTAGATTTGAAAATCTGGTCCGAATGATTGGCATGATCAACCCCGAGTAAAATGCTTTTCAAAACTCGCATACAAACGTTATTTTATGTTTTATGTACAGTTCTTACCTCTTTTCAAAAAAAAATTGAAAAACTCCAAAAATATTTTACTAAGTTGTAGGATAATTTTTAAGAAAAATACAAAAACATTTGAAAAATATAAAATGAAGTCGTGTTGAGATATAAGGGAAATGATAGTACATCGGTTAATCGTATCTGGTGCAGGATTATAGTAATATATAAAATTAACCGTTAACTGTAACAACTTCATTATACGTTGCTTTGGTAGGTTTTACGCATCAATAAGAACCTGTTTTTGGTTTATAAACATAATGAACTGCGTAACTTGTGTGGTACATCTCTCGGATATATGGTCTTGGTACCGTAATTTCGTTTGATAGATTGCCGAGGTTCTGAGATACGTGGTCTTTATGTTGTTTATCATCTGGGTATCATGGTTGTTTCTTTTACCGAAAACAACGGGGACGCAAGTCTAGATCTTCCATGATACCATACATACGTGTAAATATCATTCAATCGTGTATATAATACATGATGCATTCGACCTCAATAAGTGATAAACAATCACATGTCCCACAAAATATGTGATAATATATCACAGCTCTTATGCGGGAGTCAAGTTCGTCTCTTTGTCTGTACGATGGTACTAACCTGTTCATGGACTTGCTCCTGTGCCCTCATGCATCTGAAAATCAAGTTCCTCATCAATAAGTGATTCTATCACATAGGGCTTGTTTTCAATTCTAAATAAGTGAGTATCTCACATCATTTTATACGTCAAAACAGATGATAAATGGTATACTCACCAGTAAGATGAATTCTCGTGCATACCTTGATACGGGAGTATATTCTGAGGTGGGTAAACATAGTTACAATCAGTTATTAATACACTTAATAGCATATCTCAAAAACAGTGTTCAAAGCATGCTAAAGCTTAAGTGGACCACAATACCGTTGAACGTCTTGAACTGTTAATATCATTCTAAAAGCTTAAACTGAAAAACTATGCTTCTTGTGTTGGATAATGACAGAAAAACCGTTATGATCCATTTGCTCCGATTTCACAAAAAGATAATTAGTGTAAATACGTTCTTAGGTTTAATTTCTTTATTCAGTCAAAAATTCAAAAACATCAAAAAGATTTTGCTTTCTTGTTTCTATGTGCGAGTTATCATTTTGAAAATTCTCTAAGGGTTGTGAACATTCTTTAATAAGGTGTTAAACATCAAGTTAGGTAATCTTAAAATAAGTCTTTTTGTATAAAAATCGGTCGTGCAAGATCCATCTAAGTGTGTGGGTAATCACGTCATTTTAAGGTGTTTCGGTAAATCTGCTTCCAAGTTGTGATATTTTTCCAAAAGTATAAGTTTTGAAGTAACTTGTTCTGAATTGATCGTGTTTTGAAATACAAATTATTAAATGTTGGTTGTTTAATATTTCAATTGTTGATTCTGGGGGTATTGAATTTTTTTTTGGGATCCAGGTTTGGGCCGAGTATCTCCGGGGTTAAGATTCTTAATCCGGTGTTAAGTGTTTCAGGAGGTCTGGATCGTTCATCAACAAGAGAATCGATTTGAAGAAGCTTGGTGCACCTCTCCTAACTTCTTGTTCCTCCTGGTGTGCACATCCTAGAGAGAGAGACTATGTGTTAGTGAGAGAAAGCTAGGGTTTAGATCTTTGTGATCTAAACCAGCTTGTAGATTATGTATACTCTTTTGGTATGTAATCTGTGATGACTGATTCGTTAATAAAGAGATTCATCTTCTACATCTTTCTATCTTTGGTGTTTATGATTGTTCTTCATGTCTTGAATCAAGTGCAATGTTTGATGTTCGTCATCGATCAAGTGCAATGTCTTGAATCAAGGTCTGGATCGTTCATCACAAGATGGAAGATTTGAAGAAGCTGTGTACATCTGGATCGTTCATCTCAAGATGGAAGATTTGAAGAAGCTAAGACTTCTGCCGTTGCATTCCTTTGAAAAAGATCAACCGTTAGATGATCAATACATCAAGGTCGTGCAGTTCTGTGTGAAAAAACAGGCAGCGAGTACTCGAAGCAAGGATGAAGAATTCAAGACCAATGAAGACCATGCACTGATCAAGGGGGGTTTGTTAATGCACTTTAGGTGATAAGTGCATGCCTTCCAATTTATAGGGTCTTTATTGGATATGTATTGAAACTTAGTCCAAGTTTTAACCTTGGACATTTTGTCCAAGTTTTAGGCTAGACTTTTGTCAGAGTTTTTGTTTAGGACAAAAGTCAGAGTTTTGTGTAGTGTGTTTTGTTCGGGTTTCTAGTTTGTCTTGGAAGTCCGGGGTTTGCCTTGTATATATACCTTTATGTGGAATAGACAAGGTGGCGATTCTGTGTGAAATTCTGTGCACCTAACCCAAATCATCGTGTGTGTGTTTGTCTGGCGGCTACTGTGTGTGTGTGATGTCATTCATCTTCATCATCAAGAATACTCTGTGTATTCTTGATTTCTCTCACAAATCTTTGCATTCTAGTGTTTCATCTACAGTGGTTGATCATCAGGTGGATTCCGCACACCTGTTGGTTGCGTTAGCTGAGTGAGATCTTGGATTAGGAGGCCTTACACAAGTACATGTTCGACTTTTAAGCATGGACTTGTGTTTCTCAAGTATATCTAAAGAAGGATTTGTTACTTAGTATATTAAGCTCTTTTATGGATGATCTTATAGACGACTTTTATGAAATGGGCGAGCACCAGTTGGGGGAAAAATTATACAGAAAACTAAAGGGTCGTAGATATTTGGTGGTCTTGGATGATATATGGGATTGTAGGGTCTGGAACGACCTCAAAATGTATTTTCCAGATGACAAAACCGGAAGCAGAGTTCTATTTACTAGCCGAGACATAGACGTCAGTTTAAATGTACAGTCAGCAAGACCTGCTCATGTCTTGCGTCTTTGTACTAGAGTTGAAAGTTGGGGCATATTTCAAAAGAATGTGTTTAGAATGGGAATATGCCCGGATGGATTGGAGAAATTTGGACCGGTGATAGATAGAAAATGTGAAGGTTTGCCTCTTGCAATTGTTATAGCTGCTGGTCTAGTGAAAAACAATCTTTCCGTCACCTGGTGGGAGCAAATTGCTGCAAGTCTACATACATTCTATTAGATGATACAAGATAAGCTAGATGCAAGGGATCGAATAATGTTTAGTTAGATTATTATCATTATTATTATTATGTTATGTTAGTATAAGTTTTAGATGCGGTTAGGTTTTCAACCGTTCGGGTATATATGTAATATTATGTCATACATTATCATTTACCAATTCTTAATTCAAGAACATATTCATATTTTCTCTCGAACCCTAATATCCAAACACAGATAACAGATTCAGATTCAATAGAGTGATATCAGAGCCACATCGAATCCATATTTTTTCACAGTTCGTCTTTAACAAAGAAGATTACGGACATAATCTCATTCTTAAACAAGTTCTAGTATGGCGACGACGAATGGAAGTCTGCAAACACAAATTCCGAAACTGCAGGGGCAAAATTATTATCACTGGCACATTCAAATGAAGGTGTTACTAGAATCACAGGATCTGTGGACGATAGTTGAAGAGAGTTATAACGATCTTCCTGCCCAAGCATCGAAGAATGACAGAAATATTCATAGAGAAAAGTTAAAAAAGGACAAGAAGGCGTTGCATATTATATTTCAAGGAGTCAGTGAAGTCGTTTTCGAAAGGATTGCAACATGCAGAACATCAAAGGAGGCATGGGATGTGTTACATAAAGCGTACAAAGGAGAACATAGAGTGAAAACGGTAAAACTTCAAACCCTAAGATGTGAATTCGATGCTTTAAGAATGAAGGAAAGCGAAACTATAGAAGAATATATGAACAGAATTATGATTATAGTAAATCAATTACGTATGAATGAAGAAAATATTACAGAACAGCAAGTAGTAGAGAAGATTCTTAGAAGTTTAATAAGAAAATACGAAGCGGTTGTGGTTGCAATAGAAGAATCAAAAGATATGACCACAATTTCAACAGAGGAATTACTTGGCATATTACAATCGCATGAATTAAGGTTAAAACAATATGATGATAATCTGATCGAACAAGCATTTCAAATGCAAAGCAATAATGGTGATCAATTAAGACAAAATAGGTATGAATATGCCAGTAGAGGACGAGGTAGAGGAAGAGGAAGATCATATGGCCAGATCAGATGTTACAACTGTCAGAAATTAGGACATTTGGCAAGATTCTGCCGACGAAAAGATGAAAGTGACAAGAATGGAAGTGCCTTGTTACATGAAGAAGAAACTGAAGAAAAGGATGAAGACACAATGTTCATGATATTCAATGTGGAAGAAGTGACAAAGGACGATTGTTGGTATATAGACAGCGGGTGCAGTAATCACATGACAGGGAACAAGAACCTGTTCATCACACTAAATGAATCAGAACGAAGGGAAGTAAGAACAGGTGATAATAAACGGTTAGAAGTGTTGGGATGTGGTGAAGTCTCAATCAAAGTGAAGGGTATAGAAAAGAAAGTTCCAAATGTGTTTTATGTAGAGGGATTAAAACACAATCTTTTAAGTGTGGGGCAATTAATTAAAAAAGGGTATCAAGTGAATTTTTCAAATCAAGAATGTATGATCAAAGATTCTACTGGTGCATGTATCGGCCTGATCAAGATGACATGAAACAAAATGTTTCCACTCAATCTTAATCATGACATTGTGCCTCGGGTGTGCAATATGATGACACAAGATGTACATGTTTTGTGGCACAGAAGATATGGACATATAAATTTTGATACATTGCACAATATGGGAACTTATGAAGTGGTGACAGGCTTGCCAAAGATTCCTAAGTCAACTAGGAATATATGCGAGGGCTGCTTGTTTGGAAAAAAATGTAAGAAAATCATTTCCAAAACAGGCAACATGGCATGCAGAAAAACCCCTTCAACTTATCCATTCGGACATCTGTGGACCGATGAGAACATTGTCAATAGGAGGGTGTAAATATTTATAACATTTATAGATGATCACTCAAGGAAGACATGGGTTTACTTTCTGAAACTAAAGTCGGATGCACTAAATTTCTTTAAAGTTTTTAAAGCCCTAGCAGAAAATCAAGCCGGTTATACAATAAAAACCATTCGAACAGACAGAGGAGGAGAATACTGCAGTCACGAGTTTCAAAACTATTTGAAAGAAAATGGAATTCACCATCAACTCACTACGAGTTACACTCCATAACAAAACGGGGTGGCCGAAAGAAAGAATAGAACCCTCATGGAACTAAGTAGAAGCATGTTAAGAATGAAGAACATGCCACACTCATATTGGGCAGAGGCTGTAGCTTGTGCAACTTATCTAATAAATAGAGCTATTACCAAAAGTATACCGAATATCACACCACAAGAAGCATGGAGTGGGAGAAAACCAAGTGTCGGACACTTGAAAGTATTTGGATGTGTGGCCTATGCTCATATTCCAAAACAAAATCGTGGCAAGTTGGATGATAAAGTAGAAAAAGTAATTTTCATCGGCTATAGTGAAAGTAGCAAAGCTTACAAGCTTTATAATCCAGTAACAGGTAAAACAATCATAAGTAAAGATGTGGTGTTTGACGAAGAACAAGAGTGGAATGAAAGCACCTCTCACAAGGAAGTCTCATGTATTGACCTGAATGATTTGGAAGAAGAAGCACGTCAACTAGATGTTACCAAACAAGATGATAATGAGGATTCAGCAGCAAACGATCAAAATGAGGCTCCTTCGAGCGATGAAGAAAATGACAATACAAACAACCAACATGCAAATGAAGAATCATCATCATCTTCTAAGAATGAAGAGCTGAGAACACGAAAAATTACTGTAATTTATCAAGATACTCAACCTCTTACCGATACTCAGGTTGAGGAATTATATGAAGGAGGACAAAACATGCAGAATGATATTGCAGATTTTGTTCTTTATGCCGATGCTGATCCGGTGACATACAACGAAGCTTTTAAAGATATAAAATGAAGGGAAGCCATGGATAAGGAGATGCAATCAATACTGAAAAATGAAACTTGGGATCTGGTAGATCCACCTAAGAGACAAAAGCCCATTGGTGTGAAATGGATATATAAAACCAAGTACGATGAAAATGGGAATGTTAGTAAGTATAAGGCTCAACTCGTCGCTAAAGGATACAACCAAAAATATGGGGTTGATTACCAAGATGTGTTTGCTCCTGTGATAAGGTTCGACACCATCAGACTTGTCTTGGCACTGGCTGCACAATACGGATGGCACTTACATCAGATGGATGTAAAGACAACCTTCTTGAATGGAAACTTAAAAGAAGAAGTGTACACCGAGCAGCCGGAAGGTTATGTTAAAAAGGGAGAAGAAAGAAAGGTATGCTACCTAAAAAAGGCACTCTACGGGTTAAAACAAGCTCCGAGAGCTTGGTATAGTCGGATAGATGAGTATTTTAGGTCACACGGGTTCAAGAAATGCATATATGAACATACCCTATTCACCAAAATCTCAAATCACTCTCGGATAATAGTATGCTTATATGTGGATGATATCATATTAGCAAGTGACTCCCTGTTCATGATCAAGGAACTGAAGGAATCCATGCAACGTGAGTTTGAAATGACAGACCTGGGTAATCTTCACTATTTCCTAGGCATGGAGGTCAAATACGATAATGGAAACATTATGCTTACACAGCAAAAGTATGCAAAGAATCTGTTAGTAAAATTCAAAATGGAAAACTGTCATGAAGTTTCAACTCCAATGGAGTATGGTCTCAAACTATCCAAAGAAGATCTCGAAGATGAAGTGGATCAAAACATCTACCGAAGTTTAGTTGGATGTCTTATGTATCTAACTAACACCAGGCCGGATATACTATTCGCTGTAAACAAAATTAGTCAATTTATGCAGAGACCAAAAAGAAGTCATTCGGAGGCAGGAAAAAGAATACTAAGATATATTAAAGGAACGATGAATCATGGAATTATATACTCAAAAGGAAGTAAGGGAAAATTAGTTGGTTACAGTGATAGTGACTATGCAGGCAGTATAGATGATAGCAAGAGCACATCCGGATATGTTTTTCACCTCGGATCAGGAGCGATAGCTTGGCAATCAAGGAAACAAAAGGTGGTGGCACTATCGTCAACCGAAGCAGAATACATCGCTCCATCACAGGCTGGATGTCAAGCACTGTGGTTAAAAGGAGTTCTCAATGAGCTTAACATTAATACAGAATGTCCACCGACAATTCTGTGTGATAACAAATCAACTATAAGTTTGGCCAAAGACCCAGTTTATCACGGAAAAAGCAAACACATAAGGATCAAGTACCATCTCATTCGAGAACTAATCAAGAATGATGAAGTGGAAGTCAGATTCTGCACTACCAAAGAGCAAGCAGCGGACATACTAACCAAAGCACTGCAGTTAAAGGATTTCAAACGCATTAAAGATGCTCTTCATGTAGGTCCACCCGGAGGATCGAGTAACCTCTATTCCCTGTTTTTCGACAAACCCGAGAGTGCGAAATCCAAACGGGTAAGTTAAACCAAGTTACGAACACGCAAGACACCAAGATTCAACGATTAACACTCCATTGTATTAATGCATATGAACGGTTACAAATCAATGTTTACAAGATGCTCTCATAAACTCTCAGTGTGTGTGTGTGTGTTTACAGTGTTCGCTCCGAAATCTATTCAGACTTCCGTAAGTGTTTCTGTCTGTTGTCTGGGTATTTATACTAACAACATGACGAAATCCAGTCCCAGACGAAAACTCATCAACGAAATCCAAGATCTGGACGAAATCCCTTGGATTTCGTCACATGTGGTGATTTCGTCCCATTTGGTTTTCACCACAAGGGTGTTTTCGTCACTTGTTGGGCTTGGGTCATGGGCTTCTGTCTTCATGTTGGGCTTCAGGGACTTCATCACATGTATGTTGGGCTCAACTGATTTCGCCACTTGGGCTTTGACATGATGAGCCAATACAACAAACAGACAAACACTTAACACTCTAAACAATACTAACATGTATACTGCACACACGCAGTTACATGTACATCGAACAATACAAGTAAATAACAAACCGAGTCAAGACAGGAGGATGTCTTGACTACGGCCTTCACTTCTAGCCGAGTCGAACCGAGCCGAGCCGTATCCACACAATATGTATCAACACTTCATATTACCATAATCTAGCTTACGGGAGGGAATATTAGATGATACAAGATAAGCTAGATGCAAGGGATCGAATAATGTTTAGTTAGATTATTATCATTATTATTATTATGTTATGTTATGTTAGTATAAGTTTTAGAGGCGGTTAGGTTTTCAACCGATCGGGTATATATGTAATATTATGTCATACATTATCATTTACCAATTCTTAATTCAAGAACATATTCATATTCATATTTTCTCTCGAACCCTAATATCCAAACACAGATAACAGATTCAGATTCAATACATTCATGGTTAGTGATCCAAGACAGTATATGGACTCTGTGTCTTTAAGCTACGACCATTTGCCTCCTCACTTAAGACCTTGTTTTCTCTTTTTGGGAGCATTTACTAAGGACTATGAAGTCCCCCTGACAAAGCTGATTTGGTTATGGATTGCTCAAGGATTCATACATGAAACCACAAGCAGAATGCTGGAGGACGTTGCATTGGATTTCTTGCTGGATTTAATCAGGAGAAGTTTGGTGATGGCGTCCAGAAAAAAGTCTGATGGCCAAGTTAAAACTTGCCGCATCCATGACTTATTGCATGATTTTTGCTTGAGAAAAGCTGAGGAAGAAAATTTTCTGGCAAACAAGTATAGGTATGACTATATTACTGCATTAACATTTTAAATTACGAATCACTAACCAAAATATGCAGGTATGGTATGCTCTCATCAATGCTTTGCTTTCCGTTGGAGCTAAGAAAATCTCTACAAGAGGGTGGATCAATTCACATCGACACATACATGTTTCTTAAGATTTTGGATTTAGAGTCCATTCTTATCTCCTTATTCCCTTTAGCTGTTGTTCACATGGTTAACCTGAGATACCTGGCCATTCAAGCACATGATGGAAGCCCCCATGCATCAATATCAAACCTCGTGAATCTACAAATGCTCATCATATCCTCAAGGAAGAATATCGTTTTACCAAAAACCATATGGAGCATGCTAAATCTAAGGCACCTATATATGAAATCAGGGATAAACCTTATGGAGGAGCCTAGTTTTCTACAAGTTACAGAGAAAGATGGACCCAGTGCATTGGCTAGCTTACAAACCTTATCCCAAGTAAATCCTCGATCTTGCCACAACATATTTTCAAGGACTCCAAATCTAAGGAAGCTTGGGTTTTGTGGATCCTTAATATCAATGTTAGGTGATCTGGAATTTCCTGATTTAGGCTCTCTAGATCACCTTCAAAAATTGAAGTTACATAATACATTTTTTTACCCTGAACCAACGAGATCATGCAATCCTTATAATTTTCCTGAAAAGATTAAGAGACTGACTTTGTTAAATACTTGCATGGATTGGGGAGAGATGTGGACCTTTGCATGGATGCCTAACCTTGAGGTTTTAAAATTAAAACTTAATTCATGCATTGGAGGAAAATGGGAGACAGGGGATGCAGAGTTTCGGAAACTCAAGGTCTTGAAATTGCATGATCTGGACATAAAGCAATGGGTTTGTTTCAGGGATAATTTCCCAAGGCTGCAACGTTTGGTGGTTCATCGTTGCTTAAAACTTGACAGCGTCCCGACGGCTCTTGGGAAGATTTTAACATTGGAGGTAATTGAGGTAAATGGATGCAGCCTCTCTGCATATAGATCTGCAGTGGAAATTCAGAAAGAGCAAGAGTCTGAAGGTAACAGTTTCTTGAAAGTCCACGGAAAAGAAAATTTCTAAGACACTTATGTTTAAGAGTAGTGATTGAAATCTCTCATGTGTAAGTTTTGTGGGTCTAAGTTTTGAGGTAATAGAAGTGTGTGTTTTCTTCATCTGTTTGATTGCATTTTGCTCAAAATAAAAGCAGCTTGAAAACTTTATATAAATCTAAAACATTGCTTTTGAACTACATTTGATTAATATATATATATGTTTGATTTTACTCAAAATGGGCATACTGATAAACAATTCAAGAACCCAAATCAATATGTTGTAGGAAACAACCTATACGGCTATACCCATAGGCCAAGGCCTGTTGCTCAAGCGCAGATTTGGGCATGTGCTGGTTGAGCAATCAGACCTCCATTTTTTTAGCTCCCACAGTTATCTAAGTTCTTCCCATATGTATCTATTACCTTGAGTTTCAATGCTTTAAGGTTCTTGCTTAAGACTAAAGGCATGTACCAAACTTGTTAACGCTTCTAGAACGCTTATACATGGCCTTTGTCAGCATGGTGCTCAAGAGATCACATTAGGAGGCTTTGGTTTATATTTGTGTCTCCATGAAGTGTTTGATTACAATAAGAAGTTTGGTGTCTTACATCTTGCGTGTGCTTCTAATTAATTACTTGTATCTCAGCGTTATATTCTTTGTCATCCTATATAGTCTGCATTTGAATAGGCTCGATTTGAACATGTATTTGACCTCTTATTGTGACCAAGACACTCATACAACAACCTGCACCACCCTTGATCAATGCTCCTTTTAGCTAGAGTACCAAATTTGCTCTATAAGGACCCAATGTATAGTTTACTGTTAGTGTATGCATAAGACATACTGATTGCAAAGTGCAAACACAATGTGTGGACGCTTCTCCTAAGGCAATTCAGCTTTCCAACTAGTCTCTTACACTTCTCAGGATTCTAAAATAATTCACAATTATTCTTTCTTGGGTATACATTGAGAGTTAATCAGGGTGCTGCATGGTTTCATCCCTGACGTATACACTTGTTTTCTTCAAAAGATCCGCTTCTTTTCTTTGAGATAGGAAGATCCCCCTTTTTGCTTCTCATTATCTCAATTTCCAGATAGTATTTCACAAGTCCTAGGTCATCTTTTGAAAATGGGACTTGAGAAATGTCTTATACTTGTATGCACAAATCATGGCTTTCAAAGTAACCGGACTAATAATCAAGTAAAAACACTTTTGACTATGCTTAAGACTATCCAGCAAAATCGCAACGATTATTGCAAATCGTATTTCAACCAATCAACCCTATAAAAGCAGCCTCTCATTTGATCAAAAAAATCCAAAACGATAGACCTAACCACCATACAACTAACAACCCTAAACCGTTGTATCTACTACGCCAAGCAACTGTCTACAACCGCTGTTCGTCATCTTGATTTCTTTGTCAGAAAATAGGGATCGATGTTTCGGTAGAGTCGCAATGTTACAGGAAGGGATCAATTAAAATTGACTACGACGCCAAATTGATAGGAATCGATAATACATCAAAGAAAATTGTTAAACCAAGAAATTGGCATTTATATACAAGAAACAGGCACTTTTAGCGGCGACACGTGTCGCCGCTATTTCCTTTTAGCGATGACATGTCGTTGCTAAAGGGTCGACGCTATAGATCGGCCGCTATTGGTCACCTGTCGTCGCTAAAAAGGGTGTGTCGTCGCTATTGTGAATGACTTTTAGCGGCGACATTTGTGACTTTTAGGGGCGACATATGTCGCCACTAAAAGTAAAAAAAAGGAAAAAAAAATAATTTTACTGCTATTTACATTGTTACCCACATACAATTACATGCACATTTTTAAAGTTTTTCCTAAACATACATGGACCAAAACGTTCATAAGTAAACAAAAAATTAAACAGTAATTCACATTCAAACAACCAAAAATTACATAGCAGTTGTGGCGGGGATGACAAACATTTGTAGTTTGACATTGTATGAGTTAAACTACAATTTGATTCGCGGACCTGTTATGTATCGAAAAGCACCTGCCGCAACTTAACTTGTCAGAAGATGGTAGTTTCTGGCCTCTCTTCATATTGCTGATGCCTTAATCTGAAAAATATATTAAGTTAGTAATATGCAACTAATTTATTGTAATCTATGTTAGCATTTAAGTTACTAATGAGTTATTACTCATGTTTAGTTCTTATGGCTTCTAACTTACCCAAATGTTCATCGTACGCTCGGGTCGGGTCACCTAAAGGACATGACTTCTTTTCTAAGACGAGCCCTTCTGCAAGCTGCACATGAGTTTATTAGTACATGTGTGTGTACAGTTATTGAGCACAAAAAAGAATAACGGGATATGATAGATTCAACACTTTAGATTTTCTATGCATTATTCTAAGTTACATATATATGATACTCGTTATATATAAAAGTTGTTATGAGAAGCTAAAGTAGTAAGGTACTAAGTGGTTATACAAACTCAACACACAGTGTGAGCAGCAATGAGAAAAAAAGATGTAGGGCTTCATTCAGACCCAGCCATGCCCCATCTTCCATTGAGTGTACCCTGATATAGATTACCTGCAAAAGAATAAAAGGAGGATATGAGTACACTAAAGTTTTGGCTGCAAACGCAGCGGTTAACTCTTGCGTTTACGGCCTGTTCGCAGCCGTTATACGTCCATAAACACAGTCGTTTAACGGCTGCGAACGGGCCGTAAACGTAGCTGATAACCGCTGTGTTTGCAGCCGTTAAACCGCTGCGTTTATGGGCCGTTCGCAACCGTCAGTGTTGGTTGTCGATGACGGTTGTGTGACATTTGTACTATTTGACATCGTTTTACGCCCCGCCGCAACGCGGGGTGTGCTTTGGGGATTTTCAAAGAAAAAATTGTTATGCATATGGTTGTCGAAACGTTGGCTTTGGGGGTTTTCCAAAAAAAAATGATTTTTTTTACTTTTCACGCAAAAGTATTTCATAAATTACTTTTAACCCAAAACTATTTGTTTTTTATTTTTAACCCAAAACTTTTTATCTTTTACAATCTATCCTCATAACTTTTTTTTACTTTCAACTTTGGTCCTTTATAGTTTTCATTTTCCGCAAATTTTGCGCTCTATGCTTGGTTCTAAATTTTGTGACTTAACACATCACAGCGTGCGTCTTTGGCTTAACGTTTTTACGTTTCGTTATAAATTTTGCGAGTTAACACGACGCAACGTGCGTGTGTGGGTGAACGTTTTTACATCGTCTATTTTTACCCCGTTTGACAGGTTTAACATAACGTGTGAGTCGTAGATCGACTTAGTTATAAATAAAGAATCCCCGCCGCATTGCGGCGGGTCGTAATCCTAGTTAAAGTTATAAAGTATAGGTATACTAGGTTAGAACCCCGTGAATTACAAGGGTTAAATAAATAGAATTTTATATATTAAATAATAAAAGTTATATCTTTATGAAACTCGTATATTGTACGGGTTAAATAAATGTAATTTTATATATCAAATAATAAAAATAAAAAAAGTTATATTTTTAAAACCCATGTGTGTTACACAGGTTAAATAAATGTAATTTTGTATACTAAATATTAAAAACGTCGTATCTTTAAAAAACCCGTGTATAATCGGGTTGAATAAATCTACCAAGTGATAAAAAAAAATCATATCCTTAAAAACCACGTATATTACACGTGTTGAATAGATCTAAAAAAGAGTTGTATTTTTTAAAAACCATGTGTATTACACAGATTAAATAAATGTAATTTTGTATATTAAATACTAAAAACATTGTATTTTTAAAAAACCCGTGTATAGTCGGGTTGAAAAATCTACCAAATAAAAAAAAATTATATCCTTAAAAACCCCGTGTATTACACGTGTTGAATAAATCTAATTTTACATAGCAGATGATAAAAAGTTATAACTTTAAAAACTTTGTGTATTACACGGGTTATATAAATGTAACTTTGTATAATAATAATAATAATAATAATAATAATAATAATAATAATAATAATAATAATAATAATAATAAAAGTTAAATTTTTAAAAACCCTGCGTTTTACACGAGTTGAATAAATATAATTTCGTATACCAAATAATAAAAAAAAGTTATATTTTTAATAAATTAGGATATCATTTAATATTAATTTATTATTTTATATATTTAATATAAGATAAGTAGAAAAGAGAGGTATTTGTTTTAAAAATATATTAAATTAACAATTTAGATTTGAGGATAATTATTTATTAAAGTATGATAAGATTTAATATTAAAGTATATAAGATAAGTATAGATTTGAGGATACCTTCAATGAATGATACGTGTCTAAAAGTTAGTTATTATAGTAGATAGATTTTTTTGAACGGCAACAGGAGTGTATATTTATAAAGTGTAGGTAACTAAAATTCAAAGTACACTACAAGGGTTATATTGTATTTTTATTAATAATTTAAAAAGAATATGCGAAGTTACTAAATTCTAAAGGAAGGAAAATGAAAATCAGAAGATACGATATCAACTAGGTTTTGCCCGCCCGCGTTGCGGGACATTAAGCCGAATATTTATTTCTCATAGCATGTACGTCTGTGTTTTAGTTACTTGTATATACTACTCATAACACGATCTAAAAAAAATTACATTGAGTAAACAAAGTAAAACAAAATACTACCATACTTTTGCTAAAAAAAACTAAAACGATTGAAAAACTACCGCTTGGCATGACGAATAAAAATTAAATCGAGCCAACCTATTAAAACAAAACACTACCATAGTCTTCAAAAAAAATATTAAAACGAATTTTATACTGGGGGCAAAATCGTAAATAAACACAAAAAAAATCATGTCGAAATGTAAATCAACTTAAGTTTATATCGACACGTTAAAACAAAACACTACCATAGTCTTCTAAAAAAATATTAAAACGGATTTTATACTGTGGGCAAAATCATAAATAAACACAAAAAAATCATGTCGAAATGTAAATCAACTTAAGTTTATATCGACACGTAAATAAAAATAAAGACGTAAAACTCGATTAAAAAGTATTTAAAAAGTTAAGGAATTGTAAGAGTAAATGCTGAAAATTAAAGGGTAAAAGTAAAAAAGAAAAAAAAACCAAACAAAAAAAAGAAACAAAGAAAAAGAAAAAAAAAGGAAAAAGAAATGACAACACCAAACAAAAAAAAAACAAAGAAAAAGAAAAAAAATGAAAAAGAAATGACAACACCACCGTATTCGTCCTGTTGAACTTGAACGTTTATAAAATAACCAACTTCTACAAAAAAAAAATTATTTTTTATTTAAAATAAATAAATAAAATTGGGGAAATGGGTTCCCCTCGTGGCTCGTATAGCTACTATAGAATTATAGGTGCTTTGTTTGATTGCAACATAATTATTATATATATCAAAAGACAACACCACTGTCTCTTTGTTAAAGATAAAGGACAAGATTGTAAATCACCCTAAAGATAAAGACAAACTATTACCCAACAAGTAAAGAAAGAGTAAATTGTAATTTTAGTCTCTGAGTTTTTGTTTAAATCCTCATTTTAATCCAAATAGCTTTTTTTTCTCTTTTGTGTCCCTAACTTTTCATTTTTCTTATCATTTTAATCACGTTACCTAACTTAGTCTAAATACCAGGTTATAATCAGAGGTATTTTTGGCATTAAATTATTATGATGTTTATAAATTATGTTGTAAACTATCACTTGTTATCACTATACAACACTTATACCAAAAATACCCCTGGTTATAACTAGATTTTTAGACTGAGTTAGCCAATATGATCAAAATGGCAAAAAAATAGAAAAGTCAGAAACCTGAAGAAGAAAAAAACTTTTTAGACTAAAATGACAATTCAGAGCAAATCTCAGGGACTAAAATTACAATTTATTCCATAAACAAACAAAGATGTTGGGTAGGTAGAATTAGAAAGGCTTGATTGAGTCTTGGTTGACTTGACTATTAAGTGGTGGTTGGTAGTTTCTTCTGCAGCGACGATCATCATCGGAGGTGAGTTCGTATGAATTCGATCAAATCAAAGGATTTAAGAAGTATAGTAGTTCAGATTCTTTTTTTTTTTTTTTTTAGATTTGTTAATGTATCATTTATCAAAACTCCAGTTACTTAAATGCTTTTCTTAGTTAAAAGGGAGGACTATTTTTGTCTTTGTGTTCAGATCAACCTCCACCGTTTCATCCTCAAGCTATGCACCGAGGCGAACCTTCGGCACTGGATGATAATATTAATAATAACGACAACAACAATGATGATGGTGACCACCAATCAGAAGGGGGGATGACGATGGTGGTGGTGAGAGAGCATATGTTGATGTTTGACAAAGTGTTGACTCCAAGTGACGTAGGCAAGCTCAATCGATTGGTGATTCCTAAACAGCACGCAGAGAGGTATTTCCCCATGGTTTATTCAAACAACGACAAGGGTTTTCTTCTTAACTTTGAAGATAGGAATGGAAAACCATGGAGGTTTAGGTATTCTTTTTGGAACAGCAGCCAAAGCTATGTGATTACTAAAGGTTGGAGCTCTTTTGTTAAAGAGAAGAAGCTACATGCTGGAGATATTGTTTTTTTCCAGAGAGGTGTCGGTGGTTCTGCTACCGGTCGGTTGTTTATCAACTGGAGGCACCAAAATTTTAGAGGTAACGTTTTGTTTTTGTTTTATTTTTTATTTTTTATTTTTTTTACCGCGGCCCTTGAGATGGCTTAGGGCCAGCCTTCAAAATTGTTAAAAATAATATATATATATATATATATATATATATATATATATATAGGGTAGGGTTCCAGCGTGAACAACCTCCCAAGAGTGAACTGCGTGAACATATATGGACCCTTGATATCATTTTTAGTTGTTAAGGGTAGGATTGTAATTATATAAAAAATTAGATTTAAATCATTATTTTAATGATTGAATTAAGTTAAATCTTTCCTAATTTAAATTCATTATCCACATTATGTTTATTTATTAATAAGATAATTATCAAAACAAACAACAAATCACCAGATTTCAATTTTAATTTTTATTTCAGATTTCATCACCAGAATTCAAATTTTGATTTTTAAGATCCATGTAACCTTCATATTTCAACGGTATACACATGTGTACTTGGATATAAATAGAACAGTACACATGTGTACAGTAATTCACAGGTGTACATCAACATTCAATACAAAAAAAATTCTGAGATATCACAAAAACAGACGATATACACATGTGTACATCGCATTAAAAAGAGGGTAAAATCAGAATACACATGTGTACATCGCATTTAAACAAATAATTATTTTAATAATTGAATTAAGTTACATCTTTCCTAATCCTTGATTTGATTTGTGAGAGATTTATGCAATCAATTTAAGAGGATAATTGATTACTTGATTTGTGAGAGATTTATGCAATCAATTTAAGATTGAAATTACACATATACCCTTTTTGTATTTTGTTAAATGGAAATAATTAACCAAATAATTACCATCATGCCACTCACTTTAATCTCAAGATCATAAAAATCAAGGGCCCAGATCAGTTCACGCAGTTCACTCTTAGGATTTTGTTCACGTTTGACCCTAATCCTATATATATATATATATATAAATATATCTATATATATATATATATATATATATATAGGGAGGGGCTCATGCGAGAACCACCCTTATTGTGAGAACCATGAGAACCAATGTGAACACAACCTAAAATAGCTAAAAAAACCTAAAAAAAACCCTAAAAAACCTAACCCCCACCCCCCCCCCCCACCCAAAAACCTAAACCCCCCACCCCTCCCCCCTCCCCCCCCCCCCCCCCCCCCAAAAAAAAAAACCTAACCACCCCCCCCCCCCCCCCCAAGCTAAAAAAAACCTAAAAAAAAACCTAACCCCACCCCCCCCCCCCCAAAAGCCTAAACCCCCCTCCCCCACCCCCCAAAAACCTAAACCCCCCCCCCACCCCCCCCCCCCCCCAAGCTAAAATGCTAAAAACTAAACCCCCAAAAAACCTAAAAAAATCTAAAAAAAATCTAAAAAAATCAAAAAAAAATCCAAAAATTTTTTTTTGATTTTTTTAATATTTTTTAGGTTAAAATCGCTACTTTTCGAAGCCAAAAAAAAAAAAAAAAAAATTTTTAAAAAAAAAAAAAAAAATTTTTTTTTAAAAAAAAAATTTTTTTTTTTTTTTTGTTCGAAAAGTAGCGATTTTAACCTAAAAAATATTAAAAAAATCAAAAAAAAAAATTTTTGTGTGATTTTTAGCTATTTTTAAGCATTTTTGGTGTTTTCACATTGGTTCTCGCGGTTCTCGCAATAAGAGGTGGTTCTCGCATGATCTTCTCCCTATATATATATGGGAAGGTTCAAATAAAAACCACTAGTTATTGTGAAAACTCGAAAACTAATTAAAAACCACTAAAAAGAAGGGGGGGGGGACTTTTAATGAAGGAGGGGTAAAATTGGAAAAAAAAAATATGTAACTTTTCAAACATTTCCCATTTCTCCATACGTTATCATTTTAAAACAAAAATGGCACCATAAGATCACAAATTTTTGTATCTTTCATTCAAGTATATTCGAGCATATTTTTTATGACATAAAAAAAGATTTATGGTGTCGTCTTGTTTTCAATACTATTATTATAGTAGTGCACATGTGCAATATAACATGTACTACAATTGCATTACATGCTTAAAATTAGTTTTTTGAGTCTAGTTTAGCTTTTAGGGTTCGTTTTTTTGGAGGTTTATGATTAGGATTAGGTTTTTGGGTGTGGGGGGGAGGGGGGTTTAGGTTTTTGGGGGGTGGGGGTGGGGGGTTTAGGTTTTTTTCGGGTTTATGTTTAGGGTTTAGTTTTAGGTTTTCGGGAGGGTGGGGGTGGGGGGGTTTAGGTTTTTTGGGGGGTGGGGGGTTAGTAAGGCTGGCAAATCGTGTCTTAACAGGTTTAACAGGTTTCTGACGGCGCGCACAACATAAGTTTCAAACATGATTACGACTCGTTTAACTACTTTCTACCTCATGTTTATGAAACAGTTTATGAAACATGATGTTTGACATAAGTTTCAACCTATAATACCTCATATCAAGATGAATAAATGATAGATCCTAACATTGTAATTTTAATTATTTTAAAAATTAAAAAAGTCAAAGGGTGTATTTTTCAGTCAAACAGGTCTAATCGTGTCTTAACAGGTACCCAATTGTCAGCCCTAGGGGTTAGGCTTTTGGTGGGAGGGTGAATTTAGGTTTTTTGGGGGTGGGGGTGGGGGGTTTAGGTTTTTGGGGGGTGGGTTAAGTGGTTTAGGCTTTCCGTATTAGTGTACTACACATGTGCAGTACAACCCAAAAAAAAAATTTTTTTTTTTTTTTTTTGAATTTTTTTTTCATATATAAAAACCAGCGAAATTTATAAAAAAAATTGAAAAAAAAAAATTTTTTTTGTGTGTTTTTTAGGCTTTTTTTAGTTAGTTTTCGAGTTTTCACAATAAAAGTGGTTTTCATTTGAACCATCCCCTATATATATATTAAAAAAACCTTTATAATATTAATTACTTTTAACTAAGTTCAATCTCTTTTAGTACTTGAGTTACCACTATTTTAAAAGACCTAAAATTTAAACCCAAACTAAATAACTAATGGTAAAATACGGTTTTAAAAGACCTAAATTTCAAACGTAAATTACATATACCAATCACTCATTTTGATATGCTACTTTTGTTTTTTTTATTTTATAACAATTATTGTCGTATTATAGGTTTTTTTTTATATGTGATTGATGAGTTTATATTATCGGACATGTAAGGTCCTGTTTTTTTTTTATCTCACCGAGGGCCCAAATTTTTTTAACATTTACGGGGACGGCCTACTTTATATAATGTAAACTAAACAAAAATAAAAACACAATAATAAATAAAGTTAAACACATACCTAATAGATTTCTCCTCTTCTGTTTTTTGAAAATTATACACATATCTTGAATTTGCACATAATCAATTGCAAACACCCTCTTTACAATAGACATTGGAGATTTGGAGGCGTTCGACAATCGGCAGTGAGTTAGTTGGAGGCGGAGTGGCGGAGTGCAAAGCGACGTTTTAACCCAAATCACTTGGGCTTTTAAGTTTTAACCAACCATATGGGGTTTTGTGTTTTAATTATGTGGGTTATTGAGTTTCAATTATAGTGGTCTTTTAATCGTTTATTATTGGGTTTTTAATTATAAATTTGCGGTTGGGCTTTCAATAAAAGCCCATTTTTTTTTAGAGTTAGCCTAAAATAATCTTAGGGATAACCTAAATTTTTTTCTAGGGGTAAAGAAATTTAAAAAACGTTAAAAATTTGCACTACGCCTATGTCCGCCCCTGCCACCACCTCCGCTTTTCTAATAAGTGTTTAGCCGATGATGTAGGACCGGTTTTCGACTCCGTAACGATTCCGAACCGAACGTGTGACGTGCGGAATCCGTACACGAATGTGACCGAACACAAGAACGTACAATAAACGTGATTCTATTGATCAATATGACGAGTACAAGCACCACGAATCACCTTTCTCTCTCTCGACTTTCTCTCTCTAGATCTAGATCTCCAAAGCTCCAAAATGGCATAAAGTCTCTAATGAAAACCCTAAGTCTTCTATTTATAGGCACAAGGTATAGGGATTTCTTCTTATTTACAAGATTGCCACCTTGCCCATTTTATCTAAATATTACAATAAAAGCTCTAGATTTCTTCAGTGACTTGCTACGATCCTGATTGACGGAGACGATAGACATACTGCACTAACAGACTCCCCCTTGGATATTGTCGCAGTCAATCTCGTAGGGTTTTTTCTTTCTCTCTCTCTGAGTCTTCTTAAAGGTTTGATATCATCAGCAACCACAGACTCCCTCTTTCTCGAACAGAATCCCCGTGGGTCTGTCTTCAACTTCAGTTGCTCCCCCTCTCGGTAGACTCTTTCTTCAGGCTCCCCCTTTCGTCAAGCTTCCGTGCTTTTGGGATCGACACCTGGCTTTCCGGATACAAGCTCCCCCTTGCGTCGAGCTCGTCTTCAGACTCCCCCTTAGACTCGGCTATCGGGGTCGTAATCTGGTACAACATCTGCAATCCTCAAACATTTATAAGTAAAAATGTTTTGAATGTCCAGGATTGATGACCTGGCTCTCTCAACATATGCTGAAATATATTTTTTTACAGTGAAAGCATTTTCAATTGTCCAAGAATCGTAACCTGGCTCTTTTAAAATTATTTAAATCAAGATCCTGGCTCTAAATATAATAATATGAATATATCCAGGATTACTTGATTCTCTCCCCCTATCAACAAACTTCATAGAATTGGCAGTATTAAGAATCCAAAACTATAAACTTGCTCCTTACAACAGATTTTAACAATTTAAGCATCCAAATCCCTCACAGTTAATTATCCAAGTCCAAATTAATGACCTTGAAGATATCACAAACTGTTTTTTTTTTTTTTTGATTTTTTTTTAAACTTCAAGTTTCAAATTAATGAACTTGTTTATTTTCAGAAACACGATCAGCATACTTAGATTTTGAAACTCAGCATTCAGACATCGGTTGTCGAAAATAAAGTAGAAATCAAAATCTTTTTGTAAATTTCTGAAAATGTAAAGCAGTAAAGAAATATTTACAAACATATTTTTGTTTGAGTTCGTGTCAGATGATCATATCAGTTTATGACAAATCACTAGTACCGTTGAGCTTTTTAACACTTTAAGTTTTCAACGATTCACTTAGATTGTCAGTATACTGATCCACTTAAATTTTCACATAAAGTTCAACTGATTCGAGATACGAAATTAGTATTTTAAGGACTTAAACTTATTCGCGTGTCCCATCTCAGAATATACTCCCGTATCAAAATTCTCTAGATTCAGTCTTACAGGTGAGTATACCAATTTGATATCTGTATTCTGGGTTAGTGCGAGACCTTGAGAGCTCAGGTATGAACTTCCGTTCAGTCAAAGAGATGAAGGCTCGACTTTAGGTGTGTTCCCCTTGGGAATCTTCTTTACAACTGCACTTGATTCGTATCTTTCGATATTTTATCAATTTTTATGCAGAGGGTGAGCTATAAAAGCGTGTAAAGTATTATACGAGGTCTAGGCCATTGCTTCCGCAATATCAGAAGACCAGGTATAATACCCCAGATATCAAACAGTATAAAGACCTAGTATCTCAGAATCAGGCAATCTCTCAATCAAGATTTCGGGGATTACCCATATATCCGAGAGATGTTCCCCACGAAATAAGTAAGTATTTGATATTTAGGTTTATATCTCGAAATCAATCTACTAAGCGTGTAAAAACCTACTGGCATATCATCAGTGAGACCGTTTATCACATTTATCATTCCATTTCTTTAGCGTAATGTGATTGTCTACTGATGTACTATCATTTCCTCTTTTTACACAAAAACTCATTTTGAATTTTATCATGTTTTTTGCTTTTTCAAATTTTCAAATGTTTTTGGATTTTCTGACAACGACTTACTCCCCCTAAAATTCAAAACCATTTAAAGAAAATTTGACAACCTGATACTGACAGCTTTGTCTCGCCATCCATTTTCTGCTTCACATGCACTGATTTGCAGAAAATATACTGTACCCCCATGATTTACAACACAATGATATTTTACAGTCTGAAAACCGTTTTTCAATCTTGTGAAATTAATCATGTTTGTTCAGCCATGAGGGTTTCGTCGTATTCAATCAACATATTTTTGTAATTTTTGATTTTGGACAAAATTTAAAAACAAACATATCAAGCAATAGCAGACAAGCAATGAATGGTCAAGCATGTGTAATCATGTGTGTGCACAGGATCGGATGGTCATCCGATCGGATTGCCGTCCGATCGAGTGAACCATCATATGTAATGAACAAACAGACAAGTCATGTGCATGTGGATCGGATGCTCACTCGATCGGATTGTCACCCGATCGAGTTGCCACTCGATGTGACAAGCAGGTAGCACTTTTGACAAGTCAACACTTGGAGAGTGAATGCCATGGATCGGATGACCACCCGATCAGATTGCCACCCGATCGAGTTGTCACTCGATTCTTGACAAATTTAAAACAGCTTGACTTTTGTCGTCTTGTGATGAGGATCGGATGGCTGTCCGATTGGATTGCCACCCGATTGGATTGCCACTAGATCAGCTTGTCAAAATCAAATTGAAAAACATATTTATTTTTTTAAGATTTTTCAATTTTTAGAGTTTTTGAAATATGGTTTATTTATGTACAAAAACCGATAAACTCCCTGTTTCAGTTTCAGGGTTCAGCAGCCTTCTCCTCCTGTGCCAGGCTGCTCATCAATTCTTTTTCTTGACAATCAAAATTCATGAGCACCTGCACATATACACAATTCAATTACTTGAATAATTCAGCCCAGGTCTGTTTGACCTTAGGCATTTCAACACAATAAGTTTCATTTAATTTTGGAAAATATTTTTCAGTTTTCACAAACAATTTTTCATCTTTGACTTCAACTTTTTCATCATTCATAGAAGTCACTTGTTTCTTAACCACCCAGTTTTGTCCTTTTGAAGCATTTCTTTTGTAAAA
Organism: Helianthus tuberosus; assembly: GCA_030545235.1. NCBI lineage: Eukaryota > Viridiplantae > Streptophyta > Magnoliopsida > Asterales > Asteraceae > Helianthus > Helianthus tuberosus. The sequence continues at coordinate 187,088,043 of CM060442.1, forward strand.
TCGTGACTCATTTTGATTATTTTGATTTTGAACCACAATTTTTGATTTCCAAAACTGGTTTGGTTTTGTCATATCAACCGATGTTTGCCAACTTTGTGTTGTTCTGAATCTGGGTGTGTGAGAATTCCAGGTTTGTCTTGAATCAGACCTAGTCTGGTTTGATTTCCAAGTTTGATTCGAAACAAACTTGTTTGTGTTGTACCTTCAAGTTTGTTTTGAATCAAATCTGGTAGTCTTTTGTTTCACATCCTCAGATTTCTGTTTCTCAACATCAGCAGGTCTTGGGTTTGGACACTTGCGTGCAAGATGTCCAGTTTGATCACATTTAAAACATGTTTTCCTCGAAACATCCTTAGCCTGCTGTTGTTGCTTTTTCTGAGCATAGAACTCTTCATTAGACTGTCGTCTAAATTGGAGTTCTTTCCCTTCTTCCGAACTTTTTCCATGAACGAAATTCATTTTCTTTTGAAAATTTTGCTTTTCAAACCTTTTATCTTGATTTTGTTTCCTTTTATAACCCAACCCTGCCTTCATGTTCTTCTTTTTGTAACCAGGTTTGTTATAAAAAGTTTTCTTGCTCTTTCCAGCAAATTTTGAAATTTCTGACTTTTTGATCTCAACCAATTTAAACACTTTGTCAATTTTATCTGCAATCACATTCTGAATCGGGAACTCATTATCTGAGAATAATTTGTCCAATCCAATCATGGTATAAGCCAATCTTTTTGGATCATCATTCATAGCTTTCTCAGATTTTGATTTTTTGAGATAACCATCATGAAAATTTCCCTCATTTTCATCCTGTGATTCAGACTTACCTTTGATAGACTCATCTTTCAAAACGCTTTCAACAACCTTACTTACCACCTCTGAATCATCAGCTTCATCAGATTTGGTGTAAGTCACATCGATACTTTCAGGTAATTGGTCAACTATATTCAGACCTTTTGCCACCTTTTCCTCATCATAAAAAGTATAATTATCTCTCAATGGTGGTGGTACCTGATGATATTCTGAACCAATACCTTTTTTATTCTTATCAGAATCTTTGTCATCTGGTGTGATGTTGAAAATGCGTTCGAGATTGTACGAAGAACTATGATAACTTTGAAGTTTTGAAACAATCTTTTCTTTTTCAACCAGAACTTGTTTGAGATTAGCAACTTCATCAACACACTTGTTTAATTCAAGTTGCTTTTCTTTAAACTTTTTCTCATAAAGTTCCTTTGTTGTTAAAGTTTCAGACAATCTTTCATCAAAACATTTGACTTGTTTCTTCAAAGTATCATAAGCTTCTTGTACCCTCTGACTTGACTATTTCAAATTGTCATACTCCTTTTGAAAATCTTGAAACTTATTATCTTTTTCAACACAACATTCACATTTTGTTGTACACATTTGTCTTAAAATTTCATTTTCCTTCTCAAAATCTTGACATTTCAGTGTTAGCTTTTCAATCTTTTGTTTCAAAATTTCTTCATTTTCAAGCATTTCCTTGCATTTTGTTTTGAAACCATTTTCAATTTTATTTATTTCAATATCTTTTGTTTTTATCTTTTCATCTTTCTCAGTACAGACTTTGCACATTTCTATGCAATTTCTGCACTTATCTTCGGTTTTATCAACAATTTCAACATGTAATAATTCAGAAGATTCAGTTACCTCAGTGTCATCTGACACTTGTGATTCTATTGTATCAGCTTTCAGATCCTCTTCCTTCTTTTGTTCATCCTCATTAGCATCCTCTGCCGTTCTCTTCACCTCCTCTATTAGCTTTTCCAGCTCTTCTTCTTTCCTCTTTCTCATTTCCACCACCTTAGGTAGACTTGCTTCAAAAATTATTTTCAATTTGTTCATCAGATCAGCTTCATAACCTTTTTCAGATAACCTTCTTGTATGATAAGTGTCCTGATCTGGAAAAAGATTTGTTACTGCATCAAAATCCACCTTAGTCGGATCAACCACTGGATTACCCTGTGGATCCATATAACATTCCAATTCAGCTTTCCATCTTTTGGCTTTCTGAGCTTCTTTGAATGGAGCACTCAATTTGTTAATCTCATATCTCGCACTATCTTTTTGCCATCGTTTATCTTGAACCACTTCGGCTACAAATGCAGATCCGACATAATCTTCTTCTGGAAGAACTTGACTCCAGTCATAACCTTCGTCTTCCTGAATAACGACCATCGCCCTTGATTTTTCCTTTGACGACCCTTCACTGATCTGTTTTTTATTCGCATTTGATGATCCACTGTTGCGATGATAAATTGCTTTCTGATAACAATCATCTTTGAATGGATTCACAACTTCATCAGTTTGCCTGTTTGTACATTCTCTCTTGAAGTGCCCTTTCTGTTTGCACTTGAAACAGGTAACTTTTGCCTTATCAAATCCCAATTTCGAATCAGCAGATCCCAAACACGATCTTCCAGTGATCTCCATGAAGCGTTGTGCTCTCCTCATTGCGCTAGCCATGCACCATTTAATATCCATTAGCTCCATATCCTCTGGATTGATCTGGTCATAATCTTCCTTTGTCATTTTTGGGTTTCCAATTTTTCCCGCGATCAGACTTTCGTACGATTCCAGGACAGATGCTAAAAACACCATTTGTTGCTTGGCAGCTTCTGCATTCAGACTTTGAGAGTTTTTTAGATCTATGGCGATATTGCAATGGACTATGTTCGGATTTGATGAATTTGAACCAATTGAATGATAACCCGAATCTCTTGAAGAACCTTGCTGAGGTGAATCCCTTGAGCTTCCAGCACTAAATGCCGTTTTTGACTTTTGATCAATCATGTTTCCTCTGTAGTATAGATCGACATTTTGTTTATACAGCTGGCTTCCTATTTTGTTTTGTTTCTTAATTTCTAAATCATGCCCCTCAAACTTCTCAATCAGCCAGTCCAGGGTCACCTTGCTCATATCATTGCTGTTTTTGAGAATCATGACATAATGTAACCAGTCGTCTTCATTCGGAACAGCTTCTATCAACCTATCAATGATCTCTTCATTATCTTTTGACACACCAATTCTCTCCATTTCAAGTTTAAGGTGACAGAATCTTTCAATCATCTGTAGTACAGTTTCACCTTTGATACAAGCAAACAAATCAAATTCCTTTTTTAATAATGAACGTTTGTTTTTGATAATCTCCTCACTACCGGTACATTTTCTTTCTAACGCTTCCCACAAACCTTTTGACGTTTTCTCATGTTCAAGTAGTGAAATAATATATTTTTTAACTGATTGATATAACAATGTAATCATTCTTTGTTCAGCAACAATATGTTTTATTTCTTTTTCTGTGAGCTCTGCATCAGTTAATAAAACTCCTCCTTCTTTCGTTGGTTCAATATATCCGTATTTTAATTTTATCCAACTTTCATGTGCAAAAGCTTTTACCCAACCCTCAAACCGATTTTTCCACCAGTTATAATCTTCAACACTCATTAATTTTGGTGATTTCTGTTGGTTTCCGTACATATTGTCGTATTTCAAACTGTCCGAAATCTCTTTTGAAAAATCTCTTGTTTCTATTCTTCTTTCGGATGATTCTGAAGTGAATGTGTTATAAAACGTGTTGTAAAATTCTTCACCACCTCCTGACATTCTCACTGGATCGGACGGGTATCCGATCGAGTGAGTCAACAGAAGTCAACAGAGTAACAATGATCAGATGACAACGGATCGGATGATGATCCGATCGAGTGACGATCTGATGATTGGCAATGTGCTTTGGATCGGGTGATTATCCGATCGGGTGAGAGGCTGTCCGATCGGGTGAGATGCTGTCCGATCGGGTGAGATGTTGTTCGATCGGGTGAGATGTTGTTCGATCGAGTGACTAGTGACGCGGTCGAGTGAAGATCCGACAATTTAACCTGTTACACAAGCAAATGAAGAATTTAGGATCGGATGGCAATCCGTACGGATTACCACTCGATGATTTAACCTTTAACACTAACCCAGTTAAAAATTTCAGTTAGCTCTTTGCACAAGAGGGCAATTTGATCATTTTACGCGTTAAAAATACATTATAATAAACAAACTAAAAACAATTCATTAATTTGTTAATATATGTTATATCTAATATATGTATATGCAAACATAACCTGCACACCTACCATCTCCATCTCTCCATCCCTCCAATCACCACCACCACCATCCCACCACCACCTCAACCCTCCGGCAATCACGTGCACCTTCTCGGCGATTTCAAACTATGGATCGACGATTTGTTGATTATTTCACCGGATTCGATCAAATCGGTGATATTAGATAACCGATTGTCGAAGTTTGATAAGATCAGGATCATATCTTCTGTTGCTTGTGTGTTGATGTTGAGACTTTTAACGATCTGTTGAGCTGTTGCTAGAACTCTGTCTTGACCTTCTATGGTGGCCGCCATAGCCGAGAAATTAGGGTTAGGGTTTGAAGATCAACGGTTAAGGATGAAGTTGAAAGGTAAAAATGGAAACTGTTGATATTATTATTTTCCGGACGAGATGGTTGGTGACCGGGCGACCGGCTGGAATATGTTGTGACAAATTACAGGGTTTAGGAAAAGGGGGTGGGTTTGATGGTTGTATATATTGTGGGTGAAATGGAACCGGTTTTGTCAAGAAAAGGGTTTTTGGGAATGAGAGATGACCTTTGCGCGTGGGTTTGTGAAGATGGGGTTGGCAAGATGAGGTGGTGGCGGCAGGATGTGGTGGTGGCGGCGGCAGGATGAGGTGATGGTTAAGGTTTTAGGGTTAGGAAATTGGGGAAGATGAAGTGTATATGTAATTTTTATGGCTTTAATTTTTAAATATTTAAATAAAAGCATGAATTGACCAGAATACCCTTAAGTGAATAAACTTAACTGAAAATTTTAATCTGGTTAGTGCTAAAGGACGTAGAGTGTAACGGGTTTTGCAAATAAAGGATTGTAACTGTAATTATTGAAGTTAAAGGCTATCCGTTGCAATCCGGTACAAACATAAAGGACGAAAAGTGTAATTTACCCTAAAAACATACATAACACAAAAGATTTGGGAATGATTACCCATTTCAAAAGCGGTTTACCTTGTATACCACACAATCAATCATCATGAACGCAATCCATCAAACATACAACATTTTTCAGAGTAATAACAAATGTTCATCACCTACCGATGAAAATAGAAAAATTCACCGAAACCTTTTTCAATTTCTTCAAAACCCATATCAAAAAACTCAATTTTAAAAAAGATGGTTGAATGAAAAGTTATACAACATTGATAGCAACATTTTCAGTCATTTTTTTTGCGCGAATTACTTCACCAGATCTCTGATTTCTTCAAATAGTTACTTTATACAAACTTACCAATTGAATAAAGGATTAAACTTTAAAGCTAGAACCCCAGCAATGTCAAACGGAAATAAACGACAACAGGAAGAGGTGGCTAACAAAGAAGAGGTGAAGAAAACTGCGTGGTGGAGGAGGAGGACGAGCGGCGGCGGCGTAGGAGGAGGAGCGGCGGAGAGGAAGGAGGAGGGAGAGCGGCGGCAGCGTAGAGGAGGAGGAGCGGCGGCTGGGTTGGAGGAGATGGAGAAGGAGCTAAGGTTTTTGTGTGTTTATGGTATCTGGCAAAAAAAGGATGGAGAAGAGGTAAGAAGACCTTGACCCACATCTGCACCAAAAAGAGGATGCGGACACCTTTTTTAATAAAAGGTCTTCGAGAAAACAAACAGTCTTCAGACCCAAAGATCTGCGCGTGGTCTGCTCGACGCAGACATAAGAGGCCAGGAAGCACTTCTTGGAAAAAACAAACAGCCCCTAAGCAACTCCTTAAGACACTTGGCATGACCTCCTTGATCCTAAAACATCATAATACCCCTTTGATCATCCATTTTCTTCACACCACTTCAAAACGCTACAAAGTTAAAGTGTGAAGTTTCTTATTCTTATTCTCTAGGAGCCATTCAAGTTTGATGATGCAGCCCTCTTCTTTCCGCAATGGTAACACGGCGGCCCTTACAACAACATAGGCACTGCGAGTATAGTTAATGTGAATCAAGGCGGTTCAGGATCCATAATTTATTTCAGATCAGAGCATTCACAATGGAGTTCCTATATTTATGTGAGTGGGATAATTATATTATAAGGAATGGTTGTGAGTGGTTGTGAGTGAAGGAGAGAGAAAATGTTACTGTTCATTGTAAAATATACGAGAACACTGTTCCCACCCTATAAATATTTTAATATTTTTGAAAGTGGTTGTGAGTAAAAGAGAGAGAAAAAGTAATGATAAAGGTATAAAAAATATTATTTAATTGAAAAGGAGAGAGAAACAGTAGTGATTTTTAGCGTAGTTATATGGATAGGGAAAAAGAATTAATTGTGAATGCTCTCAGGTGGAGAGGGTGGTTTCCCATTGCAGCAACATGTTGATATTGTCGGTATTTGCTTTTTCATGACACCTGTAAATGTTATTGCTCAATTTGATATCATGAGAGTAGAAGTTTAAGTAACAAAACTGGCAATGATGCCTCTTTTCTATTGCAATAGATTGGAACTTTTATGATAAGGCAATTAAAGCATTAATCGAATCTTACTAGACCTTTGATTATAGCAAAAATATGAGTGTATATATATATATATATATATATATATATATATATATATATATATATATATATATATGAGTAGTTTGAAGAATTTTGAACATTTGATAGGCTAAGGTTATGCGGTATGGTAGAGGGTCACCCCTTGGTGGATGATCCGCCAAGTAGGCCACATCATAGTGCTTGGAGGATGCCCCTCCAAGGTAGAAACACTAGAAATGGAGGATGAGCCTACCCCACCATCTTAATTTATTTATTTTTTTTAAATTTATCTACTTTTTAACATTTATTAAATAAGATGTAAAAATAAAATCATAAATATTAAAAACCAAACATTACATAATATTATAAAGCAAATATTACATAAAACTAAAATTAATATAAACTAAAATTACTTAATATTATAAACCAAATCTTTTCTCGCACCCTCTTGAAACTTCGCGAATTTCTTTCTTTTATCGTTTGTCGGGTGCGGAATAGTTTTAACGATTGTAGAATACGTTGGGTATATTCCATCCGTAAGGTAGTAACTCCGCCTCTATTCCACCCCCGAAACCGTAAAACTGGTGTCTGGACCTGTTCCTACCACTACATCGTCAAATATCTGTGACTGGTAGATGATGTTAAGGTCAGTAAGTGAACCAGGTAGACCAAAAAAAGCGTGCCAGATCCAGGGATCCTGTGACGCAACAGCCTCTAGAACTATAGTTGGATGACCATGATCTCCCCGAGTATACTGACCTTGCCAGGCAGTAGGGCAGTTCTGCCACGGCCAGTGCATGCAATCAATGCTCCTGAGCATTCCTGGAAAACCATGTCTTTGTTCGTGTGCTTGATATAATTTTTGAACGTCGTTTGCGTTTGGTTTCCGCAGTTATTTCTTGCCATATAATTTCACGACCTATTCGCAAAACCTATGCAAACATTAACGTGCGGTTCTTTCGGACATCCTTAAATACTCTCGTCCAACGAATCGGGTGCGTACCCATATGCCAGTCGGCGAATGGCCGACGTACATTTTTGTAAAGTAGTGAATCCCCCTTGACCCCTAGCATCGTATTGCAGTGTGAAAAACGGATCAGACTGGGCCAAGTCGTTTGCAATACGTAAAAAAAGTCGACGACTCATTCGGAACCGACGTCGAAACATCTCGTCCGTGTACACGGGTATGTCGGCAAAATAATCGGCCACTAAATTATCATGGTTGGCTATATATTAAAAACGAAAAATAAATTAAATTCATTATTAAATTTAAATAAACATACTCTAAAAAATTAAAATACCTTCTCGGTCTCGGTTTAAGGCGGCTCTCCTAGTTTGCCGTTGTGACGACGTTTCAGACTCTTCGTCCTCCTCCATGAACATCTGAGCTGCGTACATAATGACGTTTGCAAAAAATGCTTCGTTCTCACCCGAAGATGACGAATACCACGTTGAAGAAGAAGATGAAGACATGCCTATAATTAATAGCCGTTAGATTCATTTTTTTTTTTCTTTTGCAACGGTCATAATATGCCAACGGTCCCATTTTTTTGTCTTTTAGTGGGCGTCTCAAACGTCCGGGGTGCGACGATGAGGACGACGAGGGGGGGGGGGGGCGACGGGGCATGCCGAGCCCAAGCCGACCCCATACCGCCTAGCCTAAATGCCTAATAACATTCCGTTGACAATCAGTCATATCAATTAACTTTGGTCGGTGTTCATGACAGTTGGAGAAAGAGGAATTTCAATGCCAATGTCCAAAGCTTCAAATTACCAGCAAAGAACCATATCAAGTAACTTTGGTCATCGCTTAGAGAAATTAATTAAACTCTTTGAGACAGAATCTGAGTTTAATAAACCAGACTCAGATGAAGATGAAGAAGAAGAAACAGATTCCGTGAAAATGATGAAAGAATCTTTAGATGGTCTCATGAGTTACCTCAGAGAGATGATGGTAGGGTATGAAAATGAGGTAGTGCTGGCTTTATTGAATGAAATGGAAGACTTAGTGGCTAGTTATGTTTGGCCTGAGGATAAGATGATAATCATCTGTGAACAACTCTGTAACATCAGATATAATTCAAATGTAGAGGAAGAAAAAGCTGTGGTGGGTTTTGATGATGAAATAGAAACACTACTTGATCAACTTACTGCAACTTCAACAAAGCAGTTCCAGATTATCTCAATTACAGGACTGGCTGGGCTTGGAAAGACCACTTTGGCTAGAACATTATACAACCATGACTTAGTTAAGTATATGTTCGACTTTCGAGCGTGGACTTGTGTTTCTCAAGTATACCAACAGAAGGATTTGTTACTCGGCATATTAAGCTCTTTTATGGATGATCTTACAGATGACTTTTACGAAATGAGCGAGCACCAGTTGGGGGAAAAATTATACCGAAAGTTAAAGGGTCGTAAATATTTGGTGGTCTTGGATGATATATGGGATTGTAGGGTCTGGAACGATATTCAAATGTATCTTCCAGATGACAAAACCGGAAGCCGAGTTCTATTTACTAGCCGTGACATAGACGTGAGTTTACAAATAAAGTCAGCAAGACCTGCTCATGTTTTGCGCCTTCGTACTGAAGTTGAAAGCTGGGCCATATTTGAGAAGAAGGTGTTTAGAATGGGAATATGCCCTGGTGGATTGGAGATATATGGAAGGATGATAAATGGAAAATGTGAAGGTTTTACTCTTGCAATTGTTATAGCTGCTGGTCTAGTGAAAAATAATCTTTCTGTCACCTGGTGGGAGCAAATTGCTAATAGTCTGCATTCATATATGGTTAGTGATTCAAGACAATACATAGAATCACTGACTTTAAGCTACGACCATTTGCCTCTTCACTTAAGACCGTGTTTTCTCTTTTTGGGAGCATTTCATGAGGAAGTCCCCGTGACAAAGCTGATTTGGCTATGGATTGCTCAAGGATTCATAGATGACACCAGAAGCAGAACTCTGGAGGACATTGCAGTGGATTTCTTGCTGGATTTAATCAGGAGAAGTTTGCTGATGGCGTCCAGAAAAAAGTCTGACGGCCAAGTTAAAACTTGCCGCATCCATGACTTATTGCATGATTTTTGCTTGAGAAAAGCTGAGGAAGAAAATTTTCTGCTAAACAATTATAGGTATGAGTATGACTATGTTTCTGCATTAACATGCTACATTAAGAATTACTAACCAAAATATGCAGGTATGGCATGCTCTCATCAATGCTTTGCTTTCCGTTGGAGCTAGGAAAGTCTCTACAAGAGGGTGGATCAATTCAAATCGACACATACAAATTTCTTAAGATTTTGGATCTAGAGTCCATTCTTATCTCCTTATTCCCTTTAGCTGTGGTTCACATGGTTAATCTGAGATACCTGGCCATTCAAGCACATGATGGAAGCCTCCATGCATCAATATCAAACCTCATGAATCTACAAATGCTCATCATATCCTCCAGGAAGAATATCATTTTACCAAAAACAATATGGAGCATGCTAAATCTAAGGCACCTATATATCAAATCAGGGATAAACCTTATGGAGGAGCCTAGTTTTCTACAAGTTACAGAGAAAGATGGACCCAGTGCATTGGCTAGCTTACAAACCTTATCCCAAGTAAATCCTCGATCTTGCCACAATGTATTTTCAAGGACTCCAAATCTTAGGAAGCTTGGGTTTTGTGGACCCTTAATATCAATGTTAGGTGATCTGGAATTTCCTGATTTAGGCTCTCTAGATCACCTTCAAAAATTGAAGTTACATAATACATTTTTTTACCCTGAACCAACGAGATCATGCAATCCTTATAATTTTCCTGATAAGATTAAGAGACTGACTTTGTTAAATACTTGCATGGATTGGGGAGAGATGTGGACCTTTGCATGGCTGCCTAACCTTGAGGTTTTAAAATTAAAACTTAATTCATGCATTGGAGGAAGATGGAAGACGGGGGATGCAGAGTTTCTGAAACTCAAGGTCTTGAAATTGCATGATCTGGACATAAAGCAATGGGTTTGTTTCAGGGATAATTTCCCAAGGCTGCAACGTTTGGTGGTTCATCGTTGCTTAAAACTTGACAGCGTCCCGGCGGCTCTTGGGAAGATTTTAACTTTGGAGGTGATTGAGGTGAATGGATGCAGCCTCTCTGCATATAGATCTGCAGTGGAAATTCAGAAAGAGCAAGAGTCTGAAGGTAACAGTTTCTTGAAAGTCCACGGAAAAGAAAATTTCTAAGACAACTTATGTTTAACAGTAGTGATTGAAATCTTTCATGTGAAAGTTTTGTGGGTCTAAGTTTGGAGGTAATAGAAGTGTGTGTTTTCTTCATCTCTCTGATTGCTTTCTGTTCAAAATAAAAGCAGCTTGAAAACTTTATATAAATATAAAACATTGCTTTTGAACTACATTTGATTAATATGTATGTTTTTTTTCCTCAAAATGGGCATACTGATAAACAATTCAAGAACCCAAATCAATATGTTGTAGTAAACAACCTATATGGCTATGCCCATAGGCCAAGGCCTGTTGCTCAAGCCAAGATTTGGGCATGTGCTGGTTGAGCAATCAGACCTTTTTTTAGCCCCCAGAGTTATCTAAGTTCTTCCTATATGTATCAAACTAGTTAATGCTTCTAGAACGCTTATACCTGGCCTTTGTCAGCATGGTGCTCAAGAGATCACATTAGGAGGCTTTGGTTTATATTTGTGTCTCCATGAAGTGTTTGATTATAATAAGAAGTTTGGTGTCTTACATCTTGCGTGTGCTTCTAATTAATTACTTGTATCTCAGCATTATATTCTTTGTCATCCTATATAATCTCCATTTGAATAGGCTCAATTAGAACATGTATTTGACCTCTTATTGTGACCAAGACATTCATACAACAACCTGCACCACCCTAATCTATGCTCCATTTAGGTAGAGCACCAAATTTGCTCTACACTTCTCAGGATTCTGAAATAATTCACAATTATTGTTTCTTGGGTATACATTGAGAGTTAATCAGGGTGCTTCATGGTTTCACCCCTGACATACTTGTTTTCTTCAAAAGATCCGCCTCTTTTCTTTGAGATTGGAAGATCCCCCTTTTTGCTTCTCATTATCTCAATTTCCAGATAGTATTTCACAAGTCCTAGGTTATTTTTTGAAAATGAGACTTGAGAAATGTCTTATGCTTGTATGCACAAATTATGGCTTTCAAAGTAACCGGACTAATAATCAAGTAAAAACATTTTTGAGGACTATGCTTAAGACTATCCAGCAAAATCGCAACGATTATTGCAAATCGTATTTCAACCAATCAACCCTATAAAAAAAGCAGCCTCTCATTTGATCAAAAATCCAAAATGATAGACCTAACCACCATACAACTAACAACCCTAAACCGTTGTATCTACTACGCCAAGCAACTGTCTACAACCGCTGTACGTCATGTTGATTTCTTCGTCAGAAAATAGGAATCTCGATGTTTCGGTAGAGTCGCAATGTTACTGGAGGGATCAATTAAAATGGACTACGACGCCAAATTGATAGGAATCGCTAGTACATCAAAGAGAATTGTTAAACCAAGAAATTGGCATTAGGTTTACAAATGAGATTACATTGCTATTATAGTTTGCGAAACAATGCTTATAATCATGGTGTTGATTCGGTGGTGCTAGTGGTGGTAACCGCCACAAACTTTTCTGATTAACTTCCTTGAATGTCAGACATGATCATTGCTTCTAAATCAATGCAAGCTATAGATGGTGAAACGAAATTGGAAACATGGAATCAAACTACTTTCCTAATAATATGCACGCAATACATGGAATCAAATTGATTTAGTTATGCATTTTAGATTAGAAAGTAACAATTACCTTTTCTTAAAAATCCTTAAATGTTTTGTTTTTTTGAGTTTAATTGTCATCACATAGATTTGCAAACATCCCGTATCTCTGCAACACCGTCACCCTCACAATCCACCGTCACCATTTGCTTTCACTATATGGAGCAAAGGCAGAAATTAAAAACCCCATAAGGCTATAGGGTGTGGTCATGACACTCATGGTCTACATGACCCTCCACATCAGCATCATGTCACTTACTTTTAATCCATCATTCAAATCCACTACCCTAAGGGTGTGGTCATGACCCAAACAACTATTCTCTTATTTTAAACTAGTTCTATACCCGTCCGGTAGACGGATTTTTTAATGTCATAAGAATATAAATGTTTTTTTCTTTGCATTCTAAAGAAAAACATTATTTGTTTAAAAAAGAGCTAAAATATAAGTTAGTCTAAAAGCCAACTTCAAATAAAACCACACCTGTGAGTTATTCGAGTAACAGGTAACATAACTAAGCTAAAATACATATAAATAAGAATACAAATAAGAGCTGCATTGATTCCTCACTTTGTAGTTATGTATAATGACAAATGCTTTCTATATATATATGCTACTTTAGTTATTCAACTCGGAAGCTTAAATTATAAAAATTTCTGCAAAAGTCTTTACATGAATACTTATCATGGGTTGATGGCTAACTCTTCACTTTCTCAAGCCTGCTATGAACTTCTTGCTTGGATCTCTAGCTTGAAACCTATATGAAACTTTATAAGGTGCAAATGTTGAACCTATAACATCAACCCCTTGCCGATCGCTTTTCATCTGAAATAACAAAAAAAAAAAATCAAGTCTTATATTTAGTACATTGTCCTTGGTTCATTACATTGATTCAAATAGCTAGAAATTCTAAGCGATGATCGTAGCCTAGTTGCCTATGGCTAATAAATCACACATCACCATGTGATTCTTAAAAAGCTAAGTAATGTTTATTTTATTAAAAGAAAGCAGGGGCGGACTTAAGTTTAGCCCAAGGTGGGCGGGCGCACCCCCGGGAAAAAAAAAATTAGTGCTAAGTTCCGTCGTAAATCCCGTCCGCACCCCTTGAAATTTTTCGTCCGCACCCCTTGGATTTTTCCGTCTGCACCCTTGGAATTTTTCGTCCGCACCCCTTAGGTAAAAAGTGTTATCAATTTATATTTTAAAATTTTTTTAGTAATCTCTTATTTTTTTAAAAACACTATCTAAATTATATAACTTTTAATACTGAAATAACTAAACCAAAATGCCCAATACCTTTAACTAGCCCACTACTAAGTCTTAGCCCAATAAACAAACCCAACAAATCAACAATATTTCAAATTAAAATAAAATAAACAAGCCCCAAAACCCTTGCATATTCTCTATCATCCCTGCACGCATGTCATCGATCAGAACATCAGCGACAACAGCAGCTGCATACCTCTGTAATCAGCCATCATACCACCGCCGATCGAACACGGGTAAGTTTCTTTGTTATTTTTGATGATTTTTTGATGATTTTTGGTTGATTTTTGGTGGGGTGGGACGGAACCGGTAGCCACCGGAAGTGAATTTTTTATGGGAGGAGACATCTGTGCTTCGATATGTTATTTTGTGGTGGGTTATATATGTATATTTTGTTAGTGATGATGATGTTATATTTTCTTTTTTGGTGGGTTATATACGATTAAACCTTTTTTTTAATGGTGTATATGATGTTTAGATGTTTTTTAGTGTGATTTACATTTTGATTTCTAGGGCTTGAATACTTGAAACATTATGTAATATGTTATGGAGCCATGAACTTATAGATCAATTTGTTTGAGATAGCCAATAGGAACCATGAGTAGGGACATTATGACACGATTTCTCAAGAGAAAAGTTGATACATCTTCCGAATTCGTTGATGTGGATACTCTTCCTTCGGATCCTTATGATCGCAAGCCGATTGAATCATATTTGACATGTTTTTAATGATTATATAAATTTAGTTTGATGTTCGTTTGTTTTACCTGACCCGACCCGACCCGATACGAACCATTTTTTTACTTATATACCTAGGGGCCTAAACTTTTTAAAAATGTTCCGCACCCCCATGGAAAAATTCCTAGGTCCGCCACTGAAAGAAAGCGTGATAGTACCTAGTAAGCCCCTACTTATCAAGTTTTGCATAGAGTTCCACCAACCAAATCTTCAATAACAAAACTTCTAGGAACCTTGTTTGCAGGCCTGTATAACTCAAATATGTGGAATATGTAAGGTTTATAGAAGACTAAGTTTGGAGGATGTGTATATGCCTGTCAAACTTAAAGGGAAAATGATATGTTTAGATGGAGATTTTACGCAAAAAGACCTCTTTTACATAGAATCTCCTTTTCAAACCACTTGGAAAGAAATTTATTAGCTGCCAAACTAATGAAAATCTCTATTGAGATATTTAGGGTACCCTCTAAAGTCTAAACAGAACATGTTTAAACCTTTTCATATACCTATGGTGAACATAAATGGGGGAGTTCAATGTGGAAGAAGCTAATGTAAAAAAAATGAGACATATTTGTGTTCAAATCGGTATTAGAGACAAAAGTTTATTTTTTAAGAGCCCCAAAACTATATTATAGATTATTTCCTACATGCATTATTCATTTATATGTTCCGAACAGTGAATATATAATGTTGATGAGCTGTTTTAAAGATTGTTAATGATCTTTACTATTGTTTTGAGCTATCAGCAGCAAATCTTTTTACGACGGGTAACTTATGAGATGATCAATAGCACTAGCTAGAGGACCACAATATTTCAATGGGTCAAAGGTTCTCCTGAAAATTAATATGCAGTTAATGGCCTTTTTTCAATTGTTTATGTTTCAGAAAAAGGCTAAAGTTGAATTTTAATCATCAAATCTTTTCTTTTATGGCTACATAAAAAGGTTTTGTTTTTTGTGAGGGGAAGAGGTTTAGCTTGTGGGGTTTACTATGTACCATTTATTTTATAAAAAAAAATGTTTCGTCGAGTAACTTAAAATTAAAACAAAAGTATAAACAAATAAAACAAAGTTTTCACCTTGAAGAATTGCTCCATAGACTATACTGATAATATTTCTCCTGGTAAATCTAGACCTTCCTCTATTTTTTAGCTGATTGTTCTTTGATTCTTGGTTACGAATGTCAGATAGCATATCATCAGAATTATCCCCGGATGAAGAGTTTTCGCAAAGATAAACTGCCCTAGTTAACAGTGGAAAACAATTGGTCTGGATCAAGTTAATAAATTGAAACTACAATTTTATATTTGTGAAATAAAAATGAATTCAAAGTTCGGTAACAAAGCTTAACCTGAAGAAGCCGGTGCCCGATCAGTTGTCTTTACCATTCGATACATCTGCAACAAAAAATAAAATAATGGCTAGTTTCTTAAACAGTGGCAATTAAATTTTGGGATTTAAGATAAATTAATGTCCAAGATGTGTAAATACATATTTGGAATTTAACATGAACCTGCAAACCGATGTATTTACCCCTTTTAACTGCAAGCAACAACAAATTGACTGAGTTAACAAAGCTCTTCATGGAATGAGTGAAAATGTGAAATACCAAGCTAACCACCTTCATTGGTAACCCATGACACCTGCACCGGACGGGTAAAAAACTATGATGGTAACCACTTTCACCAAAGTCTCCAGAACAAACATTTAAATTTGATTCAGTAGACACACGCTCACTAGCTTACATGAGTGATCATTGTGCCAGCTTTACGGATTGATTTCGCAATTCGCATATGAACAATGTGTATGGTTTTAAGTTATTTATAAACCTAGAAATGAAAATATGCTAACGGCTTGAGTTTTTCTCCTGAAATATCAAGATCCTTAACAGACTGTGAGCACCCCCAAGGTGGCAGTCTGACCATTGAACAAAGAAAAGAAAAACTGTGCATGTATATAAAGAAAAAGGTTAAAAATATATCTAAAATATGTTGAAATCACTAATGTTAGCTAACAACAGTAATCTAGATTTGATATAAAAAAAAACAAATTTGGAGTTGAAGTTCAAAAAGGTACCAAATTACAAAGTTTTACGTATCCAGAATTCGATTAGATCAAGGGCGGATAGAAAACTTGTAGTCTCAAGAAAAGAGCAATTCTAAAACTAATTATATTATCGAAATAGGAGATCATATAAATCACTATGATTTTCAGAAATATATTGTGACTTGAAAATAATTTAATAAGTAAAAAATTATAACATTGAATTGTTCCAAATCTAAACCTAAGTAAACTGAAATAACAGTATAAGAATAAAACTGGAATGTACCTTCGTCTTTGAGTTAGGGAAATCATCAGAGGAGTAGGAGCTTTGACCATGACTTTGACTCATATAACCAACAGGTAACAATTTTATCATATTCCCATTACATTGCAGCACCAATGAAATTTACTCTACAGCTCAAAACAAACACAAATATGAATTAAACTGGGAGAATGTAAATACGTTCAGACAATAAGATCAAATTTACGCCAATAACGATTTTACCTGATCAGAACTGCACAATTATGATTTAAATAGGCAACATGACCGTCAATTACTGTAAAATCCAACTGAAAAGGGAGACACCAGAGACTGTAAATTCCAATTAGGATGGTTCAGATGCAATCAATTGCAGCACCTGATAATCCAGGAAAGAACTCAACAAACCTAGAAGCCGCTAATTGCCTTTCCTTAATACTTGAACTTCTTGCAGCCTCCATAGAACTCTTGTGATATTCCGCATTCTACACACTGACATCAACAAAAATTAACAACACAATGATATGATACTTATACAAAACCCTAATTTGCACAAAAACTGATTACCGCAAACCCTAAATCTGTGAATTAACCTGAGACTTTTGTAAGGCTTCGCTTAGTCGGTCTCTGTATACATGTTTCAGATCTTTAGCGGCATGGAAGTGTTGGCCACTCCAGATAATGATGTGCGCTATGTTCCAACACCAAGGTTTGCCTTGAACAGATGGTAATTCGAAGGTGAAAATGCCGATTTAGGTTGTGGAGAACCAATTTTGACTACTGTTATGAATAATGGGTAAAGTTATTGTACAAATAATCTTAACATACTAAACATACAAATTGAAGGAAAACTGATGTGTAAAGAAAATTGATATGTAGCAGTGGATAGTTTTGATATGTAGCAGTGGATAGTTATAACAGTAGTTATATCAGTAGTTAGTGTAAGGTCAGTAGTTATATCAGTGGTTAGTGTTTGTATTACGTTCAGGGACTAAAATGTCAAGTCTGTAATAGTTTAGGGTCCTTAGTGTTAGTCAGTTGTTGTAAATGTTGTTATAAACGGTTGGAAGTCTGTTAATGGAAGTTAGCTTGATTTTGGGATTTCCTTTCTCTCTTGTTTCTTCTCTAAGATTTAGCTCATCAATTGGTATCAGAGCTCAGTCGATTCGAGCTCCGGTGACCTAATTCCGATCAAAATTCCGTTCTTTTCAATTCCGTGAGTTGATCATTGTTCGATCAGTTCGCTTTCATTTTCAATTTCCGTATCAATTCTGTTCTTGAAATCGATTGTTCCGATTTCAAATTCTGTAATCTCAAAGCAATGGCAAATACTCGTCAGCAAGAAATGGAAAAATTGGAGAAAACCCTAAAGGAACACGCTAATTCAATTCAAAATAGTCAGCTTCTGCAGGAAGATAATCGAAATGCTATTGCTCAATTGAATTTGAATCTTCAATCCATGTTTGATACCTTGAATCAGCAATTAACAACATTACAAGCAAGCAGTAGTCAACAGACTAATCATCATCAAGATCAAAGAATTGCGAGGTTGGGAAGGCTGGATTTCCCAAAATTTAATGGGGAAGATGTGGATGGTTGGATCTACAAATGCAATCACTTTTTCTTGGTTGATAAAACTCCAGAGAATGTTAAGGTACAATTTGCTATTATCAATTTAGAGGGCATAGCTTTAAGATGGCATCAAGGGTATTTGGCTAGCCAAAATAGACCTGTAGAATTGATCACTTGGGATGAGTATGTTAGGTCTATAACAGCAAGGTTTTCTGATAATTTGTGGGAAGATGCTATGGAAGAATTAAAGAATTTGCAACAAATTGGGTCATTAGAGGACTATTGCAATTCTTTTGATTCTTTAATGACCAAAGTAACTTTGTCTGAAGAATATGCAGCCAGTTTGTTTGTGGGGGGGCTGAAACCAGAAATAAGATGTTTAGTCAAAGTATTTAGGCCAAGAACATTGAGAGAGGCGATTGCAATGGCTAGGCAGCAAGATAATGTGCATTCAACTTTATTTGGTAGAAATGAGTTCAAGAAATCTAACTGGAATCCTAATACGGCATCCAGTTCTGGGGGGAAAACAGGTCTTGCTAACAGAACACCTAATGTACCTGCTGCAAACCTACCCCTTTTACCTAGTCCCAGTAACAAGTTTGGGGGAAAATTGGTAAGAAGATTATCAAATAAGGAGGCTGATGAAAAAAGAGCCAAAGGGGAATGTTTCTTTTGTCCTGAGAAATATTCTGCCACTCATAAATGTAAAAATAGGCAGTTGTTCATTATTGAAATACATGATGATGATGAGGATGACTCAGAAATGGAGATAAGAAATGAAAATGAGGCTGCAGAGTTGACTGAGATATTAGGGCAACCACAAATTTCCATACATGCTATGAATGGCATTCCTTCTTATTCAACAATGAAGATTGTCGGCTCTTTTGGAACCAGAAGATTGTACATTTTAGTAGACTCAGGGTCCACACACAACTTTATCAGTGAAAAGTTAGCAAAACTATTACAATGTGTTACCTATGATGTACCAGCTTTGAAAGTATCAGTGGCAAATGGCAATCAGATTAATTGTGCAAAAATGTGTAAGAAATTTCAATGGATGATGCAGGGAATGTGGTTTGAAGCAGATGTGATGGTAATTCCATTGGATAGTTATGATATGGTGTTGGGCATCCAGTGGTTGTCTCCATTGGGTGACATTGTGTGGAACTTCAACCAGTTAACCATGGAATTTATGGTTAATGGTGAAAAGAAAGTGTTGAGGGGAATTAGTAATAATAACAAAATAAGCCTTTGTTCTATAGAACAGATGGAACATATGTTGAATCATCCAAATCAGTTAGTGGAATCTCACATGTATGGCATTCAGTTGGTATCATTAGAAGGGCAAAATGGTCAAAGTACAAATGTGTCTAGAGAAGTAAGAGATGATAGACTTGAAGAATTGTTGAATCAGTATCCAATGGTGTTTGAAGAACCCAAAGGATTACCACCATCAAGAGAATGTGATCATAAGATTGAACTAAAAAATGAAGAGATGACTATAAATCTGAAACCCTATAGATATCAGTCAATCCAAAAAGATGTTATTGAGAAGATGACTGAGGAGTTATTAGCATCAGGGGTGATAAGAAACAGCAAAAGTTCTTTTGCTGCTCCTGTGGTTCTTGTTAAAAAAAAAGATGGAACATGGAGAATGTGTGTTGATTATCGACAACTTAACAATGCCACAATCAAGAATAGCTTTCCTATACCCCTTATTGATGAACTTTTAGAAGAATTGAAAGGAGCTGCTGTGTTTTCTAAGCTGGATTTAAGGTCTGGCTATCACCAAGTGAGAATGTTCAAGGATGACATCCATAAAACTGCATTTAGAACACACCAAGGGCTGTTTGAGTTTTTAGTTATGCCTTTTGGCTTAACTAATGCTCCTGCAACCTTTCAAGCTCTAATGAACCAAACTTTCAAAACCTTCTTGAGAAAATTTGTATTAGTTTTCTTTGATGATATACTGGTTTACAGCCAGGATATTGATCAACATTTGGTTCATCTTGAGAAGGTTTTAGGAATTTTAAAGAATCAACAGTTATTTGCAAAGAAGTCAAAATGCTGTTTTGGTGGACAACAAGTGGAATACTTGGGTCATATAATCAACAAAGATGGGGTGGCCACAGATCCTAAAAAAATTGAAGCAGTTCAAGAATGGCCCATTCCTTTGAATGTTAAGCAGCTTAGGGGGTTCTTGGGATTGGCGGGGTATTACAGGAAATTTATAAGGTCCTTTGGAATAATTGCAAAGCCACTGACTGAATTGACAAAGAAAGACTCTTTTAAGTGGAATGATAAGGCCCAACAAGCTTTTGATCAGTTGAAACACGCATTAACTGAGGCGCCTGTCTTAGCACTGCCTGATTTAACTAAGCCTTTCATCATCGAGACTGATGCTTCAGGAAAAGGAATTGGGGCAGTTTTAATTCAAGATAGTCATCCCCTGGCTTTTTTCAGTAAAGCCTTATGCCCTAGACAAATGATCTTATCTGTTTATGAAAAAGAATTACTAGCCATAATAATGGCCATTAAACAATGGCATTATTACTTGGTTGTTAAGCCTTTTATCATAAGGACAGATCAGAAGAGCCTCAAACACTTACTGACACAAAAAATTACAACTCCCTTACAACATTCTTGGCTATCTAAGTTGATGGGTTACAGCTATGAGATTCAGTACAAGAAAGGAGTTGAAAATGTGGCGGCAGATGCTTTATCAAGGGTTGAGAGTTCTACTGTCTATACTATGGTAATGTCATCATTTGACCCATTACTATTGAAAGGTATTAAAGATAGTTGGGAGCATGATTCAAAGGTTCAAAAGGTTATTCAGAAGTTGTTACAAGGAGAGGAGGTTCATCATTATAGTTGGCATGAGGGATTATTAAAAAGAAAGCAGAAATTGGTGATAGGGGCAGATCGGGAATTAAGGAGAAAACTGATTGAAATTTGCCATTCTTCATCCATGGGTGGACACAGTGGGGTGCATGCCACACATCAGAGGTTAAAGAGTTTGTTTTATTGGAAGGGTCAGACTAAGCACATTAAAGAGTTTATAAGGGCTTGCAATGTCTGTCAACAAGCTAAGTATGATAGCTCTGCATATCCTGGCTTAATACAGCCATTACCTATTCCAACTGAGGTGTGGTCTGATATAAGCATGGATTTTATATCTGGTCTTCCAAAGTCACAAGGTAAAGAGGTGATCTTTGTGGTAGTTGACAGGCTAACAAAATACGGCCATTTTATGGCTTTATCACACCCATTTACTGCGGCACAAGTGGCTCAGTTATTCCTTGACAATGTATATAAGCTGCATGGGTGGCCTTCTACTATCACTTCTGATAGAGATCCTATCTTTTTAAGTCATTTTTGGAAGGAATTCACAAGGTTGCAGGGGGTGTCTTTGGCCTTGTCTACAGCATATCACCCTCAGTCTGATGGCCAGACTGAGGTAGTCAATAGATGTGTTGAGACTTATTTGAGATGCATGACAATGGAAAGGCCCAGCTCTTGGATGAAATGGTTATCTTTGGCAGAATTTTGGTACAACACTAACTATCACACAGCCACCCATACAACTCCATTTCAGGCCTTGTATGGTTATGCTCCACCTCTACATGTACCTTATGTGCACCGAGATTCTATGGTTGCTGCTGTAGATGACTTTATGATCAGAAGGGAAGAAACGATCAGACTGTTGAAACAATCACTCGAAAAGGCTCAAAATAGACTAAGACAGCAGGCAAATAAACACAGGTCTGATAGAGTCTTTGCGGTGGGAGATTGGGTATTTTTGAAGCTACAAAACTATGTTCAGAGTTCTATAAGGGGTCATGCATATGGCAAGTTATCACCTAAATACTATGGCCCTTACTTGGTGATTCAAAAGGTGGGTGCAGTAGCATACAAGCTCGATTTACCTGATGATGCTAATATACACCCCACATTTCATGTTTCTCTACTAAAAAAAGCAACAGGACCTTCCACTACAATCATTCATATTCCAAAGGGCCATAGGTTTTCTTTGAAACCTGAAAAAGTTCTAGAATCAAGAGTTGTTAGGAGGGGCAACAGAGCTGCAGGTCAAGTATTGATTAAATGGAATGGCTTGCCAGATTCAGATGCTACATGGGAATTCAGAGATGAACTGCAGTTGAGATTTCCTGATTTCCAGATGGATGATCTTTGAGGACAAAGATGTCAAGAACAGGGGACTATTGATGTGTAAAGAAAATTGATATGTAGCAGTGGATAGTTTTGATATGTAGCAGTGGATAGTTATAACAGTAGTTATATCAGTAGTTAGTGTAAGGTCAGTAGTTATATCAGTGGTTAGTGTTTGTATTACGTTCAGGGACTAAAATGTCAAGTCTGTAATAGTTTAGGGTCCTTAGTGTTAGTCAGTTGTTGTAAATGTTGTTATAAACGGTTGGAAGTCTGTTAATGGAAGTTAGCTTGATTTTGGGATTTCCTTTCTCTCTTGTTTCTTCTCTAAGATTTAGCTCATCAAAAACTCAAAAAGACAAGGTGACATTTTTGTAATTATCAATAACTATCAAAGTTACTCTACAAATATACCTAAAAAAACCTAACCACTCCCCCCCCCCCCCCCCCAAAAAAAAAAAAAAAAACCTAAACCCCCCACCCCCAAAAACCTAAAAAAAACCTACCCCCCCCCACCCCCCAAAAACCTAAAAAAAACCTAACCCCCCCCCCCCCCCCCACCCCCCCCAAAAACCTAAAAAAAACCTAACCCCCCCCCCCCCCCACCCAAGCTAAAATGCTAAAAACTAAACCCCCAAAAAACCTAAAAAATCTAAAAAAATAAAAAAAAAACACACAAATTATTTTATTTTATTTTTTTAACATTTTTTATTAAAAATCGCTACTTTTAGTAGCAGCAAAAAAAAAAAAAATTTGTAGCGATTTTTTAATAAAAAATGTTAAAAAAAAAAATTTGTGTTTTTTTAGGTATTTTTGGTTGTAACTTTGATAGTTGGTGGTAATTACAAAAATGACACCTTGTCTTTTTGGGTTTTCCTTCAATTTGTATGTTTAGTATGTTAAGATTATTTGTATTTGATCTTTTGCCTATGACTAATTACCGAGACGAGGGACCAGAGAAGCACAGAGAGAAGATGCGATGAAGAAGAGAGACAAGCATTTAACATGTATGTATCTTTTGCATTTAGAATCACCGGAGAAAGGGGCCACACCGTAGCTAACTGAAGATCGTGGGCTACATCCTTCCAAGAATTTCTGATGTGCAGGTCAAAGGGAATCCAAAATTACTGTGAAAAAACTTCCCCTTCTAGAAGTTTTTTTATGAACAAGAAGGGTCAGGATTTAACCTCATTTTCATCCAATGGTTGAGATAGCATATTATTCCCTTTGACACATAAGAATATATAATTATTTGTAGAAAAGGAAAAAGAAATATTGAAAAAAAAGGAAAGGAGGTCCATGGTTGCCATGGTGGATGAAGCAAGGAGGTGGTGTAGCAATTTATTAATGGTCCTACATGGCGATTGATGACACAACAATGCCCCCCACACCTTTTTTTTTTGAACGGCATCCACAATAAGGATGTATTTAGATGTTTTTGGTTACATGGATGAGAGAGAGTGTTGAGGTGGAGATAGGTAGGTATTTTGTTCTTCCACAAAAACATGAAAAAACATACATGTGAGTATGATTAGGAGAGAGAATAGATGAAAAAGAAATTGATGTTTTTATTGGTGGGGCAAGTGACATGTGACAAATAAAAACATCCACCAAAAACACCTTAGGCTATGAGGTGTGGATGGAGCCCCATGGGGCTTTATCATGCCACCTAGGTTCCATGTCATCGTCATGTCAGCATTGGGGCTTTATCATGCCCCCCTTTAATTTGGAGGGTGTGGATGGAGGCCCGTGTCATGATTACCTAATTATTTTTTTATTTAAATATTTATTTTTTAACAAGAAAACAAAAACAAAACATAATTTCATTAAAAAAAATAAAAAACACTAGATAATTTCATTTAAAAAATAAAAACACTACATAATTTCATTAAAAAAAAACACTACATAACTTCATTTAAAAAATAAAACCACTACTCGTCGTCTGTGTCGAGTCCTCCTTGTTCACGATAAAACCATAGGTGCTCTGTCAGATCGGCTCGAAGGTTTTGGTGTGTGTGCCTAGCCCGTATCTTTGCTCGGATATCTTCTTTCTCAGCGTATGTTAGGGGCTGTTTGGTAGCCTCTTAATGACCATTCAGATGCTACCTCTTAATGGTTTAAAACCTCTGAATGAATAAGAGGTAACCTCAAGTCTGAATGGTTAAGAGGTAACCTCTGAATGGTAAATCATCACATGTCACATTCTTCTACATTCTTATTGGTAAAATTCTTAATGATTCCATTAAGAGGTAGCCTCTTAATGACCATTCAGAGGCTACCAAACAGCCCCTTAGTATTGGGTTCGTCGGTTGGATACTTTCATCATAGCTTTCTCCACAAAATGCTCTACCAGAGTCCTCCTATATCATGTTATGCAAAATGATACACGTATACATAACGTTTCTCATTTTGCTTTTTTCAACTATCCTCGAAGGCTGTGTGATGATAGACCATCTTTTCTTTAACACACCGAAAGCCCGCTCGATATCTTTTCTTGCTGACTCTTGTTTTTTCTTAAAATACAATCTTTTTTCGTCATCTGGACACGAAAGACTTTTTACCAACGTCGCCCACTCGGGATAAATACCGTCTGTGAGATAGTAGCCATATTTATACTGCACGTCGTTTGCATAGAATGAAGTATCTGGTGCAACATCGTCTATGACATCGTCGAATAGATTCGAGGTCATTAAAACTGCAATGTCATTGTTCGTACCAGCCATGCCAAAGTACGCATGCCAAATCCATAAATCTTGAGAAGCTACCGCTTGTAATATTACGGTAGGACCATCATGGTCACCACGATGATGTTGCCCTTTCCAAGCGGTTGTGCATGCCACCCATTCCCGGTGCATGCAATCAAGACTTCCCAACATTCCAGGAAACCCATGTAAACGCTGATGGGCCTCGTATAGAATTGGAACGTCGGCTGCGGTTGACATCCTCAAATATCGTCTCCCGTACAGAGAGATTACACCTAATAAATTATTGCTAATTAAAAAATAAAAACAACGTAAAAAAAATAATAAATACTAGTGTTAATAAAAGTTACCTTCACAAAAATTTTCAAGAGACTCACGACACATTCTTGACGACATCCTTAAATACTCATCCCACGCATCACTCGATGTGCCGTAGGCTAGTTGCCTAATTGCTGCCGTACACTTTTGTAGTCCAGAGAAACCAACCTTGCCACTTGCACTTACCCTTTGCGTGAAAAAAGGGATTCGCCTGCAAGATCATTGGAAATTTTAACGAATAGTCGTCGGCTCATACGAAACCTACGCTTAAACTGAACATCATCGTACACGGGAGTTTCACAAAAATAATCTTGCACTAGACGTTCATGAGCAGCTAACCGATTCCGTTCAATAGGCGGTTGTCTGGTACGCGATGCAGAGGATTCGGCTTCTTCTTGCAAATAATTAATCGCCTCCTGCGCCATGGCGATAACCATATCATCAAGAACACCGTCGGATGACGAGCTCGAAGAAGACATTTTTAAGTTGTGATTGGTGTGTGTTTTAGTTGTGATTTGGTGTGTGTTTTGGTTGTGATTGGTGAGTTTTTTTTAGTTTAGAATAGGTTATATATATAATAAAATAAGAATTTTTTTTAATATTCGACCGTTTCACAACGGTCATATTTGACCATTCGTCCTCGTTCAACGTGATTTCATCTCGGTACCACGGTGGCGGAGCTTCAATGGCGCCCCGGCATAGCGCCGGGGGTGTGGACGATGGCGGAAGGGGGG
The DNA here is from genome assembly GCA_030545235.1 of Helianthus tuberosus. Taxonomy (NCBI): domain Eukaryota; kingdom Viridiplantae; phylum Streptophyta; class Magnoliopsida; order Asterales; family Asteraceae; genus Helianthus; species Helianthus tuberosus. The sequence continues at coordinate 187,114,248 of CM060442.1, forward strand.
GGGGGCTATAGGTGTCCAGCTGGCGAGGGTGGCACCCCCACACCCTCCAGCCTTATTGTGGATGCTCTTAGCCTAAGAGTGCCCCATATTAAACCTCAAATCAAACATTCCAAAACAATCGTTAAATAAATATTTGCCTTTCGCCCGTTCAAAAAAAATATATTTGCCTAAACATAAAGTATTAATTAAACTGAAAAACAACATTTAGAGATAAGGGTCGTTAATTCGGTTGATGTAAATCGCGGCTTGAAGGAGATCAAGGTTATAATATATTGATAATTTTTATTTGTCATTTAATTCATGTTTATCGTTTACATTATTCAGATTGTTTAAAATTGAAAGTCATATGCATACGTCTTCGAATATGATATGTTTTCAGGGTATTATATCAATGGTATAGATTTTGTTGTTGTCATTGTTTATTGATTGTCTTCTATGTCATTCATTAATACAAAACGAGTTGCATACATCTATCTATACTTTCTATAAAAGAATAAACTTCAATGACATAAGAAAAGCTGAGGTGTCAGCTGCAGAGACTGCCCAACAATGCTTTTCTTATGTCATTAATTATATCATAAAGACTAATATAAAATATCATTTAAAATTTTGTCTAAACATCTGCTCTTAAACTTCAATCTATATTATAAATTCAAACCTCTGTAATCAAAACCACTGCCCATTCAAAATTTAAAATCATGGCTCCAAATTCAAAATTTCAAACTACATATGAATCTGGCTTCCTATAAATAACATGTATGAGTTTGTTTGCTCCACATTCAAATTTCAATATCATTGTTCCAGTATCATTGTCTGCGAGCGTATCTCCTCTCTCAAATGCATAGCTCTCATGATTGAGCCGGTTTAATTTTCCGATTATCCTTCCAATATCATTGTTCCAATATCATTGTTGCAATATCGTTGTTCCAATATCGTTGTTTCATTGAAGCTCTGTTTCACACATCTTTCAGCCTAATTTGAGTTGTTTAAAATTCAAACAATCAGTTGCGGGTTATTTTAGGTTTGTGCATTCTTTTAAACTGTTGATATATGTTGATAATATTTATTTTAAGGTGTTGATAAATTTCAGCTTTATTTTTTCCGAGTGAGCAGTGGGGAGTTCTTCTGCACTGTTTTTTAAGTCTGAAGTGCAGAAAGTGGAGTACTTCATGAAGCGCCAATGCTGTTCCAGGTTTTCTTGTATTTATTATCACTAATGATGTCCATTTTATATATTAGTTCTTCAATCAGCCTAATCATCGGCCTTTTATAGATGGTGCGGTGAAATTAAGTCTAACCTTTGGGCTGTTAGCTATTTCACTATATAGTATGATTGTCAGTTCAGAAGCTTTTCATCACGTTTTACTACCATTATATCCTTCTTTTACATGAGACTTGAAGAAATATACAAGTTAAAAATGTCATCATACTCTTCTGTAGGTTCTTATGATTTAAAGTATCGCTTTATCAAGCAAGTTAATGATCAAGTATATGAGGATAGGGCTACTGTTCAATAGCTGAAGAGGTGTTTTGATGGACTGCATCTTGGTCTGTTTACGATAGACCAAGTGTCCAGAAACCTGATGGTGATGTCTTTCTGCACTTCAGTCTTCAAAAACAGTGCAGAAGCTTTTCATCACGTTTTACTACCATTATATCCTTCTTTTATATCAGACTTGAAGAAATATACAAGTTAAAAATGTTATCATACGCTTCTGTAGGTTCTTATGATTTAAATTATCGCTTTATCAAGCAAGTTGAGGATCAAGTATATGAGGATAGGGATACTGTTCAAGAGCTGAAAGATTATTAAATTTCGTTGTTAAGTTCTCAATGTAATTGTTTATCTATTGTGATATGTGATATGTAAATTCTATTAATCTTTGTAGAGCATTTTATTTTTACTAATTTGAGCATCAACAGTTGTTAGAGTTGATACCTGCTATTGTCAACTATTAAGACAATAGAAGTTCTGAACATTCTTAAAAAATAGGTATTTTGAAAAAAAATTGACAAAAATCTTTAAAAGTCTGTTGAAAACAGCTGTTTTTAAAACACCTGTTTGGCAAAAGATTCATCCACTGTTTAAAGGTATTGTCTGTTCTCATAATTTATGTTTTTTGTAACGACTGTTGAGTTGCTACTGTTGCCAACATCTGTTATTCCCAACATCAGTTTGTACAGAATTGTCAACCATTAACACAATAGAAGTTCTAAACATTCTTAAAAAAAATAGGTATTTTGAAAAAATATTGGAAAACTCCATCAACCAATGATTTTTTTAGGTTAAAATTTGTCCTTTCAGTTTCTTGATATTTAATTTTATAGTTTTCTGATGAAAATTTATTTTTTAAATGTTTTGCATTAAAAGTCTGTTGAAAACAACTGTTTTCCAAACCTGTGTTTGACTATTGTTGCATAAGATCTGTTGTTGGCCAACAGTGGTTTCCAAACACTGCTGAAGGGTATTGTCTGTTCTCATAGATTCTGTTTAATCTAAGGACTGCTGAGTTACTAATGTTGCCTAACATCTGTTGTTGGTCAACAGTGGTTTCCAAACACTGCTCAAGGGTATTGTCTGTTCTCATAGGTTCTGTTTAATCTAAGGACTGTTGAGTTACTAATGTTTGCCTAACATCTGTTGTTGGTCACCGTGGTTTTCAAACAACTGTCATCCATTATCAGAGTAGAGGTTCTGACGTGGACAGATGTTAGGCCTCAGATCTTTGTAACTTCTGACACGTCAGCATTCACTTTTTCAATTTATAAACCCCTGTTTAATCCCCAAACAGAGGTTTTACTTTCGTCTCGAGTTTAAAATTCATCAGATCGGTTTTAAACCTTCTTCTTCAACACTTCTTCGTCAACCTCTCGCAACTTTCAATTCTGATCATGACTTTGATGATGAAAAATTCGCATAACTACTTGGCTATTTTTGAGAAAACCGAGAAGAATACTCTATATCATTCAATGATTGATGTTCTTACATCATCAAAATATAAGGTCATTCTTACCGCCGACGCACCCATTTACCAAGAGACGCTTCGCGATTTTTGGGCAAATGCGAATATTGAAGAACAAAACAATGTGGCCGTAAGTATAACTTCAAAAGTCGGAGGTGAATCGGTTGCTATTACCCCCAGTACCATATCAACAACATTTGAGGTAAACGACTTGGCAGGTAAGACCTCTTTGCCGAAAAATGAGATTCAAACATACTTGATTGGGAGGGGATATCATGGACAGTTGAATCAGGCAACTATGTTTAAACATAATTTTCCACCACCAATGAAATTCATGTTCCATACTCTCATATGCTGTCTCTCAAACAAAAGTACTTCTTTTAATGAAATACCTATGAAAATTCAGTCATTGGGGTATGCAATTTTGACAAATATTGATTTTAACTACTCCCAGTCACTCTTTGTTGATTTGGTTGCAAATTTAAAAAACATTAAAAAGGGGAAAATTGCTGCTATGAAAAAGGGGGAAACTGCTGCTATTAAAAAGGGGAAAACTGCTGGTTTTCTCATGTTTCCTAGACTATTAAGCTACTACCTGCAAAAACATGTTTCTCAAAAAGCTTTTGAAAAAGGTAAAGCTATTAAAATGAATAGTCTAACATCTGAAACATTTACTCGCCTTATGGCTAAAGAGTCAGATGTTTCCAAAACTGAAGCAGAGGGGAATGAGGAAATTTTAGATGAGTCCACAACTGCTTCTCAAACCTCTGTTGCTGAGCCCACTGCTCTTGGTGATCACAGCACTACAACCACTGCTGTTAAACCCCCACCAACAAAATTCAAAAAGACCAAAACAAAATCCAAAAGCCCACCGAAACCACCAAAACGGGTCCTCTGGAAGATGAGATCCCAGAGGTTAACCCGGTGACAACACAGATGTCACTACAAACCACTGTTGCTACTTCCTCACAACATGTGGAAAGATCTCAACCCATAAACCAAACTCCTCATGATTCCTCACAAAAGGAACATGTTGTATTCACAGGGACACCACAATGTGATGTCATACCCTCATATGACATATGGGTCAAACACTTTTGTAGCTGGAAATAGGGGATTCTTCCCCTACCGGCCGTCTCTACACTCCCCCACGTTTCTCTTTTCTTGTTTACAGGTCTAGGATGAGCCAGAGAACACAAGGTGTGGCCATATCCGTATCCATCAACGTAGAAGTACCGACCCGCTCGGGTACACGTTTCTTCAGAAACCGCTCTAAATCTCCCTAATCACCAAGTGATCAATCTTTAACAAACAAACAACTAATTGATTCCATTTCTGATCTAGATTTGAAGAAAAAAAGTGTTAAACCTAAAAACTTAAATTTTTATTTTAAAAAAATCAGATTTTTTATGATGAATTTGTATATTGTTAAATCCCAAATTCGAGTACCAATCTCTAATACCAAAATTGTAAGATCAAATCGAATATAAATTCTGATTTTAGTAAAGAAATCAAGATGAACACACGAAAATATGATGATAAAAACCTTGATTAGATTTGCAAAAGATGAATACACTTTACCCCCCCCCCCCCCCCCCAAATCAATCTCTCTCTCTCTCTAAAGTGTGTTCAAAAACCCTAATCAGCTTTTTCTATTTGTAGCCTGAACCACTTATTTAGGTCACTAGAGATTGCTAATTACAATCAACTCCCTAAACTTAATCAAATAACCAATAACACTCACTAAATGTATTTTGTTTAAATAATATTTTGTCTAAAACAAAATATATTTAAACAATCGGAACACTATGGATGATCATATCTTGAACTTACATCCGCTGATCCTCCGCCCGATCTTCTCGTGTTGACTTGCTTGTTAACTTTGACTTGTTAATAATATTAGAATACTCATTTTGACCCAACACACTGGTGTGCACTATTGTGGGTGGTGTTTTGTTAGCAACACCCTCAAAAATATTAATTTGATTAGGTACACGTATTTTTTGGTAATCATGAAAACGCACCAAGCCTCTGAAGATGTTCGTTATGGGTTCACAAATACCCTGCTAACTAGTGGCACCAAGTGCATCTTATGCAGGGCAGGTGGGCGTTGGGGGCTAAGGCAGAAACCATATTTGAGTGTTTTGCCAACACTTTCTGATTTTAGTCATCTGAATAATTAGGGTCAAATCAAATAATATAGTACTGGGAGGTTCTGTGAGTTGTAAAGAAAACTCATTATTGAGATGAATGTAATATTACGGTATTACCTAACCATCTTTGTTAACCGATCTTTTTTTATACCAATTGGATGAATGTAATATTAGCCAACTATCTTTGTTAACCCATTTGTTGTACCAAATTTTCAACTCGCGATAGTTCTTTTCAAAACGCCCATCTAAACTCCCCGTAGTGCTTTGGACAATATATATCAAACAATTTTTTTTCCTTGCAAATCTAAGATAGATATAGAGTACTAGTTTTAGCACAAGAGTTATCTCACTAATGAAATATCTATATTTTTTTATAAGCAACGTATTATTAATATATAATCTAAAATCCGAAAGTTAAGAATGCTACACAAAACCTTATTGGATGAGATACTATTATCAAAGTTGCATTTTATTGGCATGCTAGTGGGATATTCTTCGTGGTGTCGATACCAATCCTTGATACAACAATCGAAAAAGAAAACTAAAAAAATAAAGCGGTGATATGCCTAAAAAAGATACAGCCACATGTTTATACGAATGAATAACGGTATGGTTCTGATAATACCTAATACTAGTATTGAAGTCTATACTGGTTCGGTTCGTCTTAGTACCGCTACGTGGAATACTATTGCATTTTCAACAAAATTTAAATTGAAATGCTAAAAAAAGTTAAATGAAAACTAAATGGATTTAAAGGTTATATTATATAATTAAGGGGTGAAATTGAAATTAAAAAAAACATTACAAGATATAAGCACTATACGTTTTCCTTCCTTTTTAATAGTATAACTAGTATTTAGAATCCATGCATTGCGGCGAGACTGTTAAACGACAAAAAATAGACGTAAAAACATTGATCCACGCATATGAGTTGCTACGTGTTGATTTGCAAAAATTAGACCAATGTAAAATGTAGAAAAGAATAACGAACTGAACTCAAGATCCATGCATTGCCATAGGGTTGTTAAACCGAAAAAGAGAGACATAAAAACGTTGAACAATACAAGCGTGTTGCAGCATATCAACTCGTAAGATCTATATCAAAACGTAAAATATTCTCCTAAAAAAGAATAAGTAAGTCAAAATGATAAAAAAAACCGCGTAAACAAAAAATAAAATTAAAAAAAAAACTAAAAATATCTTAACCCAAATTAAAAAACTAAAAATATCTTAACCCAAATAATGATAACACTAATGGTTAATTAAAGTTATAAACTATAGGTATATTTTTTTGAAGGGGTATTGGATTTTAATAATCCCAACTTTCACTAATTGGCCGGTAATAATCCCAACTTCAAAAATAGCCTACAACACTCCCAACTTGTAACATTTTGGCCAGCAATGATCCTTGTCTAACTGGGTTAGTTAAAAGTGACGTGGCAAGTGACGTGGCAGCTGACGTGTTTAAAACTTGAAATATTTTGGCCACCAATAATCCCAAGTTTCACTAATTGGCCGGTAATAATCCTCCAGTCACCACCATCATCTCTTCCGACCAGTCACCACCATCATCTCCGACCTCCACCACCACCACAGCACCCGCCACCACCACCACCACCACCTCCTCCTAATTGGCGGTGCTGTGGTGGTGGTGGTGGTGGCGGTGCTGTGGTGGTGGTGGCGGTGCGGTGGTGGTGGTGGTGGCGGTGCTGTGGTGGTGGTGGCGGTCCAATTAGGAGGTGGTGGTGGTGGCGGTGCTGTGGTGGTGGTGGTGGTGGTGGCGGTGCGGTGGTGGTGGTGGCGGTGCTGTGGTGGTGGTGGAGGTCGGAGATGATGGTGGTGACTGGTCGGAGATGGTGGTGGCAGTGGAGGAGATGGAGGTGGTCGGAGATGATGGTGGTGGGTGGAGGAGATGATGGTGGTGACTGGAGGATTATTACCGGCCAATTAGTGAAACTTGTGATTATTGGTGGCCAAAATATTTCAAGTTTTAAACACGTCAGCTGCCACGTCACTTGCCACGTCACTTGCCACGTCACTTTTAACTAACCCAGTTAGACAAGGATCATTGCTGGCCAAAATGTTACAAGTTGGGAGTGTTGTAGGCTATTTTTGAAGTTGGGATTATTACCGGCCAATTAGTGAAAGTTGGGATTATTAAAATCCAATACCCCTTTTTTGAACGGCAACAACAGTGTAAATTTATAAAGTATAGGTAACTAAAATTCAAAGTACACCACCAGGGTTATATTGTATTTTTATTAATAGAGTTAACTGCCATTTTCGTCCCTGTGGTTTGGTCACTTTGGCCATTTCAGTCCATTTCTCAAAAATGCGCCATTTTCGTCCCCCACGTTCTGGAAAGGTGCCATTTCAGTCCAAAAATCATAACCCAGTTAAGTCAGTTGTTAAATAAGGACTGATTGTGTAAATTTGTAACATAAAGGACTGATTGTGTAAATTTGAAAAATGGACTGAAATGGCAGTTAACACCACCACCACTAGCCCTGCCACCACCACCACTCCGCTGCCACCGCCACCACCACCACCACCACCACCACTCCGCTGCCACCGCCACCACCACCACTCCGCTGCCACCACCACCACCACTCCGCTGCCACCGCCACCACCACCACTCCGCTGCCACCACCACCACCACCACCACTCCGCTGCCACCGCCACCACCACCACTCCGCTACCATATCGGAGTAGATTGGGGATATAATGTAGATTGGGGAATGATGAGACGGGCGGTTCATCAACATCGGGTCTTTTCATTTGTGGTATCTGTCAAGTTGACATCGCAGCGAGTGAAGGCATATCGGTTCATGCTGGTTCCATCTTTTCAACAAGCTCAAAGCCTTGGCAAGGTCCTTTCCTGTGTGCGAATTGTCGTAATAAGAAAGATGCAATGGAAGGAAAACGACCAAGTGGAGTCAAAGTCACCAAGTCACCTAACACCCACATTTCCTTCCATTCATTAGTTTAACCCTCTTTTCAATGCCAATGATACATGGCAGTAGTTTGATTAACATCAACTGCAAATTGAAAAAATGAGAAAATACAATATGAAGGATGATCATGTAATATGTTTACAGTCACACTTGATTCTGGTAGTTACATTTTTATATTTGAAAAGTGCATTTGACCAGAAAGCCGTAAGGTACTTATGAATAATTTGGCTTCTCAAACTCCTGCTTAGTTTGCCATTTCAGCTTCAAAAATGTTTTTTTAAGTATGTTGCAGAGATGGATGCTTATTTTGACCAACATAATTACAACAGATGGAGGAATCACTAGTTCTGCTACAGCAAACATATCGGCAATGCTATTAGATATTAAACTTAATTATCTACGTAGTTTATTAATGTTATGTTTATATTATAATGTATATAATTTCGATTAGGTGTGACATTTGTTGAAACGGTTTGTTCTAACCACCACCACTCTGCTGCCACCACCACCACCACCACCACTCCGCTGGAACGACGAACCGTATAAACGAACCGTTAACGGCTGGAACGACGTGTTGACAGATTCCGGCCACTGTGAAGTTTCCGGCGAAGTTGCAGGTTCGGTTCCGGCTAAAATCGATGTGTTTGAGCATTGTGAGGGGTGTAAAATGTTTGTGGGGATCTAAGGAACTTCAGATGTCCGTTCAATTCGACCCAGATCGACAGAAACAGAAGATTAACACGTGGGGGTGGTGGCGGTGGCAGCGGAGTGGTGGTGGTGGTGGTGGTGGCAGCGGAGTGGTGGTGGTGGCGGTGGCAGCGAAGTGGTGGTGGTGGCAGCGGAGTGGTGGTGGTGGCGGTGGTGGTGGTGGTGGCAGCGGAGTGGTGGTGGTGGCAGGGCTAGTGGTGGTGGTGTTAACTGCCATTTCAGTCCATTTTTCAAATTTACACAATCAGTCCTTTATGTTACAAATTTACACAATCAGTCCTTATTTAACAACTGACTTAACTGGGTTATGATTTTTGGACTGAAATGGCACCTTTCCAGAACGTGGGGGACGAAAATGGCTCATTTTTGAGAAATGGACTGAAATGGCCAAAGTGACCAAACCACAGAGACGAAAATGGCAGTTAACTCTTATTAATAATTTAAAAAGAATATGCGAAGTTACTAAATTCTAAAGAGAGGAAAATGAAAATCAGAAGATACGATATCAATTATGTTGCAATCAAACAAAGCACCTATAATTCTATAGTAACTATACGAGCCACGAGGGGAACCCATTTCCCCAATTATCCTATATATTAATAAACCAAGCTTATGAATAGTAGTTGTCACGTAATGATGAATAGTAACGAATAGTAAACTTTCCTTATTGGTTGGTTGTCTTTGTTGACTTCTTTATAGTGAGTTCTATCCTTTGATATTATTGTTTATATACTTTTGGAGTGAATTGCAGGTTTTGTCCTTTATCTATATACCGGTTTGCAGGCGATGTCCTTTGTCTTTAAAATTGACGAGTTTTGTACTTTTTGTTTTAAAATGTTGCACGGTGTGTCCTTTAAGGCTAACCCAGTTAGTTTTAAATTTTAAGTGAAGGTTAATTTGATCTTTTAACTTATTTATATTTAAAACACCATTTTAATAATTAAAACAAAATGAATTATATGTTATATATATAAGAGGCTCATTCTATTCCCACCCCCCCTAATTCCTGATTACACCCCCCCCTATCAAAAATGTCACATCCATCAATCATTTGGTTTTTGTTTTTAGCCTGTTTTGTCTTTTTGTTGTCTTTTTTTTATTTAATTATTAGTTATTTAGTATTTGTTTATTATTTAATTATTTATTATTAGTAGTAGTAGTAATGATATATTATTTATTATTAGTTTTTATTGTTATAATTTATCAAATTATATTTATAGCTGTAACAAAAGCTATATAAAAATAAGTACTTTTTTACAAAATTATTATCATTTAATAATTTACATACCGAGGTTTAATCTATACACCCCCAAATGTAGCAGGTTGTGCTATCCAATACTTATACATATTTTGACGTGATTCAAATACATTCTCCCAGCCAGCTGCATCATTTTCTCTCATTAATTTCCATAGGTTGTTTGTGCTGGCAATTGGATACTCTCCTTGCAATTCTACCATTATAAAATTGTTACCATTCACGTGTGCAATTGTAATTATTTTTTTTTCTGGGAACTCGTGAGGGCCTCTCCAAAGCGAAAAACAAGTAGAACTGTTTCTTTTTTCTTGAGATAAAAAATGAACGATCACATTAAACTTGTTCGCAATCAAGAATCCTGCCTCTGGCATAATCATCCAGTGTTTTTCAGGTGCAAACCCCGATCCTGACCAAGCCAAGGACGTGAACACATCTTTGAATGAGCCTAAGAAAGCCTTAGTGTACTTATTTCTAAACTCGAGTAGCTCTTCCATCAGTGATCTCCGGATAAATAACCATTCATCTTCACCGTACCCGAGAGCAGAAGCTGTCGCCTGAAACCCACAATTTCCATCACCTAACACGTTATGTATGCGTGTAACATACGCTTGGAAGATTTTTGGAATTAGATGAATATAGTTGTGTATCACCTGTGATGCTTGATCTTGGTTCAACCCCATGAAGTCATAGCCTGGCGCACTTGTAGAGTTGGGGAAAAAACTTTGTCCGACAATATCTTGGTTCAACCCCATGAAATCATATCCCGGTGTGTTTAAAAGGTTGGTAAAAAAACCTTGTCCGTCTGTATCTTGTGTCATGAACGGACTTGGTTCACCAGGATCGTCCTTGAATGGTTTTTTTCCGTAAATATCTTGATTTATGAACGGACTTGTTTCACCAGGCACTTGATAGTTCAATTATATGATCCCTTTTATACGTTTTTTTTTTTCAATTTTAATATAGCACCAATTATATGATCCCTTTTACACGTTTTTTTTTTCAATTTTAATAATAATAATAATAGGGAGCCGCTAGAATGAGAACCACCACGAGTTATGAGAACCGCGAGAACCACGTGCTACGGAGGGGCGTTGACCACGATTTTTTTTACAACTAGATCCGTATATTTTAACAACATTCGTAAAAAAAAAAATTTCAAACGGCGCGCCCGAGGGGGTAGTTTTTTACACCCAAAGTTTGGTGTTTTTATTATTTTTTTGTTTTTTCTTTTTTTTTTACAAACTTTGGGTGTAAAAAACTACCCCCTCGGGCGCGCCGTCTGAATTTTTTTTTTACGAATGTTGTTAAAATATACGGATCTAGTTGTAAAAAAAAATCGTGGTCAACGCCCCTCCGTGGCACGTGGTTCTCACGGTTCTCATAACTCGTGGTGGTTCTCATTCTAGCGGTCCCCTAATAATAATAATAACAAAAAAACACTAAAATATACTAAAAAGACAACAAAAAGACAACAAAAAGACAAAAAAAAAAATAAAAACAAAAAGCAAATGATTGATTGATGGATTGATGGATGTGATGTTTTTGTAGAGGGGGGTGTAATCAGGAATTAGGGGGGTGGGAATAGTATCACCCATATAAGAGCATTCACATCCAATCCACTAAAAATATACATACATTCCACTAAAAAACAACTCCTATATCAATATATTTCCACTAAAAACAAATACTTTTTCTCTCTCCTTTTTAATATATATTACATTTTTCTCTCTCCTTCACTCACAACCACTTTCAATATATATTAAAAAATTATAGTGGGTGAACAGTGTCCCCCCAAATATACAGATGAACAGTAATATTTTATCTCTCCTCCACTCATAACCACTTTTTATACTCTTTACATTTTAAAAACCCCACACTCACAATATGATGCCTTGGATGTGAATGCTCTAAGACTATCTCTCTAAAACACATGCTTTCTCCCTCTACTTTCTCTCTCTCTCTCTAGAGCAAAGCCCACCACCACCTGCCACCCCCACACCACCTCACTCGGCAACAAAACCTTCACATCCTATCAAATTATCAAATTCATTCGTGACTCTTTTCGATTCGCATCCTAAGCAACAAAACCGCTCAATCAATTTTACATTCAAATTTCATTTCAATGTCACAGTTACCCCAATTTGAAAAACGACCATTGCCGGAAAAACGCTGACCATGGTCGGACCACCTTAAGTCTAAAATTTGTTGAAGATAAGTTTAATTTTACAAATTTGAATTCACAATTTAAGATTTTATATTTCTAACAAAAAAATGTAATCTAAAATAAATGCAAATAGGTGAATACGGTAAACTAGGACAAAATTTGTCCTAACAAAATTCAATAATTAAAATTCAACCAATATAATTGGATCTTCCGTAGATAGCCATGGAAGAATACACAGTTCTGGACTCCATCCTCAAAGATATTACTGATAACTTTAAAATTAGCTAATTTAGAAAGTACAATTAAAAAGAGTTCAATTTCTTGTGACAAACAAAGTAAATATCCAACTTGTGCAAATCCAAACATCGACCTGTTTAGAAAATTTGCTTTTAGGACACTGGTAGTACCTACCATTAATCCGAGACGATGATATCTTTCTTGCCTTTTCTGCCCGACATCTCTCATCTCTTATATCAATTATACCTGTCAGATCTCACCGTTGTTGGAGCTCACCAGATCTGACATCGGAAAATGGCTCTTGCCAGGCCCTAAACTACTCACAATCGGCTTCAAGAAATCCCACCACGGCTCCTGGTGGTGTGACCATTGCGGTGTGAGGGTGGTGCCGTGGTGGTTCTGGTGTGAGGGTGGTGGTGCTAGAGAGGAGAGTACAGAGAGTGTGTGTTGATAGTGTGTGTTTTAGAGAGAGATACTGTGTGTTTTTATGTATATATAATTCATTTTTGTATTATTTATTAAAGGCAGTAAAATGTGCTTTAAATAATAATAAATAAGTTAAAAGACCAAATTACCCTTCACTTAACATTTAAAATTAACTGGGTTAGGCTTAAAGGACACACCGTGCAACATTTTAAAACAAAAGGTACAAAACTCGTCAATTTTAAAGACAAAGGACACCGCCTGCAAAACTGTATATAGATAAAGGACAAAACTTGCAATTCACTCTATAGTTTTGGTTTCTTTAATATGATCTATTTGTATGTTTGGTAAAGTGGTTTGTGTGGTGTTTTAGTTTGCAAAGGGGATGGGTTCAAGTCTCACTCTTTACATTTTTTTATATCTATTATATTAACTATTACCTATTACCTATATATTACCTATATAAACAAAGTTAATGAATAGTGTTTTAATGCTACATGGTATCGTTGTTTCATCGTTAATCACGAGTACCGTACGATTGTACGAATAATAACGCTATCGCACAACTTTTTGTTGGTTTTCTTTAACTTTTAATGATTTATTTATTTTAGTTTCAGGGGTAAGGATGAGCACGGTGCCAACCGATACCGAATCCGAATCAGTACTTGTACCAAAAATGCTGGTTAAGGTACCGGTTTATGAAGGTAAAACCGGTGGCGAACCGGTACCATGAACGCCATTCGGTTACTTAATATATTTCGGGAAATTCGGTACCGATACCCAATACCATTGGCTCATATCTGACCATGAGTTTCATACGAACATCATTACCATATAACTTTTTTGGTTGATTTTCTTCAGGCTCTCTTTTAGTGTTTTTTTACATTTTTTAAATTTTTGTCAGTGGTTCCATGCGCAAGGCTCTTGCAGTGATTTTAAAATACATATAAACACAGACTAAATCACAAAAAAAGTACGCCGCAACGCGACGACCATAATAAACCTAGTTTTATTTATTTATTTTAAATAAAAAATAATATTTGTAGAAGTTGGTTATTTTATAAACGTTCAACAGGACGAATTGTCTCTTTGTTAAAGATAAAGACAACCTATTACCTACATGGTTGTAAAAATCCCGACTAGTCTCCGATTAGTCGCCGATTAATCACTAATCGGAGGTTCACCGATTAATGGCCGATTAATAGCTAGGCAGTCAATAGCGGTCCTATTCTGGCCAAATTTTGGCTAGATGCCAGCCAAATTTTGACCAAACCATATAAATTCCTTCCAATTACTTAAAAAAATGGGTTAATTATGGGTTAAAACATGTCTACTTTAAAAAACTACATATAAAAATGTGTGTGTATATTTGTAACTAAAAATTACATATAAAAATCTCAATCCGATTAATTCCGATTAATCCCTATTAATCCCGATTAATCGCTAGTCGGTACTCCACCGCCCGACTAGCGACTAGCGATTCTTACAACACTGATTACCTAACAAGTAAACAAAAAGTAAATTGCCATTTTAGTCATTAGTTTTTTTTCAAATTGTCATTTTAATCCAAATAATTTTTTTTCTTTTTTGGGTCCCTGACTTTTCATTTTTCTTATCATTTTGATCACATTACCTAACTTAGTCTAAAAACCAGGTTATAATCAAGGGTATTTTTTGCATTAAATTATTATGAGGTTCATAAATTATGTTGTAAACTACCCCTTGTTATCACTACACAACAGTTATACCAAAAATACCACTGGTTATAACTAGATTTATAGACTGAGTTAGGCAATGTGATCAAAATGGCAAGAAAATAGAAAAGTCAGGATCCGGATGAGAAAAAAAACTTTTTAGACTAAAATGACAATTTGGATGAAACCTCAGGGACTAAAAATGGCAATTTACTCGATAAACAAACAAAGATGTTGGGTAGGTAGAATTAGAAAGGCTTGATTGAGTCTTGGTTGACTTGACTATTAAGTGGTGGTAGGTAGTTTCTTCTGCAGCGACGATCATCATCGGAGGTGAGTTCGTATGAATTCGATCAAATCAAAGGATTTAAGAAGTATAGTAGTTCAGATTCTTTTTTTTTTTTTTTTAGATTTGTTAATGTATCATTTATCAAAAATCCACCACCTCCTCTGCCGCCGTGTCACCACCTCCGCAACCACCACCTCCTCTGCCGCCGTGTCACCACCTCAGCCGAACCACCACCTCCTCTGAGTAAGTTTTCTTTTCTGGGTCTTTTCTGGCTCATTTACTTCGATTTGAACTGGGTTTTTGTTGTTAACACACAGCCGCTCGCCGGAGCCACTTCAGCGTCCACACGCAGCTCATCTCTTCAGGTTTGTTTAAACTTTAAACCCTATAAGTCATCTATCTGGCATTCTTAATTGATTTATTTTGTTGTCATGTCACCACATTCGATGAAAAATTTGAATGTAATGTTGGTTGAAATGGGTTTCTATCTCTCACTGGAATTGAGATTTGGGAAGGAAACGGGCAGATGGGTAGGGGTGTTCTTCGGGTTTTTTAATCGGGTTTTGGGTTTTTCGGGTTTTCAAAGCTAAATATATAACCCGATAACCGACCCTTTCTAGGTTCGGGTTCATTGGTGTTCGGGTTAAATGGTTTAGGTTTAGATCGGGTCGGGTTAGATCGGGTTTCGGGTTAGAAAATGGGCTAAGAAAGGGGTGTTATTCTAGCCATTTAGAAGGGTTTGTTGACCTATACGTGGGCTACAAAAGGGATGTGTAGACTTGTGTTTGCTGAATGGTTAGGGTTAAACTAAATGAATAAACAACATGAGTAGATATCATAATTGATGAAGAACATGTATAAATAATCTTGAATCAGCATGTATAATCAATCAAGAATAACATACGTAATTAAATTTGGTATATATTATATATGATATGTATCTTGACTTTAAGAACTACATATGTAATATATGCTTGACTTCAATATATTCATAAAACAAAGAAAAAGTCTCTTAAAATATTAAAGCAGCATACGAACCAACATAATGGATGAAGACGTGAAAACTCAGGAAAGCGATATATTAGCTTAGATGTTTGCTTTTAGGTTTGTAATAAAGATTGGGAAATCAGAAATATTGATTTGTTTGACGAAGATGCTTAAAGCTGTTCTTAAGATGTTTTTGTTGTTTATTGCTGATTGCAATATATTAGCTTAGATGTTTGCTTTTAGGTTCTATGTTAATTTTTTAGATCATTTGGTACTTTGGCATTGACCACATAGATATAAATAGAACCTGAATGCTAGATTTCGTTAGTGGACAAATATGTACTAATTTTTTTTTTTTGCTTGTTTTAAGATGCTGGATAAACCTGAATGCTAGATTTCGTTAGTGGACAAATACTGTACCTTGTTTGTTTTTTTGAAGGAATGGCCGATGTTGCACGATCACACGGGGGGGACGGTGGGAACGAGCCTCCTAATCAGAATTCAAAACGGATCCGGACGGGTTGCGAGTCTTGTAAGTTAATTGTTCGAACCTTTACTATAAATATAGGTATTAATACAGTTCTTGTTTTTATTAATTTTGGGTTTCGGGTCGGGTCGGTTCTTGAACACAAGAAAACCCGACCAAACCGGTGAAATAAAAATGTACAATTAAATTAAAAGAAAAAAAAATTAAAGTGCAGGTTGTGCAAATGTACAAGTTAAGTTAAAAGAAAAAAAATTGAAAAAAGTTACTGTAGCTCGGATTTGACATAGCACCATTTGACGGATGCTACAGTAACCATAAGTTGTTTTTTTAAATAATACTAGGTTAAAACCCCGTGTGTTACACGGGTTGAATAAATATAATTTTATACATTAAGTAATAAAAAAATATATCTTAAAAAAATACATGTGTTGCATAGGTTGAATAAAACTGTGTATTACAAAGGTTGAATAAAACTGTGTATTATATAAGTTGAATAAAAATGTAATTTAATCGGTTGACACATACAGTCATCATAACATGTCTTTAAAAATGAATTTCGAAGTATTATTTATTAATTATAAGGGAAAACAAAAAATAGGTAGCCTCAATAAATGATACATGTCACTCATAGGTTTGTTTATTATATAGTATAGATATAGATTCGTAGACTATACTCATATAAGTTATTTAGTTTAGACTTAATGGAGAGAAAAAAAACTTAGCCGTTTAAAAAAATATAAGTTATTTTATTTATAATTTTTGTTTTATATAAGGCATTCGTAGACTACAAAGAACCTAATTTAACGATCGTTATTTTATATTTTAAATAGAAATCAGATTATTATTTTCTAGCATACCCGTTTATTCACCCAACAACAAATTATAGTCGTGATGGTAGTGGTGATGATGAAGATGATGGTTAGCTACTTAGTTTAGTTTGTGTTATGTTGGTATGTGATTTAAATTACTTTGTTTTGTAATGCATGTTTAATCTATGATATTTAGTTGTGTAGTTTTGTTTAACATGTGTTAACAGGTTTAAATTTATTTAATTATTGGTATTTTTTGTTTAAAAACCTGGAAAAACAAAATTTTTAATATTTCATTTTTTTATTTTTTAAGACTTATAGAGAGGACATGTCGTCTCTATAGCTAAAAACAATATTTGACATTTTTTCAAAGAAAATCTTATAGAGACGACATGTTGTCTCTATAAGAGAAAATTTTAAATTATTTTATTTAAAAGAATATCCTATAGAAACGACAGAAACGACAAGTCGTTTCTATTGGTGAAAAAGTGAAATTATTTTATCTATACTAAAATGTTATAGAGACAACAAGTCGTCTCTATAGGTGAAAATATGTTTTTTTTTATTTTTTATAAAGAAAAACCTATAGAAAGGATAAGTCGTCTCTATATGGCTTATATGATTTTATTTTTATTTTTTTAAATATAACCTGTAGAGACGACATGTTGTCTCTATAGGTGAAAATGTTTTTTATTTTTTTTATAAAGAAAAACCTATAGAGACGACAAGTCGTCTCTATAGGGGTTAAATGTTTTTTTTATATTTTTAAATGAAAACCTATAGAGACGACATATCGTCTCTATAGGGTTTAAAAAATGCTGGTTAAGGTACCGGTTTTTGTTGAAAACCTATAGAGACGACATGTTGTCTCTAAGTCTATCGCACAACTTTTTGTTGGTTTTCTTTAACTTTTAATGATTTATTTATTTTAGTTTCAGGGGTAGGGATGAGCACGGTGCCAACCGATACCGAATCCGAATCCGAATCGGTACTTGTACCAAAAATGCTGGTTAAGGTACCGGTTTATGAAGGTAAAACCGGTGGCGAACCGGTACCATGAACGCCATTCGGTTACTTAATATATTTCGGGAAATTCGGTACCGATACCCAATACCATTGGCTCATATCTGACCATGAGTTTCATACGAACATCATTACCATATAACTTTTTTGGTTGATTTTCTTCAGGCTCTCTTTTAGTGTTTTTTTTACATTTTTTAAATTTTTGTCAGTGGTTCCATGCGCAAGGCTCTCGCAGTGATTTCAAAATACATATAAACACAGACTAAATCACAAAAAAAGTACGCCGCAACGCGGCGACCATAATAAACCTAGTTTTATTTATTTATTTTAAATAAAAAAATAATATTTGTAGAAGTTGGTTATTTTATAATTTTAAATAAAAAATAATATTTGTAGAAGTTGGTTATTTTATAAACGTTCAACAGGACGAATTGTCTCTTTGTTAAAGATAAAGACAAACTATTACCTAACAAGTAAACAAAAAGTAAATTGCCATTTTAGTCCTTAGTTTTTGTTCAAATTGTCATTTTAATCCAAATAAATTTTTTTCTTTTTTGGGTCCCTGACTTTTCATTTTTCTTATTATTTTGATCACATTACCTAACTTAGTCTAAAAACCAGGTTATAATCAAGGGTATTTTTGGCATTAAATTATTATGAGGTTCATAAATTATGTTGTAAACTACCCCTTGTTATTACTACACAACAGTTATACCAAAAATACCCCTGGTTATAACTAGATTTATAGACTGAGTTAGGAGTATTTTTTAGATTTGTTAATGTATCATTTATCAAAAATCCAGTTACTTAAATGCTTTTCTTAGTTAAAAGGGAGGAGTATTTTTGTCTTTGTGTTCAGATCAACCTCCACCGTTTCATCCTCAAGCTATGCACCGAGGCGAACCTTCGACACTGGATGATAATATTAATAATAACGACAACAACAATGATGATGGTGACCACCAATCAGGAGGGGGGATAGTGGTGAGAGAGCATATGTTGATGTTTGACAAAGTGTTGACTCCAAGTGACGTAGGCAAGCTCAATCGATTGGTGATTCCTAAACATCACGCAGAGAGGCATTTCCCCATGGTTTATTCAAACAACAACAAGGGTTTTCTTCTTAACTTTGAAGATAGGAATGGAAAACCATGGAGGTTTAGGTATTCTTTTTGGAACAGCAGCCAAAGCTATGTGATTACTAAAGGTTGGAGCTCTTTTGTTAAAGAGAAGAAGCTACATGCTGGAGATATTGTTTTTTTCCAGAGAGGTGTCGGTGGTTCTGCTACCGGTCGGTTCTTTATCAACTGCAGGCACCGAAATTTTAGAGGTAACGTTTTTTTTTTTTTTTTTTTATACCGTGGCCTTTGAGATGGCTTAGGGCCAAAAACTTCAACGGCCTTCAAAATTGTTAAAAATAATATATATATATATATATATATATAACCTTTATAATATTAACTAAGTTCAATCTCTTTTAGTACTTGAGTTACCACTATTTTAAAAGATCTAAAATTTAAACCCAAACTAAATAACTAATGGTAAAATACGGTTTTAAAAGACCTAAATTTCAAACGTAAATTACATATATCAATCACTCATTTTGCTATGCTATTTTTGTTTTTTTTTATAACAATTATTGTCGTATTATAGGTTTTTATTTTTTTTATATATGTGATTGATGAGTTTATATTATCGGACATGTAAGGTCCAGTTTTTTTTATCTCACCGAGGGCCTAAATTTTTTTAACATTTACGGGGACGGCCTACTTTCATATAATGTAAACTAAACAAAAATAAAAACACAATAATAAATAAAGTTTAACACATACCTAATAGATTTCTCCTCTTCTGTTTTTGAAAGTTAGACACATATCTTGAATTTGCAAATAATCAATTGCACACACCCTCTTTACAATAGACATTGGAGATTTGGAGGCGTTCGACAATCGGCAGTGAGTCAGTTGGAGGCGGAGTGGCGGAGTGCAAAGCGACGTTTTAACCCAAATCACTTGGGCTTTTAAGTTTTAACCAACCATATGGGGTTTTGTGTTTTGATTATGTGGGTTAGACTATCCGCATCAGTGAAAGGCTATCATTTCTACAAACAGCCTAATCAGCATGCCACATCAGCTTTTCACTTATTCTTCCCACAAACACTTTTTACCCACAACAATAACATATATATCCTTCCCACAAACAACTTTATAAAAAAAAAAGGACCCACCATTAGGCCATTCTTCACCATTCTTCCCCAAGAATTGTGAAGAATGAACACCCTCCATGTCATCCTCTACAACACCCACTAATCCATCCCTCTCACAAATGCCCTCCACATAGGAATGAACACCCTCCATGTCACCTACAAACATCCTTGATGTGGATAGTCTTATTGAGTTTCAATTATAGTGGTCTTTTAATGGTTTATTATTGGGTTTTTAATCATAAATTTGCGGTTGGGCTTTCAATAAAAGCCCATTTTTTTTAGAGTTAGCCTAAAATAATCTTAGGGATAACCTAAATTTTTTTCTAGGGGTAAAGAAATTTAAAAAACGTTAAAAATTTGCACTACGCCTATGTCCGCCCCTGCCACCACCTCCGCTTTTCGAATAAGTGTTTAGCCGATGAAAACCTTCACATCCCTCTCGAAGAAATTCACGTCAATGGCACAATGCATTTTGTCGAGAAACTTGTGGAAATCATGGACCGTGAAGTCAAAAAACTTAAGCGTAGTCGAATATCAATTGTTAAAGTTTGCTGGGAATCCAAACGTGACCCACAGTTTACCAGGGAACGAGAGGATCAAATAAAAGCGAAGTACCCCCATCCGTCGCACAAGTCTCCTCTAGTTCAATTTCGGGACAAAATTCCTTAAAGTAGGGGAGATTGTAACATTTTCAAAATTTCAAACGTTGTACACTTTCGATCGTTTCCGTGTTTAATAAAATTTTATATTTTATTTACGAAATATGTAATCGTACGATCGAGCAAAACGATACTCACGACATTTCCGGAACAAACTCCAAGTTACATATGTCTTTATACCCTTCAAATAACCTAAACAATGTGTGAGAATTGTTAAAAAATGGCAAAAATATGATAATACAAGTCCAGGGACTGACCCTGTCAAAAACAAAAATCTACTCGCCAGGGGGCCTTGCAGACTGCAAGACCTGAGCCTTACGGTCCGTAAGGTATGCTCAGTATGCAGAAGCTAATGGGCAGCAAGCCTTGTTCAACAAGTATGCCATCTTGCACCATTCTTGTCACCTTAATTCTAGTTTTGACACATGTTAGGACACTAAGGTGCTGTTTGTTTTTTCAGAGGTAAAATGTCTGCAGTCTGCGGACCACATCTGCATACATCTGAAGCAGAAGAGGTGGACCAAACCTCTGCAGTCTGCAAGAAGAAGACTGTTTTTTAACTTCTGCAAGCTGCTGAAATAAACTGAAATATATATAAACAAAAAACTCTAATCAAACAATTTATCAAGATATGAACATCTATATTCCAATAATCAAACAAACAAAAAACTCTAATCAAACAATTTATCAAGATGAACACCTATAAGCAAAATCAGAATATAAACACCAATAATTAACTTATGAACTAACATTAAACAAAAAAACAATTAACTTATGATCAACATTAACAATCAAAATTCAGAATTTAAACACCAATAATCAACTTATTAACATAATCAAAAGCAACAATTATAATCAGAATTTAAACACCAATAATTAACATAAACAATTCATAATATTAAACAAAAAAACAATTCTTAAAAACATACATAACACAAAAGAATTGGGAATGATTACCCATTTCAAAAGCGGTTTACCTTGTATACCACACAATCAATCATCATGAACGCAATCCATCAAACATACAACATTTTTCAGAGTAATGACAAATGTTCATCACCTACAGATGAAAATAAAAAAATTCACCGAAACCTTTTTCAATTTCTTCAAAACCCATATAAAAAAACTCAATTTTAAAAAAGATGGTTGAATGAAAAGTTATACAACATTGAATAGCAACATTTTCAGTCATTTTTTTGGCGCGAATTACTTCACCAGATCTTTGATTTCTTCAAATAGTTACTTTATACAAACTTACCAATTGAATAAAGGATTAAACTTTAAAGCTAGAACCCCAGCAATGTCAAACAGAAATAAACGACAACAGGAAGAGGTGGCTAACAAAGAAGAGGTGAAGAAAACTGCGTGGTGGAGGAGGAGGACGAGCGGCGGCGGCGTAGGAGGAGGAGGAGCGGCGGAGAGGAAGGAGGAGGAGGGAGAGCGGCGGCGGCGGCGTGGAGGAGGACGAGCGGCGGCTGGGTTGGAGGAGATGGAGAAGGAGCTAAGGTTTTTGTGTGTTTATGGTATTTGGTAAAAAAAGGATGGAGAAGAGGTAAGAAGACCTTGACCCACATCTGCACTAAAAAGAGGACGCGCACACCTTTTTTAATAAAAGGTCTTCGAGAAAACAATCAGTCTTCAGACCCAAATGTCTGCGGGTGGTCTGCGCGACGCAGACATAAGAGGCCAGGAAGCTCTTCTTGGAAAAAACAGACAGCCCCTAAGCAACTCCTTAAGACACTTGGCATGACCTCCTTGATCCTAAAACATCATAATACCCCTTTGATCATCCATTTTCTTCACACCACTTCAAAACGCTTCAAAGTTAAAGTGTGAAGTTTCTTATTCTTATTCTCTAGGAGCCATTCAAGTTTGATGATGCAGCCCTCTTCTTTCCGCTATGGTAACACGGCGGCCCTTACAACAACATAGGCACTGCGAGTGTAGTTAATGTGAATCAAGGCGGTTCAGGATCCATAATTTATTTCAGATCAGAGCATTCACAATGGAGTTCCTATATTTATGTGAGTGAGATAATTATATTATAAGGAATGGTTGTGAGTGGTTGTGAGTGAAGGAGAGAGAAAATGTTACTGTTCATTGTAAAATATACGAGAACACTGTTCACACCTTATAAATATTTTAATATTTTTGAAAGTGGTTGTGAGTAAAAAAGAGAGAAAAAGTAATGATAAAGGTATAAAAATATTATTTAATTGAAAAGGAGAGAGAAACAGTAGTGATTTTTAGTGTAATTATATGGATAGGGAAAAAGAATTCATTGTGAATGCTCTCAGGTGGAGAGGGTGGTTTCCCATTGCAGCAACATGTTGATATTGTCGGTATTTGCTTTTTCATGACACCTGCAAATGTTATTGCTCAATTTGATATCATGAGAGTAGAAGTTTAAGTAACAAAACTGGCAATGATGCCTCTTTTCTATTGCAACAGATTGGAACTTTTCTGATAAGGCAATTAAAGCACTAATCTAATCTTACTAGACCTTTGATTATAGCAAAAATATGAGTTTTGTATATATATATATATCAGTAGTTTGAAGAACTTTGAACATTTGATAGGCTAAGGTTATGCGGTATGGTAGAGGGTCATCCCTTGGTGGATGATCCGCCATGTAGGCGCCACATCATAGTCCTTGGAGGATGCCCCTCCAAGGTAGAAACACTAGAAATGGAGGATGAGTCTACCCCACCATCTTAATTTATTTAGTTATTTTTAAATTTATCTACTTTTTAACATTTATTAAATAAGATGTAAAAATATAATCATAAATATTAAAAACCAAACATTACATAATATTATAAAGCAAATATTACATAAAACTAAAATTAATATAAACTAAAATTACATAATATTATAAACCAAATCTTTTCTCGCACCCTCTTGAAACTTCACAAATTTCTTTTTTTTTTATCGTTTGTCGGGCGCGGAATAGTTTTAATGATTGTAGAGTACGTTGGGTATATTCCATCCGCAAGGTAGTAACTCCGCCTTTATTCCACCCCCGAAACCGTAAAACTGGTGTCTGGACCTGTTCCTACCACTACATCGTCAAATATCTGTGACTGTTGATGATGTTAAGGTCAGTAAGTGAACCAGGTAGACCAAAAAAAGCGTGCCAGATCCAGATATCCTGTGACGCAACAGCCTCTAGAACTATAGTTGGATGACCATGATCTCCCCGAGTATACTGACCTTGCCAGGCAGTAGGGCAGTTCTGCCACGGCCAGTGCATGCAATCAATGCTCCTGAGCATTCCTGGAAAACCATGTCTTTGTTCGTGTGCTTGATATAATTTTTGAACGTCGTTTGCGTTTGGTTTCCGCAGTTATTTCTTGCCATATAATTTCACGACCTATTCGCAAAACCTATGCAAACATTAACGTGCGGTTCTTTCGGACATCCTTAAATACTCTCGTCCAACGAATCGGGTGCGTACCCATATGCCAGTCGGCGAATGGCCGACGTACATTTTTGTAAAGTAGTGAATCCCCCTTGACCCCTAGCATCGTATTGCAGTGTGAAAAACGGATCAGACTGGGCCAAGTCGTTTGCAATACGTAAAAAAAGTCGACGACTCATTCGGAACCGACGTCGAAACATCTCGTCCGTGTACACGGGTATGTCGGCAAAATAATCGGCCACTAAATTATCATGGTTGGCTATATATTAAAAACGAAAAATAAATTAAATTCATTATTAAATTTAAATAAACATACTCTAAAAAATTAAAATACCTTCTCGGTCTCGGTTTAAGGCGGCTCTCCTAGTTTGCCGTTGTGACGACGTTTCAGACTCTTCGTCCTCCTCCATGAACATCTGAGCTGCGTACATAATGACGTTTGCAAAAAATGCTTCGTTCTCACCCGAAGATGACGAATACCACGTTGAAGACATGCCTATTTTTTATAAAAGTATGAAAGTTGAGAGAGAGATGGGGTTCAAGTGGGTTAAAAATGGGATGTTGGGGTTGTATTTATAAAAAAAATCATTGAATTTGGGGTTTTTTTAATTAAGAGCTGTTAGATTCATTTTATTTTTTTTCTTTTGCAACGGTCATAATATACCAACGGTCCCATTTTTTTGTCTTTTAGTGGGCGTCTCAAACGTCCGGGGTGCGACCGGGGGGGGGGGGGGGGGTGACGGGGCATGCCGAGCCCAAGCCGACCCCATACCGCCTAGCCTAATAACATTCCGTTGACAATCAGTCATATCAATTAACTTTGGTCGGTGTTCATGACAGTTGGAGAAAGAGGAATTTCAATGCCAATGTCCGAAGCTTCAAATTACCAGCAAAGAACCATATCAAGTAACTTTGGTCATCGCTTAGAGAAATTAATTAAACTCTTTGAGACAGAATCTGAGTTTAATAAACCAGACTCAGATGAAGAAGAAGAAGAAGAAGAAGAAGAAGAAGAAGAAACAGATTCCGTGAAAATGATGAAAGAATCTTTAGATGGTCTCATGAGTTACCTCAGAGAGATGATGGTAGGGTATGAAAATGAGGTAGTGCTGGCTTTATTGAATGAAATGGAAGACTTAGTGGCTAGTTATGTTTGGCCTGAGGATAAGATGATAATCATCTGTGAACAACTCTGTAACATCAGATATAATTCAAATGTAGAGGAAGAAAAAGCTGTGGTGGGTTTTGATGATGAAATAGAAACACTACTTGATCAACTTACTGCAACTTCAACAAAGCAGTTCCAGATTATCTCAATTACAGGACTGGCTGGGCTTGGAAAGACCACTTTGGCTAGAACATTATACAACAATGACTTAGTTAAGTATATGTTCGACTTTCGAGCGTGGACTTGTGTTTCTCAAGTATACCAACAGAAGGATTTGTTACTCGGCATATTAAGCTCTTTTATGGATGATCTTACAGATGACTTTTACGAAATGAGCGAGCACCAGTTGGGGGAAAAATTATACCGAAAGTTAAAGGGTCGTAAATATTTGGTGGTCTTGGATGATATATGGGATTGTAGGGTCTGGAACGATATTCAAATGTATCTTCCAGATGACAAAACCGGAAGCCGAGTTCTATTTACTAGCCGTGACATAGACGTGAGTTTACAAATAAAGTCAGCAAGACCTGCTCATGTTTTGCGCCTTCGTACTGAAGTTGAAAGCTGGGCCATATTTGAGAAGAAGGTGTTTAGAATGGGAATATGCCCTGGTGGATTGGAGATATATGGAAGGATGATAAATGGAAAATGTGAAGGTTTTACTCTTGCAATTGTTATAGCTGCTGGTCTAGTGAAAAATAATCTTTCTGTTACCTGGTGGGAGCAAATTGCTAATAGTCTGCATTCATATATGGTTAGTGATTCAAGACAATACATAGAATCACTGACTTTAAGCTACGACCATTTGCCTCATCAATTAAGACCGTGTTTTCTCTTTTTGGGAGCATTTCATGAGGAAGTCCCCGTGACAAAGCTGATTTGGCTATGGATTGCTCAAGGATTCATAGATGACACCAGAAGCAGAACGCTGGAGGACATTGCAGTGGATTTCTTGCTGGATTTAATCAGGAGAAGTTTGCTAATGGCGTCCAGAAAAAAGTCTGACGGCCAAGTTAAAACTTGCCGCATCCATGACTTATTGCATGATTTTTGCTTGAGAAAAGCTGAGGAAGAAAATTTTCTGCTAAACAATTATAGGTATGAGTATGACTATGTTTCTGCATTAACATGCTACATTAAGAATTACTAACCAAAATATGCAGGTATGGCATGCTCTCATCAATGCTTTGCTTTCCGTTGGAGCTAGGAAAGTCTCTACAAGAGGGTGGATCAATTCAAATCGACACATACAAATTTCTTAAGATTTTGGATCTAGAGTCCATTCTTATCTCCTTATTCCCTTTAGCTGTGGTTCACATGGTTAATCTGAGATACCTGGCCATTCAAGCACATGATGGAAGCCCCCATGCATCAATATCAAACCTCGTGAATCTACAAATGCTCATCATATCTTCATGGAAGAATATCGTTATACCAAAAACAATATGGAGCATGCTAAATCTAAGGCACCTATATATGAAATCAGGGATAAACCTTATGGAGGAGCCTAGTTTTCTACAAGTTACAGAGAAGGATGGACCAAGTGCATTGGCTAGCTTACAAACCTTATCCCAAGTAAATCCTCGATCTTGCCACAATGTATTTTCAAGGACTCCAAATCTTAGGAAGCTTGGGTTTTGTGGATCCTTAATATCAAAGTTAGGTGATCTGGAATTTCCTGATTTAGGCTCTCTAGATCACCTTCAAAAGTTGAAGTTACATAATACATTTTCATACCCTGAACCAACGAAATCATGCAAACCTTATAATTTTCCTGAAAAGATTAAGAGACTGACTTTGTTAAATACTTGCATGGATTGGGGAGAAATGTGGACCTTTGCATGGATGCCTAACCTTGAGGTTTTAAAATTAAAACTTAATTCATGCATTGGAGGAAAATGGGAGACAGGGGATGCAGAGTTTCGGAAACTCAAGGTCTTGAAATTGCATAATCTAGACATAAAACAATGGGTTTGTTCAAGGGATAATTTCCCAAGACTACAACGTTTGGTGGTTCATCGGTGTTTAGAACTCGACAGCATTCCAATGGCTCTTGGTAATATCTTTACATTGGAGGTGATTGAGGTTGATGGATGGAGCTATTCTGCATATAGATCGGCATTGAAAATTCAAAAAGAGCAAGAGAGTGAAGGTAATAGTTTCTTGAAAGTTAATTTGTATGGGCCAAAGTAAATAAAACAGATAAAATCAGGCGGGTCAGGATGGGTGATACAAAATTACAGTGCGGGTCAGGTCGGGCGATCTTCATCCTTATCGCACAGCCCTAATCACCCGATTGCAAGATAAGGAGGATCTTCTTCACTTACACAGCCGCTGGTTCTTCTTCTTAATCAACGATTCCTTCAATCGCAGAGCCTTAATCTTGCTACTTCAACTTGAGATGCAAATTATTTCATTTCTCGCTACTTCGCAGAGCCTTAATCTTGCTACTTCAACTTGAGATGCAAATTATTTCATTTCTCGCTACTTCAACTTGAGACATAGCCCTAATCCCGCTGGTTCTTCTTCTGCTACTGTTCTTAATCAACCTTGATTTTGTTATTTGATTGACTTATTCTGTGATTGATTGATATTAATGTGGGTGTTGTTGTAAACAAGTTTTATATGTTTTCGTTTGCTTAAAGTTTTGGTCAACTTTATTGTTTACTGTTTACTCTGATTTTTACCAACTAGATTTACATAGGGCAATATAGTCTTGGGATCTTGGTTATTCACACAATACACTAAAAAAAGAAGTCATGGAGGCTGTCGAAAAGAGACCGTTTTATCTTTATAGTAAGCCTCAGATAACAAGAAATGTTGAGGCCTATAAGGTTGGAGGGGTTGAGTTCGATTATTGGTTATGCTAATAAGGCTAATAATAATTTTGTGATTTTAAAGCATTTGAGAGGGTGGGGTTGTGGGGCTGATTTGGTTGGTGGAAATGAACTTAGATTGGCCTGCCTGCTGGTTTTGATCCTACAAGGTATTAAAGTTGTAATTTTTTTTAATCAAGATTTGGTTATAAGGATTAGGATCAAATACAAAGGATCCTAATTGTAAGAAGTGTAAGAAGGATTTATAGAGTGGCAAGCGTCCAATAACCTAAAAAAACCCACTACACAAAAAAACCCAACTACAAAAAAAAAAAAAAAAAAAAAAAAAAAAAACCTTAAACATCCACCACCACCAAAAACCTAACCCCCCACCACCACATCACCCACCCAAATTTTTTTATTTTTTTTATTTTTATTTTATTTTTTTTGCCGAGGGGGTGGGGGTTTAGGTTTTTGGGTGGGGGTGGGGGTGGGTGTTTAGTTTTTTTTAGATTTTTTTTAAGGTTTTTGAGGGGTGGGGGGGTTAGGTTTTTTGGGGTTTTTTTTGGTGAGGTATATTTTTTGTTTTGTTTTTTATTGCCCGGGTGAGGGGGGGGGGGGGGGGGGTAGTTTTTTTTTAGGTTTTTGGGGGGGGTTTTTTGGTGAGGTATAGTTTTTTTTTTTTTTTTTTGCCGGGGGGGGGGGGGGGGGGGGTTAGGTTTTTGGGTGGTGGCGGGGTGGGGTGGGGGTGGGTGTTAAGGTTTTTGGTGGTGATGTAGTGGGTTTAGTTTTAGGTTATTGGACACTTGTCACTCTATAAATCCTTCTTACACTTCTTACAATTAGAAGCCTTTGTATAATAATTTCACCCTTGGTTATAAATGTTAGGGTGTTTGGTCTTTGGTTTTTATGGTAACTAGTGTTTTTGAATGACGCGCGTTGCGCGAAAGGCATTGGTGTTTTCGACCGACATCATCCTGCTACTCTTCTTTTAACTGTTTCACTTTTTGCAAAAACTGAACGTAGACCCTAAGGTTCTGTTTGTGTTTTCTCCAGAAGCTCTTCTGAGCACTTATGTCTGCGTCGCGCAGAGGCGCGCAGACATAAGGTTCCTGCAGCTTGTTTGTTTTCTTGAAGATCTGCAGACCAAAAACGTCTGCAGAAGCTCTTCCCCAAGCAGACTTGTCCACAAGTCTTCTAACCTCTGCAGACCTCTTCTCCTTCTTCAAACCCACCTCTCAGCCACCACCTCCACCTCCACCATCACATCTCAGCCACCACCTCCGACACCACCTCCACGGATCCACCTCCGCCACCACCTCCACCACCACATCTCAGCCACCACCTCCACCACCGACACCCATCACCTCCACCTTCAAACCCACCTCTCAGCCACCACCTGCTCCGCCGCCCACCCTTGCTCCGCCACCACCTCCAAATCGAAAACAAAACCCCCAAATTGAAAACCCTCATCATCATCAACATCGATCGCAAACAAAACAGACCTGCAACTTCGATCTGAACTTCGATTCACAGCCGTCGAGCATCACCACCGCCTTCGAGCATCACCACCGCCGTCGAACTCCTCTCTCTAGCTGTTGTTTCTCTCTCTCTCTCTCTCGCTGTTTCTCTCTCTAGCCGCCTTCGATTCACAGATCTGAAGGAGAAAGGGGTGGGGGTGGGTTTTGATGGCGGTGGTGATGGCCGACGTGGTGGTGGCGGATGGTTGGGGCGGCGGTGGTGGTGGTGGGTTTTGATGGCGGTGGTGGAACGAAGAGAGAGAGACGTGGACTTCGAGCCTCCCCGCTGGTGGGTGACGTGTTGGGTCGGTTAACAAAAAAAAAAAGCCTAAAGCGTTAGGTAGATTTCGAACAGGGCGAACTTGTCAAACGACTTCCGCTCCTTGCCCCGGAACTCGATGTTGTCCATCGCCACCCGATTTTCGTGACTTATATCACCACCCGGGACGCTATCGTAGTAGGCTTTAAAACGGTCGAGCTTCGGTCGTAGCTCGCGCCACTTGTGTTGGCACGCGTTTAAATTGTGCCGGTCGTTCCCCACGTTGTGCTGGTAGGTAGCGAAAGCTTCCGACCAGTAACGGGTCTCACCGGGTTGGCGGCCCTTCATCGCGTTGTACCGGTATCAAGTGTGGGTAGCGGGTTCGGGTAGGTGGAGTGAAGGGTTGGGGTAGCGATGTGGACAGGCGGTGAGGTTGGGGGGTTTTATAGTGACTTGTTATTTTTTAAAATTTAATCCTAGCCGCTATGGCCTAGCCAACCCAGCCAATGAGAGCCGGCCACGAAGGACCGCTAGGCATGCCCAACGCCCGGGCTGAAACTCCCGCTCAAGGGACCACGCCGAAACCCAAACCTACCCGGGGTGGTGACTTGGGCATTTGTACCCAAACCACGGCCCAACCCTCGCCCCATACCTCATAGTATAATAAATGAATATAAGGTATTGCTCAATATAAAAAAAATCACATAATAAATAAAGAATTAATAATCACATAGAATTAAAAAATGAAAACTAAATGACCCAATGACTACAAAAGGCGTGTCAGCAACGGCAAACAGATACCAAATATCAAAACATAAATAAAATGACATGGTAAGGATAGTTACTCCATCATAAAAAAAAACGATTTTAAATAACCTAATATATAATAATAGGACTCACACGTCCTACACGTTGAAAATTCGGTTGTTTTCAGTTCAGTTATTACGGTGCTAACACGTTAAAATATGGAAGAGCTCGGTACCGGTAACGGCAGTGAAAGTACCGATCCAGAAAATCATCGAAATTAGGTACCGGCATCGAAAATGCTCGGTACAATACGGTATGGTATTTGAAGGTAAAAATCAATAAATACAGGTATGGTGCTAGACCGGTGTCGAACCGAAAGTAACGATTCTGAAAACGCCAAAAGGTGGGTACCAAATTGGTACCGAAAATGATTTGGTATAGTAAATTTGGTACCGATACGATACCGGTTCGTTTACAGGATTTGATACGATTTGCTCATCAATATTCTAAATATCCAAGTTAATTTTACATGCTACAATTCATTCATTACAGAAAAAGACAAAAAAGAAAGCAAAATAAGTTGTTGTGTATATAAAACCTCATTCAAACGAAATACAGTTTACTTACTGTGTGTATGAAAAGTAATCTAAACGGTGCAATTACTTGCATTGCTGCGTTGCTACAGGATTTGATGAGCTCGTTACCAACCGGTACCGAAAATACTGGTACCACGACACCGGTATTTGAGGGTAAAAACCGGTGAATACCTGTGCGGAACCGGTACCAAAAATACACCGGTTTGGTAAATTTGAGACCGGTACCTATACCCGATACCATTTGCTCATCTCTTAATCATGTTACTAATTTTAAATAATTCTAATCTAATTCTAATATTAATTTAATAATCTAATTGTAATATTAATTTAATAATAAATCCACTGTTCATTCTGTTTCATTTTTATTATATATTATATATAGATTAGGCCATATGGAATAGTTGATGTCAGATAATTGTAGGAGAATTTATGATAATATGCTCTTTGAAGTTGTGATGATAGCCTATTCTGATTTGACTTTGTAAGTTTGCTCCGCTCGGCTTAGCTTGTGAGTGTTTTTCAAGCTTAAGCGTGACTCGTATGGTGTTCTTTTTTAGCCCAAGCTTAGCTCAATAGTAGTTTTTAAAGCTTGAGTTCGGCTCGTTCGGTGCTGTGCTTTAAAGCCCGAGCTTAGCTCGGTAATTTTTCAAGCTTTTAGCGTGTCGATCTTGAGTGACTTAACTTGTTTACGTTACAGATTCTGATTGTTTTAAAGATTAACGATTCTGAGCTTTGCTTTAGTTGCATTGTATAAAGTTAATTTAAGGATTGTGAGCTTTGCTTCGGTTGCATTGTATTATAACAATGTTGTTACATCAAATATGACCATATTTACAATAACCAAAAGCCACACAGGTCCCTGGGTCTAAAGACCGGTTCTAGAAACCTTGCAAAGTTGCAAACGAGCTTGTCTCGGCTAGTTTTGAGCCAAGCTCGAGTTCTCGCAAGTAGCTAGCAATTTTTTTATTTTGATTACTTTTTTTATTTTTTATATTTTTTTTAACTTTTTTGATTTTTATATTTTATACATTTTCAATTTTTTATAATTTTTTATTTTTAATTTATTTATTTTTTATTTTTTATTTTATAAAGTTTTTTATTTTTAATTTTTTCTATTTTTTGTATTTATATTTACAATTTTTTTAGTTTATTTTGTTTTCAACTCATCTTAACCCGTACCCATCCTTACCCGAACCCATCCTAACCAAACTTATCTTGACTTTTCTTTTAATATACCCAACAATCCAACATGATCCAAACTCATCCTAACCTATGACCCAAACACACCCAACTTACCCATAGTTGTCAATAGCGGCTATAGCGACCGCTATAGCGCGCTATGTAGCCATGCGACCAAGTGTCGCTATATGGGTCATTGCGACCAATAGCGTATTTAGCGACGATTAGGTTTTTTTTTTTTTTTTTGATGTAAATAGCAATTAGATATAGCTATAAAATAGCTGGATTTATAGGTTTTTGTTAAA
Source organism: Helianthus tuberosus (assembly GCA_030545235.1). NCBI lineage: Eukaryota > Viridiplantae > Streptophyta > Magnoliopsida > Asterales > Asteraceae > Helianthus > Helianthus tuberosus. The sequence goes on from CM060442.1 coordinate 187,147,270, forward strand.
TATACATGTAAAATAGCATATATACAAGGGTATTTTGATGTAATATACATATAAAAAATTTCTAAATTCTTTTTCTAGTGTAATCGCTATTTTTAAAATAGCCGTCACTATTTGTCGCTATATGCTACGTAGCCCATAGGTGTCTTGTAGCTATTCGCTATCGACAACTATGAACTTACCCACCTTGCTACCCATAATCTAAGGTGTTGTTTGTTTTTTCAGTGTTAAAACGTCGGCAGTCTGCGGACTACATCTGCAGACATCTGTAGCAGAAGAGGTGGACCAAACCTTTGAGTCTGTAAGAAGAAGACTGTTTGTTTTTAACTTCTGCAAGAACAATCGATTCACTCAAAACAACAAGAACAATCGATTTATATAAACAACAAGACCAATCAATTTGCATAAACAACAAGAACAATCGATTCACTCAAAAAAACATAACAATGAACAAAATCGAATTGGGGGCAATTTCTATGAAATGAAAACATAAGAAATACATAACAAGAAAAACATTACCTGGTGTTAAAGGGCGACGTCCCTGGAGGACTGCGGTGGAAGGAGGAGGCGGTGGAAAGTGGCTGCGGTGGAAGGAGGAGGTTGTGGAAGGTGGCTGCGGTGGAAGGAAGAGGACTGCGGTGGAAGGTGGCGATGGTGGAAGGAGGAGGCGGCGGCAGGAGGAGGCGGCAGTGGAAAGAGGAGGCGATGGTAGGTGTAGGCGGTGGTGGAAGGTGGGAAGGTGGAGGCGGCGGCGCTAAGGTGAACGGTGGCGACAACTGGAGTGGTGGAGGAGAAGAAGGAGGTGTGCTAGGGTTTGTGTTTTGAATCTGTGATGCTAGGCAAAAAGAAAGGGAAGAAGAGGTTAGAAGATGTGAGAAGACCCTTTCCCACATCTGCACCAAAAAGGGGTCAGACAGACCTTTTTAAATGAAATGTCTTCTAGAAAACAAACAATCTACAAACAAACAATCTACAAACTCAAACGTCTGCGCATGGTTTGCATGACACAAACATAAGAGGAGAAGAAGAACTTTTCAAGAAAAACAAACACCCCCTAGGTATTAAGGTTTTAGAAGTCTGTGTCTTTATCCCTTGCATTGTGTTCTATAGAAAATAAAAGCAGTTTGAAAACTTAGATAAACATATATATTACCTTTGGGGTGAGGATCAAATATGAAGTTTATTTTGGCTAGGAAGCAATAGGATTATGACATGTGGCAAAATTTTAAAATAAAAAGGAATGTTATTTTAGTCAATCATATCCTTTCTTCTTCCTTCTTCTCCCCAGTAACTTCAAAACCCACCATTTTCAAAACCCACCATCTTCAACCATTTCTTCACTTTCTATCTTAATAATCACTACATTATAGTGCGATTTTCATCACCAATCAATGATTCAAACACCCGATCAACGTGTTCTTCAGTTTTTTTGAAGAAAACCTAGTTTAATTTCATTCAAAATCTCGTTTTTTTCCCGTGATTTTGAAGATAATCACTTGATCCGTTCGATTCGATCGCTGATAAGTGTTTCTATCATTCAAATTTCGCCAGTCGTTGAAGAAATCGGCTTCGATCCATGTAAGAAATTCTTTAATTTCATTTTTACGATCTGGGTTTTTTATTTAGTCATTGCGTTTTACGATCTTGACGGGGGTCCGGGGGCAGCGCCCCTGGTAGTAGGGTCCAAAGGGCGGCAGCCCCTGCGGGGTCCAAAGGGCAGAGCCCCTGGCGTTTTATTAAATTGCTTTAATAAAAATACATGAGAAAATTTAATTTTCTGTAAATTTGTCTTTGGAAAACTGCATTCGTAGACAGTTTTATGCCCATTGCGTTTTAGAACTGCATTCCTGGTTCAGTCGATTCACATACAAAACTATTGTCCTGGTTCAATGCGTTTTAGAGAGAACACTTTCTTTGGTGTTTTTATGTCATTGCGTTTTAGAACTAAGACATTTTTATGTGTTTTCTGGCCATTACGTTTTAGAAAAACACATTTTTGAAGTGTTTTTAGTCATTGCGTTTTAGGTAAAAACACATTTTTAGGTGTTTTCAGTCCATTGCGTTTTAGAGAGAACACTTTCTTTTGTTTTTTAGGCCATTGCGTTTTAGAAATGAGACATTTTTAAGTGTTTTCTGGCCATTGCGTTTTATAAATAAGTCATTTCTTTGTGTTTTTTGTGCATTGCGTTTTAGGTAAAACACATTTTTATGTGTTTTCAGTCAATTGCGTTTTAGAAAACAGACATTTTAAGTGTTTTCTGGCCATTGCGTTTTAGAAATAAGACATTTGTTTGTGTTTTTTGTGCATTGCGTTTTAGTAAAACATATTTTTATGTGTTTTCAGTGCATTGCATTTTAGAAAGTACACTTTCTTTTGTGTTTTTAGGTTATTGCGTTTTAGAAATAAGACATTTTTTTTTGTGTTTTCTGGCCATTGGGTTTTACAAATAAGACATTTCTTTGTGTTTTTTGTACATTGCGTTTTAGAAAAATGTCATTTTTTAGGTTTTTTTTTCCATTGTGTTTTATGCAACTGAGTTTTTTCCATTGCGTTTTACCTAACTGGGTTTTCGAAAAAAAAATTCGAAAATATAGCAATAGTATACTCGTTTTAAAGATAAAAAAACGCTTTTTTTTGTGTGATTTTTATAAAAAAATAATGTCGTATGAAAGAGTTATTAACGTTTAAAAAATGGGGGGGGGGGGGGGTAATTGGAGGGGAGAAAAAATATTGTGGTGGAGTGACTAGAATACCCTTACACAACCCACGCGCCTCTTTTTTGTATCTTCAGTTTCACTCATTTAATTTTAGCCCTTGATTAAATCTAGAGTTAAAAGCCTGGTTGGTCCCTGTGGTTTGCAAAAATTGCAGACTTGGTCCCAAGGATCCACTAATTACACACTTGGTCCCAGTGGTTGCAATTTTTAAACTCAGTTGGTCCTTATCACTTAAAAAAAAGTTAAATTTCTCAGTTAACAGTGTGTGAAATGTCTATTTTACCCTAAACAATTAAAAAAAAAAAAGAGATAAATCCACCTTCTTCATCCCCTCTCTCTCTCTCTATTTCACTCTAAAAAAAAACCCACCTCCAGAAGTCTACCTCGTTGTTATCTACTCCGATAATTCTTTCATCTTTATCTACTCCAAATTGACCTGTACCAGTTTCGTCGTCGTCGTCAATCCGTCGTAGTTGATCGGAAAACCGTATGTACAGGATCGTCGGAGGAAAGTACAAGCTCAGTCGTAAGATCGGAAGCGGATCGTTCGGTGAAATCAAACTAGGTTTTACTTTTGTTCTATTTTTGTCACAAATCTCGTGAAGGCCAAATCATAGTAGATAAAGATGAAAGAATTACCCGGTGAAGGCCACCAAAATCACCGCTCCTTTGCTCTCTTTCTTGAAATTTATCAATCCAACAGTCAAAACAGTCTTTAACTTTAATCATCGGTCCGTATTGCTTTAATCTCGTCTTCCAATTGATGGGTTTTGTTTGATTACAGATCTTTCTTATTAATCCTGTATTGATTTGTGTTTATCCAACTGGGTTTTGTAGATTTTGAGTTTCTTGATTGTTAAAGAATAAAGATGACAAAATTTGAGAGGGTTCTTGTGTCTGATTACTTCAGAATTTACACAAGTTCAACTTGGGTGGGTGGAGGAGGTGGTGGTGACGGTGGGTTGAAGGTGGAGGTGGTGGTGATGGTGGGTTAGAGAGAGAAAGATTGAAGGTTATATGTGGGTGTTTAGTGGTGGTGGGTGTCCGATGGTGGAGGGGAGACGGTGGAGTCGGGTGTTCAGTGATGGAGGGGAGATGGTGGTGGTGGGTGTTCAATGGTGGTGGAGGAGAGATGGTGATGGAAAGGCTATTATAGTTGTTTAACCAGAATGAAATCTGAACTTTTAGTTATTATTATTTATTAATATAGGGGTAAAATGGACATTTTATATGAACTTAACTGAAATTTTTAACAAGGTTAGCTACTAAGGACCATCCATGTTAAGAAAATGCAAACATCAGACCACTCGTGTAACATTTTTCAAACCATCGGGACCAACTGTGTAATTATTGAACCACTGGGACCAAATCTGCAATATTTGCAAACCACAAGGACCAACCAGGCATTTAACTCTTAAATCTATTGATGGTTAAGATTACTTTCTAACTTTCCTAACCAAATAAACTTCATATTATATCCTAACCCATTCTCTTTGAACTACATTTGATTAACTCCGAATGAATGATACGTAACTTTTTTTCCAGAGAATGGGCAGGTCTAATAGTAATAAACACCAACTTGCCGTTTTTCTTGTGAGCCTACTTGTTGTATTGATTTGGTTTATACATGAATGATGGTGTTCTATTTATTATTTTGATGTGTTTATCATCTACCAAGGTGGTGCGTTGGTGCTTGTTGGAGTTGATGAGATGGGACTCTAAAAATTCAACGTCTTTCTTGCACCTTCGAGCATGGAACATTTTAAAGAAAGAAAACAAATGGAAGCCAGTTCCAAATGAGATAGCAACCGCCAAACGGAGTAAAACTTCCGAGTCTGGAAGTTATAGTGCAGGAGGCTCCACCGCTCGTTGTCAAATCGACATAAACGACGACCCGGAATATGACGAGGATGTGTTGATCGTTCACGAGTCGGAACGTCCCCCCGGAAGGGACAAATAAAAAAAAGAGGCGGCCGGAAAGCGAAAAGGGGGCGGCTCGAGCCAAACATCTTTCGGGGCGGGTTCGAAAATGGACGAGTTGATATCCAAATTCCGTTCGTTCAAAGAGCTCGCGGCCGAAAAATATAGTTACAAGAAAACCTTGTCGGCCGACTATGCTCGAGCGGAGGATTTTAGGATTATGAGGTTGGATCTCGACTCGGTTCCGGAGGATGAACGCGATGTTTACCGGAGGATGAAAGAGGAGGTTAAGAAAAAATGGACGTCGTAGCTTTTTTACTTTTTTAATCGTATCGTTATTTTTTTTTCGCTTTTATGTTTTCCGTTTCTAGGATTAGTAATTTTAATTATTAGGAAATGTAATTTTTTTTATGTTATGAAATGAATTTAATTATGTTGTTTTATGTTTTAATTTTATTTAATTTTTATGAAGTTTTTATTAAGTTAACAAAAAAAAAGTTAGAAAATTATAAAATAATTAGATGGGATAGGCCCATCCTCCGACCCCTCAAAATGCTAGGAGGTCCATCCTCCTCCATAGGATGATGATGTGACACCTACGTGGCGGTCCATTCTCATGGGGATGGGGCTCTCCATACCTTTTAGTCTAACTTTTTGTAAATCATGATTCATTGGGGGTGGGTGAGCCTTTTAAGGGTATCACTCACCAAACCCGTGTACCTGACCAATGAGAATCATGAATACGAACCATATTATATTCTTTATATACGTTGGTTCTCGGTTCTAGATTCCGGTCCAGTTCTAGCCTCCGGGTACTACTCGCCCGCAACTAACTAAAAATCGTGACCCCCCTAGATTTCTTATTGCGAACGGTTATAATCAGTTATATCTCAAATTGTGTGATCACTTTTATGTGGATTTTTCTTCTAAACCGAGTGTGTATCAAACATGTGTTCCACATTACTAGTAATTTACGTACAATTGAGGTAAAAGAAGTATATATTTGGTAGAAATTTGATAAAATGAGTTTTTTAATTAAAGCAATTCGATTTTGAAGGTAACTGGTGTGGATTCGCCCGCACTACGTGGCTGGAATTCAGTTGGTGTTGATTCGTTTCATTATGGTACTGATGACACGTTATAGGAAATGAAAGTTAACACCAAGGTATGCCAAACGATATCAAGCCGTGTTTTACAACACAGGGAAGAATAATGAATACCAATACCAGTACCGAGGTTTTTCAGTCAGGATGGTACCAAAATCGGTTCAGCCTAAGAAGCTTGAGGGGGGATAATCACCAAACCTTTGCGGATGATTGCCGAAAATCAAGCATTCTTTAAGGCTGAATGGATATGGGTTACGGTTTCGTAAAAGTAGGGGTGAGCAAAAGGAAAAACCCGACCCGACCCGAGAACCGATCAAACATAAAATATAGAACCGATTCACTACCCTATATATAGTGTCGGTTCCGGTCCATAGGTCCAAGTCGGGTTTCACCATGAAAAGAACCGAGAACTGACCCGACTCGACCCGATTTTATATGAAAATTTGGAACCGATCTAAATACCTAGGTACTTGGGTTCGGGTCGAGTTAGGTATATTTTCGGTTCGGTTCTCGGTTATTTTCGTTCCGGACCTAAACTTGCTCACCCCTACTTAAAAGAGCATGTACGGTTTGTAATATGGAAAATGATTTAAATGTTACATATGGCCCCTCAAACTCTCATCCATGTTGCAATAAAATTCTCAAAGATATTTGCTACACCATTTGTTGATGCAACAAATAATAGACCAAGGGTAGTAGCTGGGTTGGTCAGGCAAAAGGGTTGAAGGGTTCAGTTTTGCCTAACGCAGGTCGTGGGGTCCCCCCACGTTTGCAAGACGTGGAAGGAGGTTCACTAGTTTATTTTTGTTGTTTGCTGAAGATCCTCTTCTGAAGTGTGTTCAGATTCGGATGAAGGAGCAAACAGAATGTGTGTGTTGGATGTGAAAGGGAGTAACTCGCATGAAGCAAGTACCCGAAGTGAATGACCAGAGATTTCAGGAAACAGGGCTGGCCATGAATGTCCTCAACTCAGTAAATGAAGTGTCTAATATATAGGAGAAGACATCTCCCAAAGAGGAATGCATTTGACTAGTGACCATGCTTGCAATGAGGGGCTTACCCTTTCGGGGGTTGAAGCCTTTTGACCCTTGGATAATAGAGTGTCTTCTGTGGAACTGCATTGCTTTTGCGGCTGGCGAGTTGGTGAAGTAATCCAGAGACATGACTACTTACTGTTCCGTGTTGCTTTATCTCGACTTCCCAGGTTTTTAACCTTTGAACCATTTTGCCTTATGAGCATTTACATATTTAAATCTTTTATATTTGGTCTTGGGCTACCCCCGTCATCAACCCCCCAAGTCAGAGGTTTTTGGGAGATGAGCTCAAAGACTTCTGACTTTTATACGTGTATTTTACTGCCCAAAGGCTTCGAGGGTTCAAAGGTTGGAAGGTTGAAAACAGTTGGGGTTTTTGAATTTCGGAATTTGACAAGTCGGTTGACAAGACTTGTGGCAGTTTGTCAGGCGGCGGTTTTTAATTCTGCCTCTTAATAATTATCCTTTATCTCATTTATTTACACATATTTTATTAGAAGAACATTACTTGCTCCTTTTTTCTCTCAAGTTTCCCCCTTTTTCAAATCAGGTCAGTTTCGCTCTGCTTATTTTCTTTTTAATTGTTCATATCATGGGTGCTCGTAAGGATATGGCAAAGTCGTTTTCTCGACTGACTCAAGAGGAAGTTGATTTGTTTTGTATGGAATGGGGTATAGGGACGAAGTATAGACCGGTTGCACCGGCCTGTGATAAATCTATCAATGAATATCCTCCTGGTTTGATTGCCTTATATTGTCGTCATTTTGAGTTTTCCAATCTTCGTTACCCGTTTTCAAACTTTGTTTTGAATATTTTGGAATATTACCGAGTTTCTTTTGGTCAGATTCACCCCCTTGGCATGGCTAGGGTTTTACATTTTGAAATTTTGTGTCGGGCCTTCGGGTATGACCCATCTTTGTTGTCCTTCCGCCGCTTCTTCCGGCTTGCTAAGAATGGTGATTGGTTTACCTTTGAGACCAGTCAGGTCGATACTTGTTTAATTTCGTCCATGGTTTCTACACTTGGGGTCTGGAAGGACAGGTTTTTCTGGGTGTCGGAGGAGATTGTTCCTTTCAAACTTGTTTGGAGACACCCGGATGCCGTTCTGAACGAACCGGAGCCTTCTGCTTCTGACATAAACACTCGTTTTTTAGAAACTCTCAGGGAGTGCCCTTCGAGGCTTCGTCCTTTCCCTGAGCATTTTTTGGTGTTGTTGGGTCTAAGTAAAGTGTGGGAAAAGGCCAACCGGGATCCGGTGCTTATTAGAGATGGGAAGGGTATGCATTTATTCTTCTCTTGCTCTTTTGCTCCTGTTTCTTTGTTTGCTTATGTGCTTTTATATTTGTGTTGCAGTTATGTCTGCTCTTGATTTTATCAAAAGCGATGATACCTCTGACGTTGCCTTTGATGATGTTGCTGCTACTCCTGGCGGGAATGCGGTTGTTAGGGGTTCTGATTACAGGTTTGAGGGTTCTGGGTACGTGAATGTTCCGAGTGTTAAAGGCTTTACCAAGGCTACTGCCTCCAAGGGTTCCACTCGTTGTTCCCAACGGCATCTGAAAGGTGTTGATCAGCCTTCTGGTTCGGAGCCTATCGATGTTAGTGATGATATTGAGGCATCAGCGGATCAAGCTATGGATGTTGGCAAGGGTAAGGAGAAGGAGTTAATTGTTTCAAGCAAGAAGAAGAAAATGATTAAGAAAGGTACCACTCCTGGTATTCAAGATTCGTCAGTCAAAAGCATTGAGAGCTTCGAAGGTTCAGAGGGTCAGGATGTGTATGTGCCTAACTGGGGGGTTAAAGTTGGTGATAGTTTTAAAGACCCGGCTGTTTGTGCTGAGGCCTTAGCTCATTTCGTTCCTCCCGGTGTTCGAAGCGCTATATCTTAGATGGAGGCTGATCATCTTATTTCTAGGATGATGCTCAGTTCTTGCAACCTTTCTGCCCTGTTGGCTGACGGTGTTACTCGTTTTGCTAAAGGTATGCAAGAATATGAGGAGGCCTCCAAGAAGAAGGAAAATATGAAAGCTTCGATTGCCGCTATGAAGAAGGAGATTGATAGTTTTTCTGAAAAAGAGCTGGCTTGGGTCAAGAAGGTGGGCGAGTTGACAAGAAGACATGAAATTGAGATGAATGATCTCAAAAAGGGGTTTGAAGCTAATCGATTGAAGCTAAAAGCTGACTGGGAGGCCTTAGTTGTTCAACAAAAGGCCTTTGATGAGGAAAAAGAGAGCTTAAAGGCTTTGGTTGCCCAAGCTACTGGAGATAATCAGTGGCTTATTGAGCAGGGCTTTCATCAAGTTGTGACCTATCTTCTTCACTCCAAAGAGTTCAATTCTGCTCTAGGTGAGGTTTACACTAAACTCCTCAATCTGGGTAAACATCAGGGTCTTATTGCAGGTTATAAGCTTCATGAATCTGGCCATCCTTTGGAGAAATCTCCTTTGTACCATCCCGAGGCTTCCGATATCTTCAAGGGTTCCGTAGAGCAGATGGAAAGGCTAACATACCCATATGTAAGCCAGGTTGCTTCTTGCTATGGTAAGCCTCTCTCCGTCTTGCAGGAACTGAAACCAGATGGTTTGAATGAAAGGTATGTGTTGAAATACTTAGTTCCCTTTCAAGGAAACATTCCTACTCGGGAGATAGTGAAGATACCTTTCCTGAAGAACCTGATGCTCCTAAGGATGCCAGCTTGGAGGGTGCAGCTGTTGGTGATCAGGGCCCAAAGGCTAAGAAGGTTAAGAAGACTAAGAAGGCTAAAGGTAACAGCTCTGGGGTCTCTAAGCCTTCTACTGATGCATGAAATTCGTAGCTTTCTTAGCACTTTTAAAACAATTTGTGGTTTGTAATGTTAACTTCAAACAGTATTAGGTTTCCAGGAACCCTTAAGGTTCCTGTTGGTTGTGTTTTATGCCTGCGTGGCCGTTTGAACAATATCTAAACTTGCAAGTCGCTAGGACTTGTTTTAACTTGTGCTTGAAAGTCTTTCAGGGCTTTCTTTGATATGACATTATGTTTAACTATTTTCTTTGTGTTGTGTTTTTATACTTGTGTCTATTTCGTTAAGGCAACTTGGTTGACTTCAACCCTTTAAGCTTTTTGTCCATCTGTAGGTACGTTGAAGCCATTGAGGTTTCGAGTTGTCACCTAGGAGGCTTGAAGCCTTGAAGGCTTCTTAGTTTTTTGACTTGACTTGGTTTCATTTAAGTTGCATCATTTTTGTCTTCTCTTAACTTTGTCTTTGTCGAGTTTGTGTTGCCTTTATGTTTTTTATACCTTAAAGGGTTCAGTGCTGCAGTCACTTAGCCTTGGTATTTTTAACAAGAAGACATAGCACCTATCTTATTCGTTTTCTTGTTTTTGTTTGATTTCGTAAGCCTGTTTGTTGATTATTCTTTTAAGGCTTAAGGAACATTTGGTGTAGGCTGTTCAAACCCGTCTATGAGACAATTTTGTTTTTAATAAGTCTCATGGAGTTGTATTGATTTAGGAACTCACCCCTTATATAGGTTCATTCAACCCTTGAACCTATTGAGCGATGTGGCCTGGGAGCTCATCCCCTTACATGGCCCCTGCCATGGAGTTTTTTGCTAGGTTCTCAACCTGATTTTAGGATAGAAAGACAAGTTTGATAAAACAACTTCATTCATTCAATAGATACTTGTTCTTACAAAAGGTTTTCGTAATGTCATTCTCGAAGCACAACTTGTGAAATACAAACCAAATTTTCCTGTTTAGACATGGAACCTTTTCAAGGTCTTTCCATTCCAATGCCTTGGAAGCCTTTTACCTTCTGAGTCTGCTAGCTTGTAAGATCCACCCTTATGTGCTTCAAGGATGGTGTATGGGCCTTCCCATTTTGGGCCAAGCTTTCCTTGATTTTCTTTTTTGCTAGCTTCATTGTTTCTTAGGACAAGGTCTCTTGGCTTGAAACGTTCGTTCTTGACTCTCTTGTTGTAGTAGGCTTCCATTCGTTGCTTGTACTTGGCTTCTTGAATTGCAGCTTGGTCTCGTGCTTCTTCTAGGAGTTGTAAATTCAACATGGTCTCTTTTTGGTTTGTTTCGGGATCCATGTTGACAATTCGTTGTGTTACAACTCCCACTTCGGCTGGGATCACAGCCTCGGATCCAAATACCAGGCTATATGGTGTTCTCTTATGGCTTGTTTTTTCGGTTGTTCTTATGGCCCATAGAACACTAGGCAATTCATCGAGCCAGTTGCTTTCGTACCTTCCCAATCTTGTTTTGATACCTTCCACTATGCTTCGATTTGTCCTTTCAACCTGACCGTTTGATTGCGGGTAAGCCATTGAGCTGAAGACCTGATTGATCCTGTATTCTTTACACTAAATGCTGAAAGGCTTCTCAGCAAATTGCTTCCCATTATTAGTGACAAGTACTCCCATTCCCATTATCAGTGACAAGTACTCCCGGTAATCCGTAACGGCAAATAATGTTTTCCCAAACGAAGTCGATGACCTGTTTGCCCATGATCTTTGCAAGTGGTTTACCTCGGGCCACTTGGTGAAATAATCTATCGCCACCAGCAAGAATTTTACTCCTCCTTTGCTTGGGGGAAATGGACCAACAATGTCCATTCCCCATTTATGGAATGGCCATGCCGAGATTATTGGGACAAGTTCATGCTTGGGACTTTTTGGGATCGGTGCATGAATCTGGCACGCATCACATTTCCTCAATTGCTCAGCGATATCATGATGCATTGAGGGCCAAAAATACCCAAGGTTCATGAGTTTTGCAACCACCGACCTAGCTCCAAAATGAGCTCCGCATATGCCTTCGTGAATCTCTTTGATCAAATACTGACTTTGCTTAGGACCAACACATCTTAGCAAGGGGGCAAGGTAACATTTTTTGTAAAGGGTTTCTCCTTGTAGTACGTACTGCCTTGCCTTGATTTTAACCCTTTCAGCTTCTGTTTAATCACTTGGCAATTCACCATTTTTAAGGAATTTGTTGATTGGAGTCATCCAATTTGGATCTTCCTCGGTGACTACGTCTTGTACTTCCAACTCATCGATTGATGGAGCCTTCAACACTTCTACCAGCACCTTCTTGGTAAGGTGGACAAAAGTGAGAGATGCAAGCTTACTCAAGGCGTCCGCCTTTTTGTCTTGAGATCTGGGAATTTGTTTGATGTTGCACGTTTGAAAGGTATTCATCAGCTCCTTAGATTTTTCTTTGTATCTTTTCATGTTGGGCTCTTTAGCAACATAGCTATCGTTTACTTGGCTTGAGACCAGTAATGAATCTGTGAACACTTCAAGCTTCTGGACCTTCATCTCTTTGGCCAGCCTTAAACCGCCGATCAGTGCCTCGTATTCAGCCTCGTTATTGGTGGTCTGAAAATCAAAACGGAGAGCATACGTGAATTCCAACCCTTCTGGGTTGATCAAAATGAGTCCAACCCCTGACCCTTCAACGCTTGAATCCCCGTCGGTGAAAAGCTTCCAGGCTTCAAGGTCAGAGGGTTCAGTGGTTGCAGTGTTCACTTCAGTGACTGTTTGCTTTGGAATTTCTACAATGAAATCGGCCAAGACTTGGGCTTTGATAGCTTTTCTTGGGACGTAGATGATGTTATGCTCACCTAGTTCTATGGCCCATTTGGCTAATCGTCCCGAGTTTTCTGGTTTTTCAAGCACACTCCTAATAGGTTGGTCGGTGACCACTTGTATAGGGTGTGCTTGGAAATACCTTCGAAGCCTTCTAGCTGTTTGAACTAGGGCTAGGGCAAGTTTTTCAAGGGGAAGATATTTGGTTTCAGCCAATTTTAGAGTTTTGCTGAAGAAATAAACGGGTACCTGGGTTTTATCTCGGTCAATGATGAGGACCGCGCTTATTGCTTCTTCAGTAACTAAGAGGTGTACTGAGATCAATTCTCCTGTTTCCGGGGCTGCCATGTCAGGTAGGGAAGCGAGGTGTTGCTTCATTTGGTTAAAGGCTTCTTCAGCCTCTTCAGTCCATTTGAAGTCTTTCTTATCGGTGCAACCCTTGAGCGTTTTGAAAAAGGGGAGAGACCTTTCTGCTAACTTTGAGGTAAAACGCTTCAAGGCTGCAAGCTTCCCATTTAAGCTTTCAACCTCCTTCTTGGTTTTTGGGGGTTTGGTTTCAAGAACAGCTTTCACCTTGTTTGTGTTAGCCTTGATGCTTTGTTTTCCAACAATATGACCCAAGAACTTTCCTTCCTCAAACTCAAATGAACATTTTTCAGGGTTGAGCTTCATGTTAAACTTTCTGAGGTTCTTGAAAGTTTCTTGAATGTCCTCGAGCATTTGATACTCCGTCTTGCTTTTGATCACCAAGTCATCGACGCATGCCTCCATGTTTTTACCAATTTGGCTTGCAAAGGCTTTGTCCACTAGACGTTGGTAGGTTGTTCCAGCGTTTTTGAGGCCAAAAGGCATCTTTTGGTAACAAAAGATTCCTTTATCAGTGTGGAACACTGTCTTTTCTTCATCTTCTTCTTTCATGAGTATTTGATGATACCCTTTGTAAGCATCAAGAAAACACTTGAAAGGGTAACCGGTGAGGGAGTCAACCTTGAGATCAATTTCCGGTAGTGGATAGCAATCCTTAGGATAAGCCTTGTTAAGATCCTTGAAATCTATGCACATCCTCCAAGAGTTGTCTGGTTTCTTGACCATAACCGGGTTTGCAACCCATGATTGGTACTTGACTTCTCGGAGAATGCCGGCCGACACAAGCTTTTCAACTTCTTGGCAAGCAGCTAGGCTTCTCTCAGGTGCTAGACTTCTTTTCTTTTGGACCACAGGCTTGACATCCGGTGGTATTCTTAACTCATGTTCAGCAATGTTCCGAGGGATCCCCGTCATATCCTCTGGACACCAAGCGAAGACATCGCTGTAATGTGTTAGCAACTTTTCAAGATACGAGAGGGTTTCTTGTGAAAGGCTTGGATTGACCCTTATTCTCTGTTCAGGGTACTTAGGATTTATGATCAGCCTTTGCTTGTCTTCTTCACTTCTAGAACTTTCACCCTCAACCAGGTAGGCCTCTTGAGAGGGTTAAAGGGTTGCTATCCCCCTCTCGGTTGGAAATTTGAATGTGCCATGGCCAACAGATACGGCCATGTAGAATGCACACTGCCCTGGCCTTCCAATGATCACATCATAGTTTGAAGGTATGTTGATAACCACAAAGGTGAGTGGTTGGATTCTTTCCTTCGGACCTTCGCTGAAACGAACATTAAGTGTCAGTTGCCCTAAAGGCTTAAGGGGTATATCGACAATACCTTTTATGGAGGTTCCAGAGGGTTGAAGCCTTGTGTCACGACCCCCGACCCACCCTGGACGGAATCGGGTGCCGTGAACAGTCCAGCGGTACCGGTGATTATTTTAAAAACGTTGCAGCGGAAATTTCATCAGGACCGTGAGTTAGGAAAAATATCAGAGTTTAGAAAACACCGGATTTTATTTAAAGAAATGGGATAAACCCATGTTTTATAATGTGAATTTTGTTTACAATATTTCTTAATTTGATTTAAATAAAATAAGCCACTTCTTGAAGCCTTTTCAGTGTCGTATCCAGCTCTTATTCCACTTACCTGAAAATTGTTTGAAAAAGGTTTTGTCAGCGATAATACTGAGTGAATTCATTCCATTTTTATAAACATATTGTTATACCTTACAGTATTAAGGTTTTTATATTTACCCAATTCACTCAGTATTTGTCAAATGATGACAGTTCCAATGTGACAGTAATCATATCAATTATTGACTTCTCTTTAGTCCGATAGTGAATTCATCAAATAAATGTATTTGACTATTATTCAATTTATCTGTCACTAGGCGATTCCTGTGACTATAATCATATCAATATTGATTATTCTTTCAATTAATGATTCTGGTCATATCACTGTTGATCATTCTTTCAACTAGTGATTCTATAACACTGTTGATCATTCTTTCAACTAGTGCTTTTGGTCATGTCACTGTTGATCATTCTTTCAACTAGTAACTCAGATTATATTACTGTTGATCATTCTTTCAACTAGTAATTTCTATTCATAACACTGTTGATCATTCTCTCAACCCGTGTCTTCAGACATAATGATGTCCCGTGACATTTCTTTGTCAAATATATTACTTTTGGCATAAAACCATTTAATCCAGATAATGACATATATCAATTTATGTCAAATTAATATAACTTATCAAATATGATAATTAAATAATTGTAATATTATTATTTAATATTTTAACGTGACTAAGACTAAAATATAATCTTAGTAAAATACATAATTTCCAATGTTATAGTAATCATGATAATATTACCTAACTTTCTGGCAGTTAATAATGAGAATCAATTAATATATCAATTTTTCATACCAGCAGTTAATATAAAAACTCAATCACTGTAAGTATAATTGGTAATCATTTTAGGATTCTGTAAAATCTTTGTAAATATAATTGTTTCACAAAAATGTGATAAAACTGTGAGAAAATATAATGGACTCACAAACTGTGAGAAAAGAGAAATGAACTCACATTGCAGATTTCTACGGGCAAAGCTTAGTTTACAGATAATCCTTGATATATTGCAGATTTAATTTGAGCAGAGCCTAGCCTATTGATTAGCCTTTTTAACCTAATGCACATGAGCTAGGTAAGTAACTTAATATAGCATTTTACGATAACTCACGAGATCATATTCTCACAATAAATGACAAAGTGCAATACTTCATCCATCGAATTAACGATGATCCGTTGAATTAACAACGAACGACAAAGTATAATACTTTACCCATCGAATTAACGATGATTCGTCAAATTAATGACGAACGATAAAGTATAACCCTTTACCTATCGAATTAACGACGATTCGTTGAATTAACAACGAACGATAAAGGATAACCCTAATGTGGGCGGCACTTAAACATCCATTGGATATATGGATCGATCGGACAATGAATCGTAATAGCGATTAAGTTAATACCCTGTTCTGCAGCACCCCGCTATGCTTAATTGAAGTTTCGGGTGTGTTAATTGAAGTAAACAGAAGAGAAATCGAAGAATTGGACGAATTCTTTCGTCGTTTGAACACCAGAAATCAAGTGCCAAACGCTGCTATTTATACACGAAATTTGTCATGCTTACGGACCGTAAGCTTCTCAAGGTTGAGGTCCGTATGACAGCTTACGGACCGTAAGCTTGGTGATCTTACGGTCCGTAAGGTTAACAAAATGGCTATAAGGAGGCCACGTGTGTTTCCAGCCTTGATGAGTCGACGATATTTTAAATTTCAACTTCCGGAGCACGCAAATATAGATAATTATAACTAGGGAATACCCCCCCTGGGTTTTAGGGGCCCTAATCCTGATTCAGAAAATTATGAAAATCTTAGGGTTTGCACAGAATTACTTGGGTGTCTTGATTAGGGTTTCCTATTGGTCAAATTAATTTAATAATTATGACTTTTGATGAGAGTCGTTACATTCTCCCCACCTTAATAAAAATCTCGTCCTCGAGATTTGCTGAATTAAGTAGGAATACTTTTTCTTTATCTCAGGTTCTAGCTTCCAAGTGTATTTGGGTGTCATATTCTAATTAATAAAAACAATATTAAGGTAGATGACACAGAATCGAATTTTGTACAATAGGTAGGATTTCAAAGGTTCAACTGAATAAGTTAAAAAAAATCAATGTCAAACGAATGAGATGAAATGATATAATTTCCAATGTGACTATTTTCAATCCAAAAGATATATGATCAAATAGATATTTAAAATGAATGTAAAGAATTTTTTTAGAATCGAATAAAAATTCTTTTGTCAAAAGAAAACTTACTTTGATTGACAACTGAAGAAGACTCAGAATCAACAAGTTCAAAATGAAATAAAAGCATGAAAATATTTTGTCAACTATTGAATCATAACAAGAGAAAAATCAGTGTGTTGACATTATTGAATTTGCAAGGATACACTGGAATACAATAGAGTTTAGTGTATCATTGTCTTAATACATAATTGCATCAAGACTACTTTCAAATGATGAGTGCAACGAAATACATACGTGATTTTGAAAGATTCGTATGCTTATAATTAGCTCAAGCTACAAGTTTATAACGACGCCACAAGGTGTCGTAAGGATTGAAATAATTCAATAATTACGGTGACTAAACAATTTCACCGTGTAATCAACTGAAAGCTTAAATGAAGAAATTTTGGATATTCAGTTCGAATAGGATTTTTAAATGAAAAGAACAAATGAATAGTATAAAATTTTCGATAAATGATGAAAGAAACGTTAAGAGGTACACCGGAATATGATATGAATTTGTGTACACTTATCTTAACACATAATTGTATTAAGACTGTTTAAGATGATGAACCAACCGAAATTAAAATTCGTTCATCAGGAATGAAAATGAGAATCTCTCAAGATTTTAAATTAAAGAAAATGCCACCACAAGGTGTCATAGGAATTGAAAATAATAGTGGTGAATGAAATGAATTTCACCATGCTTTAAATCAAATGAAGTAAATCCGAATGTTTCGAATAGATCGAGTAGAATTAAAATCGAAATACTTGAGTAATGTTTTTCGATCAAAGATGATAAAACAATAAGGATTACTAAACGCTCGATTGCTGATATAAAAATCTTTAAGAGATACACTGAAATATGAAATGAAATTGTGTATCATTATCTTAGCACATGATTGTGTTAAGATAAATTTTATAGAATAAACCAACAAAACGGATTCAATAGAATAATTAAACCCGTATGCAACGAGATTAGCACAAGCTTCAAATTTTGTGAAAACGTCACCACAAGGTGATCGTGACCAAATAAATGATTCAGTGAAAGTGAAAACCAAACAATTCTGTTATGGTTTTGAATAGATGAAATTCTTGACAGAATGTATTTATTTATAAACTTTTACTTGTACTAAGGTCAAATAATAACTTAACTTAGATATTACATATCAGTGACTACGTCTGGAATCATTTCTGCTTCTTGCGTAGTAAGTACGAATGCTTGCGCGTTCTTCTTAGCTTCGTCTGTGGTTCTGGCCTTGTTGTCAAGTGCTTTGGTTAATTTTGGGCAATATGGTTTGATGTGTCCTGTTTCTCCGCAATTGAAACAAACAGTAGTTTTCCTTCTACACTCTTCCTCTGTATGTCCGGCCATCTTGCAGAAGTTACAGTAGGATGTTTTCCTAAAACGGCATTTTCCTGAGTGCTTTTTGTTACAGCTTCTGCAGATAGGTTGCTCCAATGACGATTCAGTTCTTGTCTTCTTGTAGAATTCTTGGGAAATTTTCTGGGCTAACTCTTTCTTCTTATTTTCTTCTCTTGTGCGGATTAGTCCATCTGTCAGCATGTTAGCTAGTTCGACTGCTTCTTCAATAGTCTGTGGTCTAGTGGCCTTGACTATGTCTCGAATTTCACTAACTAATCCCCAAATATAACGAGAAATAAGTACAGGTTCTGGCGAAGCCAGAGTTGGTACCATTCTTGCATATTCGAAGAACGTTGTCGTATATTCACGACAATTCACATCTATCATTTTATGATTTAGGAACTTGTTAGCTATTCGTTCCTTTTCATAAGGATGACAGAATTTCCTTTCTGTCATTCCCTTGAATTTTTCCCAGTTCATGGCATAAGCCATACCACTTCCTTTTGCCTGAAGAATTGTATTCCACCATTCTAAAGCTTCTTCCTTAAAGAGATTAGATGCATACATCACCTTATCTTCTTCGGCACATTTGCTGATTGTAAGAACAGCTTCCGTCTTTTCCAACCATCGCAGAGCAGCTGTAGCTCCTTCACTGCCGGCGAACTCAGTTGGTTTACAGGCTAAAAATTCTTTGTAGGTACACCCGGGAGTCATCGCCTTCTTTTTCTTAGGAAATGGGGTTTTGATAATATCATCATTACCTCCATTGACACTATGGCTAAAACCATCGTCACGAGTATGCTTGCTACTCACAACTTTGGTAGGTTCTACGGTATTTTTAACAGCTTTAATTATTGAAGGTAAAGCATTAGCTATTCCTTGGGCTATTAGATTTTCTATAGCATTTTTATCCAAAGGATTTTCATTATTAGCATGAACTTCTGGATTATGTGGTACTTCATTCGACATCTGAATTGCAAACATTTTCACATATTAACATCACAGAAACAAACAATACTTCCAGGATATTATATGTGCATATTGACATATATATATATTCATATGTAACACATATGTTAATTTGTATCAGTTTCCTAACTTTATTGTTTAAGTTTAGGTATTAAAAAGAACACCTAATTAGCTTAAACAAGTGGCTCTTTGAGTTTGGCTCTGATACCACCTTCTGTCACGACCCCCGACCCACCCTGGACGGAATCGGGTGCCGTGAACAGTCCAGCGGTACCGGTGATTATTTTAAAAACGTTGCAGCGGAAATTTCATCAGGACCGTGAGTTAGGAAAAATATCAGAGTTTAGAAAACACCGGATTTTATTTAAAGAAATGGGATAAACCCATGTTTTATAATGTGAATTTTGTTTACAATATTTCTTAATTTGATTTAAATAAAATAAGCCACTTCTTGAAGCCTTTTCAGTGTCGTATCCAGCTCTTATTCCACTTACCTGAAAATTGTTTGAAAAAGGTTTTGTCAGCGATAATACTGAGTGAATTCATTCCATTTTTATAAACATATTGTTATACCTTACAGTATTAAGGTTTTTATATTTACCCAATTCACTCAGTATTTGTCAAATGATGACAGTTCCAATGTGACAGTAATCATATCAATTATTGACTTCTCTTTAGTCCGATAGTGAATTCATCAAATAAATGTATTTGACTATTATTCAATTTATCTGTCACTAGGCGATTCCTGTGACTATAATCATATCAATATTGATTATTCTTTCAATTAATGATTCTGGTCATATCACTGTTGATCATTCTTTCAACTAGTGATTCTATAACACTGTTGATCATTCTTTCAACTAGTGCTTTTGGTCATGTCACTGTTGATCATTCTTTCAACTAGTAACTCAGATTATATTACTGTTGATCATTCTTTCAACTAGTAATTTCTATTCATAACACTGTTGATCATTCTCTCAACCCGTGTCTTCAGACATAATGATGTCCCGTGACATTTCTTTGTCAAATATATTACTTTTGGCATAAAACCATTTAATCCAGATAATGACATATATCAATTTATGTCAAATTAATATAACTTATCAAATATGATAATTAAATAATTGTAATATTATTATTTAATATTTTAACGTGACTAAGACTAAAATATAATCTTAGTAAAATACATAATTTCCAATGTTATAGTAATCATGATAATATTACCTAACTTTCTGGCAGTTAATAATGAGAATCAATTAATATATCAATTTTTCATACCAGCAGTTAATATAAAAACTCAATCACTGTAAGTATAATTGGTAATCATTTTAGGATTCTGTAAAATCTTTGTAAATATAATTGTTTCACAAAAATGTGATAAAACTGTGAGAAAATATAATGGACTCACAAACTGTGAGAAAAGAGAAATGAACTCACATTGCAGATTTCTACGGGCAAAGCTTAGTTTACAGATAATCCTTGATATATTGCAGATTTAATTTGAGCAGAGCCTAGCCTATTGATTAGCCTTTTTAACCTAATGCACATGAGCTAGGTAAGTAACTTAATATAGCATTTTACGATAACTCACGAGATCATATTCTCACAATAAATGACAAAGTGCAATACTTCATCCATCGAATTAACGATGATCCGTTGAATTAACAACGAACGACAAAGTATAATACTTTACCCATCGAATTAACGATGATTCGTCAAATTAATGACGAACGATAAAGTATAACCCTTTACCTATCGAATTAACGACGATTCGTTGAATTAACAACGAACGATAAAGGATAACCCTAATGTGGGCGGCACTTAAACATCCATTGGATATATGGATCGATCGGACAATGAATCGTAATAGCGATTAAGTTAATACCCTGTTCTGCAGCACCCCGCTATGCTTAATTGAAGTTTCGGGTGTGTTAATTGAAGTAAACAGAAGAGAAATCGAAGAATTGGACGAATTCTTTCGTCGTTTGAACACCAGAAATCAAGTGCCAAACGCTGCTATTTATACACGAAATTTGTCATGCTTACGGACCGTAAGCTTCTCAAGGTTGAGGTCCGTATGACAGCTTACGGACCGTAAGCTTGGTGACCTTACGGTCCGTAAGGTTAACAAAATGGCTATAAGGAGGCCACGTGTGTTTCCAGCCTTGATGAGTCGACGATATTTTAAATTTCAACTTCCGGAGCACGCAAATATAGATAATTATAACTAGGGAATACCCCCCCCTGGGTTTTAGGGGCCCTAATCCTGATTCTGAAAATTATGAAAATCTTAGGGTTTGCACAGAATTACTTGGGTGTCTTGATTAGGGTTTCCTATTGGTCAAATTAATTTAATAATTATGACTTTTGATGAGAGTCGTTACACCTTGAACGTTCTTCGTTGCTCAAGCGGTTGAAGAATTTCTCAAACATGATTTCAGTGGCTGCCCCAATGTCTATGTATGCTCTTCTTGTTTGTAACGTCCCTATAGTTGCTTCTACCACAAGAGGGCTTGAAAGGGGGTCTATCTCTATTGGAGGAAAGCAAACACATTGGAGCTCCCAAGCTTCCAACCGCTGCCTCTTATGTGGAACCCTTCCATCAAAATCCACCATATTGACTTCCTTGCCCTTTCCTTCAGCCATTTTGTCCCTTACCCCTTTCACCAAATGAGCGAGTTCTCCGGACTTAACAGCTTCTTCAATTCTTTTCTTGAGCTGGAAGCAATCATTGATGTGGTAACCTTTTTCTTCATGAAACTCACAATACTGTGCGGAGTTCTCATTTTTTCTGCTTTTGGGGAGAGGCCTAGGAGGCCGAAAGTTTTGCTTGACTTCTTCCGTTGCGAGGATTTCTTGAGGAGTCTTTGTGAGGGGTGTGAAACTCATGCCTTTCTCCCTGCTGGGAGGGTTCCGGCCTTCAGACCTTCGATGGTCTGAACCCTTTGGGCGTCTATCATAAGAGTTGAAGTTTCCACTTTTTCTAGCTGGACTATTGCCTCGCCAGCTGGATCCTCTTTTCCTTTGCTCTTTAATGTCTACTGCCTCCTCTCCCCGGATGTGAGCTTCAGCCCTTTCGAGAGCTTCTTCCAAGGTCTTGGGCAGGGATTTATTGAAATCTCTTGTGAGATATTTGGATGTGATGGCATTCATAAAACCAGCCACTCTCATTTTCTCATCTGCCCCCACATAAGTTAGACCTTCTTTTTTGTACCTTTCTATGAACTCTCGAAGGCTTTCATCATCTCTTTGTTTGATCTGAAAGATTACTGTTGCGTCTTTAACATACCGCCTTTATTGAGAGAAATTGGCTAGGAACCCTTTGCTTAGATCATCGAAGCTTCGAACGCTTCGAGCGGGTAAGTCATTGAACCAGATCCTAGCTGATCTGACAAGGGTTTGCATGAACATCAGACAACATTTAGCATTTGACCATTTCTCGATTCTTGCGGCACCGGTAAAGATCTGAAGATGGTCTTCAGGATCTTCAGTCCCATCATATGTTCTGATGTGGGCCGGCATTTTGATCTTTGTCTGGAAATCATAATCGGCTATTTGCTGTGAAAAGCATGAGAGGTTACTTGGTTTATAAGGCTTGGCCAAATCTTTTTCAACCCTTGCACCCACGTTGCTGCTGTTCCCTTGGGTGGGCATCACTTGATTGATGAAGTGCTGCCACGGGAAACTGGCCATCATCTGAGTCATCATCTGGGGCATAAAGTTTAAGCCTTGAAAGCTTCCGGGTGCAACAGAAAAGTTAACTCCCAAGGGAGTGCTCATAACGGCACTTCGTGCCAAGGGAAGTACCGACAAGGCCTGTTCCCATGAAGTTGTTGTTGAGGGTGGAAGTCTCGTCACCGGGGACTGTAGGAGCTGGTCAAGGGTCAGCTCATGGCCCAATGGAGCACCACTTGTAGCTGGTTGGGACGAGAAGAGAGAATGCTGTAGGATTCGGCCTTGCGGACAGATACGGGTTAGGATTTGGAGGATTACTGGGACCTGCCTCATCTCTAGATGTAAAAGGAGGGATAGGAGGTCCAGGAGATAATGTCGGCTCAGGTTCATCATAGTCTAAACGGATCCTCACTCCCTTGTCCCTTTCTCTACTCACATATTGATTGAGTAGAGACCTCAACTCGAGGAAATTGTTGGCGACCCCCTCCGGGGTAAGCTCGACATGGGACGGAGCACTAGTGACACCAACATTAGGGGATGAGACCCCTGATCTGGACGGAGTAGGTGTACTGAAAGTCAGAAACTCCTGAGTACCTCCTGGTGTTGAGAAGGAAGCGGGTGTAGTTACATGAGTTTGACCAGCACCTGGGGTGGAAGTGTTAAGGACCTGATTCACTTCTCCAGGGGATCCACTTTCCGACATGGCAATTTTATGAGAATGGAGCTACACTACTAGGTCTGTTGAAGAAAAATAGTGGCGTAGCCCCACGGTGGGCGCCAACTTGTTGATGCAACAAATAATAGACCAAGGGTAGTAGCTGGGCTGGTCAGGCAAAAGGGTTGAAGGGTTCAGTTTTGCCTAACGCAGGTCGTGGGGTCCCCCCACGTTTGCAAGACTTGGAAGGAGGTTCACTAGTTTATTTTTGTTGTTTGCTGAAGATCCTCTTCTGAAGGGTGTTCAGATTCGGATGAAGGAGCAAACAGAATGTGTGTGTTGGATGTGAAAGAGAGTAACTCGTATGAAGCAAGTACCCGAAGTGAATGACCAGAGATTTCAGGAAACAGGGCTGGCCAGGAATGTCCTCAACTCAGTAAATGAAGTGTCTAATATATAGGAGAAGACATCTCCCAAAGAGGAATGCATTTGACTAGTGACCATGCTTGCAGTGAGGGGCTTACCCTTTCGGGGGTTGAAGCCTTTTGACCCCTGGATAATAGAGTGTGTTCTGTGGACCTGCATTGCTTTTGCGTCTGGCGAGTTGGTGAAGTAATCCAGAGACATGACTACTTACTGTTCCGTGTTGCTTTATCTCGACTTCCCAGGTTTTTAACCTTTGAACCAT
This sequence comes from Helianthus tuberosus, assembly GCA_030545235.1. Taxonomy (NCBI): domain Eukaryota; kingdom Viridiplantae; phylum Streptophyta; class Magnoliopsida; order Asterales; family Asteraceae; genus Helianthus; species Helianthus tuberosus. The sequence goes on from CM060442.1 coordinate 187,171,198, forward strand.
TTTGCCTTATGAGCATTTACATATTTAAATCGTTTATATTTGGTCTTGGGCTACCCCCGTCATCACCATTTACACAAAGGCCCTTCTAAATTCACCTCCAAAAATAATAATTCCGTTAAGTATTGTAACTAATCACAAAAAGCCCTCAATGTTTCATCTTTATGCAACTAGGTCCTTTTCTATTCCGTTAAATCATAAATGCCATGGTTTCAATTGCTTGTCTGATTGGTACTCGTAATTTTTAGTCAATAAAAACCAATTATACCACTTCGGTGATCAAAACTGGGATGTTACACCTTTCTCTCTCTCTCTCTCTCTATATATATATATATATATAGGTTAAGGTTCATTGGGGAACACTAAAAAAGTGGGGAACAGCGGAGAACCGACTCAAACGAACTCCGATTGGACTCATTGCAGCGGCGTTGGAACCGGCTCGTCGAACCCTAACTAAGATCTCTTAACCCTAAACCCTAAATCCTAAACTCTAAACCCTAAAGTTAAAAAATAAGGCTAAAACCTAAGCTAAACCGTAAAATCTAAACTATAAACCCTAAAAGCTAAACCCTAAAGGCTAAACCTAAAGTTAAACCCTAATGCTAAACCCTAAAGCTAAACCCTAAACCCTAAAGCTAAACCCTAAATCCTAAAACTAAACCCTAAAGCTAAACCCTAAAAGTCAAACCCTAATATATTTAGGGTTTAGGGGTTATGATTTAGGGGTTAGGGTTAAAAGATCCTAGTTAGGGTTCGACGAGCCGGTTCCAACGCCGCTGGAATGAGTCCAATCGGAGTTCGTTTGAGTCGGTTCCCCATTTTTTTAGTGTTTCCCAATGAAACTCACACTATATATATAATATTAAAATAAAGAGTAAACTGCCATTTTGGTCCCTGTGGTTTGGGCACTTTTGCCATTTTAGTCCAAATCTTAAACTTTTTAAATCTGGGTCCCTGTGGTTTCACTTTTATTGCTATTTTAGTCCAAAATTAAGAGTAAACTGCCATTTTAGTCCCTGTGGTTTCACTTTTATTGCCATTTTAATCCAAATCTCAAACTTTTTGGAACAGTCAAAAAAGGGGGATTTTGAATTTTGGACTAAAATGGCAATAAAGATGAAACCACAGGGACCCAAATTTAAAAAGTTTGAGATTTGGACTAAAATAGCAAAAATGCCCAAACCACAGGGACCAAAATGACAGTTTACTCTAAAATAAAATAAGTGCTGGAAAAATATGAGCCACCACCACCTCCCCAACCACCATAGAAACATTCACCATAGTCGAGTTCCTAATACATGCCTTCGTAGCCGCATTATTCCTCATATAAGCAAACACCTCGACCGCAACAATAAATGAGTGAGAGGTCGTCTTTAAGGTTTTGAGCTTCATGTTTGGAGTAATTGAAGATTATGTAGTTCCGTAACTGACAATATAGATCAACTGCAACAATAGATGTATTATTTGACACTAAGACTCTTTTTAAAGTTTTGACCCTCACTAATAGGTAGAATATTTCAAGCAAAGACAAAAAAAGAGTTGAGAAAGTGTCCGTCTAGATTTTTTCGGTCTCTGACCAGAGGAAGCGGAGCTGCATATAGCGAAGAATCACAAAATGTTAAAAAAATTGTGGGGAGGATAAATGAAGAAGATGATTAGTAATATAAAAACCGATACTTATTGCTTTGTGGTTAACATTATGTGGTATTTAAGAGTAAAAAATGTTTTTTTAAAGTATATATATAAAAACCAAAATTTTATTCATTAATATTTTATTTTTTGAATTGTTTACTACTTACTTTGTCACATGTCAAATAAATAGAGGGGTCTTTTGTAATTGTAGCTTAGTATGAGGGTTGCCAATGTAACTTAGAGTAATCATGTACTTAAACGATGGGAAGAACTAAATGAATTGGCTATTGATTTGAGATAATTCTCCCTTCTTCTCTTTGGATTTCTTCTTCTTCTTCTTCAATCTTTAGCTCTTATCTCTTATCTCTTGAATACCAGTTTTACGTAACAATGGTATTAGAGCATTCTTTCCTCTGGGTGTGAGTTAGGGCAGCGACAACAACAATCAAGATTCACAATAGCATCAACAAATCAATTAGGGCATCGACCAGATTGGTGATTCAACCAATTGGATAAGGACGATGGCAATTAGAGCATCAGTTAGATTTTGTGATTCAAAGCTCTAGTAACAAATCGACCTTGGAATTAGCAGTGGAAGAAATTATGGCACAAAGGAAAGAAGGAATGGTTAAGAACTATTACGAGGAATTCAAATTTTGTTCAACTAGGTAAAAAGAATTCTTAAGAAATTAGTGAATATTATAATAGAGTAAATTACAAGTTTTGTCCTTTATGTTTGTACCAAATTGCAGGCGGTATCCTTTGTCTTTGAATTTGACGAGTTTTGTCCTTAATGTTTCAAAATGCTGCACGTTATGTCCTTTAGCCCTAACTCAGTCAGATTTCTTTGTTAAATAGGGTCACGTGGCTTGCACATGAGGGCATTTTTGTCATTTCACATTTACAGGGGCTATTTTGTAAAAGAATTTTATTCAGGGACTAGTTTGTATCAAACTTAAAAAAATTTATAAATTCTCTTTCTTCTCTCACTGAACCTCTCTCTCTCTTTTCTCTCTCACTTTAACAGGTTTTCATATGTTCCCTCCTCTATATATGCAATTATTTTGGGAAACAAACCTCTCGTTTTTCCAATTTTCAGATCCACTGGCAGATCTTGTGAATCTCACCTCACACCTTGACCACCACCGAAGCTATTAGTTCTCCGTTGAATTTCCAGTTGTCAAACGAAATTCGAGGAACTTCCTACACCATTCTACTCGTTGTGGATCAGCCGCACCGTGACCAACCGCTGCAGTTTCATCGCCGCCACCATCTGTACCGAACCAGAGTTCATCGTCGTTGTTTGACCCGTCTTCGATTTGTCGCAACCACCAGCTTGTTTGTAGTCGTCGTCACTTGATTGATCTCTAATTCAGGTTTGCAAACTGAACTTTTGTCTGTTTCGATTAAAGATGGTTCGAATTCTGTCCTGGTCATTGTCTGGTGATTTAAGTTTTAACAAATTAGGGATATGATGCTATTAAAAAATAGGTATACGTCGAAGAGATTTCTTTTTTTATCATTCATTTATTGTAGGAAATTTGACCAATTTTTATATCTGTGAAAACAAGATATGGTACAAGAGGAAGAGGTGCAGGCGGTGGTAAAGAGAGAGAGAAGAGTAGGGGTGCAAACGAGCCGAGCGGCTCGCGAGCTACTCGAGATCGGCTCGAGAAAAAGATCGAAACAAGTCGAGTCTTATCGAGCCCGAGCCGAGCTTGAGCCTCAAAACAAAGCTCGTTTGTTTATCGAGCCCGAGCTCGAGCCTCACATGTGAAGCTCGTTAGGCTCGTCGAGCCTTATCGAGCCTTAGTGTAAACGAGCCGAGTCGAGCCGAGCTTATTTAAACTAGCCGACTTCGAACCTAAAAATAAGCTTATTTAGTAAACGAGCCAAAGCCCGAGCTTTACTTATCGAGCTCGCAAGCCTAAAAAGTCTATTATTTATATTATTTTTATTTAATATACTAATTAATAGATAATAAACGAGCCGAGCTCGAGCTTGATAAAATACAAACGAACCGAGCTCGAGCTTTGAAAACAAAGCTCGAATCGAGCCGAGCTCGAGCTTTGAAAACAAAGCTCGAGCCCGAGCTCTAATAAGTTAATCGAGCTCGAGCTCGAGCCTGGCCAAGCTCGGACTCGGCTCGGCTCGTTTGCACCCCTAGAGAAGAGAGAGGGGGAGTTTCAGTCAGAGAGAAGAAAGAGAGTTTATATATATATATTTTTTAAGTTTGGTACAAACTAGTCCCTGAATAAAATTCTTTTACAAAATAGCCCCTGGAAATGTGAAATGACAAGAATGCCCTCATGTGCAAAGTACATGACCATATTTAACAAAAAAATCTGGCTAAGTTAGGGCTAAAGGACATAACGTGCAGGATTTTGAAACGTTAAGGACAAAACTCGTCAAATTAAAAAACAAATGATACCGCCTGCAATTTGGTACAAACATAAAGGACAAAACTTGTAATTTACTCATTATAATATATACCTCTTTATGGATGGTCTTGAAAAAAAAATTAGAGATGTTTTTATAACATGACATCAATATAGTTTTCATATAGTAAAAGACTACATTTGTTTAGCCTTGAAATTGGATAAAATAAGTTGAAAGATTCATATTCTCCTTATGATCCAGAATCTTCCTTGTATGTAAAAGTTGAGCATGCCCCTATAGTGTTTAATGAAATGCCTAGTAGCTTTAAAAATGAGATTCAAGAAACCATGGGCAAATCTAATAATGGGAATGATATTAAAGCAAAAGAATCATTTGATAGTGATGACGTGTGTAGCTCAAAAGCTTAATAAACTGATCAAAGTACAAAATAGCTTAAAAGGTTGAAAGCCAAAAATGTTCTAAAGTAAAAAAGCTGTCACAAGCAGCAAAAGGAACGAGACAATGTCCAGTCACATCGTACTTTACGTGTGGACTCTCCTGCCCAGCAGCAGCAGACACATGTGGGAGAGTGAACTCTATTATCCGCAGGTCAAAAGCCTTCCATTAACCAAAAAGGGCAAGTCTTCCACTGCAGTCTTGGATCGAGAGTTAAGTACTTCTCCTTATAGAAGATCCCTTCTTCTATAAATAGCAGATCTCTTAACTCAAACAAAAAGACCAGATTCCTCTCTCTCTCTAGATCTTGCTTCTTGCTTGATCTATTCTTCACTAAAAACAATAAACAACAACTAAACATAAACATTCTAGGTTGAAGATCTTTGAATCCAGAGTTCAAAACAATAATAACAACTCGATCCAACTCCACGTATTGCAAACGTGGGGGGACCCCACGACCCGCGTTAGGCTAATTGGAACCCTTGAACCCTTTTACCTCGTAGATCTCATTACTATACTTGGTCTTATATCTGTTGTAACAACAAGTTGGCGCCCACCATGGGGCTGCGCCGCTAAATCCATCTCAAAGACCAGTAGTGTAGCTCTAACTTTCTAAAGTTCTACTATGTCTGACGACGAATCTCCCGACGAGGTGAATCATGTGCCTCACAGCATTGATTCGGCACCAAACGTTGGTCGGACCAGGTCCACACCTTTCTCTACTCCCGGAGGCACTCCAACGGGGATTGTGTTCCCGGAGTTCTCTTCTTTTCTAACACCGACCCTTTCCCGCTCAAGGGTTGCCTCTCCCCAAATCGGTACTATGCGTACACCAGAACGCATAGATCTAACGCCCAAGGGAGTAGCTAGAAACTTCCTACAGTTGAGATCTCTTCTCAACCAGCATGTGAGTAAAGAAATGGAAAAGGGGGTAAGAATAAGGTTAGACTACGACGAGTCTGAACCTCCGTTGTCACCCGGTCCTCCACCACCTCCTCTAAGCAGCTCACGACCTACAACATCATAATTTGAAGCTGGTCCTAGTACAACTAACCTACCACTTAACCTAAGCCCTTATGCTTTTGGGAGGCCAAGTCCGACTGCTTTCCCTTTGCCTACCTCCCAACCCGTTAAAACCGGTGCACCTATAGGGCATGAAACCACTCTTGATCAGCTCTGGCAGTCACCGGCTTTGAGCGTTCCCCCGCCCGTTTCCACTTCATGGGAACAGGTCATGGCCACCTACCCATGGCTCGAAGTCCAGCCATGAGTACTCCTATGGGAATGAATTACATGATGCCACCAGAAAGCCTTCAAAGCTTTCACATAATTAAGATTGATAATAAGAATCTGCCCAAATAACATCAATGCCACACCGCTGGTAGCAATCACCAACACTGAAGTTGCGGCGTGTTAATGCGAAGAAATAAGACTTTAACATATAACATAAAAAAATAACTATGTCGATTTAGGACACACGCGTTGCGACGAACTTGTTAAATGGAAAAATAGACGTAAAAACGTTGAACCACACACGCACGTTGCGCCGTGTTAACTCGCAAAATAACGTAGAAAAGAATAACTAAGTCAATGTAGGATCCGCCCGTTGCGGCGAACTTGCCAAAAGGGGGAAAATAGACACGTTGCGACATACCTGTCAAATGTGAAAAAATAGACGAAAAACGTTGAACCACACACGCACGTGACGACGTATTAACTCGCAAAATTTAGAACGAAACGTAAAACGAAAAACTTGCGAAAGATAAAAAGTATGGGGGACGAAAGTTGTAAATAAAAAAGTTTTGGGTTAAATTATAGAAGATGAAAAGTTTTGGATTAAAAGTAAACAAACTAACAGTGTTAAAATACAGAAGATGAAAACTTTTGAGTTAAAAGTGAAAAATCACAAATTTTTTTTGAAAAAAAACCCATGCTTGGGGTACAACAACACAATGCAACAATGTGTTGCTAATTTATATTATGGAAATAAATGACAGGATTGTAATTATATAAAAAAAATAAAGAGTAAACTTCCGTTTTGCTCCCTGTGGTTTGGTCACTTTAACGGTTTTGCCCAAAACCTTTAAAAATAGCCATTTTCCTCCAATAGTTTGCTATGGTTTTTCCATTTTGCTCCCCGCCTCTAACTCAGCAAAATGGAAAACCCATAGCAAACTATTGGAGGAAAATGGCTATTTTTAAAGGTTTGGGGCAAAACCGTTAAAGTGACCAAACCACAGGGAGCAAAACGGAAGTAAGAGTAAGAGTTGGCTATTTTATAAATGTTTAATAACAGGAAGAATAGTGTGACTTTGTTAAAGATAAAGGACAGGATTGTAAGTCTGCCTAAAGATGAAAATTTACCCAATAAACTAATATATATGTGGCTATGTGGGTAGGCAGAAAGGTTTGAATCTTCGTTGACTTGACTAATAATGAGAAGGGTATGTAGTTTCTTCTACAGCTTCCATCATCACCATCATCATCATCGGAGGTGAGTTATTATATCTAGAAAATACTATTCTGTTGCAGATCTAAGGATTTCAGATGTATAGTAGTTAAGATTCGTTTTTTGTAGATATTGTTAATGCTTTTCTTATTTTGAATGGAGGAGTATTGTTGCCTTTGTGTTCAGGTCTGAGATATTGTGGATTTGTGGGTATTTGCTTTTTTATGATACTTGCATATGTTATTGCTCAATTTGATATTTATGAAAGTAGAAGATTAAGTAATGAAACTGGCAATGGTGCATCTTTTATTGCAACAGATTGGTACTTTTATGATAAAGCAATTGAAGCATTAATCTTGATTTTCAAAGTCCTTTGATTGTAATTGTAGGGCAGTTTCAAGAGTTTGTTGATGGATTATGCTAATCACATTCTGTTGACCATCAGTCAAATCAAATAACTTTGAATGCTTGCTTGGTCTGTGTTCATGACAGTTGAACAAATAAGAGTTTCACTGCTTATCAAGATCACTACTATAATACTTTTGACATATTACTCAGAACCTGATATAGTTTTCACATCAGGAGAGAACCATGGCTGATGCTCTTGGTCTTCACGTGGAGGAATTAATCAATTACTTCATGAGATATGACCACTCATATGTTGAAGGAGCACAAGAATACAAGAGAAAGATGACCGAATATTTTGCTGATCTCATGAATTACCTCAAAGACATGATGGTAGGGTATGAAAATGCGCAAGTGCTGGCTCTACTGAAAGAACTGCAAGACATGGTAGATAGCGAAAGAACTGCAAGACATGGTAGATAGCGAAGCTTTGGATATGATTGTAAAAGCAGCAAGCAGCTCTGGATTGTCCGCTTTGATCTCTGATGCAAAATTATCTTTAAAATTAGAATAATATTTAATTCCTTAATTATCGAGTCTTTTATTAATTATCGTATCTTTTATTTATTTAGTTTATTCATGTCTATCTCTAAGTTTGTTAGGGTCTAGTATAAATAGTGGTATTGGTTCAATGTTTACAGTCAGTTTTTGATTGAATTGAATTTATAAGAATTTTGTTCTTGAACCCTTTGGTTCGTTTTATCGTCTTTGATTATCAATAGTTTCTTGAGCCATTTGATCGCACGCGAAACTGCATCAGGTGGTATCAGAGCTTTGGTTTTCAAATGGCTCGACGTGATAGCGATTACTCTCGTGACCGTAGAATCGCCGACCGAGGCAACGGTAGAGATGGTCTTGATTCACGTGCTCGTGGTGAAGATCGACGCCCTGTTCGTAGAACCGCCGACCGAGGCAACGACGGAGTTGATTCCGACCCACGGGACCTTAAGATCATGCGACTCCAATGGCGAGTCCGAAATCTCGAGTTACAACACGAGATCACGCGACTCAAGAAACGGATCCAAGATCTTGAGGCATCACCGGTATGGGAGGAAACGGAACCGGAAGAAACCGTCTGGGACGAGTTAACCAGGGATGAGGAGCATCCTACCCATGGCGGCTTTATCTATCACTCACCTCCTTGTTTTGATAATTACGAGGACGAAGAGGTGAGCCGGGAAGATTATTTATGGGTTACAAAGGCCTTGAACAGATCAGACGAAGAAAGCGATGACGGAGAGGCGGAAAAGAATGAGGTCGAAGAACATCACAAGGTTTCATCAACACCCTTTGTATCTCAAACTTTCGGATCAACTGAGAAAATTATGGAGTGTTCTACTCCATCCTCATCGGAACCGTTAATATCGGCACAAAAATACATCTACACTTTCTGTTCCGGTTCTGCTCTATGTGGGTCAATAGAAGCCATGGGTCTAAATGGTGGTTATACGGTGGCTATTGGTGGGGAAGAATTGTCTGTTGGGTCTCATGCAACGACTTCGGAGGACCCCGATAATGTTGGCGACAATCATGGGGTTGTAAATTCTTCTCACATTCAAAAGAAGGATGAGATTCACGTTGGTAAAAGTGTAGATAATGATACCTTAATTAATGGAAATCTTGTGCATTATATGCATGTAGGGGATATTAAAATAAATGAAAATGTTATGGGTTCGCAAGATAAGGAAGGGCCTGTTTCTTATAAGAATTCTACATGTAGACTCAAAGAAAATATTGAAAAACTAAATAAATTTGGAATGTTTGAGTGGGTCAAGTCGACAGTGAACGGGAGACAGTCCAACGCTCCATTCGACCCAGGTGGTACATATCAAATGTCAAGCGAGACGACCCGTGAAGTTAAACAATTTGGGTGGGTTGTGATAATAGTGCAAAAGGATCGGGTTGATGTTCCTTTTGATCCAGGTGGCTTTGATCCGAAGGCAAAACTCGAGGACGAGTTTTCTTTGAAGACGGGGAGTATGATGCAAAATTATCTTTAAAATTAGAATAATATTTAATTCCTTAATTATCGAGTCTTTTATTAATTATCGTATCTTTTATTTATTTAGTTTATTCATGTCTATCTCTAAGTTTGTTAGGGTCTAGTATAAATAGTGGTATTGGTTCAATGTTTACAGTCAGTTTTTGATTGAATTGAATTTATAAGAATTTTGTTCTTGAACCCTTTGGTTCGTTTTATCGTCTTTGATTATCAATAGTTTCTTGAGCCATTTGATCGCACGCGAAACTGCATCAATCTCATATCGTTCAGATACACATATAACACACCCATTGGATAAGATGATACTTATTTGTGAACAACTCTGTAATATCAGATTTAATTCAAACGTAGAGGAAGAAAAAGTTGTGGTGGGCATTGTTTAAAAAGGCGTTTTGAGGCGCGCCTCGAGGCGTACGCCTCAGGTGAGGCGGTGAAAAAACGCAATTAAGGCTTAGCCTCACAGGGGGGAACTGAAACCTAAGCCTCAGTCATACGAGGCGGTTTGAGGCGGTGAGGCGAGGCGGTGAGGCTTAAGCCTCACCAGACTTGTGCAAATTGATCAATTCCGGCGAAAATATACAACTCCGGTGATGTTTTCTGCCGGAAACCAGGAAGAAGATGAAGAAGAAGATAGCGGCTGAAGTTATTCAGCGTGTTTAGGCTTTAGGGTTGCCGGAAACCAGGAAGAAGATGAAGAAGAAGACAGCGGTTGAAGTTATTCAGCGTGTTTAGGCTTTAGGGTTGCTGGAAACCAGGAAGAAGACAGCGGCTGAAGTTATTTAGGGTTTTAAATAACTTTATATATTTTAACATTTAACCCCTCTATCTTTCATAAGTTTCCATTTAGTCTCTAAACCTTGTAAAATTACTGAAAAAGTGTAAAATCAGTTTGAATATTTGTACATTTAACCTCCTTTATTTTCACTACTTTAAATTTGGTCCTTAATTTTATAAATTTATACCTAAAAAGGTATAAAATTAACATTATATATATGAAAAAAATTATAGATAGTTATTTTTTATTTCTTAAAATATCATGGAACAAGTTCTATGATATTTAGATGTCATAACATTACTAGTTTAAATTGTTTGAACTATTTTATGATGTTTGTTTTATGTTTAAACCCTGTTTGTTGAAATATTTTCTATTTATAATGTTTGTTTTATGCTAATTTGTGATTTTTATGAGACATCTATATATTTTTTTAATTTTTTTAATAATGTTTTGAGGCTTACGCCTCGACCTGCCTCGAGGCTTACGCCTCGTGAGGCTAAGGGAAAACGCCTCGATACCCGTTTTAGCCTTTTTAAACCTTGGTGGTGGGTTTTGATAATGAAATAGAAACACTACTTGATCAACTTACCTCAACTTCTACAAAGCAGTACCAAATTATCTCAATTACCGGAATGGCTGGGCTTGGAAAGACGACTTTGGCTAGAACATTATACAGCCATGAATTAGTCAAGTACATGTTCGACTTTCGAGCATGGGCTTGTGTTTCTCAAGTATATCTAAAGAAGGATTTGTTACTTAGTATATTAAGCTCTTTTATGGATGATCTTACAGACGACTTGTATGAAATGGGCGAGCACCAGTTGGGGGAAAAATTATACAGAAAACTAAAGGGTCGTAGATATTTGGGGTCTTGGATGATATATGGGATTGTACGGTCTGGAACGACCTCAAAATGTATTTTCCAGATGACAAAACCGGAAGCAGAGTTCTATTTACTAGCCGAGACATAGACGTCTGTTTAAATGTACAGTCAGCAAGACCTGCTCATGTCTCGCGTCTTCGTACTACAGTTGAAAGTTGGGGCATATTTCAGAAGAATGTGTTTAGAATGGGAATATGCCCGGATGGATTGGAGAAATTTGGACTGGTGATAAATAGAAAATGTGAAGGTTTGCCTCTTGCAATTGTTATAGTTGCTGGTCTAGTGAAAAATAATCTTTCCGTCACCTGGTGGGAGCAAATTGCTGCTAGTCTACATACATTCATGGTTAGTGATCCAAGACAGTATATGGACTCTCTGTCTTTAAGCTACGACCATTTGCCTCCTCACTTAAGACCTTGTTTTCTCTTTTTGGGAGCATTTACTAAGGACTATGAAGTCCCCGTGACAAAGCTGATTTGGCTATGGATTGCTCAAGGATTCATACATGAAACCACAAGCAGAATGCTGGAGGACGTTGCAGTGGATTTCTTGCTGGATTTAATCAGGAGAAGTTTGGTGATGGTGTCCCGAAAAAAGTCTGACGGCCAAGTTAAAACGTGCCGCATCCATGACTTATTGCATGATTTTTGCTTGAGAAAAGTTGAGGAAGAAAATTTTCTGGCAAACAAGTATAGGTATGACTATAATACTGCATTAACATGCTAAATTACGAATCACTAACCAAAATATGCAGGTATGGTATGCTCTCATCAATGCTTTGCTTTCCGTTGGAGCTAGGAAAATCTCTACAAGAGGGTGGATCAATTCACATCGACACATACATGTTTCTTAAGATTTTGGATTTAGAGTCCATTCTTATCTCCTTATTCCCTGTAGCTGTTGTTCACATGGTTAATCTGAGATACCTGGCCATTCAAGCACATGATGGAAGCCCCCATACATCAATATCAAACCTCGTGAATCTACAAATGCTCATAATATCCTCAAGGAAGAATATCGTTTTACCAAAAACAATATGGAGCATGCTATATCTAAGGCACCTATATATGAAATCAGGGATAAACCTTATGGAGGAGCCTAGTTTTCTACAAGTTACAGAGAAGGATGGACCCAGTGCATTGGCTAGCTTACAAACGTTATCCCAAGTAAATCCTCGATCTTGCCACAATGTATTTTCAAGGACTCCAAATCTTAGGAAGCTTGGGTTTTGTGGATCCTTAATATCAATGTTAGGTGATCTGGAATTTCCTGATTTAGGCTCTCTAGATCACCTTCAAAAGTTGAAGTTACATAATACATTTTCATACCCTGAACCAACGAGATCGTGCAATCCTTACAATTTTCCTGAAAAGATTAAGAAACTGACTTTGTTAAATACTTGTATGGATTGGAGAGAGATGTGGACGTTTGTTTGCATGGCTGCCTAACCTTGAGGTTTTAAAATTAAAACTTAATTCATGCATTGGAGGAAGATGGGAGACGGGGGATGCAGAGTTTCTGAAACTCAAGGTCTTGAAATTGCATGATCTGGACATAAAGCAATGGGTTTGTTTCAGGGATAATTTTCCTAGGCTGCAACGTTTGGTGGTTCATCGTTGCTTAAAACTTGACAGTGTCCCGGCGGCTCTTGGGAAGATTTTAACATTGGAGGTAATTGAGGTAAATGGATGCAGCCTCTCTGCATATAGATCTGCAGTGGAAATTCAGAAAGAGCAAGAGTCTGAAGGTAACAGTTTCTTGAAAGTCCACGGAAAAGAAAATTTCTAAGACACTTATGCTTAAGAGTAGTGATTGAAATCTTTCATGTGAAAGTTTTGTGGGTCTAAGCTTTGAGGTAATAGAAGTGTGTGTTTTCTTCATCTGTCTGATTGCTTTCTGTTCAAAATAAAAGCAGCTTGAAAACTTTATATAAATATAAAACATTGCTTTTGAACTACATTTGATTAATATGTATGTTTGTTTCTCCTCAAAATGGACATACTGATAAACAATTCAAGAACCCAAATCAATATGTAGGAAACAACCTATATGGCTTTACCCATAGGCCAAGGCCTGTTGCTCAAGCCCAGATTTGGGCATGTGCTGATTGAGCAATCAGACCTCCATTTTTTTAGCCCCCAGATTTATCTGAGTTCTTCCTATATGTATCTATTAACCTTGAGTTTCAATGCTTTAAGGTTCTTGCTTTAGACTAAAGGCATGTACCAAACTTGTTAACGCTTCTAGAACGCCTTTGTCAGCATGGTGCTCAAGAGATCACATTAGGAGGCTTTGGTTTATATTTGTGTCTCCATCAAGTGTTTGATTACAATAAGAAGTTTGGTGTCTTACATCTTGCGTGTGCTTCTAATTAATTACTTTTATCTCATCGTTATATTCTTTGTCATCCTATATAGTCTGCATTTGAATAGGCTCAATTTGAACATGTATTTGACCTCTTATTGTGACCAAGACACTCATACAACAACCTGCACCACCCTTGATCAATGCTCCTTTTAGTTAGAGTACCAAATTTGCTCTACAAGGACCCAATATATAGTTTACTGTTGGTGTATGCATAAGACATGCTGATTGCAAAGTGCAAACACAATGTGTGGACGCTTCTCCTAAGGCAATTCAGCTTTCCAACTAGTCTCTTACACTTCTCAGGATTCTGAAATAATTCACAATTATTGTTTCTTGGGTATACATTGAGAGTTAATCAGGGTGCTTCATGGTTTCATCCCTGACGTATACACTTTTCTTCAAAAGATCCGCCTCTTTTCTTTGAGATAGGAACATAGTTATCGATAGCGAATAGCGACAAATAGCGATAAGGTACCTATATGCTACGTAGCGATAGCGATGAGATAGCGCCCGCTATTTCGTGTATAGCGATAAGGTAGTTAAAATTTTAAGAAATAAAAAATAGCTATATATAATTTTTTATATATATATAATGTTAATTTTATACCTTTTTATGTATAAATTTATGAACTTAAGGACCAAATGTAAAGTAGTGAAAATAAAGGGGGTTAAATGTACAAATATACAAACTAATTTTACACTTTTTCAGTAATTTTTACAAGTTTTAGGGACTAAATGGAAACTTGTGAAAGATAGAGGGGTTAAATGTTAAAAGATATAAAGTTATTTAAAGCCCTATAGCTGAATAACTTCAGCTGCTATCTTCTTCTTCATCTTCTTCCTGGTTTCCAGCAACCCTAAAGCCTAAACATGCTGAATAACTTCAGCCGTTGTCTTCTTCATCTTCCTGGTTTCCGGCAGAAAGCATCACCGGAGTGGTATTTTTTTCGCCGGAATTCGCCGTCGGAGTCGCTATATGCTCGATATGTGGTCGCTATGCACCTCGTAGCGGTGATTAGCCGCCACGCCACGCTATTTGCAATAGCGTCCGCAATGGACGCTATCGATAACTATGGATAGAAAGATCCCCCTTTTTGCTTCTCATTATCTCGATTTCCAGATAGTATTTCACAAGTCCTAGTCGTTTTTTTGAAAATGAGACTTGAGAAATGTCTTATGCTTGTATGCACAAATTATGGCTTTCAAAGTAACCGGACTAAGGGGAGTGGGGGTGGTCACTAGTGATAGAATTTCATCACTCACAAGCACCCAATCAAGTTCCGCCATGTCATCAACCATTTTTCCATCACTCACAACCTTTTTTGGTGGCAATGGTCATCACTCACAACACCCAACAATAAACCCCCACACCCCCTCACATCCATTTATCACTCACACCCCATAACGCGTTGAAATTATCATGGAATCAATTCTATCACGCGTGAAAAAGTTGGTGGCGGTGGTCTTCACAATTGTCCACGCGTGGTATAATCTCTATAACGTGCTATAACGTTGCCACCCCCAGTGGCCTAATCAAGTAAAAACACTTTTGAGGACTATGCTTAAGACTATCCAGCAAAATTAAAAATATATACCTTTCCACACCCCTTAACAACAAAGACTTGGGTCTGCTTGGTACGAGGAATGGAATGGACGAGGTAATGGAATGGACAAAGAAATAAAGTGAATCATTTCATTCCATGGTCTTGTTTGGTTACCACATGGGAATGAAATGAATCATTACCTTGTAGTGTTTGGTAGGTTAGGAAAAAAAGTAGGAATAAAATCGGCGATGAGTGGCAGTTGTGGGTGGTGGCGATAGTTGATGGTGTCGGTGTTCGGTGGCGACGGCGGTGGCCGTGGCGCCGGTGTTCGATGGCGGAGGGTAGCGGTGGTCGGCAGTGACGCCGGTGTTCGGTGGCGGAGAGTGGCGGCGGCGGCGGTGGGTGGTGGCAGCGGGTGGCGAAGGTGGTGGTGGTTATCGATGGTGCCGGTGTTCGGTGGCGGAAGGGGATGGTGGCGCCGGTGTTCGTAGCATGGTCGGTGACGGCGTAGGGTGGCAGCGGTGGTGGCGATGGCCGGTGGTGGCGCCGGTGTTCGGTAGCGGAGGGGGTGGTTGTGACGGTGGCACCGGTGTTCGGTGGCGGAGGGTGGCGGGCGGTGACGACGGGTGGCGGCGGCGCCGGTGTTCGACAACTTAGGGTGGTGGCGGCGGTGGGTGGCTAGTGGTACTGGAAGCTGTTGGTAATGAAGGTGAGAGATGGAATGGAATGAAAAAAAAAACAAGTGTAGATAGAATGAATTTGAGTGAATGAAATGCCCTATGTAATGGGTGATTCCATTAACTTGACCAACCAAACACATTTTTTTTTTCATTCCCTCGTAATAGCTCATTCCATTCCACCTATCATTCATGCATAACAAACACTACCTTGTGTTTACTCCATGTACATCTCCTCGACTTAACCACTGAGAGATTGCATCCAAAGAGATTATCGAATATATCAGGTGAGTTTAGCCACTGAGAAAATATACACCATACTGATAATGGTAACCCTTGGTCACAAAATGAGCTTCATGCAAATCACAAAACCATCATGATCTAGTGCCACAAAACCATCTGGATTAATCTAAACTGTAGGAATTAATAGTGTCTACTTTGGTTACAAGGCAGCTAGAAGAGGAAGATAGTTGACCGTTAGATGAAACAATTGAATGAGTGCAAGTGCACTTATCTTTTCGAAAGGCTATATGGTTTAACTCAGAGCCAGAGCCAGGGGCGGATTTATTTGATCTTTAGGGGAAGGGCCTTCACTGACTTAAGCCCATTAACATGTAAGAAAGGTCCATTTTCAAGAATAAATTTATTAGGCCCACCGTAGCCCAAGTAAAAGTTTAAAGGAAAAAAACTTGGTCTAACGTCCGAAGTTATATTTTTAGAGTAAAGTTCACGTACAAATAACTTTTAACGTATTAAACGTACGAATAGCATCAAAAGGCAAAAAAAACGCGCTGACATTTTCGTAATTATTTGCTTGTAGGGTAATTATCAAAATTACTTTACAAATGATCATGTAGAGTAATTTTGTAAAAGGTTCTTGAAGAGTAATTTTGATCAAAAAACTATACCTCACCAAAAAAACCCCTAAAAACGTAACTCCCCCCCCCCCCTCCAAAAAAAAAAAAAACTAAATGCTAAAAACCAAACGAGAAAGCTAAACCCCCAAAAACCTAAAAAAATCTTAAAAAATCTAAAAAAACACATTTTTTATATATTTTTTATAAAAATCGCTACTTTTAGTATCCAATTTTTTTATTAATGAAAAGTAGTGAACTGATGACTGGATTATTATATATAGTTATAGATTATTAGTGTAACTATATAATCTTAAAAAATCTTGTTGATACACTAATAATCTATAACTATATAATACCCACATTCCGCACACGCAAACGAGATTTATACCGTCATCATCTGTACGAGATTTGTATAAATCAGAACCCCAATGCCATGTTCATCAGTTCATTTGACCCGGATCATATATATATATATATAGGAGAAAGATCCGTTGGGAACCGTCCTTTATTGCGAGAACCGCGAGAAACAGTGTGAACACAACAAAAAATACCTAGAAAAATCTAAAAAACACAATTTTTTTAATATTTTTTTTATAAAAATCGCTACTTTCGTTAATAAAAAAATCTGGATACTAAAAGTAGGTTTTTTTTTTGGGGGGGGGGGTAGGTTTTTTTTAGGTTTTTGGTGGTGTAGTGGGTTTATTTTGTTGTGTTCACATTGGTTCTCGCTGGTGGTGTAGTGGGTTTATTTTGTTGTGTTCACATTGGTTTTCGCAAAAAAGGTGGTCCTTGCATGAACTCTACCTTATATATATATATATATAGGGTTCGGTTCAAATGAGAACCACCACGAGTTGTGAGAAACGTGAGAACTTTTTCTTCTCGCACGAGTTGGAACTTGTATCAATTAGATGTTAATAATGCCTTCTTATATGGTGATCTAAATGAGGATGTTTATATGTCTTTACTAGAAGGTTATCAGTCAAATGATGTGACTAAAGTGTGTAAACTTAATAAGTCTTTGTTTATTAAAAGTGTTAATAATGTGTTTGATGTTTTTTTAGTATATGTTGATGACATTGTTGTCACTGGCAATTCTATATCTTAAATAGAAAAAGTAAAACAAAGTTTAAAAACTAAATTCTTGATCAAAGACTTAGGTCTGTTGAAGTATTTTTTAGGTATTGAGGTGTTAACTTGTGAAACAGGTATTTGTTTGTCTCAAAGCAAGTACTGCACTGATTTATTGACTGAATATGGCATGCTAGGGTGTAAACCTATTAGTGTACCTATGAAACAAAGTCATGTTGTTAATGCTTTGCTTGAAAGTAATTCTGGTCCTTTGAACAATATAACTGGTTATCAACAGTTAATAAGAAAACTCATATACCTGTCACACACTAGGCCAGTTTATGCATAATCCCACTGAGGGACATTTAAAACTTGCTTTTCGTTTGTTAAGATATCTTAAATCTTCTCCACAAAAAGGACTGTTATTTAGTAAAAATGATTCATTTAAGCTAACAGCCTTTGCTGACTCTGACCGGGTAAAGTGTTTGGTGTCCAGGAAGTCAATTACAGGGTTTTGTGTTTTTCTTGGTAATTCTTTGGTATCCTAGAAAAGTAAGAAACAGTCTATTGTGTCCAGATCTTTAGCTGAGGCTGAATACAGATCTATGTGTGCTGCTGCATGTGAGTCTGTTTGGTTAAAAAATTTGCTTAGTGAGCTAAAGGTTATTGTTGAAGTTCCTATTAAACTGTTTTGTGATAACAGTACTGTTATATCTGTAGCAGCCAATCCAGTTTTCCATGATAGGACCAAACATTTCGAATTAGACTTGTTCTTTCTAAGAGCTTTAATTGCAAAAGGTGCATTAAAATGTGTTGGCATAAAATCTGATAAACAAATTGCTGATATCTTCACAAAAGGAGTGTTAGTTAAAGAACATCAAATTTTATGTCAAGAGTTGAAGTTGTATGATGTGTTCAGTTAATGGAATTGGGGGGGGGGGGGGGGGGGGGGGGGGGGGGGGGGGGTTGTTAAAAATATGATTTGCATAATGTTACATATACATATCTTTAATTCCATTATTACTGATTTTATTTCTAACTAGGATTTAAACCTTGTGCGCGCTTCGCGGCGCGTAGGCGGTCAAAATAATTCCTATGTTCAAAACTCAATAACATTTATGTTCTATTTGTGCAAAATATGAACTCTAAGCCTTGAACCATACATAAAAGTAAAAAACAAAACAAAAGCAAAACCTACAATTCTACACTACACAAAAACAGATCAACTGTCTTCAAAAATCCAGCTTCATCTAGCTTCCAAGTAGTATCAGGCTATCAGCAACTTCTATCTTCACATTCCAGCCATCATCCCCCTAACCTATACTCCCAAACCCATTCTTGAATCTTGCCATATAACCCACCAAAACCATCGACCTATGTCACCCAACAATTTTCCAGATAATATACCAGCAAATAACCAATTAACCCACATACCGCAATAATGTCAGGAGCTGGATCAAACTGAAACCACTCCCAATGATGTGCAAAGTCAACCCATATCAGCAAAAAATCCCAATCATGCACACCTAAAGCCCCAATACATAATCTACTTTGAATATTGGTTCGAGTAGTAAACTAAAAACAATACAAAAGTAATTAAAGAAAGGTTAGGAAGTTTAATTACATTTGTTGCAGATTTCATTCCTTTGCCAAGCAACTCTTCAATCATGACCTTATAGACTCTTGCACCTTGAAGTAAAGATTTGTAGCCGTTCAAAACAAAGGCAGTCATTAAATTTACTATTACATAATTTGTTTTTTTAAATTTTGTAATGGTAAAAGTATATGGCATACATATCATACATAGTTCTTTAATCTTTAGATCCGTAAATCATTAAAGAACAAAGAGAATCACTCTACTCTCTCCTTATTGAGTTCACTAAATAACCTCCCTCTATCTATACATGACTTACAGGATCAACTGCTTCTATATCTCTGGTTAAGGATGATCTGTCATAATACCTGCTTGCGACCCTATTCCAATTATTAAAAGCCTATTGAAAACCACCAGGAACTTTTTTTATCAAGATCATGGAACAAAAAGGATAATTAATCATCAAAGTAGTTCGTACTTGGATTTAATTCTTGCTTGTTGCTTAAAATCCCTTTGAAGTTATAGTCGGAGCTCTTCATCTTCTTCGAGGAAACATATGGACTGTATGTTCTCGTACGACAGTCATTTACTGAGTTGCACCATCCACCACCCTAGTATAAGTACAATAACCCAAACATACATATAATTAAATAGTTAAATACATGCGTAATTGCATACAATTTATGTACATATGTACACCTGTATGTGAACCAACCAGTTGTTGACACCAACTCCAAAACCTGCATAAAACTGTTATGCAGGTGGACTTCCATCCAAACAAACTTTACAACAACATTTTTACAGCAATCAAAAGAACAAAGCTTTTAACTTTCTATTAATAAAAATTAAACATTTTTAAGAATTGATATTAACCTGCTTCTTTGTGCACCTCAATGATGGTTATCGCCACCATTACACTTACCTAACAAAGTGAAAGTTCTTTCTTAGTGGAATCGTTTAGGAAGATTAGCAGTTGTCAACGGTTCATTAGTTATTTCACATGAATCCCGAATCACTCTCACGACTCGATAACAAACCTAAAGAACATAGTACATTGCTGGAAAACAGGTCTGCAGTTCCAATAGGCTACCACTTATTCTCTAAACGCCAATTTTTATATACAAATCTGTTTATCCAAACACCCACTTTACCGTTTCTCATACATTTGTTCCTTTGATCTCACCAGACTCTTAAGAAACTCTACCACCAGCAAGTAATAAATACAAACGGAAATGAAGACACGTGAAAATAGAGGTGGTAAATAAAAAGGGTTAATGGGTTGAGTAAAATATAAAAACGGGTCAAAGTATAAAAAAACCAAAGCTCCAAAGTGTCGTGTAGAGATAAAAAGACTTTGCTTTAGGTATATAAGACACCAAAATTCCATATCCGTTGTTTCCGTTTCTTAAAACCTAAACGTTTAAAGTTAGCGCGTAAAGCCAAACTATATTTCAGATTAAGCATTTGGTATATGGTTAATCCTACCTGGAATGCATATTCATCTGTTCTGTCATCCCAATATAAATCGGAATCACCTCATCACTGTTTCTTAGCCTTGTTTCCCTTTGGTTGCAACATGCAACATATAAATCAAGATAATTTATTGCTACAAATAAAATAACAAAATCTTGGTTGACATAAAAGTAAACTATAGTCTACAACACATACCCAACGATTCAATAAGAAATTAATTCAACAACTTTTCTTTTATGTTCATAGTAATACTTCTAAATTCTGTTGAACCGTTTATCTTCAAATAATATTAATATGCTATAGATATATGGACCCTGTGCTGTTAAAGCTATACAACTCAGCAAAATATGTTGCCTTCAATAACTGCTTATAAATTACATACCCAGATTATATCAAGCAACCACAAATTAAATACTAGTTTCCGAAGTTAATAAATTAAATACCCAAATTGTTTTCCTTGCAATGTAGGTGATTGTGAGAGCATCAGTCTCCATTGAAGGTCCTTGCAACAACATGAGCAATTCTTGTAGTTTCTCACTTTACAAATTATGCTGTTTGATAACGTTTTAAAT
The DNA here is from genome assembly GCA_030545235.1 of Helianthus tuberosus. Lineage (NCBI taxonomy): Eukaryota > Viridiplantae > Streptophyta > Magnoliopsida > Asterales > Asteraceae > Helianthus > Helianthus tuberosus. The sequence goes on from CM060442.1 coordinate 187,192,331, forward strand.
ATTACTTTCTGCTCCAACGAATCATACACATGTAAGAAATTTCAAAAGGAAAACAAAGCAGCCATACCTGAATCCGAAAGTGAAGAGAGTCGTCGGAAAAAAAAATGACTTTTGGTCGGAACCCTAGAGCGGTTCCCGTTTTCCCTAAACTCGGGTCCCTCATCGCGGCAGTCAAGGATTTTCTGTCGCCGTCCCATGGTCCATCCGTAAACACAACCGTCACTCATCTCACCGGAACCCTAGTTTCGGTCATGTACATGCATTCCCCTCTCTGTGCGGTTGCTTCCATTCCCTCCCTGTGCAGTTGCTTGATTCCACCATTAATCGCCGGCCTGAGACCATGGCTGGAACGATCTCTCGCAGCCACTGTCTTGAGTGATGTAAATCCCCCATTCTTGCTATTGCCCTCTCTCTTTCTCTAATATGATAAGGGTTTGGGGGTTTTCTAATCACCGCCCTTTCCAGTTGACTTTCAATGATACAACGCGTGTCTCATTTGGTGTTGGTGATGAGGCCTCCACTACTAAATGGGCCAATCAGATATCATCAACAAAAAATCAATTATTAATTTTCTTTATAACACTGTTCATTTCATTCGAATTTTATCATATATGAACTAGTTATTTTTCGCCCGCGCGTTGCGGCGGGACCCAATGACTACAAAAGGCGTGTCAGCAACAGCAAACAGATACCGAATATCAAAACATAAATAAAATGACGTGTTAAGTATAGTCACCCCGTCATAAAAAACGATTTTAAATAACCTAATATATAATAATAGGACCCACACGTCCTACACGTTGGAAATTCGGTTGTTTTCAGTTCAGTTATTACGGTACTAACACGTTAAAAATATGGATGAGCTCCGTACCGGTAACGGCAGCGAAAGTACCGATCCGGAAAATCATCGAAATTAGGTACCGGCACCGAAAATGCTCGGTACAATACGGTATGGTATTTGAAGGTAAAAATCAATAAATACAGGTATGGTGCTAGACCGGTGTCGAACCGAAAGTAACGATTCTGAAAACGCCAAAAGGTGGGTACCAAATTGGTACCGAAAATGATTTGGTATAGTAAATTTGGTACCGATACGATACCGATTCGTTTACAGGATTTGATACGATTTGCTCATCAATATTCTAAATATCCAAGTTAATTTTACATGCTACAATTCATTCATTACAGAAAAAGACCAAAAAGAAAGCAAAATAAGTTGTTGTGTATATAAAACTTCATTCAAACAAAATACAGTTTACTTACTGTGTGTATGAAAAGTAATCTAAGCGGTGCAATTACTTGCATTGCTGCGTTGCTACAGGATTTGATGAGCTCGGTACCAACCGGTACCGAAAATACCGTTACCGAAATCCCCAAAAGTAGGTACCGGTACCGAATATACCTAGTATGGTACGGTTCGGTACCGGTCGGTACTGGTACGACACCGGTATTTGAAGGTAAAAACCGGTGAATACCTGTGCAGAACCGGTACCGAAAATACACCGGTTTGGTAAATTTGAGACCAGTACCTATACCAGATACCATTTGCTCATCTCTTAATGATGTTACTAATTTTAAATAATTATAATTCTAATTTAATAATAAATCACTGAATGTTCTAAATCTAATTCTACTGTGATTTGATGAGCTCGGTACCAACCGGTACCGAAAATACCGTTACCGAAATCCCCAAAAGTGGGTACCGGTACCGAATATACCTAGTATGGTACGGTTCGGTACAGGTCGATACTGGTACGACATCGTTATTTGAAGGTAAAAACCGGTGAATACCTGTGCAGAACAGGTACCGAAAATACACCGGTTTGGTAAATTTGAGACCAGTACCTATACCCGATACCATTTGCTCATCTCTTAATGATGTTACTAATTTTAAATAATTCTATTTCTAATTCTAATTCTAATTTTAATTTAATAATAAATCACTGAATGTTCTAAATCTAATTCTACAGTTCATTCAGTTTTCATTTTATTATATACTAGTTGTTTACCATGCGCGCGCGTTGCGGCTCCCTAAACCAAATTGTTCTATAAGAATGACAAAACATGTCAAATAACAAAACGTAGGTCGAACTAAAAGGTCACGTATTTTCGGTACCGGTATTCACCAATTTTTACCCTTAAATACCGGTGCTGTACCAGTACCAACCAGTACCGAACCGTACCGTACCAGGTATATTCGGTACCGGTACATACTTTTGGGGATTTCGGTAACGGTATTTTCGGTACCGCTTGGTACCGAGCTCATCAAATCCTGTAGCAACGTAGCAATGCAAGTAATTGCACCGTTTATATTACCTTTTACACACACAGTAAGTAAATTGACCGACATCATTCTTCAAACGATTTGAGATAAACGATGCGTAACCAGTGATATCCGGCATTGTGGAGTGCATTAAAAAGGGAGCAATTGGACGATTGGATGCTGGGCTAGGTGTTTCTTGGAATGCCCACGGATTGTTCTGGTCAAAACCACGATTATGAGGATTCATTTTTCGTATTGTGGTTGGATGAGAATTTTTTTTTTAAATAAGATAGAGATCATTATAGAAGAGGTGGAGTAGTTGTGGTAAAAAATAAATAGAAGTGTGAGTATTTATAGTGGATAGATTAATTTTTTTTAAACACATAGTCGTTGGCCAACGGCTAGCCCAAACGGCTACTTGTCTTGGCCAATGAGATCCCGCCATGTCATCTTGATAGCCCCGCTCAACGCCCGGGCTGAAACCCCCGCCCAAGGGGCCACGCCGAAACCCAAGCCCACACGGGGCGGTGACTTGGGCGTTTGTACCCAACCCACGCCACAACCGCCGCCCCATACCCCATATTCTAATATTTCCTAGATCTTTTTTTTAAACACATAGCCGTTGGCCAACGGCTAGCCCAAACGGCTACTTGTCTTGGCCAATGAGATCCCGCCATGTCGTTTTGATAGCCCCGCCCAACGCCCGAGCTAAAACCCCCGCCCAAGGGGCCACGCCGAAACCCAAGCCCACCCGGGGTGGTGACTTGGGCGTTTGTACCCAACCCACGCCCCATACCCCATATTCTAATATTTCCTAGATCTTTTTTTTAAACACATAGCCGTTGGCCAACGGCTAGCCCAAACGGCTACTTATCTTGGCCAATGAGATCCCGCCATGTCATCTTGATAGCCCCGCCCAACGCCCGGGCTGAAACCCCCGCCCAAGGGGCCACGCCGAAACCCAAGCCCACCCGGGGTGGTGACTTGGGTGTTTGTACCCAACCCACACCACAACCCCGCCCCATACCCCATATTCTTATATTTCCTAGATCACTATTGATTTAGTTTGTTTTAATTAATATAGGTTCAAATCACTATTCATTTGTTTTAATTAATATATGTTGAAATCACTATTTATTGTTTATTTCTTTTTGTTACATATACATACATGCCGAGGTGTTGGACTATTGGAGTTATTACACAATGTTGTTGGGCTAAAGTTATTGGGCTTCATGCATGGGCTAAGGACTTGAGAAGACTTTAAAGATCGCTTATGAAGACTCCGAGTTACCCGAAGATTGATATGATATCTGGGTCAATATAAATATCTCCCCTGGGTTGTTGTGCACACCTAACTTCATATTCATCTCTTAGTTTTGTTTGTGTTCTCTCTCTATCTTAGGCGATTAGGGTTTCTTGATAAAGTGAATATCTCTGATTCACTTTGAGTCGATTCTTGTATTTGTCTACGTAGATTATCAAGTTGATAATCTGCTGGTGAGAGGAGTTATGAGAGTGATTTGTAAAGTTCATTGTATTTGTTTTGTTTGTGTCAATCTTAGGGTTAATAAGACTTTGGTTTGGGTACATCTGTTCTTGATACATGTTTTTGACAACATGTTAACCAAGTGAAAATGTCATAAAAATGTAACCAAGTTTGTAAATTGTTTCAATTAAGTCACTCAAACTTTTTTCGTCTCTTTAAACTAACTAAACTTTAAGTTCGTGTTTTAATAATGCGTAATTACTAGGTCATCATGTTAACTTTTATTTTTCTTATTTTTTTATTTTCTTTTTGATATATCCAGAAATTAGGGATAATAATAATATGTTTAAAATATTTATATTTATTATAATTATTGTTAAAACCTTCAACGTGAATATATAAAACAAATAAAATCATAAAAAATACCAAAAGATTAAAATTAAAAAGATAAATATTAATGTTTATGTATCTGCAATTTTGACCTTGAAAACACCCACAGCACCGGCTTGAAGTCGCCGCTGCAAACCACCCGCAAGCAATGGCACGGTGGCCGCCCGCAACCACCGCTTCTAGTTTGTCGGCAACATCCATCTCAACCCTCGCTCACTTCTCTCTACTCTATTTTCTTCCGATGTTCCCGCAAGAAACTTGATATACCGGCGAACAAAAGCGACACCGTACTCTATCCCGTAGCCGACACCACCGATCTACATTTCCATTGTAGCACCACAGAAACTCCCAACTGTCGTTCCGCGATTTTCCGGCGACATTCGTTTTTCAAATGTGTTTCACTTTCGCAACTGAAATACTAAATAGATTCCCTATAACTAATTTATGCATGTTTGTTTATCTATAACTAATTTATGCATGTTTATTTATGTGTGGGGGCATGGTTTGGGTCATTAATGCCACATAGGAGCGTTATTGGATTGCTACACCACCTCATTGCATCATCCACCATGGTTGGCATGGATTAAACGATTGCAACCATGAGCCTCATTTCCTTTTTTTATTATTTCCTTTTCGTTTTCACAAAAATAAATTAAAATAAGAAAATAGTGGTTTGGGTAATGACTACACCCTTATGGTAGTGGTTTTAGATGACGGATTAAAAGTGAGTGACATGACACTGATGTGGAGGGTCATGGTGACCATGAGGGTCATAACCACACCCTATAGCCTAATTGAGTTAATTGGTTGAGTCAGAGAAAGAAGTATGTATCGTTTTGAATCTGAGTGAGTATATTAGTAGAGGAAATAAAGAAGAACATATGGTTAAATCATTTTTTAATCATTTAAAACTACAAATAGTATTTTTTTTTTGTTAATTAAATATTAAAACAATGAAACCTACATATCATCATTGGTAACCTGATAACCTTATAATTACATAATATTAGAATTTAGAACATCAAACGAAACTTTAGTGACTTTAGGGAGAGAAAAAAAGTTTCGATGACTTAATTAGAACAATTGTTAAACTTGATTACATTTCTATAATGTTATCCCGTTAACCAATTGAAGCTTTGACGCCCCTTAACACCAAGAGGAATTGGTTTGTATGGCTCGTTAACATGACATGTCATCTTTAATGTATGGGATGCTAAGGTACACCCCAGGGCCTTATAATAGACATATTTGATTTATTAAAAGTTTGATTTTATTTGTATTGGGAACACTAAAAGATGAAAATTTCTATCAAGTTAAATAGTAGAGACCACCTCGCAAGTGAATTGCCAAGATGAAAATATTATTAAATAGTGGAAAATATAAAAGAAATCGGGAAGCGAAAACTCCAAACAGGGAGTTGAACGCGGGTACTTTTTATGAGCAAAGTGTAAGCAAACCAATATCACATCTAAAGTTTTATGAAGGCTTGGACTATCCGGACATCCTCTGCGCCTATTTTCACACTTTTTGTGCCATAGACGTCTCGTATAGGGCTATACGAGGCGTCTAGGCACTTAATTCAAGGGGTCTTCAGAGGGTGTCAGGCACACAGTTTAATAAACCCTATACGAAGAGTACATCCCTATACGAGGCGTCTAGGGCTTGGTTTTTTTTTGTTGTTGAAATAAGGGGTGTTTTGGTATGGTTTTTTTGATAGTTTTTGAAGATGTGTTTTTTTAGCGAAATTTTTTTCTGTTTTAAAAAAAGTTTTGTTTTTTTGTTTTGTTTTTTACACTATAAAAAAGTTTATGTTTTTTTTAAAAATCAACTATTTTAAAAATCGGCTCGTTAAATATATTATATTCATTAAATATTATAATGTTTTTAACATTTTACTTTTTTAAATATTATTCTTCCGATTAAAAATTTTATCTCGCTCAAATATTGTTTCCGTATTATATTCGGGAGATATATTGTTTCCGTATTATATCAATTTAAGACAACAATCATTAAGTAACCGAATAACTGAAAACAAACATAAATATGACATATATAAGATAAGTTTGTACATCCATAACAAAAATATATAAGATAAGTTTGTACATCCATAACAAAAATATCCATAACAACATGTCTATGCATCCAAATCCAAATCCGAATCTGGATATGGCTGCTGCGGCTGCTGCTGCTGATGTGGTGCTCGAGCTGGTGGAAGCAGTATCGGGCGTCTAGAAGGGTGTGGAAATAGGCATTAAGGTGTGTAAATATGTAGACCCTTTATGAAAATTTTCAAAGTTAATCACATATATACAAGTAGTTTTGGACCCTGTGCGGTGCGCTCCACATGGTATGTTGACATTGGTGTCATAGACGTATCGTATAGCTCTAGACACCCCGTATAGCTTTAAGTCACATGTCAGACACATAGTCAAATCAGTCTCTAAGACGCCTCGTATAGGCCTATACGAGGCGTCTTAGTACCCTCGTATCGGTCCCTCGTACAGTCCTAGCCTCCCCGTCTGATGTGACTGATGTGACGTTGTACGAGGTGCAGAAGCTGGTCGGAAAAAGCAACCCTATACGCCTCGTATAGCCCTATACGAGGCGTCTAGAAGGGTGTGGAAATAGGCATTAATGTGTGTAAATATGTAGACCCTTTATGAAAATTTTCAAAGTTAATCACATATATACAAGTAGTTTTGGACACTGTGCGGTGCGCTCCACATGGTATGTTGACATTGGTGTCATTCGTGTTGACATTGGTGCCGTATTTAGATATCAAAGAGTTACGTTCTTGACTTGAATGCTGGTTGTGGTTAGTATTATCTTCCACAACAACGAGAGGTTCTGATAATCATCATTAATTGGATTGGAGGTGAGTTCTTATGATTTTGAACAAACATATTGTGTTTACGTAGGATGTTACAATCCATATAAGTGATATAGTAATGAAATTCAGTTACCTGAATCTCTAATTTTGAAAGTTCGTAAAACTGGATTGCCGTAAATAAGTATTTTCTGCTTTCATGCTCGGGTGTGATGTATTATTAGTCTAGACCTCCAAGTGTTACTGCTTGATTTAATATTCCAACAACCAACCGGTTTTTGCTTCTTCTAAGTTGTTAGAGGAGGTTAAAACTAGGGCTGTCCAAAAAGCTCGCGGCTCGGAGCTCGCTCGGATTTAGCTCGGAAAAAACTCGCTCAAGATGGCTTGGTTTGAAAGTGAGCCGAGCCGGCTCGGCTCTGTTAGAAAGTGAGCCTAGCTCGGCTCGGCTCGTGACGAGCCAAATTGGCTCGGTTTGACTCGCTCGGGGGAGGGGTGTTTAGGTTTTTGGGGGTGGGGGTAGTGTAACTTTGATAATTACCCTACAAGACCAAAATTACTCTACATGAACATTTTACAAAATTACTCTACAAAAGATCAAAATTACTCTACAAGAGTAATTTTATAGTTACTGATAATTACAAATTTGCAACCGCCTCCTTTTCTCCTTTTCATGCAATTCGTATGTTTAGTACGTTAAGTTTATTTATATAGTAACTTTACCCTTCAAATCTAAGGTTTTAAGCACCACTATTTACGTATGTTAATAATAGCACAATCTACACACTAGTATACTTACTTTGTTAGGTTTTACGATCTGTATTTTCATAAGATTGGCTTGAAGAAGTGAAGTAATTAAGATTTTTTCTTGTAGATTTGTAAACTGTATCATTAGTGACATCCAATTACCTATAACATATTCATACGGTACGTATTTGATTGATCACCCTGAGAAATGAAAATGAAAGTTTGTAAAATCGGATTGCTCTTATTAAATGCTTTTCTTAGTTAACATGGAGGAGTATTTCTGCAAATGTTGTTAATTTTACATATATGAGAGTTAAAGATTAAGTACAAAACTGGTAATATATGGTGCGTCTTTTCTATTGCATCACAATGAAATTTTGATGTATATGAGTAGCTTTGCTATGGGTGGGATTTACTGGGTACGGTTGTTGTTGTGGTGGTTGTACATCTAATCACATTCCGTTGTTGGAAGGGAGATCTACCATTCGACCAGCCGACATTCTGGTCTTTGGATGGGTAGGAGGAATACATGCGTGTGTGGATCTAATAGGGGTTTCCCCGCTTGTGGGCTTAGGGGGTAGTGAAAGGTTGTTTCGGGTAAAGTGACCAAACACGAGAAAGCGTGCCTTGATAACCAGCACATGTTTATCCCATTTGCTTTTGATACTTTTGATTTCCTGGCGTTAGAGGCTGTGGACCTACTTAGCCGAGTTCAAAGGGTCATGCATAGTAATGTTATGACCCTGAGATCTATGGACGTAGTTTGTAAAAGACTTAGAGCATTCACATCCATGGCATCAAATTCTGTGTGTGGTGTTTTTAAAATATAAAGAGTATAAAAAGTGGTTGTGAGTGGAAGAGAGAGAAAATGTTACTGTTCATCTGTATATTTGGGGGGACACTGTTCAGCCCCTATAATTTTTTAATATATTTTGAAAGTGGTTGTAAGTGGAGGAGAGAGAAAAAGATAATGATAAAGGTATAAAAAATATTATTTAATTGAAAATGAGAGAGAAAATGTAGTGTTTTTTAGTGTAATTTAGGGTTAAAATATGGTGGGATGGATGTGAATGCTCTTAGTTTTGCTATTCAAAAAGGGGTAGCGGCGCAGCTTGTTACCCGTTTACCATATATCTTGATGTAAATTCATAACATGATTCAGTTTACTAGTAAGATCGTTTACACTTTAAAAATCAATTAGCTTTGATGCTTGGCTTGTGCTCTATGTCAGTTGGAGAAAGAGAAGTTTCACTGGCAATCAAGTCATCAAGATCATTACTCAGAACCAGATAGTTATACCATACCGGGAGAAAACCATGGCTGATGTGCTTGGTCTTCGCTTCAAGCAATTAGTCCAACACTATGAGGCACAAGCACCAGATTCCAAAAGAATGCTGATTGAAACTTTGGATGGTCTCATGAATCACCTTAGAGACATGATGGTAGGGTATGAAAATGAGCAAGTGCTGTCTTTAATGAAAGAAATGGAAGGCATGGTAAATATAGAAGCTTGGGATAGGCATGGTAGATATAGAAGCCATATGAAACTAACAGAGCCGGTTGATGTACATATCAAAAGAAGATTGGATAAGATGATAGTTACTTGTGAACAACTCTGTAATATCAGATATAACTCAAACGTAGAGGAGGAAGAAATTGTATTGGGTTTTGATAATGAAATAGAGACACTACTTGATCAACTTACTGCAACTTCTACAAAGCAGCTCCAGATTATCTTAATTACAGGAATGGCTGGGCTTGGAAAGACGACTTTGGCTATAATGTTACATAACCATGATTTAGTTAAATATACGTTTGACTTTCGAGCCTGGACTTGTGTTTCTCAAGAATATCGAAAGAAGGATTTGTTACTCAGCATATTAAGCTCTTTTATCGATGATCTTGCAGACGAATTTTATGAAATGAGCGAGCAACAGTTGGGGGAAAAGTTGTACAGAAGGCTAAAGGGTCGTAAATATATGGTGGTCTTCGATGACATCTGGGATTGTAGCGTATGGAATGATCTCAAAATGTATTTCCCGGATGATAAAACCGGAAGCCGAGTTCTATTTACTAGCCGTGACACAGATATGAGTTTACATGTACAGTCAGCAAGACCTGCTCATGTTTTACGTCTTCGTACTGAAGATGAAAGTTGGGACATATTTCAGAAGAAAGTGTTTAGAATGGGGATATGCCCTCGAGGATTAGAGAAATCTGGAAGGGTGATAAACATTAAATGTAAAGGTTTGCCTCTTGCAATTGTTATAGCTGCTGGTCTTGTAAAAAATAATTTCTCGGTTGCCTGGTGGGAGCAAATTGCTGCAAGTCTACGTTCGTTTATGGTTAGTGATCCAAGGCAATACATAGACTCGTTGGCTTTAAGTTATAACCACATGCCTTCGCACTTAAAACCGTGTTTTCTCCTTTTTGGAGCATTTCCTGAGGACTTTGAAGTACACACTACAAAGCTGATACGGCTATGGATTGCTCAAGGATTCATACATGAAACTGGAAACAGAATGTTGGAGGATGTTGCAGAGGATTTCTTGATGGATTTAATCAAGAGAAGTCTGCTGATGACTCGCAGAATAAAGGCTGATGGCCAAGTTAAAACATGTCAAATCCATGACTTATTGCATGATTTTTGCTTGAGAAAAGCCGACGAAGAAAATTTTCTGTCAAACAATACTAGGTATGAACATGTTTCTGCATTAACTTACTAAACAGTTATAGATATGGACATGCTTTAACTAATTAAATTTGCAGGTATGACATGGTCTCATCAGTTGAGATAAGAAAATATCTTCAACAAAGATATCTTCAACTGGGTGGATCAATTTGTATCGACTCATATAAATACCTTAGGATTTTGGATGTAGAGTCTTTTTATATCTCCTTATTCCCTTTAGATGTAGTGCCCCTGATTAATCTGAGATACTTGGCCTTTCGAGCACATGATGGAAGTCCACATGCATCAATATCAAATCTTGTCAACCTACAAACACTCATAATATCCTCAAGGAAGAATATTGTTGTACCAAAAACTATATGGAATATGCTAAATCTAAGGCACATACACATCAAATCTGGGGAAAATCTAATGGAGGATCCTATTTGTCTACAAGGGAATTGTAAGGATGGTTGTCCTTGTCCTACTGCATTGGCTAGCTTACAAACCTTATCCCAAGTAAGTCCTCAATCTTGCCACAATATATTTTCAAGGACTCCCAATCTAAGGAAGCTTGGGTTTTGTGGACCCTTAATTTCAAGGCTAGGTGAGCTGATATTTCCGAACTTAGGCTCTTTGGCGCACCTTCAAAAACTGAAGTTACTGAATACATTTTCATATCGTAAAGCAACGAGATCCTGCAATCCTATTGAGTTTCCTGAAAATCTTAAGAAATTGACATTATCAAACACCGGCATGGATTGGGAAGAGATGTGGACCTTCTCCTTGCTACCTAACCTTGAGATCTTAAAATTAAAATTTCAAGCATGCACTGGGGAAAGATGGGAGACAGGGGATGCAGAGTTTCGGAAACTCAAGGTCTTGAAATTGCAAGATCTGGACATAAAGCAATGGGTTTGTTCGAGGTATAATTTTCCAAGACTACAACGTTTGATGGTTTATCGTTGTTTAAAACTCGACAGCGTCCCACCTACTCTTGGGAAGATTTTTACATTGGAGGTGATTGAGGTAAATGGATGCAGCCTTTCTGCATATAGATCTGCAATGAATATTCAGGAAGAGCAAGAGAGTCTAGGAAACTCTTTCTTGAAAATCCACGCAAAACTATATTCTTAAGACGCTTATGTTTAGATGTTGCAATTGAAATCTTCTCATGTAAAACTTTATGTGGATCTAAGTTTTATGGTCATATAAGTGTCTTTTGTATGTGTTTCATTGCTGTCTATAGAAAATAAAATTAGTTTGAAAACTTCATATAAACAAAGAAGATTACCTTTTGAACTACACCTGATTGATCTTAACTGATATACATATCTTTATATGATTAATTATTAATTAGTTACTTATTTAAAATGGAACGTTGAATATAATATTGGAGTAATAACATAGCCTGGCCTTAACATGATCATAGCAACAGTTGGGATATTCAAAACTATCCAAAACGTTTATGCCGAGCCTTTTTGGACATGGTTCTCGAGAGGTCAATATATTAGCTCGCTACTGAAGCTGCACATGTATGAGTAGACATGAATTTAGGGTTGTAATATTGGAGTGCTTGATCTTGGTTATAGTCTACCTAGCTACCAAGGTCATGTGTCAGCTGCTTTTCTGGTTGGTGGAATTGATGAGTAGACGGACCAACACATACACAATAAGTGAATTTGGTTTTTCATACATAATGCACGGAGTCATTTTTCGAGTCCCCATGTGGCGCCCTCGGCTGCCCGAGAGCCAGACAATCCATCCCGCTTATGAACAGTCATTAGTTTCGTCTTGTCATGAACTCATCAGTCACGACTCCCGACCATTTGTTAGCTAAAATAATATACTTGTTAAAAAATAGCTGTGTGTACTCTTAATTAACTTCACACAGCCAGGCCCGGCCCTTTTTCAGCTGCATTATTTGATTGTGTATTTTGACATAGACACGCCTCTTTTGCCACTCAAATTCCTTGATCAAAAATCAAAATCAGTTGCCTTTAGCACTTGAAAATAATACTTTGAAGTATTTACTTATCATGCATGCAGCGATAGGGCGAATGTCATGAAAACGCTCTAATTCTCTTGACTTCATTTTTATATGGTTCAGTTACAAAGATGAAAGATCTTGTTGATTTTCATACAGTTGAAGTTGTTGGGACATTCAAGAACTTTTTATGGTCCATATTTGATCCATCTCGTTATGGTCCTAGGCTTCTTAATTTGAGCAAAAAGTAAAACGAACTAAACATTTTGACTTTTAACCATAATATATGTTTTACAATTTACATAGATCATATATGATCTATGTAAATTGTAAAACATATATTATGGTTAAAAGTCAAAATGTTTAGTTCGTTTTGTTAGAAACCGCAATAAAACACGAGGATTTCGTGGTGGGATGAGGTTAATGATTCTATAATTTCGCAAGACTGGAGTTTTTTTTGTGTTCAAGCTTGCTGCTCTGTACGGCATCGTATCTGTTGTGGCTTTGGTGAGTTTGGAATTGACTTTGTTTCTTATGATTTGTTGGGTTTTTTTTTGGATGATTTGTGTTTGATGGGGTTTTGTTTGAATGTTTTTATGGATTTTGGTTGATGGTTGATGTTGTGGGAATGATTGTTAGGGTTTTTTCTAGCTAAGGATGTTGTGGTTGAACTTGTTTATGTTGTTAACCTAAAAAAAATTCAGATTTTAATGATAAAAGATTAAATAATGGGACAGTCTAAACAACTACCACTACAACACTAGCTGGTGTGTTATTTGCGTCGTATGACCTTGCAAGAAGTGGTATATAGGTTGTATGACATGAGAAATTTTGATCATAGGTAGTGATGAAATAAGGTTTTTTTTTAATGGGGTCCATTATTTTTCTTTGGTGTTCAGATTTTTCACAAAATATATGGTGGATCCGGGCGAGGAATGTATAAAATACAATATCATACCAAAATATATATATATATATATATATAATCATTACTAGGGCTACTAGGGGTGTGCACAGTTCGGTTCGGTTATTAGCATTATCCGTAACCGTAACCGAAGTCATCGGTTAATCGGTTCGGTTAATTTGTCGGTTTTCGGTTCAGTTCGGTTAATTTTCGGTTAATAACCAATTCAAACAAGGCCTAACTTTTTTGCTTAGAAATACATGTAATGGAGGTATAAATACATAAAATAGATGTATAAATACATGAAATAGATGTATAAATAAATGAAATGAAGATATAAATGCATGAATAGATGTTTAAATACATAAAATGAAGGTATAGATAAATGAAATGAAGGTATAAATAAATGAAATGAAGTCATGAATAAATGAAATAGATATATTATTACATGAAATGAAAGTATAGAGCATGAAATACATGAAATAGAGGTATAAAAGCTAGAAATATATCAAGAAATAAATGATTCGGTTTGGTTCGGTTAACCGATGGTAAAAAAAAATATCCGTTAACCGACTTTCGGTTAGTTCAGTTCGGTTTTTTCGGTTTTCGGTTCGATTTCGGTTAACGGTTCGGTTATTGCACACCCCTAAGGGCTGCAAATGAACCAAACGTTCAGCGAACAGTTCATAAACCGTTTGGCGAGAAGTTCGTTTACGTTCGTCCTTTTAATAAATGAATGAACATGAACAAGAAATTTTGTTTGATTAGTTAAATGAACGAACATGAATAAAGCTCTCGTTCATTCAGTTGTGTTCATAAACATCCGTTCATTTACGATCATTCATTTTAGTTTGTATTGTTTAAGAAAGATTTTTGTACATCTATATTATTTAATTTATTACCCTAATGATTAAAATAGGAAACATTATCCCTACCTTGCTTTTACACACAAATCCTTTTCCCTAATTGGGCTAGTGAATCACACACGGGGAAGGGTATGGTTGTGTAGGGAGATCTAATTTAGAGACCAAAGTTTTGGAGAGTGGCGGCGGCGGCGGTGGCGGTGGCGCCGGTGTTCAATGACGGAGGGTAGCAGTGGTCGGCAGTGACGCCGGTGTTCGGTGGCGGAGAGTGGCGGCGGCGGCGGTGGGTGGTGGCAGCGGGTGGCGAAGGTGGTGGGTTGTGGTGGTGGTTATCGATGGTGCCGGTGTTCGGTGGCGGAAGGGGATGGTGGCGCCGGTGTTCGTAGCATGGTCGGTGACGGCATAGGGTGGCGGCGGTGGTGGCGATGGCAGGTGGTGGCGCCGCTGTTTGGTAGCGGAGGGGGGTGGTTGTGACGGTGGCACCGGTGTTCGGTGGCGGAGGGTGGCGGGGGCGGTGACGATGGGTGGCGGCGGCGCCGGTGTTCGACAATTTAGGGTGGTGGCGGCGGTGGGTGGCTAGTGGTGGAAGGTGTTGGTAATGAAGGTGAGAGATGGAATGGAATGAAAAAAAAACAACAGGTGTAGATAGAATGAATTTGAGTGAATGAAATGCCCTATGTAATGGGTGATTCCATTAACTTGACCAACCAAACATATTTTTTTTTTCATTCCCTCGTAATAGCACATTCCATTCCACCTATCATTCATGCATACCAAACACTACCTTGTGTTTACTCCATGTACATCTCCTCGACTTAACCATTGAGAGATTGCATCCAAAGAGATTATCGAATATATCAGGTGAGTTTAGCCACTGAGAAAATATACACCATACTGATAATGGTAACCCTTGGTCACAAAATGAGCTTCATGCCTAGCCACAAAACCAAAAATGAGCTTCATGCCTAGCCACAAAACCATCATGATCTAGTGCCACAAAACCATCTGGATTAATCTAAACTGTAGGAATTAATAGTGTCTACTTTGGTTACAAGGCAGCTAGAAGAGGAAGATAGTTGACCGTTAGATGAAACAATTGAATGAGTGCAAGTGCACTTATCTTTTCGAAAGGCTATATGGTTTAACTCAGAGCCAGAGCCAGGGGCGGATTTATTTGATCTTTAGGGGAAGGGCCTTCACTGACTTAAGCCCATTAACATGTAAGAAAAGTCCATTTTCAAGAATAAATTTATTAGGCCCACCGTAGCCCAAGTAAAAGTTTAAAGGAAAAAACTTGGTCTAACGTCCGAAGTTATATTTTTAGAGTAAAGTTCACGTACAAATAACTTTTAACGTATTAAACGTATGAATAGCATTAAAAGGCTAAAAAACGCGGTGACATTTTCGTAATTATTTGCTTGTAGGGTAATTATCAAAATTACTTTACAAATGATCATGTAGAGTACCTTTGTAAAAGGTTCTTGAAGATTAATTTTGATCAAAAAACTATACCTCACAAAAAACCCCTAAAAAACCTAACTCCCCCCCCCCCCCCCCCCCCCTCCAAAAAAAAAAAAAACTAAATGCTAAAAACTAAACCAGAAAGCTAAACCCCCAAAAACCTAAAAATTCTTAAAAAATCTAAAAAACACACAATTTTTTATATATTTTTTATAAAAATCGCTACTTTTAGTATCCAATTTTTTTATTAATGAAAAGTAGTGAACTGATGACTGGATTATTATATATAGTTATAGATTATTAGTGTAACTATATAATCTTAAAAAATCTTGTTGATACACTAATAATCTATAACTATATAATACCCACATTCCGCACACGCAAACGAGATTTGTACCGTCATCATCTGTACGAGATTTGTATAAATCAGAACCCCAATGTCGTGTTCATCAGTTCATTTGACCCGGATCCTATATATATATAGGAGAAGGATCCGTTGGGAACCGTCCTTTATTGCGAGAACCGCGAGAAACAGTGTGAACACAACCAAAAATACCTAAAAAAAATCTAAAAAACACAATTTTTTTTAATATTTTTTATAAAAATCGCTACTTTCGTTAATAAAAAAAATCTGGATACTAAAAGTAGGTTTTTTTTGGGGGGGGGGGGGGGTTAGGTTTTTGGTGGTGTTGTGGGTTTATTTTGTTGTGTTCACATTGGTTCTCGCTGGTGGTGTAGTGGGTTTATTTTGCATGAACTCTACCTTATATATATATATAGGGTTCGGTTCAAATGAGAACCACCACGAGTTGTGAGAAACGTGAGAACTTTTTCTTCTCGCACGAGTTGGAACTTGTATCAATTAGATGTTAATAATGTCTTCTTATATGGTGATCTAAATGAGGATGTTTATATGTCTTTACTAGAAGGTTATCAGTCAAATGATGTGTCTAAAGTGTGTAAACTTAATAAGTCTTTGTACGGGCTTAAACAAGACCCTAGAATATGGAATGAGAAACTGGTTGGAGTATTACTTTATGTTGGGTTTGTACAAAGCAAGTGTGACACATCTTTGTTTATTAAAAGTGTTAATAATGTGTTTGATGTTTTTTTTAGCAGTGGCGGAGCTAGACTTTAAAACTAGGGGTATCCAAAAAAAAAAAAAATTACGGTGTATTCATATAAAATCCTTTATAGGGGTATCCTCGTATTTTTTAGGGGTATCCTTTATATAAAATCGAAAACAAAAAACAAAAAATTAACACTGCGAAACACTACGAACACGACTTTGAGCCGTAGCCCGTGCTACGGCTCCTAACATGCTGTCTCCGCCCCTGCTTTTTAGTATATGTTGATGACATTGTTGTCACTGGCAATTCTATATCTGAAATAGAAAAAGTAAAACAAAGTATAAAAACTAAATTCTTGATTAAAGACTTAGGTCT
Organism: Helianthus tuberosus; assembly: GCA_030545235.1. Classification (NCBI taxonomy): domain Eukaryota; kingdom Viridiplantae; phylum Streptophyta; class Magnoliopsida; order Asterales; family Asteraceae; genus Helianthus; species Helianthus tuberosus. Next base: position 187,209,372 of record CM060442.1, read on the forward strand.
GTTGAAGTATTTTTTAGGTATTGAGGTGTTAACTTGTGAAACAGGTATTTGTTTGTCTCAAAGCAAGTACTGCACTGATTTATTGACTGAATAAGGCATGCTAGGGTGTAAACCTATTAGTGTACCTATGAAACAAAGTCATGTTGTTAATGCTTTGCTTGAAAGTAATTCTGGTCCTTTGAACAATATAATTGGTTATCAACAGTTAATAGGAAAACTCATATACCTGTCACACACTAAGCCAGTTTATGCATAATCCCACTGAGGGACATTTAAAACTTGCTTTTCGTTTGTTAAGATATCTTAAATCTTCTCCACGAAAAGGACTGTTATTTAGTAAAAATGATTCATTTAAGCTGATAGCCTTTGCTGACTCTGACCGGGTAAAGTGTTTGGTGTCCAGGAAGTCAGTTACAGGGTTTTGTGTTTTTCTTGGTAATTCTTTGGTATCCTAGAAAAGTAAGAAACAGTCTATTGTGTCCAGATCTTCAGCTGAGGCTGAATACAGATCTATGTGTGCTGCTGCATGTGAGTCTGTTTGGTTAAAAAATTTGCTTAGTGAGCTAAAGGTTATTGTTGAAGTTCCTATTAAACTGTTTTGTGATAACAGTACTGTTATATCTGTAGCAGCCAATCCAGTTTTCCATGATAGGACCAAACATTTCGAATTAGACTTGTTCTTTCTAAGAGCTTTAATTGCAAAAGGTGCATTAAAATGTGTTGCCATAAAATCTGATAAATAAATTGCTGATATCTTCACAAAAGGAGTGTTAGTTAAAGAACATCAAATTTTATGTCAGGAGTTGAAGTTGTATGATGTGTTCAGTTAATGGAATTGTGGGGGGGGGGGGGGGGGGGGTGTTAAAAATATGATTTGCATAATGTTACATATACATATCTTTAATTCCATTATTACTGATTTTATTTCTAATTGTTGTTTATTTCTTTTTGTTACATATACATACATGCCGAGGTGTTGGACTATTGGAGTTATTACACAATGTTGCTTGGCTAAAGTTATTGGGCTTCATGCATAGGCTAAGGACTTGAGAATACTTTAAAGATCGCATATGATATCTGGGTCAATATAAATATCTCCCCTGGGTTGTTGTGCACACCTAACTTCATTTTCATCTCTTAGTTTTGTTTGTGTTCTCTCTTTATCTTAGGCGATTAGGGTTTCTTCATAAAGTGAATATCACTGATTCACTTTGAGTCGATTCTTGTATTTGTCTACGCAGATTATCAAGTTGATAATCTGCTCGTGAGAGGAGTTGTGAGAGTGATTTGTAAAGTTCATTGTATTTTTCTGTTTGTGTCAATCTTAGGGTTAATAAGACTTTGGTTTGGGTACATCTGTTCTTGATACATGTTTTTGACAACATGTTAACCAAGGGAAAATGTCAAAAAAAAAATGTAACCAAGTTTGTAAACTGTTTCAATTAAGTCACTTAAACTTTTTTTGTCTCTTTAAACTAACTAAACTTTAAATTCGTGTTTTAATAATGTGTAATGACCAGGTCATCACGTTAACTTTTATTTTTCTTATTTTTTTATTTTCTTTTTGATATATCCAGAAATTAGGGATAATAATAATAATATGTTTAAAATATTTATATTTATTATAATTATTGTTAAAACCTTCAACGTGAATATATAAAACAAATAAAATCATAAAAAAATACAAAAGATTAAAGTTAACAAGATAAATATATAATGTTTATGTATCTGCAATTTTGACCTTGAAAACACCCACAGCACCTGCTTTAAGTCGTCGCTGCAAACCACCCGCAAGCAATGGCACGGTGGCCGCCCGCCACCACCGCTTCAAGTTTGTCGGCAACATCCATCTCAATCCTCGCTCACTTCTCTCTACTCCATTTTCTTTCGATGTTCCCGCAAGAAACTTGATACACCGGCGAACAAAAGCGACACCGTACTGTATCCCGTAGCCGACACCACCGATCTACATTTCCATTGTAGCACCACAGAAGCTCCCAACTGTCGTTCCGCGATTTTCCGGCGACATTCGTTTTCCAGATGTGTTTCACTTTCGCAACTGAGATACTAAAGTGATTCCTGTAACTAATTTATGCATGTTTGTTTATCTATAACTAATTTATGCATGTTTATTTATGTGTGGGGGCATGGTTTGGGTCATTAATGTCACATAGGAGCGTTATTGGATTGCTACACCACCCCCTTGCATCATCCACCATGGTTGGCATGGATTAAACGATGGTAACCATGAGCCTCCTTTCCTTTTTCAATATTTCCTTTTCCTTTTCACAAAAATAAATTAAAATAAGAAAATAGTGGTTTGGGTCATGACCACACCCTTATGGTAGTGGTTTTGGATGATGGATTAAAAGTAGGTGACATGGTGCTGATGTGGAGGGTCATGGTGACTATGAGGGTCATGACCACACCCTATAGCCTAATTGAGTTAATTGGTTGAATCAGAGAAAGAAGTTTGTATCGTTTTGGATCTGAGTGAGTATATTAGAAGAGGAAATAAAGAAGAACATATGGTTAAATCATTTTTAATCATTTAAAACTACAAATAGTATTTATTTATTTTGTTAATTAAATATTAAAACAATGAAACCTACATATCATCATTGGTAACCTGATAACCTTATATTTACATAATATTAGAATTTAGAACATCAAAGGAAACTTTAGTGACTTTAGGGAGAGAAAAAAAGTTTCGATGACTTAATTAGAACAATTGTCAAACTTGATTACATTTCTATAAAGTTATCTCGTTAACCAATGGAAGCTTTGACGCCCCTTAACACCAAGAGGAAGTGGTTTGCATGGCCGGCCCTGGGGGTGGGCGGGGAGGACCACCGGCCAGGGCCCGATATTTCGAGTGGCATGTTTTTTATGAAAAAAACCCGATATGTATATGTAAAATATTTTTTGAGTAAATTACAAGTTTTGTCCTTTATGTTTGTACCAAATTGCAGGCGGTGTCCTTTGCCTTTAAAATTGATTAGTTTTGTACTTAATGTTTCAAAATCTTGCACGTTATGTCCTTTAGCCCTAACCTAGTTAATTTTTTTTGTTAAATCTAATCATGTGCAAGGCACATTAAGGGCAATTTTGTCATTCACCATTTCAGGGACTAATTATGCAAATAACCTAAATACCTAACCATTTTATGTAGGGCTGTAAACGAACCGAACGTTCAGCGAACAGTTCGTGAACCGTTCGGCGGGAAGTTCGTTTATGTTCGTTCGTTTAATAAACGAACGAACATGAACAAGAAATTCCGTTCGATTAGTTAAATGAACGAACATGAACAAAGGTCTCGTTCGTTCAATTGTGTTCGTGAACGTTCGGTAAGGTGTTCGTGAACATTTGTTCATTTGCGTTCGTTTATGTTCGTGTTTTAATTAAAGATTTTTATAATTTCATATATTTTATCTATACTTTTCATACTATTAAACTTTTATTTATATCATTACCCTAACAATTAAACTAGAAAACCCTCTTTCACCTTGTTTATGCACCATTTCCCTTTCTTTTATCATTATTTACAGGAAAATTGGTTTTTAATAAACCAACCTTTGCCCCATTGGTAAATAATAATGCTACCTACATATTTGGTAGTTAATAATCCTACGTTTCAATATGTTGGTACTCAATGGACCTCCGTTAGTTTTTTTTAACTGAAGTTAGTTTTTAAGTTTTATTTATTACACAAACAGTCCCTGTAGTTATAAAAAAAATCATAAAAATAAAAAAAAATCTAAAAAATCATAAAAATTCTAAAAAAATCAAAAAAATTCTAAAAAAATCATAAAAATTCTAAAAAAATCAAAAAAATTCTAAAAAAATCATAAAAAACCGTTTCGAACCGTACCGTTTCGACGCGGACCGTTTCGAACCGTACCGTTTCGACGCGGACCGTTTCGAACCGTACCGTTTCGACCCGGACCGTTTCGACCCGTACCGTTTCGACCCGTACCGTTTCGACCCGTACCGTTTCGACCCGTACCGTTTCGACCCGAACCGTTTTCGACCCGTACCGCTTCGACCCGAACCGTTTTCGACCCGGACCGCTTCGACCCGGACCGTTTCGACCCGTACCGTTTCGACCCGTACCGTTTCGACCCAAACCGTTTTCGACCCGGACCGTTTCGACCCGTACCGTTTCGACCCGTACCGTTTCAACGCGTACCGTTTCGACCCGAACCGTTTTCGACGCGTACCGCTTCGACGCGTACCGTTTCGACCCGAACCGTTTTCGACCCAGACCGTTTTCGACCAGGACCGTTTCGAAAACGGTGGTGGTGGTGGTGGCGGTGCTGTGGTGGTGGCGGTGCTGTGGTGGTGGTGGTGGCGGTGCTGTGGTGGTGGTGGTGGCGGTGCGGTGGTGGTGGTGGCGGTGCTGTGGTGGTGGTGGTGGTGGTGGCGGTCCGGGTCGAAAACGGTCTGGGTCGAAACGGTCCGGGTCGAAAACGGTTCGCGTCGAAACGGTACGGGTCGAAACGGTTTTTTATGATTTTTTTTATTTTTTTAGAATTTTTACGATTTTTTATGATTTTTTTTGATTTTTTTAGAATTTTTTTGATTTTTTTAGAATTTTTATGATTTTTTTGAATTTTTTAGATTTTTTTTTTTTATTTTTATGATTTTTTTATAACTACAGGGACTGTTTGTGTAATAAATAAAACTTAAAAGTAGTAAATTATAACTACAGGGACTGTTTGTGTAATAAATAAAACTTAAAAACTAAGTTCAGTTAAAAAAAACTAACGGAGGTCCATTGAGTACCAACATATTGAAACGTAGGATTATTAACTACCAAATCTGTAGGTAGCATTATTATTTACCAATGGAGCAAAGGTTGGTTTATTAAAAACCAATTTTCCTTATTTACATCGACGAATATGATATACCTCTGTTCCACAATAAGGGATTCAAGTTCTAGTGTTACTCTCTGGGACATCCACCTTTATTCTTCATCGCGTTCGCCAAATTTATTTGTGTTCGCTTGTGTTCACGAACCGTTCGAGAACACGCTCATTTCCTTAATGAACGAACACGAACATAAAATCTCGTTCGGTAAGTGTTCATGAACCGTTCGTGAACACATTTATTTCCTTAACGAACGAACACGAACAAGGCCTCGTTCGTGTTCGTTCGGTTCGTTTACTGCCCTAATTTTATGTAAATAACTCTCTATCACCACCCACTTCTTTACAACCAACAACCACCACCATACCACTTCACCACCACCCACCCACTGCCCCCTACCTACCTGATAAACCACCACCAACAAAACAACTCCATTTAATAGTAAAAAAAAGAACATTATCTATTTGAAATAGTATCAACATTATACTCCTTTCCCAGATTTCAACATTATCTTCGTTTCACACATTTCATCCGTATCAACATTAACCATACAAGGGGATTTCGTGAGCACCTGATATGCTATTACCTGATAAAGTTGATCGAACCCCTCCAAATCTGAGTTGGCCGAACCCCTCCAAACCTAAGGTGCTTTTACCTGATCAACAACATTTCCCACATTATCCATTTGAACCCATCTGGACACCATGATAGCAATCGAACCACTTCAACCGCCATCACTATCGTCGAAGCACCCTTCACCTTGCCGGAAAGTTTCTAAACCGGACTCGTGGGTCACAGATCTGACTAAGCAAGGAGCTCGGGTGTACCGGATACTCTAGTTGAGACCGACATCGGATGTGATGATGAGGAACGGGTTGCGTCTGTTTGGGGTTAGGGTTTCGTCGATCTGTAATGGTGAGATGAAGGCGGCGGCGCAGCTAGGGTTTCAGCGAGGAGAATCGTGGTGTGATGGTGATATTGGAGAGTGGTGGAGGGTAGTGGCTAAGGGTGGCTGTTGGTGGTTAATGGTGGCGGTGGGAGAGGTAGTAAGAGAGATCTGAGAGAAAGAGAGCTATAGGGAGAGGCAGACAAGATTTTCTTCATACATATAATATATTCTATTAAATTTATATATTTGTTAATTTTTTTGATAAAAAGACTAAAATAGCCTTGTGTGATATAATTTAACAGAAAATTTTAACTAAGTTAGGGCTAAAGAACATAACGTGCAGGATTTTGAAACATTAGGTACAAAACTCATCAATTTTAAAGATAAAGGACAGCGCCTGCAATTTGGTACAAACATAAAGGACAAAACTTGTAATTTACTCATATTTTTTTAATCGGGTACATCCATACAAACACCAACATATGCCCTCTTACAAAACTATTCTTATGGTTTAGATTAGTTAGAGTAAACTGTCATTTTGGTCCTTGTGGTTTGGGTAGTTTTGCCATTTTAGTCCAAATCTCAAACTTTTTAAATCTGGGTCCCTGTGGTTTCACTTTTATTGCCATTTTAGTCCAAAATTCAAAAACCCTCATTTTTTACTGTTCCAACATGCCTATTTTGTCTTTTTGTGCAGGGGCATTTTGGTCATTTGAAATTATTATACAATTATTATAATACATTAAATACCATCATCTTCTTCTTCAGACCAACTTCTTCTTCACACCAGACAATCATCTTCTCCACCCCCACTGCACCACCACCATTAGGGGTGTTCATCGGTTCGGTTTATGGTTTATTTGGTTTATTCGGTTCGGTTTATTCGGTTTTCAAATTTTTTTACCCCAAACCAAATAAGGAATATGCAAACCGATCCAAACCAAACCAAATTCAATTCGGTTTGGTTTCGGTTAAAAACCGAATAAACCAAATTGTACCTAACCAAATTGTACCTAAGTACTTTTTTTTCCTAATTTATATTTAGAGTAAAATGTAATTTGCGTCCCTGTGGTATGTCCCAAACATCAGGTTGAGCCCCTAAAAACAATTTTTTGCATTCTGAGCCCCTGTGGTATTCATTTCATAACACTTTGAGTCCCTGCCGTCAGGTTGACTGTTAGAGGCAGGGGTAAGACCGTCTTTTTGCATATATTAATAATACTTTGCGTCCCTATGGTATGAGTGAAATATCAACCTGAGCCCCTAAATTCTTTTCTTGGTTTTTTGTTAAGAAATCTAATAATTAAATTTATACTATATTTAACAAATTATTAAAGCCTAAATTGTATATTAAATGTAAACTTTTTATACATACAATACAGAGACAAAACGTCATACCAACTTCGTAGAGTTGACGGAACTTACAGACTCGATAACAAAAGACCGTAACATACAATACAGAGACAAAACGACATATGACCACAACGTCATACGACCACAAGCAATTGTGGATTTTTACTGACGGGTGCACTTCGGGAAGCTGATCCAGATATGAATGAATATAACCCCAGTGGTAGATATGTAATTAGCGAGCTTTGGAATTTCAAGGAAAATCGAAGAGCTCCACTAGGGTTATATTCATTCATATCAATCACTTCCTTATGTGCACCGCATCTTCTAGGAGGTTGTCAAGTGTTCTCGGCTTCGTAGTTGGTGTTTTGCGTATCTTTACATCCGCGGCCATTCTGTACAACAAAACACATTCAAACCAAAACACATTCAAACCAAAACACATTCTGTACAACAAAAATCACAACAAAAATCAAACCAAAAATCCATTCAACCCTAAACCCACAAGAATCTGTACAAACCAAACCAAAACACATTTTGTTGATACCCTAAACCCAAAACACATTCAAACCAAAACACATTCTGTACATCCGATCAGTTCTTAATACTCAGTTGATACCATAAACCCTAAACACATTCAAACCAAAACACATTCGAATGAGGAACACATTCGAATGAAACCGAAAATCAATAACACATTCAAATCATCAAATCAAAACCAAACCCTAAATAATCAAACCAAAAATCCATTCAAAATCCATTCAAATCATCAAATCAAAACCAAAATACCCAAATAACTGTTTTTCACCGAATATAAACACATTCAAAACCCAACCCTAAACCCTAACCCCTCTGTTTTTCACAATATAAACACATTCAAAATCAAACCCAAAATCAAACCCAAAATCTGTTTTTCACCCTCTGTTTTTCATCGAATGTAACCCAGAATCAAACCCAGAATCAAACCGAGAATCAAACCCAGAATCAAACCCAGAATCACCCTATGTTTTTCACAAATATAAACACATTCAAAATCAAACCCAGAATCAACCCAAAATCAAACCCTAAATCAACCCAAAATCTGTTTTTCACCCTCTGTTTTTCATCGAATGTAACCCAAAATGAGGATGAAGATGAACCTGATTTGTTCGATGAAGATAATCTGTTCGATGTTCGATGAAGGTGATGAAGATGATATGTTGATCTCTTCGATAATGATGACGATCTTGGGAGTTGGGAGAGCTCTTGATGATGATGATATTGGGAGTTGGGAGAACTTTGTCGAGACTGTTGATGATGATAATGAAACTGGTGAACATTTAAGTGTAAATATTAAAGGGTGGGGGTATTATGGACTTTTCACAACTGGCAAACAGTCAAACTGATGGAAGACTGACGGCAGGGACTCATACTGTTATGAAATGAATACCACAGGGGCTCAGAATGCAAAAAATTGTTTTTAGGGGCTCAACCTGATGTTTGGGACATACCACAGGGACGCAAATTGCATTTTACTCTTATATTTATGTTTGTGTTCCAACTTCCGAACATCGCAACTAATTTATACCTAACAACATATGAATAGAAGAAGGTTTCATTGCGAAATAAAATAAACACATCCATAAAGTAGTGGTAGACACAACCACAAACTTAAGTTTCAAAACATAGATCATAGAAATTATAAATAGTTAACAAGTCTAATGACACAAAATATAAATAATCTCCAAACGTGTAGTAACCCTAGTTTCTATACTAAAGGTCTGAAGAAGATTTATTATTTTAGAAATGAATGGTTTTGAGTTGGGCTTTTAGATTTTCATTTGTTATTTTGGGCTGTATAAAAAAATAACTATTTTGAGCTAATAAATTCTAAATAAATCAAAAAAATCATAAAAATCAAAAAAATTCTAAATAAATCAAAAAAATCATAAAAAACCGTTTCGACGCGAACCGTTTTCGACCCGGACCGTTTCGACCCAGACCGTTTTCGACCCGGAAGCGAAAACTCCAAACAGGGAGTTGAACGCGGGTACTTTTTATGAGCAAAGTGTAAGCAAACCAATATCACATCTAAAGTTTTATGAAAACTAGGGTCATTCCCCAGTCGCGCGTTGCGCGATTTACATATAATACTACCGCCCATGGTAAGTAGAAGGTTCCTTTTGGGTAGATGGAGGAGCTACATTTGTTGGCCCATCTTTTTCAGTAATCTTAAGACCAAACGGAGCAATATCATTGTACCTATAGAATTTATAAATATGTTTATATACATATAAGTCAGCAAATTACAAGAACCAACACAAGTATCTGTTGAGAAGAAAATAAATTTACCTGATAGTGCTTAATATGAAGCTGAATATGTACAAAGGGTAGAGCATATAATCTATTATAAAGCAAAAATGTCATATCAAGTGATCTGTAATGCTTAAGTTTCACAAGAAGAACCATTAATTACACAAATGATAAAAATTTAAGAACATGAGTAAAAAAACCTATGCATCATTACTAAAGGTAGGGAAGCATCATTAAACATGAATCAAGCATTTTTTGTCTAATAATAAAAAAGTACACACAAGTATGATGATGAAGCAAGTATGAAGATGTAGGATTAGTAATCAGCAGGGAAGGGTAAAAAAAGGTTTCCAGTTTTTACTTAATTTTCTAAAATTCTGATAACAACATACAAAATAAACTGTGCAACAATAAACGAATATATTCCATATACATAGGTCTTTTAAAACCATGATTATGAACATATTAAGTAGCACAATACTATAGGAAACATGACAATTCACATTTCAAGAACTCTAAATGATTGTTTATAAGCATTTGAAGATATAAAAGGTTTTAAAGGCAACTGCAACCCAAACCTATGTTAAAAAGCCAAATATCAAAATATAGAAGTGGCCACTGGAACTTCCATCGTTTGACTGGGTTCTGACCTGAGTTTCTGTGTTGACTGAATTGACCTACTCTTGACTCTCATCAACCATTACCGAGACAGACCTCAAGAACTTCAAATCTTCACCATGCCAATTCACCATGCTTTACCTCAGACCTGTGGACACTACACCTCTGTTGGCGTTCCAAACGGGTGTAACCGGAATTTCACAAGTAGCCACCAATTTGACATAACCAGCCCTAATTCCAACGGTGCCCTACTCCTCTTCACTGTTTCTACACATTTAAACCAGATTACTTAACCGGAATACACATACGTGGCCGGAAGTAGTTCGTGGCTTACCTTATATGTAGAGTAGGCCTGGAGTGTTGCCGATTCACTTGAAGAATTCTCGTACAGGCTTCAATCTGCTCACCGGATCTTCACCTGGTTCTCCTTGCCGGTACTGCTCTTTAGATCTAAGACAAAAATCAAATTCTAAAAAATATAAGACGAAAAGAGAAAAACATGTAACTTGAACATAAACAATTCTTATTAAATCTTATGTTCGAGGTGTTTGAATGTGCAGTTGAACTAATTATAGCAATTTGTAGTTGCAAAAACCAATTTTTGGAGTCTTTTGATACTCTTTATAATCAGCCACTGTGATTATCTACGATGAAAATGATCAAACTTAAATATAAAACCAGCTAACTATAACTAACTTTGCCGGGAGTAAAATCTTAATTCCAACTAATAGGGTAATCAGATAACAACCAAGAACATAAACAAAATATAAAGATTAGGAATAAATCAATGGCATTGGACTATCACATCAGCTAATCAAAATATCTAGAGATTCCAAAGAAGAGTATGAATTATGATAAAAAAAAAATTAACACCCAGATGAGCAAACCTCACAAAATTAACCACCATTATACCCTGAATTTTGAAATCAACTGTGAATGATAGAAAAAACATATTTAAAAACACATAATAACATCTAAAAGAAATTACCCTTGTTTCTTTGATCTACAAAATGGGGTTGAGAGAACCTACGACGAAACAAAGGTATAATAGTGGATAATAGTTTAATCGTAGCAAAGGATAATAGTTGTGCTGATAGCAAAATCTAGTTGCCATCTTCCTTCATCGGAACAATTGGGTACACCAAATCAACATATATGATGCTTTCAAGACCCATTTTTAACGGATCTAACAAAGAACGGAACATGAAGATGGGTTCGGATCTTACCGAAATCTGGTCGGAATGCTAACCGTCGTCATGGCCACCGTCTACACAGCCTCTTTCTCTCTCTGAAACCCTCAGCCGTTGTTCCGTGGTTGGGGTTGTTGACGCGCTGGAATCAGGTGGCGCTGTCGTGCTCCTCCATCGCTCCGCCACTTGGGGCGGTGTTCAGCCGCCACTGCCTCACAACTCTCTTTCTCAGTCGTTGTTTCGTTGGTTGGGGTTGTTGACACACCGGAATCAGTTGGCGCCGCCGTGCTCCTCCATGGCTCCGCGCCTCCGCCACTCCCTGACGGCTCTCGCTCTCTCTTTCTCTTTCTCTTTCTCAGACTCTAATCTCTATACATCAGCGTGTCTCTCTGTATTCAAGTTCGTGTGGGTGAGGTGTCAAATATGTGGATAGCCAAGATTAAGACACGCAAATGATGAAACTGAAAACACTATTCATTCACTTCTTTTACTATCATATAGTAATTTCCAAAGTTAATCACATATATACAAGTTACATATAGTTTTTTAGATATTTTGAGCCACACGTAATAGTGGACCCTGTGCGGTGCGCTCCACATGGTATGTTGACATTGGTGTCATTCGTGTTGACATTGGTGCCGTATTTAGATATCAAAGAGTTCTTGACTTGAATGCTGGTAAGTATTATCTTCCACAACAACGAGAGGTTCTGATAATCATCATTGGATTGGAGGTGAGTTCTTATGATTTTGAACAAACATATTGTGTTTACGTAGGATGTTACAATCCATATAAGTGATATAGTAATGAAATTCAGTTACCTGAATCTCTAATTTTGAAAGTTCGTAAAACTGGATTGCCGTAAACAAGTATTTTCTGCTTTCATGTTCGGGTGTGATGTATTATTAGTCTAGACCTGCAACTGTTACTGCTTGATTTAATATTCCAACAACCAACCAGTTTTTGCTCCTTCTAAGTTGTTAGAGGAGGTTAAAACTAGGGCTGTCCAAAAAGCTCGCGGCTCGGAGATCGCTCGGATTTAGTTCGGAAAAAACTCGCTCGATATGGTTCGGTTTGAAAGTGAGCCGAGCCGGCTCGGCTCGGTTAAAAAGTGAGCCTAGCTCGGCTCGGCTCGTGACGAGCCAAATTGGCTAGGTTTGACTCGCTTGGTAGCTCGACTCGACTTAGTTCGAATTATTTTACTTATAATTTATTTTATTTTTATATATATATAATATATTACAAAAACGTGATTATTATTTACTTGAAATATAAAACTTATTTTGCGTTCTTGAACGTGATTTTAGGTTGTAATGTATTAGGTTGAACTTATTTTGAATATATTCTTTTGAAGTATCGAATAATATTTTAGAATACCGAATTTAGAGAGCTATGTATTAATTTTTATTTTTAAAATCGAGTCAAACCTAGCCGAGTCGAGCCAGCTCGGATTAAAACGAAGCTTAAAACCAAGCCGAGCCCGAGCTTAGATTTTCAGCTCGATTTCAAATCCGAGCCAAGCCGAGCCAGCTCGGTTTATAATCGAGCCGAGCCTGAGCTTGCCCTAGCTCGGCTCGGCTCGGCTCATGAACAGCCCAAAAACAAACTTGTTTCTTTGGGTCAAAAGTAGAGCCAAAATCCCGACTATAGAGTGGTAGGCTAACTTGATTTAATTTTTTTAATTTCCCTTTATAATATATTTTCCTTGCATAGCTAGCTCCCGGCTAGTTTTTGTTTTTTAAATACAGATCATTAATAAACTTCTAAAGTACTTTAACATATTTCTCAGAACCTGATATAGTCATGGCAGAAGCTCTTGGTCTTAGAATAAAGCAATCAATTGCACATTATGTCATATTTAATCTCTCAAGTGGAGAAAAAGCACTAGATTCCAAGAGAATGATGACGGAATCGTTTGATGGTCTCATGAATCACCTCAGAGACATGATGGTAGGGTATGAAAATGAGGAAGTGCTGGCTTTACTTATAGAAATGGAAGGCCTGGTAGCTAGTGAAGCTTGGTATAGGCGTATTAGAGATAGGCGTGGTATGCGGAGTTTTGTGCTGCGCCTGCTTAATGAAATTTGGGGTGGTAATGTGGAACCAAGATTGGATAAAATGATAGTTATTTGTGAAAAACTCTGTAACATCAGATATAACTCAGATGTAGATAAAGAAGAAACTGTGGTGGGCTTTGACAATGAAGTAGAAATACTACTTGATCAACTTACGGGAACCTCTACAAAGCAGTTCCAGATTATCTCAATTACAGGAATGGCTGGGCTTGGAAAGACGACTTTGGCTAGAACACTGTATAACCATGAATTAGTTAAGTATATGTTCGACTTTCGAGCGTGGACTTGTGTTTCTCAAGCATACATAAAGAAGGATTTGTTACTCGGCATATTAAGCTCTTTTATTGATGATCTTACAGATGACTTTTACAAAATGAGTGATCATGAGCTGGGGGAAAAGTTATACAGAAAATTAAAGCGTCGCAAATATTTGGTGGTCTTGGATGATATATGGGATTGCAGGGTCTGGGAAGATCTCAAAATGTATTTTCCAGATGACAAAACTGGAAGCAGGGTTTTATTTACTAGCCGTGACATAGACCCGAGTTTACATGTCCGGTCAGCAAAACCTGCTCATGTTTTACGTCTTCGTACTGAAGTAGAAAGTTGGGGCATTTTTGAAAAGAAGGTGTTTAGAATGGGAATATGCCCTGGTGGTTTGGAGGACATAGGACGGGTGATAAGTAGCAAATGTCAAGGTTTGCCTCTTGCAATTGTTATAGCTGCTGGTTTGCTGAAAAATAATCTTTCAGTCACCTTATGGGAGCAAATTGCGGAAAGTCTACGTTCATATATTGTTAGTGATCCAAGACAATACATAGACACATTGGCTTTAAGCTACAACCATTTGCCTCCTCAACTAAGACCGTGTTTTCTCTTTTTGGGAGCATTTCCTCAGGACTATGAAGTTCCTGTGACGAAGCTGATTTGGCTATGGATTGCTCAAGGTTTCATACATGAAACCAGAAGCAAAATGTTGGAGGATGTTGCAGAGGACCTTTTGATGGATTTAATCAAGAGAAGTCTGCTGATGACTCAAAGAATAAAGGTTGACGGCCAAGTAAAAACATGCCGCATCCATGACTTATTACATGATTTTTGCTTGAGAAAAGCTGAGGAAGAAAATTTTCTCTCAAACCATTATAGGTATGCACATGTTTTTGCGAATGAACATTTAAAATTAAGAATGACTAACCAAAATTTGCAGGTATGGCAAGGCTTCGTCAATGCTCTGCGTTCCATTGGACTTAGGAAAATTTCTTCAAGAGGGAAGATCCATTTCTATTGACCTATACAAATTCCTTAGGATCTTGGATGTAGAGTCGATGCTTATCTCCTTATTCCCTTTAGATGCAGTGCAGATGGTTAATCTGAGATACCTGGCGATTCAAGCACATGATGGAAGTCCCCATGCATCAATATCAGACCTTGTAAACCTCCAAATGCTCATAATATCCTCAAGGAAGAATGTAGTTGTACCAAAAACCATATGGAATATCGTAAATCTAAGGCACCTGTATATCAAATCTGGAGAAAATATTATAGAGGACGCTAGTTTTCTGCAAGTGACAGGGAATGATGGACCCAATGTGTTGGCTAGCTTTCAAACCTTATCACAAGTAAGTCCTCGATCTTGCCACAATATATTTTCAAGGACACCCAATCTTAGGAAGCTTGGCTTTTGTGGACCCTTAATATCAAGCATAGGCGATCTGGAATTTCCAAACTTAGGCTCTTTGGTGCACCTTCAAAAATTGAAGTTACTTAATACATTTCCATACCCTAATGCAACGAGGTCCTGCAATCCTATTATGTTTCCTGAAAAGCTTAAGAAGTTGACTTTGTCAAATACCAGCATGGATTGGAAAGAGATGTGGTCCTTTGCATGGCTGCCTAACTTGGAGGTTTTAAAGTTGAAATTTCAAGCATGCGTTGGAGAAAGATGGGAGACTGGGGATGCAGAGTTTAGGAAACTCAAGGTCTTGAAATTGCATGATCTAGACATAAAACAATGGGTTTGTTCAAGGGATAATTTCCCAAGACTACAACGTTTGGTGGTTCATCGGTGTTTAGAACTCGACAGCATTCCAACGTCTGTTGGGAGGATTTTTACATTGGAGGTGATTGAGGTAAATGGATGCAGCCTTTCTGCTTATAATTCTGCAGTGGGGATTGAGAAAGAACAAGAGAGGGAAGGAAATTCTTTCTTGAAAGTCCATGCAAAAGAAAATGATTTATGCAATTACCTGATCCATGATGGAATTACGCCCGAAGACTACAACGCTAGGCTGAAGCGAAAAAGGCTACAAATATGAAATAGACATTACATGTGCAAGCTGAGCAAAGATAATGGACCCATAACCGACAAGCCAGTCCAAATATGACTGAAAACAGAAATAACTAATGGTTTGGTTCCAGGCTTTGGAAATAATCACAACCGACACCAACCCATATAAGGGGAGTGGGGCGGTCCGTTATGGCCGTCCCACCACGCGTGGAAAAATCACGAACACCGCCGCCACTCAATTGATCACGCGTGGATATTTCAACGAGTTGAGAATATCACGCGTTGATTTCAAATGTTAGCGTTTCATTTTTGACCGTTTGGAACAAATTTTTGACCGTTTGGAATTTAATTGTTTGAGGGTTTTTTATATAAAATCCAAATTATTCCCCCACTCAATCAAAAAACTCTCCAATTCCACTCAAAAACTCTCCAATTCAACTCAAAAATTCTCCAATTCAACTCAAAAATTATACAACAAACATGGAAGGTTCAAGCAAGAGAGGTGGGGGTTCGAAAAAAAGAGGTTCGGGTACGAAGAAAAATCCCGTAAGACCCAAGGTTCGAGCGAATCTTGGCGAGCCGACGCGCTTTAGGTTGCAAGACGAACCCGAGCAAGTCCCACCCTTTCAAACCCAACAATATCCACCCTTTCAAACCCAACAATATCCACCCTTTCAATCGCAAACGTATCAAAACCAACCGTTCGTTCCACCGTTTCAACCTCACCAATTTCAACCCCAATTGTTTCCAAACTTTCAAACCCAACCCCACCAACTCGACCCACTACTAGAAGACAACACCCTCATCCGTCAATTTGCAAACGCGTATCGTGAACCAAAGTCTTGATGATGAAGATGATGATTACGTTCAAGAACAAGAAGAAGAAGAAAAAGAAGAAGAAGAGGAAGAGGAAGAAGAAGATGACGTTCAAGAAATTGTCCCAACCGTCCGACAACATTGGACGAGCGAGGAGGAGGTGGCCTTGGTGAAGGCGTACTTGCACATCTCCGAGACCAAGAAACATGCCAACGAGCAGAGAAAGGATGCGTTTTGGAGACGGGTCATTAATCATTTTAGCCGACTTCCCGGTGCAAAGGAACGAATCATGGACCAAATGACGTCGAAATGGACGGATTTGAACGGGAAAATTAGTAAGTTCAACGGTTGTTTCATTCAAAAGGTATGTTTTTTTTATAAAGTTTTAATCTTTTTTTAAACTCTTATTTAAAAAAACAGTTTTTTTTTTAAATACAGAAAACTGTTTTTTTTAACAGAAACAGTTTTTTTTTTAAATACATAAAACTGTTATTTAAAAAAAAAAAGAAACAGTTTTTTTAAATAAAACAGAAAACAGTTTATTTAAAAAAAAACAGAAACAGTTTATTTTTTTTTAAAAACAGCATCAGTTTTTTTTTTATAAAAAGAAACAGTTTTTTTAAATAAAACAGAAAACAGTTTATTTTTTAAAAAAACAGAAACAGTTTATTTTTTTTTTAAAACAGAAACAGTTTAAAAAAAAACAGAAAACAGTTTACTTTTAAATAAAACAGAAAACAGTTTATTTTAAAAAAAAAAAACAAGAAACAGTTTAAAAAAAAAACAGAAAACAGTTTTGTTAAAAAAAACCAAAAAACAGCAATTTTTTATAAAAAAACAAAAAATAGATGATAACCTTATTAGTTAAGGTACTATCACTAGTGACCACCCCCACTCCCCTAACCGATGATAACCGAACCCATAAAGCACCAAATATTAGATGGGATTGTGTTACATGGTTGGTGATAGAGCTTAAAAGTTATTACTGTAAACAGGCCCTCATCAATAGACACATTACGTACTGCAAGAATTTTAATTACTCAGCTTGGAATAAAAAGACACATTACGTACTGCAAGAATTTTCATTTGCTGCAAAGTCGTCTAGTATAGTGAGTTTGTTGGCTAAATTTACACCCAAGATTTCATCTTATGTAAATCTGGATGCAACAGTAACATAATTTGTACTTTTTATTATGCATGTTAAACTTATACTGCAATTTATGGATTTACCCATCTTGCAGGACCTTAAATGGCATTTACCTTGTTTCAAATTGTTTGTCCCGGATTGGCTGCTGTAAAATTTATTCAGCATATGCTCCACATTTTTCCAACATGTGCTTCATTCGGTCACTTCATGTTTCTTTTGTCTTCATTTGGGTTTAGGGGATGCACTTTCGGTTACAGCTGGATTTGGGCTATTTTGGAGACATGTTTGCATTCATGAAGGTTCCATTTACTTCCCCGATTTTTATTTATTTATTTTTATTTTTTTGGAATTTCAGTTTTCTACCTTTTTTATAGCATATTATCTGAACAGATTAGCAAGCACCTTGTATCATTCTAGCTAAGTTCTGTTGCATATGGGGTAAAGAGAAGGGAGATAAGCACTATTATTCAGGTTCACATTTTATAAAATATGTTTTCTTAAGTCTGTAATAATTAAATGGAATAATGATATCACATGCTTAGATATGTCAGGGATATCCAGATATACAACTGCACATGCACTCAACGTATAGATCCTCGTTGTCCAACAGAATAGGAGTCTAGCCGCGTTGTGTGTAAAAAAGTTAGTAAACTGGTAGAAGCTGGGATCCAAAGAGAGGTCAAGTCCCAGACTTGGTTGGCAACCTAGTTATAGTGAGGATGACAGACATAACTTGGAGAATGTTTATAGATTTCAAGGATCTGAAATCAAGCTTCCGCAAAAGATTGCTATCCTATACTGAAGAAAACGAATGAAAGGTGGATTCGTTGTTGGGTTACAAGCTAAAGTGTTTTCTTGACGCCTATGAAGGTTACCACTAGATTCAAATAAGTAAGCGGGATGAAGAAAAAATGACCTTCCAAACAACTCAAGGGGTCTTCCAAAAAAATGTCTTTTCGTCTCAAGAGTGCTGGAGCTACATAACAAAGGCTGATAAACGGAACCTTCCATGGTCTGATAGGTCGTAACATGGAGACCTATGTGTAGTGGCGGATCCTGGAATTCTTGTCAATGGGGCCAAAAATGGGTTACATTAGAACGATCAAGTCATAACGGGTCAGGTTATAACAAAATTTGCATTTAATCGTAGCAAATAATTAAAAGGTCTAACCTTATTAGTTAAGGTGCCACACCATAATAACAAGCAAATTGATGTAGTTGCATCACATACTGAACCATTACTAGACATTATGTATCCTTTTGGCTTTTTTTTTATTTTGCATATGATTGTATCTTGGCTGTAGTAACGTGCAACATTTAACTTTACAATTAACATGTTTACCAAAAGAGTATAGCGATGATAAAATACTACACTAACAATTTATTAAATTTGTCCATAGAGAAATATGTGATACTGAATTATGAGAAGTGAAACAATTTCAACTCCAAAACGAATTCAAGTTGCTATCAAGCAAGGTTACCAGAAATGAATCTTTCTATATAATAAAACAATGTTTATAATTAATGAATCTTTCTATATAATAAAGCAAGGTTACCACAATGTTTACCAGAAATGAATCTTTTCAAGAAAGGAAAAGAGATTGTTTATAATTAACTTGTTAAGAACTTTCCAGAGCAATAAATCTTTCTATATAATAAAACAATGTTTATAAATCTGATGTGTCAAAATTCTAGCCCACGATGTTATCTAATCCTATGTGTAATTTTGTTAGCTTTTTCATTTTTATTATTATATAAGTTTACAGGGTAAGGATAGTGTAAAAAGGGCATAAAGTGTGAGAAGTGTATTATAACACTATATATAATACTATATAACACCATATAAACACCGTATAACAATATGTAACACCATATAATACCATATAACACTATGTAACACTATATATCATTATATAACAAATATAACACTATACATCTATCATAGACATGCTATCAGACAACCTATAGTGTTATATTTGTTATATAATGATATATAGTGTTACATAGTGTTATATGGTATTATATGGTGTTACATATTGTTATACGGTGTTTATATGGTGTTATATAGTATTATATAGTATTATATATAGTGTTATAATACACTTCTCACACTTTGAGCACTTTTTACAGGATCCTCTACCTAAGTTTACATCCCTTGGAATATGAAAATCCATGTCCTGTTGCAACTGCAAAGAGTTCTGCAAATCTGCAATTCACAACTCCTTCACCTCATCCCAAAATTTAAAATTTAAAATTTAAAATTTAAAAGCTAAAACTCTCTCTCTCTCCCTCTCTCTCTCTCTCTCTCTCTTATTTACCATGAATGCATGAACACACAAATGCGTGACTTTTCATCTTCATTTTAGAGTGAAATTAAATCAGAGACGGATATGGTTTCCATTAGTGATCCATGGTTGGATGTTTTTCAAGTACAGGTTTGTATGTCTCATCTACGGTCAGATCAACATCAATGGCAAGTGTTTTCGGTAGAGATGGAATTCCGGCACTGATCGGTGCCTGATTTGGTGGGGTTAAACCCATACTGCAGCGACATATCAGATTCCAGTCAAGGCTAGGGTTCCGGCGAGTACTCAGGTAAGCCTTTTCAGTTTCATGTTTCTATTTTTCTTTAGATCGGTAACGTCAAGGACGTTTGGGTTCTGTTTCAGTGCCTCACGATTACTCTGGCAGTCCGGCTATGAGCTTGGTTTTCCGGCGACTAGCAGTTTAGTTCCGGTGCATAGGTGAGTCGCTGCAGTAACTATTCAATCATCTAAAATGTTATATTATACAATTAAAATAACTGAATCTTCTAGAACAAAATCAATGGTAAACTATTGGGTGTGTTTTGAGGTTGAAACTTAACGTCAAAATTCACCTTCCATATGTTCAGTTTTAGTTATTGGGAAGATTTTACAATTTGAGTACACATTTTTTTATGAACAAAAGTTTTTTTTTTCTTAAATTTTATTTTATCTTGGTTAATCACAAAACTATAGGGTTATGATTAAGCCAGTGTCTGTGTACAATTTGTTAAAGATTAATGATTTATGAATGCTATTGGAAACCGTTTTATCATGTAAGATTCAAGTGTGATACTTATATGAATTTGCCTAATCTTAGCATTTCTTAAACTGAATTTCAAGTTTACATGGAATTTGGTTTTAATGATTTAGGCTGCAAGTTTTAGTGGAACAAACATCGACCCATCTACATGGGTAGACAAGAAGAACCCTAGTGAATCATGGATTCCGGCTAATAACAAGGAAATTAGCTAAGCCGTTGAATTTCATTACACATGTAATTCACCGTTCTAATTTTGTTTCACAAATCTGTTGTTAAGCTGCTTTGGTCAAGCGCTTGGTAACCGTTAAGCTGGTTTGGTCAAGCGCTTGGAAAAATTGATAACTTCTGGAGGCCCTCTTTTACTGTTGGTAATTCCGAGTAAATGTTGTATCTTTGAATATTTTTGTATGTTAATTAAATAAATTTGCTAGTGAATTGCTTGCTTATGCGTACTGAGTGGAGAGGAGGATAACTTTACAATTGTTTTTGCAGCTGTGGGTACGAGTGTGAGCATGAAATCTGTGTTTCCTAAACATGATTTTGTGATTTCCTAAAAGAATGATTATTTTATAACAGTTATAATATTATTATCTAATGGCAAAAGAGTCCAGGATACGTCGGGTTTAGACGGAAGTTTGGACGGGATAAAACTAATTCGATAGAATATTATTACTAAGAATGGAGTAGAAGCAGAAATCTTGTCATAAGTTGAATGCTTCATTCATACCGAAATAAAATCCAGCATTGAAGCAAGTAGGAGCCGGACAATGTGTCCAAATAATGAACCTTTTTTATCTCATTCGAAAGAAGGTTTCACATAAATGCCTGGACCTTTTAAGAAACAAAGTTCAACAAATAGAGATCTTAAAAGCAGCTAACGGTATATGCGCGTGCCATTTGTTTACAAGCCGTGGGCTGCTATGCGCGTGCCGATTGTACCGTATATACAAAATCGTAGTACATTCTTCGACCAACCACGTCTTTTAATAAGCGCATTTCATCACGTAATGATTTTAACATTTTCTCATGTTTGTGTTTTATTTTAATGCAGATCAAAAGATTCCGTTGGAGCTGATAGACCCCTTTTGGCAAAAGCTGGATTTGATACCTTTAAACGAAAAGTGCGAGAAGGAGTTCTTCGACATAGACAACGAATTGTCTAATCTTAAACAACGTTTTTTGGGGCAGCCGAGAGCGATTAAGAAAAACATGTTTCAAAAGATAAAGGAGATGGTTAACACCATTCAGACACAAATGTCAAACAACCAGTCGGGGGGGTCGTCCAACCTTAAAGGCTCAGCAAGAATGGAAGGTTGATTCTTTTGCGGAGCCTTCTAGGCATAGTTTTATCTATCTTCGGTCATCTTTAGAGGCGCATGGTGATTCACCAGGCATTGGTACACAAGAATCGTACACCCAACCTGCAAGACGTAGCTCGTTTATCCAGTCACAAAGTGATCATCGTGGAGTGTCGGCGTTCATCGACGAGATTGCGAAGGGCTCTAGGCAATGGAAGGGTAAGCAATAGGTGGAAAAATAAATGGAAGAGGCATTGTCATTACCTTTAATGCCTGCAGTACATCTTAACATATTCAAATACTATCAACGGTTCATACCACCTTGCTTCCATCCATACCTAAGTCATATTCAAGATGATTGGGGCGATGGTAATTGCCGCTTTCGATCTATAGCAGTCGGCTTATCGCTTGATGAAAATGAGTGGCCGTTAATACGAAAGGAGCTTCCACCGAGTATAACTTTGTTCGAAACTCCTTCGATTATAACGGTATAGGGTTTGCACCGGAAGATAAGTGGCTGCTAATGCCTTTCTCGGAAATTATGATAGCAAACCGGTGGAATGTGATTTGTCACTTATTAAGCGACATCGGTTGTCCTACATTTTTCCCTTTTCGACAACAGCCGAAGAGAGTGTTCTTCATCAAACTGTTACGCTCGTGCATGTATTTCGGAACCATTATATTCACGTCAGGTTAGAGGGGGAATATCCAATGCCTACCCCGTCAGGGTTCACTGTATACGGACCATATAACGTTATACGACCCGTATACGAGGCATAAAACAGTGCTCGTATACTGAATATACGAGCGAATAAAAAATTAATAAACATTTTATACGGCTCGTATGAGGTTATACGGTCGTATACAATCAATAATTGATGTAACAACTCTCATTAAAATTCCTATTTATTTTATTATTTTATCAATTGGAAACCCTAATTGAGACACCCAAGTGATTCTGCACAAACCCTAAAATTTTCAGAACAATCAGAATCAGGATCAGGGCCCCTAAAACTCAGGGGGGGTAAAACCCTAGTTACGATTATCTTAAAATCTCGCTGTCAAAAACGAACTTTGAGAAATAGTCAAGTCAGCAAAGCTAGTCAAGGACGTGGCTACCCTATAAACTCTTCGTGTCCCTTACGGACCGTAAGGGATGAGGCTTACGGTCCGTAAGCAGGGGTCAAAATTGAGTATAAATAGTGGACATTGGGACTTGATTTCTGGCACTGAAACGACGTAAAAACTCGTTATACACACTGAGTTACGTTCTATTTACTATCAAAACACACACGGATCACTAATCGCCACCGCAATACAGGGTAATAACTCGATCGCTGATACGATTCAATGTCCGATCGATTAAACTATCCAATGGATGTTTAAGTGCTGCCCACATTAGGGTTTATGCTTTGTCATTCGTTGTTAATTCAATGGATGTTTAAGTATCGCACTTTGTCATTCGATGTGAGGGTTTAATCTCGTGAGTTATCGTAAATGCTGTATTAAGTTACTAACCGAATTGTGTGCCTGTTATTAAATTTAGGTTAAAAGGCTAATCAGTAGGCTAGGCTCTGCTCAAATTAAATCTGCAATGTGAGTCATTCTCTTTTTTTCGAATTACTTTCAAAATCATGTTTATTTTCAAAGGTTATAATTACAGTGATTAAGTTTATGTAATCACCAAGTTACAGCCGGTATGTGGGGTTTTGTATACATTACTTGATAACCGTTACTATTGGACAACGAGTTAGCCAATGAGTGATATGACCATAGTCACAGACTCCATTGGACAATGAGGTTACCGATGGATGGTCGAGTGACAAATACTGTGGGTAGTTGGTTTGATATATGGAAACATTGTAATCTCTCTTAATACTGTAAATTATAACAAATGAGTCATTTTAGCAAAAAGAATGATTCACTCAGTATTTCCCGCTGACAAAACCTTTTTCAAACATGTTTCAGGTGATCTGTTGTGATCCAGGATAAGTGCCGAGAAGCACTACAAGCTTAAGGAAGTGGCTCAATATAAAATAAAGAAACATGTTTTGTAAAATAAAAGATTTCTCAGTGAAATCTTATGATTGTAAATTACCGGGATTTTATTCCGAGTTGTGAAATAAAATAATCGGGAAATATTTCAGTTTTTAAAAGATCCTGAAGAAAACTTCCGCTGTTAAATAAATACCACGGGATTTCTGTCCCGCGGCTCCTGAAACGGGTCAAACCGGGTCGGGGGCCGTGACAGAAAAAGGTGGTATCAGAGCCACTGAGTTAAGCCTATTAATTATTTAGAAAATACTTAAATTTTTCTACTTGTCATTATGTGATTATGTGTTTTCTTATTTGAATATTGGTGTACAGTATGGGTAAACAAAAGCTGTCAAACATCTATCTTAAATTAGATAGTGAAGAAACACTAGATAAATGGTCGGAACCGAGATATCTAGGGGGTTTGAATCCGCATAAAAAAGTTAGCTCTCTCTCGGTTGATTCAGTTGCAGCTGGTCTTCTTCTCCGAAGCTCTGCAAAAAAGAGCATCGTTAGCCTCGCCAAGGGGAGAAGAGGGTTCTCTCCTTGACCCGACTCCGGTGTGAGAATAAGTATTAGTAATGAAGAAGAAGATGTATTTGAGAAGTGTGAATAATCTGAATTCATACCTGAGTTGTTTCTCATATTTATAGCCGGGAGTCGTTTTAGGCGGGAAAACCCGTTAGTGAAAAGTTAACGGAAGATGCTAACCCCGTGAGCGGTTACATTTCCTTCCGTTTAAGTTCTTTGATCCGACGTGAGAGCACACGGATCGTGGTCTTGATCAAAGGCTGGGGATTTGCCACGTGTAATGTGATCAAGTGGAGATTACTCTCCAATTGCATGCCTTCGTTGTGATTTCAGGGGTGCCTGTGGTAATGACACGTGTCCAGACGGTTATAACCGTATGGGTGGTGCACGATTGCATTTCTTCTAGAAGATTACTGCTGTAATCTGGTGTGACACCTTACTGTGTGGAAACAGATGAATAAATCCCAAGTCTGGGTAAAATAATATCCAAGTCTGGATATTTGGGCAGAAGTATTGATCTCAGGATTTTACCCTCTGCTAATGGGAGAAAGCGCAAGGATTTATGTTCTCCTTTGGGCGCGCGATTATAGATTGCTGATTTCTTTCTTCCTTTTGTAAGACCAGTGCGCGGCCGCGCAAGGTTAAAAGGTAAAAAGGCAGGGTTATGGTACAGTCTCAAATACTTATTATGAGGTTTTTGGGACCTTACCCCTTCAAGTCCCCCCAGTCTAGTGTTGTACTTATGCAAATAAGTGGAGCACTGGACTTATGAGAGGGAAATGCTCTTGGGCGTGAGAAATAAGAAATCTTCTATGAGAAGATTGAATGTTGCTAAAAAAGTTTTTTAGGGGAAACTGTAATCATATCTTGACGTGTGATGACGTCATTTGTCAGTAAAAGTGTGTATTTTTTCTTTTCTCTTGGGATTTGTAATGGCGCTTGTCAGGCCTTATTAATGAGGGTATGACTCCTGCTCCTGTAGCGCCGCTTGGATGTGATATCTTCCTGACAGTTAATCATGAGGATCCAGCTTTTCTTTTCCTGGAGTCTCGCTTCTCCTTTATATATTTAGGAAATGGTTTATTTCCTTTTCTTATCTTTGAAGAACATGAAGATGAAAGGTTCCTTCCGTACTCGTCGTGTTCTTGAGGTTTTGAATTTCTATGAGGCTACCGAAAGCCTCTTACTGCTCTCTCGTTCACCGCCATTGACTGTTAAAGGAAAAAAGCCGGTTGATGCCTATCCTTCACCAGTTGCCG
Organism: Helianthus tuberosus; assembly: GCA_030545235.1. NCBI lineage: Eukaryota > Viridiplantae > Streptophyta > Magnoliopsida > Asterales > Asteraceae > Helianthus > Helianthus tuberosus. The sequence goes on from CM060442.1 coordinate 187,235,093, forward strand.
GTCCTATTTGTAAGGAGGATGGTGTGCTATCCGTTGAAAGATTGATGTCACGCTTTCCGATGATCAAAAGGAGTGAGTGTCGTCTCGTATATCGTCGCCGGAAGAAGTGTCGTGAGGTTCCGGTGACTGTCGTTGATAAGAGTCCTACCGTTGAGTAGGTTAGATTTGGGATTTGTGTATTCCCCTTTTTTGTTGTGGTTTATCGAAGATGTTTTTTTTTTCTGAAAATCACTGTTGTGATTGTCGTGAATGGCTGTCGTTTGAACGTCCTGCTACTAGTTGAAACAAGGTTTCCTTTTGTTTTTGTGAATATCCTAGTCTTTGGAACTAAAATTTTGAAGATCACTGCCATGATCTTGTTTATGAAGTGTTTTGTTACACTTTATGATATGTACACTGATTATGTGTTGTATGATTTTACTTCTTGCATGTTTGGATTACAATATGTTGCATGTGTTTAATTGCTTCTTGATAGGTAAAGCGAATGAGAAATGGTACTGTGCTCATGTGTGAACGTTTGTCCAAAAGGCGTGACAGCTTGCCTGGTTTGGACTGTTCATGAGGTGTACAGTGTTTTACCATTTTGTTTTCGCGTAAGCCCGAAGAATTTCATGCAATTTGTAACAAACAGAAATAAGTATAAAAATAATTTTTGTATTGATAAAGCGCAAGGCTTGTAATACAAGTGTAAATAGGAAATACATTGCCTGTGAATGTTTTGACCTACATGTAACACCTGCGCAGCTGCTGCGCGTTCCAGGTGCGTGGAACTAGAGTCCCATCAAGTCTTTTCAGAGTATACGCCCCTTTGCCTAGGACCTCGTTAATGACATATGGTCCTTCCCATCTTGGCGCTAATTTGCCTGGTTTTTCAGCGTTTGATGCTTCATTATCGCGCAAGACGAAATCACCCGGAACAAATGTGCATACGCGGACGCGCGCGTTGTAGTATTTTTCGAGTTTGGATTTGTACCTGGCCTCTGTGATAGCGGCATTCTCGCGCCGTTCTTCGAGGAGGTCTAGATCCAATCTTCGCTCGTGCTCATTATTCTGTTTTTCCATGGTTATCATGCGTGGTGATGGTAAGCCAACCTCAGCTGGAATGACAGCTTCAGACCCATAGACTAGACTAAACGGAGTTTCGCCTGTGCTAGTCTTTGGCATTGTTCGATGCACCCAGAGGATGCTGGGTAGTTCGTCAACCCACCCTCTGCGTGCTGTCCCTAGTCGCGCTTTTATGCCGTCGACGATCTGTTTGTTTACACTTTCAACTTGGCCGTTTGCTTGTGGGTGCGCCACAGAGGCAAAATTGTGCTCAATCTTCATTTCTTTGAACCATTTTTGAAGATCTTCTGAGGCGAAGTTTGTGCCGTTGTCAGAGATAATACGTAATGGTAACCCAAACCTGCAAATGATATGTTCCCATATGAATTTGCGGATTACCATTGCTGTGGTTGAGGCCAAGGCTTTAGCTTCCACCCATTTGGTGAAGTAATCGACCGCCACAATGATGAATTTTACTGCGCCTGACGCGTCGGGAAATGGGCCAACAAGATCGATGCCCCACTGTTGAAAAGGCCAGGCGGAGGTGACGGGTATGAGTGGGTTCTTTGGTCGGAGTGTTTTTGCGTTCTACCATCAATACAGCACCAACCGCTACTTCCGCAGCAGAGAGATATAAAATCAGTGGTTCTTTTTCTTTTGACGCGGTCAGCGTTGGTAGCTGGATTAAACATTCTTTCATTTGTTTGAATGCTGCTTCTGCTTCAGATGTCCATTGAAAGTCAGTTTTCTTTGCGCAGTTTCGCAGCGTGCTGATGAATGGATAAGACTTTGCTGCGTGATTAGCCAAGAACCTGTTCAAGGCTGCTAAACGCCCGGCGAGCCTTTGCATTTCTTTAACTGTTGCAGGTGACGGCATTAGATGGATGGCCTGCACTTTTTCTAGATTAACTTTAAAACCGTCTCTTGTGACTATAAAACCCAAAAAAATTTCCTTCTTCCATGCCGAAGGAGCATTTTGTCGGGTTAAGTTTTAAGTTCACGTTGCGCAAAGAGTCGAACGTGCGCTGAATATTGTTGAGCATTGTGTCTTCCTCATGGCTCATGATGACGAGGTCATCCATGTATAATTCGACAGTCTTGCCAATATCCCCGCTGAAGACTGTGTCCATTAAGTGTTGATAAGTTGCGCATGCGTTGCGCAGGCCGAAAGGCATTTTAGTGTAGCAGAAGATGCCTTTACCTTACCCCTTCAGATAGGTCATCCAACGAGAAGGGAAGTTCATCCCAAACCAAACCCTTAAATCACTCTGTAATTCCTGAAGAAGGAATATTTGTGTGAAAGGCACACTATGAGGAGCCATTTTCTCCTAATAAAAGAAGTATGATTTTTAAGAAAAGTCAGGAGAAAATAAAGAAATTCCGAGAAAAGAAGATTAAGCAAGAAATCCAGGAATTAACCAGTAAATCACCTTGGGAGGACAAGTTAGATGAAAAATGGGCAGATCTTTATATGCTAGCTACTGTAGCAGTAAATGCAAATCTTTAAATATTTGATTCAAGTTTAGCACCCTTAACACCTACAGTCCATAAACCTTATCCAGTAAATAAATAAGTAAACCTTAGTGTGTTTTAAAATTCCAGTTGTTTTGTAGTCGCACGATATGAAATAATATTTAAAGATTATCTATGAAATTTTAACTTAGTATTTGTGTGTATTTTGTTAAACAGCATGAGTGACTTGTCTGATGCCCTTCAGAATTTAAATCTCTATCCGGTAAAAATAGAGGTTTCCAGAGATTTCAATAGGTATATACCAGATATAGAAGAACCTATTGAATTCAATGCTCCACCTCCGGAGAAACCCAAGCCCAAGAAAAGAAGGAGATTTGTAGGATGGAGGCGTGTGCGTAGGAGGAAGCCTGTCACTAGAAAGATGCCTAAAATAGAAAATCCTTTAGATAAAGGGAAGGGAATTGAAGTCGGGGAAGAGTCTAGGCAGATGGGATTACAGTTTGATGAATATTCTAAGCAAATAGAAATAGAGATTGGAGGAGGTTCTCAGGTAGAAGTTGGAGAAAGTTCTAAACAAACTCAGGAAATGACATTGCAGGAAGAGCTAGATTTTATATTGGCAAGCTGTGATACTATTCAGCCTGTCAATACAAATGTTTTTACTCGTCCTATTGAATCTCAACTCCCTATAAACTTAGAACCAGCAATCCCAGAACCTATAATCCACACCCAACCTCTGGGAATGGATGAATGGTGGACGAATGATTGGCAATTCCAAACCCTGCTCAACAGTCCTTATTCCTTTCTTCCTCAGTTTGACCCTGAACCAATACCTAATCCACCTATGAGTAATGAGAATTTAGCTGAACTTCGCCATTTTGGCGAAGAACTGGTGGATGCCGGAAATAGGATCAGGGAAGTAGGAGAGCAGATCTCCTGGAAGTATGATGGGAGGGAACGCCGTTACTAAAATACCATCTGACAAAGGATAGTAGGTTGTAAATATGTGGTTGTAAATAAATAAGTAAAATATAGTTTGTGAAATAACCTAAAATAAAACTTTGTAAGATAATGGTGTGTATTGATGCATACTATTAAATATAAAAATGGAAATCAATAGTTTTGACTATATGTGTGTATTTGATTGTTTTATGTATAATTGTTATTTATTTGATACTAATAAAATATATATTAATTATCAGATGGAAAACGCTAATAATGAACCAATTAATGAGGTTAATCAATTTGAGCAACAAACGGGGGATCAATATATGACTAGGCAGGATATAGAAAATATCGTTGCTCAAGGGATAGCCAATGCTATTCCAGCAATAGTTACTGCTGTTAAAAATCCAATCGAACCTCAACAAATCATTCCTAGCAAACGTATTTCTGAAGATAACTTCAGTAATAGCGTAAATGGAGGCGGTAATCATACTAATCACAATAATAATCCAAGGCAGGCTCCGCTCCCTAAGAAAATGAAAGCTGCAACGTCTGGTTGCACTTACAAAGAATTTCTTGCTTGCAAACCTGCTGAATTTGCAGGCAATGAAGGAGCGACTGCGGCACTGCGTTGGTTAGAGAAAACCGAGGCAGTGATTACAATAAGTAAATGTGCCAAGGACGATCAGGTCATGTACGCTTCAAATCTTTTTAAAGAAGGGGCGCTAGAATGGTGGAACACGGTGTTACAAGCAAAAGGAAGGATGATGGCGTATACAATGAACTGGGAAGAATTTAAGAGTCTTGTAGAAAGAAAATTCTGTCCCGAATATGAAAAAGATCAAATGGCGAATAAGTTCTTAAACCATCGAATGATGGGTGTAGATTGTCGCGGTTATACTTCGACATTCTTTGAATATGCTAGAGTGGTACCAACACTGGCTTCGCCAGCATCGGTACTCATTTCTCGCTATATTTGGGGACTGATTAGTGAAATCCGCAATATCGTTAAAGCTACGAGACCTCGTACTATTGACGATGCTGTGAAATTAGCTAATACCTTAACCGACGAATTGGTACGCACGAGAGATGAAAACAGGAAAAAGGAATTAGCTCAGAAAATTACCCAAGGAATTCGTACGGGTAATAACAGCAGTTTCAGGAGAAGAGGAACAGGGCAATCTTCAACTCCGCCGTTCTGCAGGAATTGCAGAAAGAAACATTTTGGAAGATGTAGTGTAACCTGCAATTTTTGTAAAATGGTAGGACATCATGAAGAAAACTGCAGAAAGAAAACCATAGTCTGCTTTAATTGTGGAGAAGCGGGGCATTTCAAAACAGAATGTCCTAAATTGGTCAAACCAGCAGATAACAAAGTCAATGCAGCTGACGGAGCTACCAAGAAGAATGTTCGAGCCTTTCAGTTAACAACTCAGGAGGCCGAGCTAATCCCAGATGTGATAGCTGGTACGTTCTTAGTTCACAACATTTACGCAAAAGTATTATTTGACTCTGGTGCAAACCAAAGTTTTATCAATACTTCATTCTGCCAAGCTCTTAACCTACCTTTAACCAACCTTAGGCAGATTTTTACAGTCGAAACGGCAGACGGAAATTCTGTTAGCATAGATAAAGTTTTGCAAAAGGAAAATATAGAACTCTCAGGTCATAAATTCTTTGCAAACCTATTACCTATGAAATTAGCAGAATTTGATGTTGTATTAGGAATGGATTGGTTGGTAGCCAACCATGCTCGAATTCTTTGTGATCAGAATTCCATAGAAATTTAAGCACCCACCGGAGAAGTAATCATAATTACAGGAGATAAACCACGTAAGCCCATGAAGTTCATATCAGTAATGAAAGTTGCTAGTTATGAACGAAAGCAAGGCATAGTATATATGATTTCAGTAATCATTAGTACTAAGGGAAAAGAACTTAAGGAAATTCCTGTAGTTTCAGAATACCCAGATGTATTCCCAGAAGAATTACCCGGATTACCACCAGATAGGTAGGTAGAATTTAGAATTCATCTAATTCCAGGAACTATACCGATAGCCAAGGCACCTTATCGGTTAGCACCTACAGAAATGTTAGAATTGAAAAAGCAATTAAATGAATTACTAAGTAAAGGTTTCATACAACCTAGTTCATCCCCTTGGGGAGCACCCGTATTGTTTGTGAAAAAGAATGATGGTTCAATGAGAATGTGTATTGATTATAGAGAATTGAATAAGGTTACAATTAAGAATCGATACCCATTACCTAGGATTGATGATTTATTCGATCAACTTC